>CAJQUN010000286.1:0-743399 GCA_907163345.1 Haberlea rhodopensis
GTAAAGAGCACAGACTCTCTCGATTTATCCTTCTATTTTGCTTTCATGGTATCAGAGCCAGAAGATCACATATCAACTTTTTTCTTACACAACAAAATTCTGTGAATTTCGCAGCGTCGTTCGTATAAAACTCGACGTAAATTGCGAATAAAGTCGTGATTTTCTACAGTAACTCCGCGGCTTCGCTACAGTATTTTCGCGATTCTGCTACAGTACTTTGCTACTGTAACTTTCGCTGCAGTGCTTCGCGGCTTGCTACAGTAACTTCGCTACAGTACTTCACTGCTTGCTACAGTATGCGCTACAGTAATTTCGCGGCTTTGCTACAGTAACTTCGCGATTTTTTCTTCATCATCGTTTCTCGCAGCAAGTGCGACGTCCTTTGATGTTTTTTTTTCTTCACGCAAATATCGTCAACCTACTGTTGTTTCCAGCACCATAGCAACGTTTTTTTTCTCCCTTAAACATCGGACACAACAAATCTATAATATTTCTCACACATGGCCTCTTCAGACGATAACCCACTCTATTCCCTCCAAATTCAATCGCTGTTGACTCCTACCTTTACAAATTCCAACCACAAATTGACGGGCAGCAACTTTCTTCAATGGTCGAGATCCGTCCAATTGGTAATTCGTGGCAAAGGAAAAAACGGCTTCCTTGATGGGTCTATTCCTCACCCCCAACCACTGATCCATTGTTTGCTCCTTGGGACGTCCACAATTCCATGGTAATGGCTTGACTTCTCAATTCCATGGTTGATAGCATAAGTTCCACATATCTCTTTCACTCCACGGCCAAGGAAATATGGGATCTGTCTCCCTGGCATACTCTGACCTTGCTGATTCCTCACAAATCTTTGAATTGCGAAACCAATCCCGCAACTTAAATCAAGGAGACAAGACAGTGACCGATTATTTTGGTTCCCTCAAGCGGATTTGGCAGGAACTTGATTTGTTATGGTTTGCGACTGGAAAGACCCGCTGACGCTGTTCTTTATCGTAATCTGATTGCTAAAGATCGCGTGTATGATTTCTTGGCGGGTCTCGGTCGAGATTTGGATGAGGCTCGTGGCCGTATTTTGGGGTTAACTCCGCTGCCTACAATTGATGAGGCGTTGCAATTATACGTCGGGAGGAAATCGCCGTCGTGTGATGCTTTCGCCTACTTTACAGAATCCTGAAGCATCTGCTCTTATTACTCACACTCCGGCTGATTCATCTACTCCACGCAACAAGGATGGGAAACCATGGTGTGACCGTTGTAAGCGGCCTTGGCATACTGTCGATACATGCTGGAAAATTCATGGTAAGCCAACCGATTGGGTCCCAAACAGGTTTAAGCCAAGGATAGGAAGGCTCCACAGTTGCTCTTGCATCGGAACAGTCCTCCTCCTCCGATACTTCAATATCGAAAGCCTGATCAGCTTCTCAAATTACTATCGGCCAGCAGTCAGAATTCCTCCTTAGGTGCCGACACAGGTACTGTGCACGTTGCCCTTAGTGCTCTCAATCAGCCAGTGAGCATTGGATCATTGACTCTGGTGCGTCCAATCACATGTCTTCAACTAAGAATATGTTTACTACATTTTACCAGTGTTGGCTACTCACCGAGTAAAAATCGCAAATGTTCTTACCCCGGTTGTTGGTCGTGGCAATATATCCATAACTCCTAATTTAATTCTCGTTGATGTATTATATGTGCCATCTTTAGCTTGCAATTGTTGTCAGTCCACAAGTTGACCAAAGATTTGGATTGTACTGTCTACTTCACACCATCCTCTTGTGTTTTTCAGGACCGGAATTCGAGGAAGAAGATTGGCAGTGCTAAGGCGATTTCAGGTCTCTACTACCTTCAGGAGGATTCCTTTGTGAGCCATGCTGTCCATACTCCACATCTCCTCCTTCTCTTTCCCGTGTGCAACAGATTATGCTTCTCCATTTTAGATTAGGCCATCCGAATTTTGCTTATTTGAAACGTTGGTTTCCTTCTATGTTTAGACACAATGATCTTTTTCAATGTGAGATTTGTCAATTATCAAAACATCAAGTGTTTTTTACCACCATCTTATAAATCTTCTGCGCCTTTAATTTAATTCATAGTGTTATTTGGGCCCCTCCCGTCTGTCTACAACTTCTCATAAGAGGTTGTTCATTACTTTTACGGACGATCATACTCGTGTTTGTTGGGTATACCTTTTAAAAGAAAAATCAGAGGCTGGAATTGTATTTCAAAACTTTTATTCGATGGTTAAAACTCAATTTAATACATCGATTAAAATTTTACGTACGGATAATGGCACATAAATTTTTTAACTCCATCTTATCTGATTCTTTGACTACCAATGGCATCATTCATCACAGCTCTTGTGTTAACACACCCACAACAAATGGTATTTCCGAACGTAAAAACAGACATCTCCTTGAAGTTGCACGCTCTCTTATGTTCACCTCTAATGTTCCCAAGATTTTTGGGGAGATGCACTCCTCACTGCATGCTATTTGATAAATCGGATGCCTTCCCGAGTTCTGAAATTTAAGTCCCCCCTTGATTGTCTACATCATGTGTTCCCAGAATATCGGTCTTTCTCAACTCTCGATCTTCGGGTGTTTGGTTGCACTGCATTCGTCCATATACATGATCAAAATCGTAGTAAACTAGATCCTCGGTCACACAAATGCATATTTTTGGGTTACTCATCCCCAAAAAGGGTATCGCTGTTACTCGCCCTCTCTGCACAAATACTTTATCTCTCGCGATGTCACTTTCTTTGAATCGGCTCCTTTCTTTCCTAAACCAGACACGATGGCTCATCTTGAGGCGGAGTTTTTTCCCTCACCTTGCCCAGCTTCTACTCAGCCACAACCTTTTGATTATCTACGAGAAGTCTCTGCCGTGCCTTCACAGCCTCACTTTCCAGACCCTCCGTCTCTTCCTCTCAAGGAGCTCACGGCAGGGGGAGATTTATTACAGCCGTTCCCTTTCCATTACTCACGCAAAGATCCCTCCAAAAGGTAGCAGAACCTACACCATCCTTGGACTTGACACTCAATCTTCTGACTCAAATTCCGCGTCAAATGAGGTACCTACTGAACTTGATACTGATTTATCTCATATACCTAACCTTGAAGATCTTGACATCCCTATAGCATTGAGAAAAGGGACCCGGTCATGCACAGAGCATTCTCTTGCCAAATTTGTGTCTTATGGACACTTGTCATCTTCTATCCAAGCCTTGGTGACTAATCTCTCAAATACTAAGATCCCTATTACAATACAAGAGGCTTGGAGTGACCCGAACTGGAAGAAGGCTATCCTAGAAGAGATGAGAGCTCTTGAAATGAATGGCACGTGGGAGATTGTAAAAAAACCGAAGGAAAAGACCCCAGTGGGTTGCAAATGGGTCTTCGCTGTTAAGTATACGGCTGATGGACAAATTGATCGATATAAAGCAAGGTTAGTAGCAAAGGGATATACACAAACATACGGCATTGATTACCAAGAAACCTTTGCTCCGGTTGCCAAGATTAATACAGTAAGGGTACTATTATCAATAACAGCAAATCTTGATTGGCCTCTATATCAATTGGATGTAAAAAATGCTTTTCTGAATGGAGATCTCGAAGAGGAAGTATACATGACATTACCTCCAGGGTTTGATGAAGAAAGTAAGAGGGATAAGGTCTGCAAACTGAAGAAATCATTGTACGGGCTAAAACAATCTCCACGGGCTTGGTTTGATAGATTTACTAAAGCAGTCATGAAACTTGACTATCATCAAGCCAATATTGATCATACATTGTTTTATAGACATAAGAATGGAAAAAAACTCTATTAATTGTCTATGTGGATGATATCATACTCACAGGTGATGATCAAGAAGAATAGAAAGGTTGAATGGAAGGCTTGCAGCTGAATTTGAAATGAAGGATTTGGGTAAATTGAGGTTTTTCCTTGGATGGAAGTGGCGAGGAACAAATCTGGAATTTCTGTCTCTCAACGAAAGTATGTAATAGATCTTCTAAAGGAGACAGGGATGCTTGGGTGCAAACCAGTTGATACTCCGATGGATTCTAATGTAAAGCTAGGAGAACTATGAGCAGCAATCCCGTTGATAAGGGAATATCAACGTCTAGTGGGGAAACTAATATATCTTTCTCACACTAGACCAGATATAGCTTTCCCAGTGAGTTGTGTAAGCCTTCATGCATGCTCCATTGGAGGAACACATGATTGCAGTTTATCGGATTTAAAGTACTTAAAAGGGTCTCCGGGCAAAGGCCTATTCTTTCGAAAAGCAGATACAAGAGATGTTGAAATTTTCACGGATGCTGATTGGGCAGGCTCAATAAGTGATAGAAGGTCAACATCAGGGTATTGTTCTTTTGTGTGGGGAAACCTAGTAACTTGGAAAAAGCAAGACAACAAGTGGTAGCAAGAAGTAGTGCCGAAGCTGAATTAAGATCAGTGGCTCATGGTGTTTGTGAAGCCTTATGGTTAAAAATGTTGCTTGAAGAACTGAAATTGAGTATAATACCTCTAAAACTACTATGTGACAACAAGGCTGCCATTGACATCTCACACAATCCAGTACATCATGATCGAACCAAACACGTGGAGGTAGATCGACATTTCATCAAAGAAAAGATTGAAGGAACAATCATCATTGTCTACATTCCCACATCAGAACAGACTGCAGACATACTTACTAAAGGCCTGTTTCGACCCATGTTGGAAAAATTCATTGACAAGCTTGGAATGCATAATTTATACACTCCAGCTTGAGGGGGAGTATTGATAAGGATACTAAGAGTTTTGTAGATCTTAGATTATAGATTTACTTATCTTATAATTAAATTGTAGATTAAGATTATCTTTTATTAGTATTCTAAGATAGTAGAACTATTTCTCCTCTATATATAGAGGAACCTTCTTTGTATTCAAGTTAAGTTGATAAATTAATAAAAAAAAAAGAAGTAGAGAGCACAGACTCTCTCGATTTATTCCTTCTATTTTGCTTCAAAAACGCTGAATAAGTAAAGATGTATGATCATACAGGAAACATATTATGACTGTTGGATGGACATTGGTCTGGCTCTGTATATATGACAATGTTTCTGGCTTCATTTCTTCGGGATATTGTAACTGTCTGGTTGTTCGGATTTTTCTGGCAAATCTTATTGTTGTAGTTGAACATCATAGGTGTGCAGATTTTTGAAGTTTCCAAGTTATCCTTTTCCCCAGAGTATGGTCCAAAGCTGAAGGAGGACTATGTTATGGTAAAGCACTTGCCAAAAAATTTTTGGCAATGACAGTGACAGAAAGTGCTGCTCGTATGTCAATTGTTCAGTTGTTGCAGAGATAATTGGCAAAAGGTCATATCGATCTCTCTAAATGTGTTGATATGATTAATTTCATGATGTAATTACTATTACTCTGTTTGGGAAGATGGTGGCATATTTTTAGTTAATTAAATCAATTTATTGTAACTATTAGTGACTTTTGTTGCACATGGTAGTCAGACTTACTCGGCAGTTTCCTCTCTTCTAGCTTGTGTAGTCTAATGTGATCTCATTGAAGTTGAGATTTTTACATTTCGTTTGATCTGCAGGTTTGGGCTGTGCTAAAACCTGGACTTTTTTGGCTTTTCTGAGGGAACCTTTTGAACCCAATCCTCTAGACATTGTGTGTTTTTGATGTTCTACCAGCCTCAGATGGTAATGGAGAGGGTCAAGTATCATTGGCGAAAGAAGTAAAAGATCGCAATCCTTTACGCCACTATTTCAGTGTAGGCTATGTTCATTTCAATTTTTGCATCAATCTATATTTTACTGCTCATTTTTGCCCGTATTGACTGAAGAAATATCATGATGGCATTTGTTTATGGTTGCTTCATTTGAGGTTTTGAATGATAGAGAATCACATTCTTTCAAGGCCTTTTGCCTCTTCATTGTCCATGCCTAATTTAAGCAAAGTGGCTGCTGGTGATACCATGAACTTCAGTCTGCAAAATCATTTGCATAGATTTCCCTTCTCTTATGGTTTAGTGCATGGGAATAGTTATTTCTCTTCACTATGTGTTAGGAGCAAGTTACAACTTAATGGTTAACAACCATGAAAATACATGCTAGTTTTCCTCATATGGTGTTGCACTTCAATTACCACTCACTGAAACTATTATTTCTACGCTACGTGATAGTGAGAAGTTGTAACTCTCAAATTTTCGTTGCATTGCCTTGGTTTTGTGTTTGCAAGTTTGAGCATGAAGGAATACGGATGCATTTCAGATGTTGCCTACTATTAACTAGAAGTTGTAACTTGAAACTCTTGTCAATGATAATGAATAACCTAATTTCAAATATGTAATTTTTGGATGAATGACAGTGGCTGCAATATACTTTTGTAGCTTGAAAACTTCATTTAATGAACTTAAGGGCAAATATGCTATAGGTGACTTGTGGAAGTCGGAGCATAAAGCTTCGAACGAAAAGCAATGCAAAAGTTAAAGATTGGGTTGCCGCAATCAATGATGCTGGTCTTCGGCCTCCTGAAGGTTGGTGTCACCCCCCATCGCTTTGGCTCTTTTGCTCCTCCTCGAGGTTTGACTGAAGATGATAGTCAAGTTCAGTGGTTCATTGATGGTCGTGCTGCATTTGAAGCTATTGCTTTGGCTATTGAGGGGGCAAAATCGACAGTATGTTCTCGAACTTCCACTATGTATATAACTAATTTTTTGTTGCTATGGTGGTGATGATATCCATTTCAGATCTATATATGTGGGTGGTGGTTGTGCCCAGAACTGTACTTGCGCCGTCCATTTCTTTCTCATGCATCCACTCGGCTCGATTCTTTGCTCGAAGCTAAAGCTAAGGAAGGTGTTCAGGTAAATAGGTTCACATAGACAATTATTTGTTCTCTCTGGTGATTCTCTTGACGAACAAAGCTATGTTTATGGTTATGTTACTTATTCTTGTTTCATTGAAGTGATATCTTCTACTAGCTGACATACGCTATAACTCTGTTAATTTGAGTTCTGTCATTGGAACTAAAGTAATGGGTCTAGATAAATATACTGGTTGGTTTAGCAAGGGACCTGAATGCTATTTGTGTTCTTTGCTTCTTATAGTTTGTGGAAAGCTAAACAAGTATTGGCATCATTACAAGTTTGTAGGAATATCATTTTGTATAACTTAACAAGGTCTGATCTTTCCCTCTAGAAATGTCACATCTTGAAGATACTGCTTTGATGGTGTATTATGTTGTTGCTTATTGACTTTATTGAGCTGGAAATAGTCCCATGGAAGAGTCTTGCGAGTTCTATTATTTTTGTGCCTGTTTCAATTTTTGTTGGCTTGAAGGTATGGTGACATGGATTTATTATGTTTTGCTAGGTACATATTCTTCTTTACAAAGAGGTTGCTCTAGCTCTGAAAATTAACAGTGTCTATAGCAAGAGAAAGCTTCTGGGCATTCATGAGAATATCAGAGTACTTAGATATCCTGACCATTTCTCTACTGGTGTCTATTTATGGTGTGCTTTCTATTATAATTGAGATTATTTATGACATCCATTCACCTTTTTATAGATCAGCTTTGTTTTTTAAACTGATAATTGCATCAGTTGATATTGCATCTTCTCATATATAGGTCCCACCATGAAAAAATTGTCATCGTAGATCACCAGATATGTTTCATTGGAGGACTTGATCTGTGCTTTGGTCGTTACGATTCTGGTGAACATAAAATTGGTGATCATCCTTCTTCAATATGGCCTGGCAAGGATTATTACAATCCAAGGTGTGTATGAATCTGTATTGTGTATGGTAGCTGGTAGTTTAACCTTTCTTTTACCCATTTAGATGTAATGGAGAATAAAACTCAGTCCATCTCTCTAGAGAAACACAGTTTTACTGGATGATCCTTTTTAAGCTTCCTTTTAGTATTGTTGCCAAATGTTGGGAAGTTTGTTTGTGAGCGAAAAAGTTTTACTGGGTGATCCTTTTTAAGCTTCGAGTTTTGTTGCCAAATGTTGGGAAGTTTGTTTGTGAGCGAAACACAAAGGTTTACTGGATGATCCTTTTTTAAGCTTTTCTTTAGTTTTGTTGCCAAATGTTGGGAAGTTTGTTTGTGATAGGTTTCAATTTCGTTCTCATTGAATTTCTTTGTTTACAAGAAACAAAAATAGAAGTAGTGTCCAGGGATATGTGCAAGACAATTTGGGGAGATTGCGATTTTGTCTGGGTATTTAAAGGGGCTTTAGGAGCAGCATGGGGTCTTTTATGCATCTGGAAAAAGACAAGTTTCAAATGGAGGACTTCTGGGGCGAAGTAGGGATGCTGGGAGTGGAGGGTTTGTGCGGTAGTGATAAAATTAAATGCAATATTGTCAATATATATTCTCCGGGTGAATTTGCTTTGAAAAAGAATATGTGCGCAATACTTGCTTCAAAAATGGGTCGCGATCCCGCAAGGGTAAGCTAACCCCTCAAACCCGTCCTCAGTTCGGATTGCAGGCTGCAACTCGCCTGCATGAAGCCGGAATCGCTAGTAATCGCCGGTCAGCCATACGGCGGTGAATTCGTTCCCGGGCCTTGTACACACCGCCCGTCACACTATGGGAACTGGCCATGCCCGAAGTCGTTAGAGAATATATGGTGCATCTGTGGGGAATTTTAAGCAATACGTGGAAAGGGAATGAAGGGAGTTGCATGTCCATGGATGGTGGAGTTTTATTTTGAAGGAGAATTTAAGATCATGAAGAATAAGTTAAAAGTGTGGAATAATGAAGTGTTTGGGATTGCTGAGGCAAAGAATGAAGAGACTAGGGGAAGAATTCATGACTGTGATGTAATCGCTGATCAGCGGGAGTTACAACCAGAAGAGGCTGAGCTACGTATGGATTAGGTTATCAGTCTTCAGGGGCAAATCAATATGAAAGACTCGTTGCTTTCCATTAGTCCAGACTGAAGTGGATCAAAGAGGGAGACGTCAATTCTAGTTTCTTTCATAAGTGTGTCAATCGGAGGAGGAAATGAACCAATTGGTGGGTCTGGAAATCGACGGGCGTTGGGTGGAATCTATCACAGATGTGAAAATAGGAGTTCAAAGATATTTTGAGAACCACTTTAATAAGTAGAATTGGAATAATCCTCAGATTCGCGGTATTCAGTTTGAACATTTGAAGGATCTTGATAGTAACTTCTTAACCGCTGTTCGCAGAGGAGAAAGTCAGGAGTGCGGTTTGGAGTTACGAAATTCGAAAAGCCCGGGACCGGATGGCTTTAACTTTCGGTTTATTAAAGAGTTCTGGCATGTTATCAAAGAGGATTTTATGAAGTTCATATCTGAGTTCCACAGGAACGGGAAATTAATCAAGGGTGGAAACCCATCTTTCATTGTCTTGATACCGAAAACAAATAATCCGGTGAAGATTGGAGAGTATAGGCCGATTTCTCTGATAGGATGTGTGTACAAAGTCTTAGCAAAAGGTTTGGCAAACAGGTTGAGTGGGGTGCTTGACAAGATTATTTCTGAGACTCAATCAGCGTTTGTCGGGAACAGACACTTATTGGATGGAGTCATAATAATAAGTGAATTGATTGAGGATTGGTTGAAAAATAATGGTAAGGGGTTGATTTTCAAAATGGATTTTGAAAAAGCATACGACTTGGTTAATTGGGAGTTTCTGAACCGAACTATGCAACTGATGAACTTCCATTGTAAACGGAGAGCTTTGATTATAGAATGAGTCAGTAGTGCGAAGGCCTCCGTGTTGGTTAATGGAAGTCCAACATATGAATTCTGTTTGAAGAGGGGGCTACGACAAGGAGATCCACTGTCACCATTTCTGTTTTTGATTGTTGCAGTCACTTAGCAAACTGATTGGGAAGGTTATAGAGAATGACTTGTGGACGGTAAATAGAATTGGAAGAAGTCAAATTCAACTTTCTCACTTGCAATATGCTGATGACACACTACTAATTGGCAAAGCCTCGGAGGAAAGTTTAATAGCATTCAAAGGAATATTGCGTCTGTTCGATGGTTGCTTGGGCTCGTTTTCTGAATTGCAATGTAGGGAGCTTGCCTTTTAAGTACCTGGGTATTCCGATCGGCCTGAATCCGAGAAGACGTGCCACATGGACTCCGGTGGTGGAGAAATTTCGTAAGCGATTGGCTACCTGGGAGGATAAGTCCCTGCCTCTTGGGGCCGGTTGATTCTGTTTAATGCGGTGTTGTCATCTCTACCGGTTTACTTCTTCACCCTATATCGAGCACCAAAATCCATCCTTTCGAATCCTATCCGCCGTTCATCCTGCTGAGCTTTGATCTCACTAAGTTCTGCTCCCTACAGACTGCCTAGCAGTGAGATTTTTTTTAGATCGCTCTCCGTGCTCATTAATGTTTTACCATAGATTATGGCATACCTTCGCATGGGAATGATAATGCTGGTCCATCTAGTAATGCAGTCAATGGCCTGTTCTTGATTAACATTAACCAGAATAATGGAAGTCTCATTTGTATATTAGGAGGGAATTAATGGGGGGTTGGGGGTCAGGAATCTCGATTAATGTAATAAGGCACTTTCGTGGAAGTGGGGTTGAGATTTAATTAAGGGTGGGGATTCGCTATGGAAAAAAGGTTTTGAGTTCTAAATATGACGTGCAGAGTTGGGTGGAGTTAGTATTAGGGAGCGAGGTAACAAGGGGTAATCAATCGGTTTGGTGGAAAGACTTGTTAAAGCACATTTTTCTTGATCCAACAGATTGGTTTAGGGGGGGTTTGGTTAGGAAGGTGGAGAATGGGCTAGGAACAAGATTCTGGGGGGATATTTGGGTAGGGGAGGATAGTTTGGAAATAATGTTTCCTAGATTAGCAGCGATTGTAAGGGACATGGACATTTTTATTGGGGACATGGGGAGTTGAGTAGATGGTAATTGGACTTGGAGGTGGGATTGGAGAAGAGAATATTTTGAGTGGGAAAAGGCTCTTTTTTTGGATTTACTAACTTTTATTGACAGGTATGCTTTGGCACAAGGAGACGAGGACAGGTGGGACTGGCTCTTCGGTACAACCAAACGCTACTCAATGAGATCAGCATATGATTTATTTAAGAGTAGGAGCTTCAGGAAGGAGAATCAAAGTCGGCATATGAGATTATTTGCAACACTTTTGCACCTAATAAGGAAGGGGTGTTCGCATGGCGTGTAATTCGAGACAGGATACCAACAAAGAAAAACTTGCGCAGACACAATTATATCGGGTCCGATCATTGACTTTTGCGAGCTATGTCATCAAGAGGAGGAAACAACCCGACACTTAATCTTTTCTTGCCCGCAGCCTTACAATTTCTGGATGAAATGTTATAGGTAATGGATCTGGTATTACATAGCGATCCAGTTGGTCATTTACTTCATCACAAAGGCCTGTGGGGGGTCAGAGAAAGGGATTGAAGGATGGATGACTATTTGGAAGCAATAATTTGGACTGTTGGGCTCTATAGAAATAAACTAATTTATCAAGGAAGTCAAGATCTGGAAGATAACTTGTTAAATTTAGTTTAATTTAGGTCTTGGTTTTGGATTAACAATAGATGTAATGTTAAAGTTCATTATGTATTTTTGGATTGGTTGAGGGAAACTAGGATATGTTTAATTTCTTTTTAGATTGGGGATATTCATTAAGTTTTGTATGTAACTTTTGGAGTACTTATGCCACTCAGTTATTTTATTATATATTTATTTGTCTGATAAAAAAAATGAATGAGTTTGTAAACTCGAGTTATCACATCATGTATATCCCAATTGCTTTCGTTTATTTTATGTGCTATAATTGTGCAATTTAATTTGAGCAATTTGGGATGTTGTTTTGTTACCTTTAGCATGGTCTAAGTATGGAGTTGAATTTGCCAAATGCTTGACACTACTGAATCTTAGGGAATCGGAACCAAATTCTTGGGAGGACACAATGAAGGATGAATTAGATCGAGCAAAATATCCACGGATGCCATGGCATGATGTCCACTGTGCCCTTTGGGGGCCCCCTTGCAGCGATGCAGCCCGGCATTTTGTCCAGCGATGGAACTATGCCAAGGTATATGTAGTTAATTTTTATTTTTTTTATCGATTTCTGTAGTTAGAGTATGCTTCTTGTGATTTGAATTCTTTCATTATCTTCCAGAGGAGCAAAGCTCCAAATGAGAACGCAATTCCCCTTCTTTTGCCTCAGCACCACATGGTTATTCCTCATTATATGGGAATTAGTAGGGAGATAGAAAATGGTAACAAGAATCACAATGGCTATCATAAAGACATCAAAAGGAACGACTCCTTTTCGTCCCTATCATCTCTTCAGGATATACCTTTGCTTATGCCTCAAGAAGCTGATGGCCTAGATGCTGTAAGAGGAGAGCCAAAATTAAATGGGTTTGATGATAATCTGCGGGATCAGCCAAGCAGGCCTGGCGGAAGTTCCTTCTCTTTTTGTAAATCCAAAAGTGAACCATTAATCCCAGATATGCCATTGAGGGGCTTTGTGGATGATTTTGACTCCTTGGGTCTCCAAAGCAGCATGTCTTCCCTTGTGATGCAGCATGGATCAGATGTTTCAGAAAACCGATGGTGGGAATCACAGGAACGAGGTGATCAAGTTGTTTCATCAGACGAAATCGGACAAGTTGGCCCTCGTGTTCCTTGTCGCTGTCAGGTGAGTTCTAGCTCCTGGATTGCAATATCTTTGTTGCGATAATTGGCTCTTATTGAACCCTGAGATACGTGGATATTTTCTCTATGTTAAAAAAATGGAGCCAAAACGACACGGTTTGTCCAGAGTAAAAGTTCTGGATCCTGAGATGAAGTCTCTTCCTCTCTTTCCCCAGTCTTGCAGACTCAAGCTTATAAGCCTGCCTGCACCCTCAACAAACCACATTCACATTTATTAATTTTCCATTTACTCTTTGTGAAATTGACAGAATCTTTTGATGTCTGATATGGTCTGATTTAAGCTTATTTAGCTGCGTGAGCAGATATTATCTGAGTACTTGATTTTGATGTGTGTTGTTTGCAAGAGTGGATGTTCCCTCATCTAATAGCCTTCGATGGCCTGTGCTTCCCAGGTTATAAGGAGTGTAAGCCAATGGTCAGCAGGAACAAGCCAAATTGAAGAAAGTATTCACAATGCCTACTGTTCACTTATTGAAAGAGCAGAACATTATGTATATATTGAGGTATTTTTTTTCCCTCGTTAAGCACCGCTTTCTACAGTAGATATATTTTTCAGGTAGCAATCTCTTGATTTCTTAGGACTCCCTAATTACAAAGACATTTTCCTTATTACATTACTAAAATATCATACATAAAACAAATCCAGGCACAAACTTTTCACTCCAAATGACAGGTTCTGTCCCAGGTTGTGAACATAATATCATACAAGTTGAATTGGCTCACTGGAAAGTCCTATTCATGTCAAGAAACTGTATTTATACGAAAATGCACATTCTGATTGCTTTGACCATTTAATATGTTTTTGCAACAAGTAGTTTTATCTGTCACCTGTTTGATATTTAACAGAAAATTTTAATTGTTTTGTGCCTGTTGTATTCATTTTCAGACATCAAAACAAATCATTTTGCTAACCATCTTGATACTTATCTAAGCCATGTGAATCAAGTGCTGGTATTGTTGTAGACAATCATCATGAGTTGTATTTGTAAACCCATCTTAGCCTTCTCGATCTGAATGAATTATCTATTTGTGAGATTTTCCCTGCATTTGAATTGTATGTCTGTTTCTGTGTACCCTTATTTCAATTGCTACACCTTAATACCTTCTGGCACTAGAAAATGATGAATTTGTGATGTGATCTTGCATGTCTGAATTCCGTCTACTAACCCTTGCTGACACTTGAAATTGATGAATTTTTAATCTTTCATGACTAAATTCCGTTTACTTACCTGTCAGTGGAGTGGGTTTGTATGTTGTTCTCTTTCCGAGACATGGTGACTCATCTGATTGTCTTAAGTATACAGCAAAGTAGAGCCACATAGTTTTATATAATTACTCTACTTTGCTATGGTCTGACAAAAGATTATACTATATAACAGGACCATATCAAAAAGAGGGATTAAACAGATACATGATGATATGGCTTTAATAATTTCATAGAAAATGACCTTCTCACTTTTTGAAAATTGGAGCCAAGTGCATGCCGTAGCTGTTGGTATACTATTTTTGTTCTATTAGAATCGCTAAAGGCATCTGAATTCATTTTTCTAACTTGCACTGACTGGAATTTGTTTTCAGAACCAATTCTTCATCTCTGGTTTATCAGGTGATGAAATTATTGCCAATCGCGTTTTAGAAACATTATATAGACGGATAATGCGAGCACACAATGACAAAAAGTGTTTCAGGGTTATTATTGTTATACCTCTTCTACCGGGCTTTCAGGTAATAACAACAAAGTTTTCTGATAAACATCTACTTCCAGTACTGAATAGTTCCACAGAGTTTGAAATGTGCTCTATTTCAAAAGGGTGGTGTCGATGATTCTGGTGCTGCATCTGTGAGAGCAATCATGCATTGGCAATATCGAACAATTTGCCGGGGGAATAATTCAATACTGCATAATCTGTATGATCTTGTTGGCCCTAGAATGCATGATTATATATCTTTCTATGGTCTGAGAGCTTATGGCAGACTTTATGAAGGTGGTCCTGTCTCTTCCAGTCAGGTACACATGCTTTTCGCTTCTGCCCTGCAAATGCATTTCTTGTCTTTTCTTGATCGTTTGACATCCAGTACCTGGGGCATAGATCTTCGAGTGCCTCTTTGGCGACTTTGATTTGGATGAGTAAATTCAGTTGACCAAAACCGTCAAAAAGATGGAGTAGACATGGAGTATATAAGGTGGAAAAGAATTGTTCACTTGTGATAATCATTTATGAATTTTACTTCATGTATAATTAGTGCTTCTAAATTTTCATTTTTTAATTGGATAGGAAAAATAAGCAGTTTGTCAACCAAAAACATCAGTTGGTTTGAAGTTTCCTTTACAAACCTCCAGAATTTGCTTGATAAGTTTTTGATTGAGCTTAAAAAATTACTTGCTTGCGACTGACATGCTAAGTGAAGAAAAAAAATTGAAGCGCAGATGGCTTGCATAATGTTTCTCGTTTGATTCTCTTGAAACCTTAAGTTTGGGATGGACGGATGTCAAATCTTTTTATAAATTGGTGAATTAGTTTATATTGTCTTGATTAGGGGATGGCTTAGAAAGTGTTTATACTTTTATTTATTGGACTTATTAAAGTGCCTTTGTTTTGTCAGGTTTATGTTCATAGCAAGATCATGATCATTGATGATCATATTACCTTAATTGGCTCTGCAAACATAAATGACCGAAGTTTGCTTGGATCTAGAGATTCTGAGGTATTACCAAAATTGTAATTGGAACTGCTTATTAAGTTACTTTTAGCTTTGGCACGTTTGGAACATTAGTGTGGGAATAAGACCTGTTAGTTTCAGCTCCATTAAGATCAATTGTCTTTCTTTGCATAAAAAGATTCATTCTAGGAGTTGTGGTGTAGTGAATGTCACAACTGATGTACCATAGTCTTATGGCTTGTATTTCCTACATGGGACATGGCCATACTCCTCCCCGTTCCTCATGCACAAGTTTGCTGATTCCATCTGCTCAAACTTACATCAGGCAGAAGCATTTGAAAATCACTACTCTAGCCTGCTCCGTCCTCCTCTCAAAATATTGCATGATCTCTACTGATTCCATTGTGAACTGCTGTCAGACTAGTGTCCTACGTGGATCTCACACAAACTTTTAGTTGGTTTTCATACATAAAATTATAGTTTTATCTTTTTAGATTTGCTCATGCTTTGGTTTGAGGTGGAAAGTGGATGTGGAGGTGAACTGGTGGAATATATACTTTTTTTACTTGTTTTAACTGTATAGTACCATTTCAGATTGGTGTGCTAATTGAGGACAAAGAATTTGTTGATTCATGGATGGGGGGCAAGGCTTGGAGAGCTGGAAAGTTTGCGTTGAGTCTTCGCCTTTCACTGTGGTCTGAGCACCTAGGCTTTCATGCTGGAGAGGTTGAATTCATTATTCATAGCTATATTACGGATTATCTCTGAATTTCGGGTTGAAATTGGATGAATATTGAATGGATTACTGAAATGTTTAAAAAATGAATTTTCTAATGCTTCGAAATTTTGACCATTTTAGGTTAATCAAATAAGAGACCCAGTGATAGACTTGACGTACAAGGATGTATGGATGGCCACTGCAAAGGTGAGGATGACAATATAAATTTTTGATATCAAAGCTTCTTCTCGCTTTGGCACAAAATCGTTTGCGCAAAACAATTAATAAGGAAATTTCATATTTGAACATAAGCATTGGCAATCCCATGAGTATCGCAAGTATTGAAATATGCGGCTATAACATCAAGCTCTTAACTCTTGCCCTGGTAAAATACCAACCAAATTATAAAAATGTAGATTTCTATCTTGATATGTGAATATAATATTTCCTACCCTTGTCTTTGACCACCTATTCTGTTTATCATTGAGATATGTGGGAGCTGTCTACATCTATCTTGCTGTCATTCTCACACCCCTTGCCTCCGTTGATTGGACAATTTATCTGTTTTATTCCAATTTTAAATCTACTTCATTCAACAATTAGAGCATATTGACCACTGAAAATGATTATGAAATTTATTGTAATAGAGTTTTGCATTTATGGTCATATTCCAGATTTTTAGATTTACACGGTTCAATTCTGTTGTTGACAGACAAATACTATGATCTACCAAGATGTGTTCTCCTGCATACCAAATGATTTTATACACACTAGGTAAGGTTGATGTACCGTCTTCATCCTTTTTCTAATATTCAAAGTTTGTATTTCTCACTTCAAGTGATTACATCCAGGGCTTCACTCCGGCAATGCATGACATTTTGGAGAGAGAAAATCAGCCACACCACCATTGACTTGGGAATAGCCCCGAACAAGCTAGAATCCTATCAAGAAGGAGATGTCACAAACACAGATCCCATGGAAAGACTCGAGTCTGTGAAGGGCCATCTAGTTTCCTTCCCTTTGGATTTCATGTGCAAGGAAGATTTAAGGCCTGTGTTTAATGAAAGTGAATACTATGCATCGCCTCAGGTTTTTCACTGAGCTCAAGTTTTTTACCTGAGATCGGCGTGGGAATATTACAATAGAGTAAGGACAGCTATGAAGGTGCTGAAATAAGCAATTGATGAAGTTGGTTATTTGAGATATTCCATTCATTGCCCTGGATTTTGTGTATTACAGCATGAAGGGCGTAGAGGATGGAGGAAAAGGAAGGAAATGGAGGATCTCTTTGATAAGGATTCATGTTTATATATAAAGGGTGAGATAGTTCATAGAATCTTATCTCGATTTTAATTTGATTTGGGACAGAAGATTTAGACTGGACGGCTGACGTAGTCGTTAACTCTCTGATTCAGTTACTCGAGTTTCAAGTGATTTGGAACAGAGGATTCAGTAAACTACGAATAGGTAGTTTGCAAAACCAAAAGAAGCAGATATGGTATTATTCTCCTTCGCGAGTTTTAGGAGCGGTAATCAGACTCCTATACCTGAATTTACTTCTGTTGAAAACCACAAGAATACTATATTTAATTGCGAAGATAATGTAATACATGTATACATATATAGTACGAATAAGTGTCACATCTCTCCGTCATACATACAATGCCATTAGTGGCATTTCGTTGGACTTTCGTTCGCCTTTTAAGAAAATATTTGAACGATTTTTTGAGATATTGTTTAAATATACAATGTGAAAGTTATTCTGATGTTTATCGGGAGTTATATTAAAATGTTATAGTGACTGATATAAAAATGAGCAGAAAAACACTGTTGAATAATGGTTGATCACTTGTTGATTTGTAAAAATACATGGATACTATAAAAAATTTCAATCACGTATCGGATACATATGTCATACGGATATGAGCGGATACAGCCAGATATATATCGGATATGTTATCTGACATATCTGAAACTAAAAATTAATTTTTAAACTCTGATACGTGTTTGGATGTATTTAAGATATGTCTGAGATCATATTTGACATGAATTAACATACTAAATAATATATATAATACATGAGGATCATTGGAAAAAAAGGAGAGAATTTTGAAAGCTTTGTAGTTTACAAAGGTTGATAATTTTTTATTTTTTTATATTTTGGGTAAAAATAAATAGCATTAAATCAAAACAAAGTTTACAGATGTTCTAAGTAGATCAGACATACCTGGCAAATAAATTGCGAGACAAAATTAAGGGGATGAAAAATAGAACGATCCCACAGAGGGGACGAAACAGAGACATCCAAAATTATCTGAATGAGACCATTTAGCTAGGTTATGAGCTGTAGAGTTGCCATCACGATGTTTAAAATTAGCAGTCCAGGATGGGTTGTCACCAAGGAGCTTTTGAGCAGTAGCAATTTCTGGCAGAGCAGCCCAGGAAGATTGTGATGACCAGAAAAATCCCGGAGTGTTAATAACCCGTAAAGTTGTTTTACGTGGCAATTGGAGTTTAATCGAGGTGTTGGGCCTTCTGGGCTCGTTTATTTGGGTGGTTGGGATTGTTGGATCCCGAGGTTGAGATTGTATTCTCATTACGGTGTAAAACCTAAGAGTTGGGTTGTTGAAGTGTTTCGGAATCCCGGGTGCTGTGTGTGGGCACCGGTAGGGGGTTTTGGAGTTAGAGAGAGAATATTTGGAAACAGATGATTTTTAATGAATCATGATGTATTTGTGGGACTATTAGTATTTCGGGGTATTTTTGCTATAAATACCAGTTAAACCCGAGATTTTAATTATCGGAGCCATTTTTCCCCACATTTTCCCGTCACCCTCTCTCTTCCCCCGCGTAGCTTTCCCGATCTGTGCGACCCCCGCCACTTCAAGCGCCGCGCCCGCCGCCGTCCGGCCGCCGTTCGGCGCGTCCGACCCGCCACCAGCTTCGTCTCTTCCAGGCGCTCCTCCCCATACCAACAATTTGAAGTTTCGTTGAGAATCGCGTTCGGATTTGCCAGAAAAGCGCTAGGGTTCGAAACTGGATTTTGTCCGATTTTGGGGCTCGATTTTGGTACGATTTTGGGGCTTTCTTTCAGGTGTTTTTGGGGCGTTTTTATGGTGTTGTTGGGTCGATCATTTCAGACTTTAATGGTTCGAAAATTGTTGCTTATGGTTCGAATTTTGGATGCTGTTTGCGTGGGGTTCTTGTTCGAAATTTGGGGTTTTGGCTTGGGGATGATTATTGTTGTTGTTAATTGATTAATTCATGTGTTAGATGAATTATGGTGATTATTTGGGTTTGATTTGTGTTGTTACGGTTCGAATTTAGGGGTGGTTCTTGAGCGATTTTTGATATTGTCTCATTCGATTTTCCCTCCCTGTATATGCCCTGCCCCGGGTCTTGTAAATGGTAAATTGTCGTGGGTTGACAATAATTTTCTATATAAGGGTTATGGGTGTGCTTGAGCATGGGTTGCATGTTCGTAATTAATTGTGAATTAATTTATCGTGTTAGCACATCGTTCCTCGTGGCATGGAACTCGAGCAAGGGTTGGCTCGGACTTCGGAGATTTAAGGTACGTATTGACGTACGAGCATAGCCCCTTTAATATAATTGCAATTGTTGAGTGCTTGGTACACTATATTGCAATGAATGTGTGTGAATTGCATGGTTTATTGTGGAAATGCATGACACATGATATTAGCAATAAACGGAGATTGAAATGCATGGTTTATTGTACTTTCTTCAAATGCTTATATATGCATTGAGAATTGCATGGTGCCGCTTTTGAGCGAGCAGTGATTGGGATGTTGTCGCCTGTGAGCGAACATCGATTATGACGCCGCTACCATCGAGTATGCGTGGAATTGGAATGCCACTATTGTAGAGTGAGCAATGAAACAGAGATATGAAACCATAAGTGAGGAACAAGGATTGTTTATAATCATTGTTTAATGGTTTGATGTTATTATTTATGACATTGGTATATGGCTCATAGAATTGTTAATCAATGTAATGATTAACTGGCATTTGGGAATTTGATGGTTTCAGTGTTTTGAGAACAGGGACAGTACAGGAAACCCCGGATGAGGATGATGCCATCCAGGGAGTATATTTTGTATTTCATAGCATTTACTTTTGTTGTAAATTATGAATTTCATTACTGTGATTATGAGATTTTGTGTATTGGTATGCTCACCCCGTTTGGGGGGCTGTCTCTGTTGGGGCAGGTGAACAGGTACATCGATGGCTTTGGAGTTGAGCTCGAGCTGTTGATTGGATGTACTCCCAGGATCGTGGTACCAGGGCTTGATGGAGCACGGTATCGTATAGAGTACATATATACACCTGAGGATTATATACATATTCATGATGCTCGCCTGTGAGCGCGATTATACTTGTATATGGATTGTATATAAAGGCATGAGCCTTTCTCTCTTTCATTCTATGTTGCATGCAATTAAGAGTAGAATTGCTAATGATATGAGAGTCATGGGTGTATTGTGTGGGTGTTGAAACCCATCTATGTTGTCTTATGTGTGGTGTCTTCCCTGGCTGGGAATTTACTTAGCGTTGCTGTGTTCTGTTGAGTATGTGTTTTCCCTGGCCGGGAACTATATATTGTGTTGTGCTTTTATTTCGGGATAGCTCTATTTATGGGGAGACTCTGCCCAAATTTTTATAAAAGTCCACAATGTAAAAAGTGGCAAAAAGGGCATGGTAATGGGCAATTCTATGAGTCTATATGTTAGTAGAGATGATCTTATAACGTTGAATGTTAAGGGAATTTTGTAAGCATCATCTGAGTTTCCTGATTGATTTGTATAGAAGCATGTACCACACATAGTGGTTAATACACTAATCAAGGGTTAAGGGCTTGGGGTCCTTACATTAGTGGTATCAGAGCAGTGGTTAGCTCTTTGGGGCCGTTGAGGGCCTGGAACATGCTGATAGGAATGAGTAGCACATATTTATGCATGATAGTAGCTAGTGTTGTGTGACACAACTGTTTTGCTTATGTGCATTTGTGATATGCGATCATAGTGAAACGATTATATGTCATGACATCTATGGAATCATAATATAACCTGTTGATTATGATTGTGAGTTGTGACACAGGGGCAACCAAATGGAGCATTTTGAAATGCATCGGAATATGGGAAGTACTTTGTACTCACGATTTATGCATTTACTCATTATAATCATATTGTGGGAATATGGATTATTGTATGCTCATGGGTTGTGATTGTTCCTGTAGGAACACTATGATGCGAAAGGCTAAGACCATGGTTGAAAGACACGAACGGTAACCTGGATTTTATATACATCATGGATTTATGCATTGTTGTTGCATGTGTACATGTAGTGATGATTTTAATGCTTTGCCGCCAATTGTTGAAGCGAGGGGTGGGAGCGCCGCATGTCACATTGTGCGAGGTGCATTAAAATACACTCATGTTGATGTATATTGGATATGGCATATGCTTTGTGATTGCAGGTGTAAATGGAATACTTGGTGAATATCCCATGAGTCATTGTTATGGATGAGTGATGATTTTAAATGCTTGCCGCTGAAATTTTTTAAATTGTGCCGCTAAAATGTGAAGCGAGGGGTGGGAGCGCCGCATGTCACATTGAAGCGTGGTTATCATATGAGGCGAGGAAAGGATATTTGCCGCTAAAATGTGAGGCGAGGGGTGGGAGTACCGCATGTCCATTTAAGCGAGGTTATTCTATGCCGCCTATATGAGAAACGAGGGGTGGGAGTACCGCATGTTTTATTTAAGCGAGGGGCATTAAAATACACTACCGTGACAATGACTAGGGATCAGCTATATTGACTGGCGATGGTTCATGCCGCCATGTATATTGATAGCGATGGTTCATGCCGCCATGGATATTGATAGCGATGGTTCATGCCGCTATATTGACTGGCGATGGTTCTTGCCGACTGGCGATGGTTCTTGCCGCCATGTATATTGATAGCGATGGTTCATGCCGCTATATTGACTGGCGATGGTTCTTGCCGCCATGTATATTGATAACGATGGTTCATGCCGCTATATTGACTGGCGATGGTTCTTGCCGCCATGGATATTGATAGCGATGGTTCATGCCGCTATATTGACTGGCGATGGTTCTTGCCGCCATGGATATTGATAGCGATGGTTCATGCCGCTATATTGACTGGCGATGGTTCTTGCCGCCATGTATATTGATAGCGATGGTTCATGCCGCTATATTGACTGGCGATGGTTCTTGCCGCCATGGATATTGATAGCGATGGTTCATTCCGCTATACTGATTGGCGATGGTTCTTGCCGCCGGATATATCGCTAGCGATGCCTCTTTCCGCTATTATGTGGACGATGATTCATGCTCAGGTGTACAGCGAGGTTTCATGCCACTTATTATATGACGAGGTATCATGCCGTCGATTCTATAGCGATGGATTGTACCACTATGTACTCAGCACAGGATTTTGCCGCCTTCGAGCGATGGGTGCTGACTACGTACTATTATCGAGCGACGGAGACAGGTATGCCGCTATATTGATAGCGATGAGGTATGGCATATTACTTGTGTTAGCATTATTGTGGTTACTATGTGTTGCTATATATATGCCATGTGTTTGACGATGAGATTATGGATGTCGTGTATTGACATGTACCGTCGTATGTTTGACGATGTTAGTTGGATGTCATATGTTGATATATGCCGTCACGGGATGACGATGACATAGTTGATGTTCTATGTAGGCGTGTGGCGTCGTTTTGATGATTAATACATTTATGTTATGTATTTGGTTATATGGTTTGAGTGCCTTGGTGAGCACATGATAGAGTCTGGGTCACTAGTTGACGAGACCTTTTGTCGAGCAATGATACCCTTGGGTATGCTCGTTGGTTTGGCTAGGGCCAAGTGATTGGTGGTAAGAGTAGTCATTGAGGAAACTACTCGCTTATGTTGTGATGTAGGGTAGACATGGTTACACCCACCCTGAGGGTGTGGGATAAGTTTTAGCGGATTATGATTGTATCATAAGTGAGCAAGGACACCGGGTTGTCCATTGTGCTTGGTATTTTAGAGATATGTTGGGCGATGACCCATTACTCTAACGGTTTGTACGGCATGGCATACCGAGATGGAACATATGGTTTGTTGGTGGGCTTGATTGAGCCTATGGAGACAACGCTTTGCTAGCCAGATATTGGGGGGATGATATAGTGTGATTGTTGGAGCCATGATACTGCTCGTTGGAACCGAGTTTGGTGAATCGTATGATGATACGATGAAGACTTTTGGCAGGCTTTTGATTGTCCCTTTGTAGCATGATGTTTGAGGCATGTGACACCCATAAGAACGTTTATACGTCTATTGTTTTGAGGGACTTGTCTGGGACAGCTCATAATGTTGGGAGTACCAACAAGAGAGTCATCAAGTCGTCGTTGACTCGATTTGGGGAACCCGTGTATTTGGGATGCAATGGGTGTTATTGTATCCAGTTTTTCCGAACAGTGGTTCGAGACTTGTGGATCTCGAGTTCGATGGCACTTCCCTTGTGGGGAAGGAGGTAGTATTATACCTATTTGGGAATCTTTGAAAGATTCGGTGAGTTGGTACGTGTGGTGTTGATCTTGGGAATCACACCGTGCTGTTGATCGTCGATTATCATCCTCCACTGAGATGGGAATGACTCAGAATTGACAGTTGTGTTTGGGGCTTAGGGGTATGTTGTAGATACCCGAGCCAAGTGCATTGAGTATGCATGTGATGTCAGTGCTTAGGCAGGTTCACCGGTGAGTATACGGATGCCAATTAATGATTTCCTTTTTGACAAGCATAGAGTTATGCTATTTTTGGATGGCTAAATCTCTGATGAGAGATATGGAACACCCTGAGATTGGGAATCTCCATGGCACGATAATTATGAGAAACAATCGTGAAGTTAGTTGACTCCCTTTGAGGAGGGATTATCTTGTGTGGGTTGAGGTGTTTCCTTGTTGGTGTTTCCTCCGAGTTACACGATAGCCTTCCCAAGTTTGGATTATTAAATCCTAGGATTGCCAAGGAATGGCAGGAATTCGGATTTGTTGGGTGTCGCTGTCGACACAAGCGTTGAGGATGCAATGGGTTTATTGCATGTCCTTTCAGAATTTGAAACTCGGTGGAGTCTCGATGGTTTATTTATGAGCAGGATATGATTCTTGGAATATCCGGAGGTGGACATCTTGTGAGATGTATTCGGGTGTGGATCGGTGGCCGTAAGTTGCCCGATCCGAGTTGCAGAGGGTGCAACTGTTCCTTGGATGGAGGTGGTCTGTGTAGCCGGAACCAGGTTTGGTTTGTGTACACCGTGGTATGCTAACGTTTCCCCCGTAACGATGTATGTTAGACATCGTGAATCATGATAGAGATGTCTTTGAATGATATCTACGATGGAATCGGAAGCAATTCGAATCTTTGCAGTTTCAGTTGACTAACTGCTTTTGGACTGTTAGCGTTGAGTTGTGCTGACGCTCTTCGACGTTATGATGGGTTTGGAAGTCTATTCCACTCCAGAGATTGACACGAGGTCAACGTTCTCACGGTTGAGGTGTCATTCATGATGCGTTCTTACTAGTTGATGACTGTCCGATCTACAGTCGTAAGTATCGGTTGTTTTGCGGTCATGAGAGACTGACCTTTGGGATGAACCGCATCGAGGTACGTTTGCCTCTTGGGTGATATGTTGGTTTTGGTAAAGTCGCTCTGTTTCAGAGTTTGATGTGAGATAAGTATCCTCGCGTTTATTGAGACGATTCTGATATGGTCAAGAATCGAGGTTCTGGGTGTTACGTGATACACCGGTGCTAATTTCGAGGACGAAATTCTTTTAGTGGGGGATATTGTGATGACCAGAAATTATGGATGTTAATCCCGGAGTGTTAATAACCCGTAAAGTTGTTTTACGTGGCAATTGGAGTTTAATCGAGGTGTTGGGCCTTCTGGGCTCGTTTATTTGGGTGGTTGGGATTGTTGGATCCCGAGGTTGAGATTGTATTCTCATTACGGTGTAAAACCTAAGAGTTGGGTTGTTGAAGTGTTTCGGAATCCCGGGTGCTGTGTGTGGGCACCGGTAGGGGGTTTTGGAGTTAGAGAGAGAATATTTGGAAACAGATGATTTTTAATGAATCATGATGTATTTGTGGGACTATTAGTATTTCGGGGTATTTTTGCTATAAATACCAGTTAAACCCGAGATTTTAATTATCGGAGCCATTTTTCCCCACATTTTCCCGTCACCCTCTCTCTTCCCCCGCGTAGCTTTCCCGATCTGTGCGACCCCCGCCACTTCAAGCGCCGCGCCCGCCGCCGTCCGGCCGCCGTTCGGCGCATCCGACCCGCCGCCAGCTTCGTCTCTTCCAGGCGCTCCTCCCCATACCAACAATTTGAAGTTTCGTTGAGAATCGCGTTCGGATTTGCCAGAAAGCGCTAGGGTTCGAAACTGGATTTTGTCCGATTTTGGGGCTCGATTTTGGTACGATTTTGGGGCTTTCTTTCAGGTGTTTTTGGGGCGTTTTTATGGTGTTGTTGGGTCGATCATTTCAGACTTTAATGGTTCGAAAATCGTTGCTTATGGTTCGAATTTTGGATGCTGTTTGCGTGGGGTTCTTGTTCGAAATTTGGGGTTTTGGCTTGGGGATGATTATTGTTGTTGTTAATTGATTAATTCATGTGTTAGATGAATTATGGTGATTATTTGGGTTTGATTTGTGTTGTTACGGTTCGAATTTAGGGGTGGTTCTTGAGCGATTTTTGATATTGTCTCATTCGATTTTCCCTCCCTGTATATGCCCTGCCCCGGGTCTTGTAAATGGTAAATTGTCGTGGGTTGACAATAATTTTCTATATAAGGGTTATGGGTGTGCTTGAGCATGGGTTGCATGTTCGTAATTAATTGTGAATTAATTTATCGTGTTAGCACATCGTTCCTCGTGGCATGGAACTCGAGCAAGGGTTGGCTCGGACTTCGGAGATTTAAGGTACGTATTGACGTACGAGCATAGCCCCTTTAATATAATTGCAATTGTTGAGTGCTTGGTACACTATATTGCAATGAATGTGTGTGAATTGCATGGTTTATTGTGGAAATGCATGACACATGATATTAGCAATAAACGGAGATTGAAATGCATGGTTTATTGTACTTTCTTCAAATGCTTATATATGCATTGAGAATTGCATGGTGCCGCTTTTGAGCGAGCAGTGATTGGGATGTTGTCGCCTGTGAGCGAACATCGATTATGACGCCGCTACCATCGAGTATGCGTGGAATTGGAATGCCACTATTGTAGAGTGAGCAATGAAACAGAGATATGAAACCATAAGTGAGGAACACGGATTGTTTATAATCATTGTTTAATGGTTTGATGTTATTATTTATGACATTGGTATATGGCTCATAGAATTGTTAATCAATGTAATGATTAACTGGCATTTGGGAATTTGATGGTTTCAGTATTTTGAGAACAGGGACAGTACATGAAACCCCGGATGAGGATGATGCCATCCAGGGAGTATATTTTGTATTTCATAGCATTTACTTTTGTTGTAAATTATGAATTTCATTACTGTGATTATGGGATTTTGTGTATTGGTATGCTCACCCCGTTTGGGGGGCTGTCTCTGTTGGGGCAGGTGAACAGGTACATCGATGGCTTTGGAGTTGAGCTCGAGCTGTTGATTGGATGTACTCCCAGGATCGTGGTACCAGGGCTTGATGGAGCACGGTATCGTATAGAGTACATATATACACCTGAGGATTATATACATATTCATGATGCTCGCCTGTGAGCACGATTATACTTGTATATGGATTGTATATAAAGGCATGAGCCTTTCTCTCTTTCATTCTATGTTGCATGCAATTAAGAGTAGAATTGCTAATGATATGAGAGTCATGGGTGTATTGTGTGGGTGTTGAAACCCATCTATGTTGTCTTATGTGTGGTGTCTTCCCTGGCTGGGAATTTACTTAGCTTTGCTGTGTTCTGTTGAGTATGTGTTTTCCCTGGCCGGGAACTATATATTGTGTTGTGCTTTTATTTCGGGATAGCTCTATTTATGGGGAGACTCTGCCCAAATTTTTATAAAAGTCCACAATGTAAAAAGTGGCAAAAAGGGCATGGTAATGGGCAATTCTATGAGTCTATATGTTAGTAGAGATGATCTTATAACGTTGAATGTTAAGGGAATTTTGTAAGCATCATCTGAGTTTCCCGATTGATTTGTATAGAAGCATGTACCACACATAGTGGTTAATACACTAATCAAGGGTTAAGGGCTTGGGGTCCTTACAGTACATGATCTAGTCTGTGGATTTGACGAATTATGGCCTCCTAATCACATTAAAAAATGATTCTCTAAAGGTGAAGCATATGAGCAACATTCACCGCAAAAATCAGAGTTTTAGCTTCAACAACCAAAACGTCCGAAGCCCAAGTAAGAGAAGTTTTAGCCCTAACAACCACACCCAAATGGTCGCGCATAATCCAAGCTGCCGTTGATTTACCTGCACAAAATGTAGAATCACAGTTCACCAACCAGAGTTCGGAGGAGACAACATGATATGTGGATTGATTTGAATAAAGGAGTTTGGGTGGTGAAGTGCTCCGCAGTTTTCACGACTATTTTCCAAAGAAGGATATGTATATTCAGTACACCATTGTTAATACAAATATCATTACGAAGAGCCCAATTTCCTCCATCACACAATTTGAGTAGATCAGGAATTCAAGGAAGTAGATACAATTCAAAGGGAATCCATCGCCATTGATAAGGAGGTCCAACCATTCCGAAAATGGTCTAGTAGTAAATGAGATCATCCTAAAAGTTCCACTTGGACATAAACTCAATTTGTTGCGCAATAGGACAATCGATAAACAAATGCTCTATGGATTCTTCGAGATGTCCACATAACAGACATCTGTAATCGTCAATGTGAACGATATTGCCATGCCGAGCATGAGTTGGGAGAGCATTAGAAGCATGTTTCCATAGGACCCGTTATTAGTGTATTAATCCAAGCGTTTATTGCATGTAATCATACGTGTAGGGGGGATAACCACTTATCACCATAGCAAATCATGCCAATAATAAAATTCTTTACATTATTCCATATAATGTCTAGTTCCCCCAACCAAGTCCACCTACATATCATGCACCATAATAATACACTAACATATTCTCAGTTCATTTAGCAATTCAATAAATAATTGCATGCAACTCATAAATGAAGAGAGAAAGGCCCTTGCCTTTTTATACATGCCATTTACACATCATAGTGCTCACATACGAGCATCAAATAAGTGTGTGTATCTAATGTATAAAACACGGTGCTCAATACCGTCACTGGTACTTCGATCCCTGGAAGCACCTCCATTCCATAGCTCGAGTTCAACTCCAAAGCCATCGATGTACCTAATCACCTGCCCCAACAGAGACAGCCCCCACACGGGGTGAGCATGCCAATATCCCAAATTCAATAATCACAATAATACAATTCATAATTTACAAAAATGTTAATGCTATGAAGTATAAAAGATGCTCTCTGGATGGTATCATCCTCATCCGGGATTTCCTGCACTGTCCCTGTTCTCAAAACAACTGAACCATCAAATTCCCAAATGCCAGCTAATCATTACATTGATTAACGAATCCATTTGCCATATACCGATATCATAATCAATAATACCAGTCATTAAACAATGATTACAGATATTCCATATACCTCACTTATGATTCCATAGTTCTATTCCATTGCTTGCTCTACAATAGCGACATTTCATTCTCACTCATGCTCAACAGCAGTGGCGTCATAACCGATGTTCGCTCAAAGGCGACAACATCCCAATCATTGCTCGCTCAAAAGCGTCACCATATAAATCCCAATACATATATATACATTTGTAGCAAATACCATCAACCATGCATTTCAATGTCCTTTTATTGCTAATACCATATATCATGCATTTACATACACATGCATTGCAATACAGTGTACCAAGCACTCAAGAATTGCAATTATATTAAAGGGCTATGCTCGTACATCATACGTACCTTATAATTCCGAAGCTCAAGACAACACTGCCTCAGTCCCGAGATCCGATGAAGAAATGTGCTAAACACAAATCAATAACTCATAATCAATGAGTAATCCCAAATTCAACGCACAAGCATGAAATCCGTCCCCAATCATCACAACACGATGATTAAATAGTAAATGGTCGATAATCGCTCCCCAAAACCCGAGGGAGGACCCAAAATACCATTTTACACAATCGCACTACCGATCGATCGGTCACCATTACCGATCGATCGGTAACTGTACATAAATTCGATTTAAGCTACGGCTTTGCACCTATCGATCGGTCCAAGCTACCGATCGATCGCTAGCCACCCACCGATCGATCGGTCGCTCATACCGATCGATCGGTAAATACAGAAATAAACACTCAACGCTACGCACTTGCACCGATCGATCGGTCCAAACTACCGATCGATCGGTCGCTGCACGAACCCGAAAATCACCATTTTCAAAAGCTTCAAAACCTCCACAAAACATACCCAAACTTCCTCCAACTCAAAAATAGCCACATACAAATACCCTAGTACACTCAACAAGGTTTATAAACCATTTTAAAACAAAACCCATAAGATTTCAAGATTTTACAAAATCTCCCAAAATCCAACCCAACTCTAAACTCAACCAAACACCTCCAAATTACAATCAATACGAAGATAAAAGCGAGGGGAATGAGATTACCAAATTATCTTCGAGAAATCCGGCTCCCAAGTTGAGCCACCATCGATTTTGCTCAAGGGAGAAAAGAGGGGAAGGGTTTGGGGTGAGAGAGTGGCGTGAGGGAGAGGAGAGAGGGGAGAGATTCCGGTTAATGACGGAATACCGAGTCCAATTTGGTATATATAGCCCTAAGGCTCCAAAATACCATTACCTCCACAACTACATAATGATTCATTAAAAATCATCTGTTTTCAATAATCATCTCTCCAACTCAAATTCCATCATCAGCCCCAGTACAAAGTACTCCGGACCCCAGATTCCACCAAAAGCCAAATTCCAAGGTTATCGCCACGATGAGAATACAATCTCATCCCTTGGATCCAACGACTCCAAAAATCGGATTTAAAATCCACGGGAGTCCCAAAACTGTAATTAATTCATAAATGCCACAACTAAAATCCATTAAGGATTATTACCACATCGGGATTAACACCATTAATCCCCGGGCATCATAATTATCCCCCACTAAAAAAATTTCATCCTCGAAATTTTGCACGGCATACTCCATGTATTGCCGAGATTACAAAACCCAAACGGATTCACATCGTCGAATCATGAACATGTCATTAACGACACGCCAACCGCGGGGATACCGGCCTCGTACCAAAACCTGGAATGGGATAAACCTCCCAAATCATTACAACCCCAACAGTACGTCAGCATAACCCAATGCCAACCATTTCAAAGCAGTCAGCCAACCATAACTGCTAACCAAACGAATCATTCATGATTCCAAAATAGATATCCGCCCAATGATATCTCCAAGACATAGCCAGCGATGTTAAACATACATCGTTACCAAAGTGACCATTAGTACACAACAGCGTACCTGAACTACATCCGGTTCCCAATTTCCAAATCCATCTCCAACAGGGGAGTAGTTGTACCACAATGCAACACGGATCGGACAACTCACGGTCACCAATAGACACAAAACACATCTCCAAAGATGTCAACATCCGTGTGTTCCAAGAAATCACATCTTGGTCCCAAACACACTATCGACACTCCACAAGGTCTCAAGTTCTCGAAAGGACATGCAAGAAAATCAATTGCATTCCCGTCACACGTGTCGACCACGACACCTAACAAATCCTAATCCTGGCCATCCCTCGTTTATCCTAGGGTTCAACAATCCTAAAACAGGGAGGCTATCGAATTAACCAGAAATGAATTTCCATGGCCTAAGATACGACAATCCCTCCTCAGGGGAAGTCAAACAACCCTCACGATCATTCATCAGAATACATCGTGCCATCGAGATTACCAATCTCAAAGTGCCACAATCTCTCACCGAAGATTCGTCAACCAAGCACACTAATCCGATACTCAACAAGTACGAAAACCCAAGTACCAACACAACATACATACTCAATGCAATAGGCTCGGGTATCTCCAATCATACCCAAAGTCCCAAAACCAACTGTCAATCCCCATCTATTCTCACCTCGCGGAGAATCATGATTGACAGATCAATGACCAATGGTGTGATTCCAACATCAACACCACACAAACCGACTCATTGAATCTCCCAAAGATTCCCAATCGGTAGGTACATCAATACCGCCCTCCTCACAAGGAAAGTGTCATGAACTATGACCCTCCAACCTCGAACCGCCGTTCGGTAAACTGTATATCTTTATACTAAAATATACCTCGGAACCAAAAACACGTAACTGGTTCAGAATAGTGCATCAAAGCCCTTATTACCAAATCAAAACCCGTATACGTCATGTATACTCATCCACATGATGCTCTGTACTAATGCCATAGTATTCCACAATCTCGAGCATTTCCACAGAGACGTCTCCTCGAACGCCTCACCGAAAGGTAAGAAATCCATTACTCGGTCTAACACCAGTAATGCTAACCATGGCTGATTTACAATCAGCCCATGACCGATACTAGCTGTCTCCATGACAGTACAATCCAAAATCTCTCAAAGAGATAAAATTAATATAGTAGTGTTACCCCACTAGCTATCCCACAATTCCAATTGTGACTCCAGTTGCATTCCATATGCAAGGATGCTCAACCAGAGCTAACAACGACTTGTTGACTGATAAGTGTGATTTTTACACTTAATTTAATATAAGATTAGAGGCGTTTTTGTAGTGATTCCTGAAAAATATTACGCGTTTTGGTATATATTTGTATATTTCAGGAATACAGGTCCAATTGCATAAAAGTGGAGGAATTACACTTAAAATGATGAAAAATGACCAAACCGAGCAACACACGTAACATGACGTAGAGGAATTTTCAAGCACGCATTAAATTGGATAGAAATTCATTGCTTTAAGAGACCAACATGGATAGAAATATTATATTATAGGGAAATTTACATTTAAGTACTCTTACCAAACAAGTTTTTGACATAAATCTCCATTTTTAAAAAGTGTACAAATAAATGCAGGGAGGAAATATATTTTTTCACATAAGTCCATTTTCCAAACTTTGTTTCAAAAAAGGTCTTTTTGCATTCCCTAAATACCCTTACTTTATGCAATCTCTCTCCTACTATTTGCATTCTCTCTTTTCCTTTTTAAATTTTATATACTCTTTTTTAAACCTACGTTTTTTTTCTCTCAGCTACTTTTTGCATTCTCCCTCCTCTATTTGCCATTAATTTTTTTTAAAAAAATGATATTTATTATTGCCATTAAAATTTAAAAAATAACCGACGCATATAAATTATAACTGGTACAAAATTAATTAAAATTTAAAAAATAACCTGCGCATGTAAATTATAACTGGTACAAAATTATAATTAAAATTTAAAAAATAACCTGCGCATGTAAATTATAACTGGTACAAAATTATAATGGTACATGTAAATTATAATTGATGCATGTAATTTTATATGTTGGATCGGAATCATAACTGATGCATATAAATTATAACTGGTGCATGTAATTATAACTGATACATTCAAATTATAACAGGTGCATGTAATTATAACTGGTGCATATAATTATAACAGGTGCATGCAAATTATAACTGGAGCTTGCAAATTATAACTGGTGTATGTAATTATAACTGGTGCATGAAAATTATAACTCGTGCATGTAATTATAACTGGTGCAAGCAAATTATAACTGGTGCATGTAATTATAACTGGTGCGTTTAAATTATAACTGGTGCATATAATTATAACTGGTGCATGTAAATTATAACTGATGCATGCAAATTATAACGGGTGCATGTAATTATAACTGGTGAATGCAAATTAAAATGGGTGCATGTAATTATAACTGGTGCATGTAAATTATAACTGGTGCATGTAAATTATAACTGGTGCATGTAATTATAACTGGTGCATGCAAATTATAACTGGTGCATGTAATTATAACTGGTGCATGTAAATTATAACTGGTGCATGTAAATTATAACTGGTGCACGCAAATTATAACTCGTGCATGTAGTTATAACTGGTGCATGTAAATTATGACTTGTGCATGAAAATTATAACTGGTGCATGTAATTATAACTGGTGCTTGCAAATTATAACTGGTGCATGTCATTATAACTGGTGCATGTAATTATAACAGGTGCGTGTAAATTATAACTGATGCATGTAATTATAACTGGTGCATGTAAATTATAAATGGTGCATGCAAATAAAAACTGGTGCATGTATTTATAACTGGTGCATGTAAATTATAACTGATGCATGTAATTATAACTGGGACATGTAAATTATAACTGGTGCATGTAATTATAACTGGTGCATGTAATTATAACTGATGCATGCAAATTATAAATGGTGCATGTAATTATTACTGGTGAAGGAAAATTATAACTGGTGCATGTAATTATAACTGGTGCACGTAAATTATAACTGGTGCATGTAAATTATAACTGGTGCATGTAAATTATAACTGGTGCATGTAAATTATAACTTGTGCATTTAATTATAATTGATGCATGTAAATTATAACTGGTGCATGTAAATTATAACTGGTGCATGTAATTATAAATGGTGCATGTAAATTATAACTGGTGCATGAGAATTATAGCTGATGCATGTAATTATAACTGGTGCATGAGAATTATAACTGATGCATGTAATTATAACTAGTGCATGTAAATTGTAACTGATGCATGTAATTATAATATGTGCATTTAATTATAACTGGTGCATGTAATTATAATTGGTGCATATAAATTATAACTGGTGCATGTAATTATAACTGATGCATGTAAATTATAACTGGTGCATGTAAAACTGATGCATGTAAATTATAACTGTTGCATGTAATTATAACTGGTCCATGTAAATTATAACTGATGCATGTAATTATAACTGGTGCATGTAAATTATAACTGGTGCATGTAACTATAACTGGTGCATGTAAATTATAACTGGTGCATGTAAATTATAACTGGTGCATGTAAATTATAACTGGTGCATATAATTATAACTGGTGATAAATTATAACTAGTGCTTTTAATTATAACATGTGCATGCAAATTATAACTGGTGCATGAGTATTATAACTGGTGCATGTAAATTGTAACAGGTGCATGTAATTATAACTGGTGCATGTAAATTATAACTGGTGCATGTAATTATAATTGGTGCATCTAATTATAACTGGTGCATGTAAATTGTAACTGTTGCATGTAATTATACCTGGTGCATGTAAATTATAACTGGTGGATGTAATTAAAACTGGTGCATCAAATTATAACTGATGCATGTAAATTATAACTGGTGCATGTAATTATAACTGGTGCATGAAAATAATAACTAGTGCATGTAATTATAACTGGTGCATGTAAATTATAACTGGTGCATTTAATTATAACTTGTGGTTGTAATTATAACTGGTGCATGTAAATTATAACTGGTGCATGTAATTATAACTCGTGCATGCAAATTATAAATGGTGCATGGAAATTATAACTGGTGCATGTAAATTATAATCGGTGTATGCAAATTTTAACTGGTGCATGAAATTATAATCGGTGCATGTAAATTATAACTGGTGCATGCAAATTATAACCGGTGCATGTAATTATAACTGGTGCATGTAAATTATAACTGGTGCATGTAATTATAACTGGTACATACAAATTATAATGGGTGCAAGTAATTATAACTGGTGCATGTAAATTATAACTGGTTCATGTAAATTATAACTGGTGCATGTAAATTATAACTAGTGCATTTAATTATAACTAGTCCATGTAAATTATTACTGGCGCATGTAATTATAACTGGTGCATGTAAATTATAACTGGTGCACATAAATTATAACTGGTGCATGTAATTATAACTGGTGCATGTAAATTATAACTGATGCATGTAATTATAACTGATGCATATAAATTATAACTGGTGCATGCAAATCATAACTGGTGCATTTAAATATAAATGGTGCATGTAAATTATAACTGATGGATGTAATTATAAGTGGTGCATATAATTATAACTGGTGCATGCAAATTATAACTGGTGCATGTAATTATTACTGGTGCATGAAAATTATAACTGGTGCATGTAATTATAACTGGTGCATGTAAATTATAACTGGTGCACGTAAATTACAACTGGTGCATGTAAATTACAACTGGTGCATGTAAATTATAACTGGTGCATGTAATTATAACTGGTCCATGTAAATTATTATCGACGCTTGTAATTATAACTGGTGCATGTAATTATAACTGGTGCATGTAAATTTTAACTGGTGCATGAAAATTATATCTGGAGCATGTAATTATAACTGGTGCATGCAAATTATAACTGGTGCATGTAATTATAACTGGTGCATGCAAATTATAACTGGTGCATGCAAATTATAACTCGTGCATGTAGTTATAACTGGTGCATGTAAATTATGACTGGTGCATGAAAATTATAACTGGTGCATGTAATTATAACTGGTGCTTGCAAATTATAACTCGTGCATGTCATTATAACTGGTGCATGTAATTATAACAGGTGCGTGTAAATTATAACTGGTACATGCAATTATAATTGGTGCATGTAATTATAACTGGTGCATGAAAATTATAACTGGTGCATGTAATTATAACTGGTGCATGTATTTTATAACTGGTGCATGCAAATTATAACTGGTGCATGTAATTATAACTTGTGCATTAAAATTATAACTGGTGCATGTAATTATAACTGGTGCATGTATTTTATAACTGGTGCATGCAAATTATAACTGGTGCATGTAAATTATAACTGGTGCATGCAAATTTTAACTGGTGCATGAAATTATAATCGGTGCATGTAAATTATAACTGGTGCATCCAAATTATAACTGGTGCTTGTAATTATAACTCGTGCATGCAAATTATAACTGGCGCATGTAATTATTACTGGTGCATGCAAATTATAATGGGTGCATGTAATTATAACTGGTGCATGTAAATTATAACTGGTGCATGAGAATTATAACTGGTGCATGTAAATTATAACTGGTGCATGTAAATTGTAACTGGTGCATTTAATTATAACTGGTTCATGTAAATTATAACTGATGTATGTAATTATAACTGGTGTATGTAAATTATAATTCATGCCTTTAAATTATAACTGGTGCATGTAAATTATAGTTGGTGCATGTAATTATAAATGGTGCATGTAAATTATAACTGGTTCATGTAAATTATAACTGGTGCATGTAAATTATAACTAGTGCATGTAATTATAACTAGTCCATGTAAATTATTACTGGCGCATGTAATTATAACTGGTGCATGTAAATTATAACTGGTGCATGTAATTATAACTGGTGCACGTAAATTATAACTGATGCATGTAATTATAACTGATGCATGGAAATTATAACTGGTGCATGCAAATCATAACTGGTGCATGTAAATATAACTGGTGCATGTAAATTATAACTTATGGATGTAATTATAAGTGGTGCATTTAATTATAACTGATGCATGCAAATTATAACTGGTGCATGTAATTATTACTGGTGCATGAAAATTATAACTGGTGCATGTAATTATAACTGATGCATGTAAATTATAACTGGTGCATGTAAATTACAACTGGTGCATGTAAATTACAACTGGTGCATGTAAATTATAACTGATGCATGTAAATTATAACTGGTGCATGTAATTATAACTGGTCCATGTAAATTATTATCGTCGCTTGTAATATAACTGGTGCATGTAAATTATAACTGATGTATGTAAATTATAACTGGTGCATGTAATTATAACTGGTGCATGTAAATTATAACTTGTGCATGTAATTATAACTGGTGCATGTAAATTATAACTGATGCATGTAAATTATAACTGGTGCATGTAAATTATAATTGTGCATGCAATTATAACTAGTGTAAAAGAAGAGAGATAATTCAAACAGGAGAGAGAATGCAAAAAATAAGAGAGAGAATGCAAAAAATAAGAGAGAGAATCCGAAAAGGATGAGAGAGAATCCAAAAAGGATGAGAGAGAATCCAAAAAGGATGAGAGAGAATGACAAAAAGATTAGAGATAAATCAAAAAGGGAGAGAGAGAATGTAAAAAGTAAGGATACATTTGTCTTTTTGGTCCAAAGTGGACCTAAGTGATTTAATGTTTTTTTCCTTGACTAGAATCAATAATTTTTCACCACATTGTACCGGCCTGATTTTTTCCCTATATTATAATATATGATATTATAATATAATATATGATATAAGATATTAGGACAGGAGAGATTGAAAGCAAATGCATATGTTGAGGGACGCAAGAGAGTTTACGGAAGATAAGTGACGGGAAACAGCAAAATCAGAAAGAAGAGGAAAACGTGAGACGTGCAGAACAAAAGATAAAAAGAGCAGCAAGTTACGTAGTTACCAGGAGTTACGTACGTGACTTTGTGAAGAAGAGTTACGTGAGGATATCAGACAGAGTAAAGATAAGAAGAAATATTCAAGAGATGATCAGAAACGGGAGGTGAGAAGACTGATAAAGAGCATATTTACGTGAGAGAAAAAAAAGAAAAGAAAGGAGAAGATATCAGATTGAACCAGAAGAAATAGACGTGAGTGAAGAGGAGTTCTGGGAGGAGAAGTGAGCAGAAACGTGCAGTGTATTCAGGAGGAAGGTACGTGAACCAATATCAGAAGAAAAGGGCGACGAGTGAGGAGATGGAGAAGAGGAGATAGACGATTAAACAGAAACAGAAGGAGAGTTACGTGAGAAGTGAGCAGATAGAGGCGAAGGAGTAAGACACGTGAATAACAGAATTCTTCAAGGAAAAAATTCATTCTGGACGTGAGAAGATACAGATACAAGGAGGAGTGACGGGAGTGACGTGCAGAAAGAACAATAAAACAGACGAGGAGTACAGAAAGGAGTTGAAGCAAGTCACGTACAGAGCACAAAAAACAAAGGAAGAGACGGAAATACGAGTCGACAACGAGATTCAACATCGCTAGTTTATACGTATTTCTAAACTTTGTTTGTTCCTATTTAATTTCTTTATGCTTTTGATGTTGAAAAACATGATTTTGCATTTGATTTTGAATATGTTGTTAGGCTAAGTTTATTGTCAAGACTTAGGGGATCCTTTGTATGAACCCATGATTTAATTTTAATGTTTTGATTGATTCTTATATATCTAAGTGCATAGATCATTGTTCTTCATGCTTTTAAGGGTTTGGCCATCCTTGAATGATATTAAATTACAATTGAGATCGAGAGATAAAATTGGAATTCGATATAGTGATTTATGCCGTGGATTTCAGGCTGAGATCGAGAGATAAAGTCAAATACATGTGTGATAGCAATAGATTTACCAAAATTGAAGGCTAGAAGTTTTCATAGATCGATTTACAATATTAATTGTTCAATAAGGGTACGAGAGTGGCTTATTGTTACGTTAGTATTAGATTTGTTATAGCCGGACCAAGGTATAGCAAGTGAATTAGGAAAACTCGTCACCTTAGATTGTTCGAATTAATTCTTAACTAATAGGCGAATTGTGGGGGATTACATAGGTGAACCGAAAGTCTTGACAATTGTCTCTATTGATTTTATTCTCATTCTCTATTGTTTGTTTGGGTTTATTATTGAATTAATTAGTTATAACCAATTTTCGTAGACTAAATATAGTTAAACTAGTGGAGTTTGGTAATTATTTATTAGTCCTTGTGGGATCGACAATCCATGCTTTTTATATCATTATACTAAAACTTGACACCGTGCACTTGCGGTATAAAATCGCTACATTGGAATTAATTGTTTAAAATAAAAGCGATCATTGACACTCACGTTGGTATTCCCAACAAAATCTGGTTGTCCCTGTACAAGCCCCTCGAAACATTTGACGTATAAACGTCCCCGTGATAGGTTGAATATTACGGGTTTTTATGCTATGATATGTATATGTTTTCGTGTTGATTCTTGGATTATTTTACGGTTTATGGTATATATTTCTCTATTTAAGGAATCAATGTTGAATGTAGGGAAATGTGAAGAAATCAAGCTAAAATGATGAAAGAATGAATAAAGTTGAAGAAAAGAGGAAAAAACCAGAATCCAAGACACATGTTGCTCCTTTCTCCTCAAATTACTATATGTTCGAGCCACGTTTTGGATATGTGGTCCATATAAAAGTTGTATAACTTTCTCTTATCTTCGCGTGGACAGCTGATTCATCAAATTTGGAGTTTTTATGAGAAAGTTACGGCCAAAATACGAAACTCGCCAGAAGCTGAAAAAGGCGAAGAAAAACATTCTGGTCTTGCCGATCGATCGAGCAAGCATTGCCAATCGATAGAGCAAGGCTGAAAAAGCCACGAAATTCTTACTGTGAAGCTCGATCGATCGGCCGCTTTGTCCCGATCGATCGGCGGAAGGAATTTTCAGAAAAATAACTTCCTTATAGAGTTTGTGTCCAACAAGGAAGTCCTTGATTCCCTTCCCCTATATATTATACACGAAAATTACCACCCAAATCAGACTTTGAATCCTAGGAATAGCCTCCACACCTCCGTATTCCATATCACCATCATCCACCATCACCACTTCACCCTAGGAATTGGAACAAGCCAACAAGGCGATAAAAGAGACGACCGAGAAGGAAGCAAGAGAAGGAGCAAGGATCTACGAACGAAGTCGACATCGGGAGTTTATTCTTGTCTTTTAATATTAGTTTTGATTTGCTTTGATTTACTATGTTGAACTAATTTATTTATCGAGGCTAGGCGAACCTTTGTTATGAACCATCGATTTGATGATTTAATGATTGAATTCTTATAGTTCTTTGCGTATGTTTGATGTTCTTCATGCTTTTAGAGGATTGATCACCTTTGAATGATGTTAGTATCATAATTGAGATCGAGAGATGATTTTATGATACGGAATTAATAATTCATACCATGGATTTCAGACCGAGATCGAGAGATGACGTCAAATACATGCGTGATAGCCATAGGTATCTAGTAATCGAAAGCTAGTAGTTTTCATAGATCTTAATTCAATATTGAGTTGTTAAACAAGTGCACGAGAGTGACTTACTGCAATTTGATATTAGGTTTGATATAGCTCGATAGAGTATATTAGATAAATTCGGAGAACTCGTCACCTTAGAAATATTTGAATATTCAATTGAGAATTGTAGGGAATTGCATTGATGAATATATTAGTAGTTTATATTAATTAATTAGTCGTTAATTATAAATTAATTATTGTAGGTTAAATATAGTTAAAAGACATCTTATTTGGTACTTACTTGTTAGTCCCTGTGGGTTCGACAATCCGTATCTTCCTATCTATACTAAAACTTGACACCGTGCACTTGCGGTCTAAAATCGCTAGATTGGAATTAATTGTTTAAAATAAAAGCGATCACGTTTTTGGCACCGTTGCCAGGGACTAACTTTAGTAATATCATACTAGGTTCTTTGACTGTAATTTAACCATTGTTTTTGTTTTGTTTTCTAAATTATAGAAAAAAAAGAGACTTAAATTATATTTTGGCTTTGTTTGTCTTGTGAGGTACTTGGAGATGCTACATCAACAAGCCTTCACAAGCTTTGCCCAACAACGTTTCGAGCCGTTCTACGCTGTTTGGGAGAGATTCAATGAATTGGCCAACACATTCCAGTATCACAATTTTTCGAACTACACTCTCATGAAATATTTTTTCAAAGGGCTGGATGCACAGACACGAGAATGGGTATTGAGCGGAGCACTGATGACTGGGAGTCCCCTGGTCGATAGAGATGAGGACAGTGTGGTCAACCTGTTCAATGATATGGCGGACTTCGATTATCACTGGTATTGTGATCCTTCACTACAAGGTTGGAGTCACCAATACCCACCGGAGCCTCACTACCCTATTGATACGCCACAACCATTTGAACATCGCGAAGAGAGGAGAGATAGTTCTGCAGATGTCACAACTCAGTTAGAGGATACCTTAATAAGATTCATGGCATTAACTGAGAGCAGTTTGGAGTGCCAAACCAACTCTAAGCGCCACCTGGAGCAGCAAATGGCGGTCCTCATGGAAACAATTTCAACTAGCTGCCAGAAGGAAGAGACGAGAGAAACAAATAAAGAGGTGACGAATCGAGTTTGGTTATATGATGATGATTACTCAACCAACCAAGTTTGGGGGAGTGATCCGACTCATGTGGAAAAGTCAAGGGAACTTGAGCCTCTTCAAGAGATTGAGCCTACTTCAGAGATGTCATCCGAGGAGTTCCTATATGAAGATGAGTCGAGTGTGATGTTGGAGAAGGAAGAGACTTTCAAAGATTCCGATTTGAGTCCATCGATGGAGACATGTTCTATGCCATATGTGGATCCGTATTTTCCATCGATGCCAACTTCACCGTACTACATCCTCCAAGATATGAAGCCAAGTCAAGAATCATTCTCCCATGCCTACCAATTCAAGAAAGTTGTTGGAGAGACGAGCTTACAATGTTATAATCTTGCCAAGCTTGAGGGCATGCTGAATGAAGACCCATTAGTGGTATCATATGATACTTACTGATGTGACTAGAAATAGACACATCTATTGGGCTTAATTGTCTACGATTTGGTATATTTTGATGGATAATTGATACATATGCTACCTAATCCTATATTTGTGTAAATGTAGGGAAAGGTGAAGAAATCAAGCTAAATGATGAAAGAAGCAATAAAGTTGAATAAAAGAGGAAAAAACCAGAATCCAAGACACATGTTGCTCCTTTCTCCACAAATTTCTATATGTTCGAGCCATGTTTTGGAAATGTAGTCCATAGAAAAGTTGTAGAACTTTGAGTTATCTTCGCGTGGACAGCTAATTCATCGAATTCGGAGTTCGGACAAGAAAGTTACGGCCAGAATACAAAACTCGCCAGAAAAATTGATGACAGGCGTAATTACGCCATTATTAGGCGTAATTACGCCAACGCTACGGCATGTGTAGGCGTAGCTACGCCATTCTACGCATATTTATGCCAGAAGAGTTTTGGAAAGTGTAAAAACTTGATTTCTTTCCTTCCCACTTGGATTCTAACCTACTCCATCAGCCTCACTATACATATATGGACGAAAATCAGACTAAAAAACATCTAGATAGTTAGGGTAGAGTAGTTTAGGATATTTTTACAAATTTTCTTTCAAAAAACATCATTAGTTAATCTTTGTTTTTAATATTAATTAGTATAATTCAATCACAACCCCATCTTTTTTTGTTTTGATTTTCATTAACACAAGAATTCACACCTCCTCGTGGGATCGATCCCTACTCACGCTACTACATTATTGTTATCAATCTTGAGGATTGAGTGGGGTTAATTTGGGCGTACACGATAAGCGCACACCAAATTTTGGCGTCGTTGCCGAGGAGGCGTTGTATATTTTTGTGTTAATATTTTCTGTTTTGTTTCTTTCTCTTTGTTATCCCCCACCGCTACTCTTGTTTGTTTGTGCTTACAGGTTGATTTCTGAGAAATTGGATCTTTTCATGGAGGACTATAGGCGACTAGATGATTTGGAGTATCTTGTGCACCAACTTGGCGTAGGGAGTGGACAATGTGCATCAAACTCAAGTTGGAGTGATCATCCCAATCTCAACTATGATAATCAATGGATGAGCCCACCTCCACCTTACATGCAGTCCACCCTACCGCCATACATACCACAATACCCGCCATGGCCACAACAACCTCAATACCATATCCCTGGTGAGTCCTTAGAGGATCTTGTTTCAACACTTAATGATAGTACTTTGCAATTTCAACAGGAATTCAGGGCTAGCACTCAGAATTTGGGTAACCAAATGGAGCAACTAATAAGATCGGCCGATCGGATAGCAGCACAAAAGGAGACCATGATTGCATTCGAATCATGGAGTGATGAAGAATAGGAGACTATGGAGAAGGTGGTACTGATGTCACCCGAGCTAGAAGAGGAGACACATGTGCCAATAGAAGAAAATGAGCTTGTACATCCTACAACTCTGCAAGGTATGTTTCCCACTGAGAGCTATGTTGAATACTTAGATGAATCATGTGCTGTGGAAGAGGAGTCGGCGAAAGAATACTGTGATGAAATGGATCCTTGGGACTATTTTTTCGAAGACAACATCACCTTGGACAGTGGCAAAGAGGTAGAAACTCCAGCAACGATGGTACTGAGGCCATCAATACTTGAACAACAAATAGAGATCGAGGTGGATAACAAGAAATCTCACCAGAATGAGATTCCCAAAGGCGAGCATAGGGGACAACAAGTTAAAGGATGCCATGAGGTAGATCTTGATCGACCTCAACTGACTTCTTTGGAGGAAGGCGACACAGTGAAAAGACAAAAACCCTCAAAGAGGTGCAAGGCGAATAGGCATCGCCTTAAGCGAGAGAACTGACGTCGGGCCACCGACGTTAAACAGAGGCGCTGCTTGGGAGGCAACCCAAGGGGAGTTAGTTTCCTTTCTCCCTTTTAATTTTTTTATTATTTTTTCTCTTGTATTTTTGCCTTACATTGGGGACAATGTAAGATTTAAGTATGGGGGAGGGATTAGTGGCTTGTTATTGCTTTTCTATTACATAAATACAAAAAAATCAAAAAATTTGAAAATTTTGAGCTCATAGCTAGTAATGAACACATGCTTAGAATCACTAGCCCATGATGAAACCTAATTGATATCATGCATGCTTTTGAACATAGGTGAATTGTTAACCTTGGAACACTTTGAACTCTAATGCAAAGTTTACTTTAACTTAGTAGTTGAATATTTTGAGCACATTATTGTCATGGCTTGTGAACTGTGCATAGCTTAGTGAAAATTGTGTGAACTTTGTAATAGTCTTAAGAAGTCTCTAATACATGCTAGAACTTAACTACAAGCTCTTTGAGGCGTATGTCTAGAATACTTGCAAACATGAAAGTGATATAGGCAATCTTTGATGCGTTTGAGCCTTTCAAGCCTACAATGTAAATAAAATCAATCTCTAGTACCCTTTTTTGAGCTTTAATGTAAAAGAATGGTAGTATGCTAAGCATACTAAAGACCCCCATTCAACATTCCTTGACTAGCTTATCATCCTACCCTTTTAGCCTAAATATGATTTCAATCCATACCTTTTAAGGGAGTATGATGTATTTCATTCAAATGCACTTGGGAATCATTGAAGTATATTTGTGAACTTTATTGTCAAAAGAATGAAATACATGAAAGAAAAGGAATTGCCTTGAGGAAATAGATAAAAATATGACTCCAATGGGAGCCAAGGCACAAAAGAAGAAAAATGTTGAAACAAAAGTTGAAAAATTCAAGCAAGAAGAGAAGCTTTTAGTGTGCATATCATCATACTCTCTTACTTGATATATCCTTACCTTTCTTTCATAAGCCAATACCTAGGCCACACTACAAGCTAATAAAGACCTACTTGATTTATGTTTGCAAAGTGGCTAAGATAGTGGAGAAGAGTGTGCAAGTGAGCTTATACTTGTGTTAGTGTATGACTTGAACTATTGTGGGTTTACTTCTTTTGGATCTATAATTTGTACATGAGACTTGTTTATGACCACCCACACACGTTCACTACTTTGTTGGTACGAATTGTTTAGAGATTGAACTTGTTCCATTATTAATTTTTCACCGTCTTTCATTACTATGCATGTTTATAATTGTTGGGGCATAAAAGTGAGGACAAGTTAGATTGTTATGATGCTATGAGCCAAGCAAAAAAAATAATGTAGTTTTGTCTGATTTACTCGAGGTCGAGTAAAGATTAAGTATGGGGGTGTTTGATGTGACTAGAAATAGACACATCTATTGCGGTTAATTGTACGATTTGGTTTATTTTGATGGATAAATTGATACATATGCTACCTAATCCTATATTTGTGTAAATGTAGGGAAAGGTGAAGAAATCAAGCTAAAATGATGAAAGAAGCAATAAAGTTGAATAAAAGAGGAAAAAACCAGAATCCAAGACACATGTTGCTCCTTTCTCCTCAAATTTCTATATGTTCGAGCCATGTTTTGGAATGTAGTCCATAGAAAAGTTGTAGAACTTTGAGTTATCTTCGCGTGGACAGCTGATTCATCGAATTCGGAGTTCGGACAAGAAAGTTACAGCCAGAATACGAAACTCGCCAGAAAATTGATGACAGGCGTAATTACGCCGTTATTAGGCGTAATTACGCCAACGCTACGGCATGTGTAGGCGTAGCTACGCCATTCTACGCGTATTTACGCCAGAAGAGTTTTGGAAAGTGTAAAAACTTGATTTCTTTCCTTCCCACGTGGATTCTAACCTACTCCATCAGCCTCCCTATACATATATGGACGAAAATCAGACTAAAAAACATCTAGATAGTTAGGGTAGAGTAGTTTAGGATATTTTTACAATTTTTCTTTCAATTTTGTTGAAGACGGCTACGAAGATCGAAGCGAAGGCGGGATTGACACCTCGACGAGCGGAGATCGGATTAGTTTTCTTTCCCTTGTTTTTATTTATAGTTTTGTTTTAATTATGTGTAGCTAGTTTTTAATTCTTGGTTGAGGAAGACAAATCCTTGGATTTTATTTATCTTGGGGAGATTCTTACGCTTTAATTATCAATTTTATTGAGTATCAAGACTTTTTCTGATTTTATTGATATGATTGTTGTGTTTGTTTATTGGATTGACAACCTAAAAACTTGCATGTAATCTAATGCTAAATTAGATATCAAATACGGAATCGTTTGATCCCTCTAATTTACGAAGCAACTAAGATTGATGAATTTTCGCTTGTGAGTTTGTTAAATTCTTAGGAAGAACACTTGACTAGATTAAACATAGACGCTTGGATTATGTTGTTTAGCTTCATCGATCTCACTAGTTCATATGCTATCATCGATTTAAATCTTAATCGCTTGTATTTTGATTGATTGTTTGATAAGGGTTAAACTAGAACGCTTGGGCTACTTAACTAAACGTAAGGTGAGATAGGACTTTGATTATTGGATTAAACGTCCAACGATGAATATTCATATGAGAAATTGAGTCTTTTGTGAATCGATGAAATAGATGATAATTCCAAGGAAGAGTCGACCGATTCCAAGAATCGCTTTCATTAGTTAATCTTTGTTTTTAATATTAATTAGTATAATTCAATCACAACCCCATCTTTTATTGTTTTGATTTTGATTTTCATTAACACAAGAATTCACACCTCCTCGTGGGATCGATCCCTACTCACGCTACTACATTATTGTTATCAATCTTGAGGATTGAGTGGGGTTAATTTGGGCGTACACGATAAGCGCACACCACTTACTATGGGCGGCAGCCGCTCTTTGATGGTTGCTTCTGATGGTCAAGCCGACGACTAAAAATCAACGCTTCTTGGGAGGCAACCCAAGCGTATCCGTTTGTTATTTAGTTGTGTTTCATTTTTCAGTTTTTGCATTTTAGTTTTGTTTATCTCTCAAGTCGAATATTTTACCATTTGCTTTCTTCTCTTGCTAGGTACTTAGTTGGTGCGATGAACCCCTACAACAGTGGAGCTTTCAAAAGCAAATCTTCCTCAACCCTCATGCAAGCGTCTTGATCAGGGGAGTTTACTTTTTCCCTTTAGATTCATTTGAACATTGAGGGCAATGTTTGATTTAAGTTTGGGGGAGTAGTAGCTTGCATGTTTTACTTGTTTTAACCACATGTTGTGTGCTTAAATGACACTTGAATCGTCCGATTATTATGAGCTAAAATTTTTTTTATGAGTTCAAACTTGAGAAAAGAATGAATTATAGTAGTGACTATTCAATGAGGATTTTGATCTCAATATGCATATGAACTTGATTTGTGATGATTATTGGACTTGTACATGAATATCCTAATTTGAGTTACCATGTCAAGAATGAGGAATATATTGAGCACAATGAGTCATGATCTTGTGGATTGCAGGTTTTGAATAGTGATAATTGTTGTGAACTTGATGATTTGTCTTGAGCATCTTAGAGTTATCCTAGAACTTATTTGATGATGACACTTTGAGGCAAAATTTTATAGTTACAAACTCGACTTGGAAATGATCTAGGCGATCTTTAACACGTTTGAGCCTTTCAAACTTACCTAGTCTATATCAATCCCTAGTGTCCCATTTGAACTTTATTGAAAAAAGAATGGTATATGCATTGCATCTAATTAGACCCCATTCGACATTCTTGGCAAACTCATTATACTTACCCTTATTTGAGCCTAAATGAAAAAGTTATCCTTACCCTAAGAGAGTCTAATGAATTCCATTCGATGCACGTAAATTGTTATATCCTGATGAGCTTATTGAAAAATATTGATGAATGAGAAAAGAAAAAGATAGACAAAGAGTCTTGAAAAGAAAAAAATAAACATATAAGACCCAAAGTGGCCAAGGCTATAAAATAAAAAAAAAGAGGAGCTCGATGTGTGCGAAAAATTTGAACTGTAAATGATTATACTCTCTTCTTTGCGCTTATCCTATCTTTTCTTTGAAGCCAACACCAAAGGCCTTACATTACAAGCTTAAAAAGTCCTTTTGATCCAAGTCTAGGGAGTAACTATCATTAGTGGAGAAGTTGTTTGAAAATAGGCCTATGTAATGCTTGATGATAATCTCGACTTTGAGTTGATTAGCATGATTTGATCTTGAATATGTGCATTAAACTTGAGATTGAAATTAGCACACACACACATTCCAATTTTGAGATATGTTGCTTGAATTAGGAGAAAACATGTCTTGTCAACTTTTGTATATGTGCATGAGATTTCTGAGAAGAAGCAAGTCATGAAATAATTGTTTCAAATATCAAGAATGAACTCTACCTTATGATTTTAATGCTTAATCGATGATGATTAAGTGATAAGTTTGGGGGAGTTGATAGGGTTGAATATTACGCGTTTTTATGCTATGATATGTATATGTTTTCGTGTTGATTCTTGGATTATTTTACTGTTTATGGTATATATTTCTCTATTTCAGGAATCAATGTTGAAATGTAGGGAAATGTGAAGAAATCAAGCTAAAATGATGAAAGAATGAATAAAGTTGAAGAAAAGAGGAAAAAACTAGAATCCAAGACATATGTTGCTCCTTTCTCCTCCAATTACTATATGTTCGAGCCACGTTTTGGAAATGTGGTCCATATAAAAGTTGTAGAACTTTCTCTTATCTTCGCGTGGACAGCTGATTCATTAAATTTGGAGTTTGTATGAGAAAGTTACGGCCAAAATACGAAACTCGCCAGAAGCTGAAAAAGGCGAAGAAAAACATTCTGATCTTGCCGATCGATCGAGCAAGGCTGAAAAGGCCACGAAATTCTTACTGTGAAGCTCGATCGATCGGCCGCTTTGTCCCGATCGATCGGCGGAAGGAATTTTCAGAAAAATAACTTCCTTATAGAGTTTGTGTCCAACAAGGAAGTCCTTGATTCCCTTCCCCTATATATTATACACAAAAATTACAACCCAAATCAGACTTTGAACCCTAGGACTAGCCTCCACACCTCCATATTCCATATCACCATCATCCACCATCACCACTTCACCCTAGGAATTGGAACAAGCCAACAAGGCGATAAAAAGAGACGACCGAGAAGGATGCAAGAGAAGGTGCAAGGATCTACGAACGAAGTCGACATCGGGAGTTTATTCTTGTCTTTTAATATTAGTTTTGATTTGCTTTGATTTACTACGTTGAACTAATTTATTTATCGAGGCTAGGCGAACCTTTGTTATGAACCTTCGATTTGATGATTTAATGATTGAATTCTTATAGTTCTTTGCCTATGTTTGATGTTCTTCATGCTTTTAGAAGGATGATCAGAGAGGATCCAAGGACCATAGGAAGTCCAAGGAAAAGAGAAGATCATCCAGAAGGGACAGAGACCAGAAGGTACTGATGGCTGAAGAAAACAAGAGCAAATGGGGTAATTCAGAATCAGAATCAGAAGAATCTATCGGCTCATCCAGTGAGAATGAAGATGAAGAAGTTCACTGTCTAATGGCCAATGATGACAGTGAGGTAACTGACTCTAATCTCTCTGAATTTACACATAATGAACTCACTAACGCATTACAGGACATGATTAATGAGTATCAGATGTTGTATGAGTCCTTCGAGAATTATAAGACTGAACATTCAATCCCAATGGAACAGCAAAACATCAATCATCATTGTGAACAATCAAAGTGGAATGCCTGGTAGCGTTTATCGCGTACGCCCAAATTAACCCTCTCAAGTTAATAACAGTAAATATGTAGTAGTGTGGGTAGGGATCGATCCCACTAGATAAGTGAATACTTTTTATGCTAACAAGTATCAAAATAGGGGGTTATCGAATTTCTTTAACTATACTAAATTAAACGAAAGCAAACAAAAATTCTAGTTTATCAAGATTAAAAAGTGATTCTTGGTTTTCGGTCAACTTTACCTTTGAAAACCATTCACTTGATCATCAAATTACTAAACATATGAATTTATTCAATTATCCATCAATTGAAAACTTAATTACTTACTTACCTTAATCGTGGTCAAAGAAAACAACATTCAATTCGACTCTTATCAAATCTTTAACCAAAACTACAGCCGAGATTAAATCAATGATAGTTTCAAAACGAGTAGGTTTGATGAATCTAATTAATAAGAACTACAGCCGTTAAAATTAATTATCCAATCGTTTTTCCTAAGAATTTAATAACACAAACAGCAGGTAATTATCAATCTTAGTTGCTTCTTAATTAGCAATAGATAGTGTATGTGATTACTAGGTGATCAATCTATTAATCAAACACAACAATCATAAGAATCATAATCTGAAAATAAATTGAAATTGAATTAAAAATTCAACAATCAAACCAAAATTTTCCCAAGTATTTCTATTCCAAAGGCAAGTGTCCCTCAACCAAGAATCAAGGTGTTTAGCCTTGCATACTTAAATCTAAAACTAACAAAAATTGTATTAAAAACATCAAACAATCAATAGAAAAGAAAGTTACTAAAGCGAAGCACGATTCTGGCTTGTTGATTCCGTCTTCATTTTTCGAGCGTCTTTACAAAAATTGAAAGAAAAATATTCTAAAAATTCAAAAATCTGTTCTAAGGTCTAAAAATCTCTCCTAAAGAGACTAAATTTCGAGTATCAAGAGGTGTAGAGGCTGATGGGGTAAGTTAGAGCCTATGTAGGAACGAAATCAAGTCCCCAATCTTTCCAAAACACTGCTGGCGATCGATTGCCATAAAGTGGCGATCGATCGCTAGCTCTTTGTTTTTCCGACGATTTTCCTTAGGCGATCGATCGCCACTTTTCTGGCGATCGATCGATTTGCTCAAGTAAGGTTTGGCGACCGATCGCCTCGTCCTCGCGATCGATCGTTGCTTCGTAATTTTTGTTGTTCAACTTTCTATCCATAGGAGATCGATTGCCTCCTCCATGCGGTCGATCGCCTCCTTCAAAATTACATTTTTACCCTTTTCTTGATCTATATTGAGTCCTTATTAGCTCCAAAGCTTTTCTTGACATTTATTCGCCTTAGTTAGCTCGATTTCTTCGATTCCACCTACAATTACACAAATATACGATTATGTAGCATATGTATCAAATTATCCATCAAAACATACCAAATCGTAAACAATTAAACGCAATAGATATGTCTATTTCTAGTCACATCAAACTCCCCCATACTTACTCTTTACTCGACCTCGGGTAAATCAGATAAAACTACAATATTTCTGCTTGGCTTATAGCATCATAACAAACTAACTTGTTCTCACTTTAATGCCTCAACAATTTTAAACATGCATAGTAATGAAAGGCGGTGAAAAGTTAATAATGGAACAAGTTCAATCCCTAAACATCTCATACTCAACAAAGTAGTGAACGTGTGTGTGTGGTCGTAAACAAATGTTGTGTACAAATTATAGATCCAAAAGATGCAAATCCACAATAGTTCAAGTCATACACTAACACAAGTATAAGCTTACTTGCACACTCTTCTCCACTATCTTAGCCATTTTGTAAACACAAATCAAGTAGGTCTTTATTAGCTTGTAGCTTGGCCTAGGTATTGGCTTATGGAAGAAAGGAAAAAGACATGTCAAACAAGAGAGTATGATGATATGCACACTAAAAGCTTCCCTTCTTGCTTGAATTTTTCAAGTTTTATTTCAACATTTTTCTTCTTTTGTGCCTTAGCTCCCCTTGGAGTCATATTTTTATCTATTTTCTCATGGCATCTCTTTTCTTTCATGCATTTCATTCTTTTCATAATGAAGCTCACAAACATTTTAATCATTGAATACTTAAGTGCATGTGAATGAAACACATCATACTCCCTTCAAAGGTATGGATAGAATTCATATTTAGGCTCATTAGGGAAGGATGATAAGCTTAGTCAAAGAATTTCGAATGGGGGTCTTTTGTATGCTTAGCATACAACCATTCTTTTGCATTAAAGCTCAAAGAGGATACTAGTGATTGATTTTCTTTACATGGTAGGCTTCAAAGGCTCAAACGCATCAAAGATTGCCTATATCACTTTCATACTTGCAAGTAGTCTAGACATACGCCTCAAAGAGCATGTAGTTAAGTTCTAGCATGTATTAGAGAGTTCTTAAGACTATCACAAAGTTCACACAATCTTCACTAAGCTATGACACTTCACAAGTTATGATAATAATGTGCTCAAAATATTCAACTACTAAGTTAAAGTAAAATTTGCATTAGAGATCAAGTGTTCCAAGGTTAACAATTCACCTATGTTCAAAAGCATGCATGATATCAATTAGATTTCATCATGGGCTAGTGATTCTAAGCATGCGTTCATTATTAACTATGAGCTTAAAATTTTCAAATTTTTCGATTTTTTTTGTATTTTTATAATAAAAAAAACAATAACACACCACTAATCCCCCCCCATACTTAAATCTTACATTGTCCCCAATGTAAGGTAAAAATACAAGAAAAGAGAAAAGTCTAAATACTAAAACAATAAAAAAAAAGGGAGAAAGTAAACTAACTCCCCTTGGGTTGCCTCCCAAGCAACGCCGTTGTTTAACGTCGGTGGCCCGACGCTAGTCCTCGTGATCAGTCGAAGCAAGGGCGGATCCAGGATTCGAATCCGCCCTGAGCTGAAGAAAATAATCGACCTCTCCTGTTTTATCCTCTATTAATATTTCTCGGTACAAAAATCGACTTACCTAAATTAAGGATTAAGATTGTACAATGAGACCTTTAAACGTTTTGAAGCAAAAAATGGGACGATGTGAACATACATAAGGAGCTAGTCTGGAATCTGCCATTATTAATATATCATACTATTATTTAATGAGCGGGCTCTTGTCTTCCCACCCATGATTATAGGAATATGTAGGACCCTACATGTTGCAAAAAATTCAACGTAGCAATAATAAATAAACATGCAAGAAAAAATAGACACGATATTTTTATATGAAAAAATCAAAAAAAGAAAAAGAAAAACCACGTAACATAATTAGTTACCACTATAATATTAATAAATCATGATATTTTCGTACAATAATGGAGCAAAAGAAAGAGAGATTTTAGTAAATCCCAGAAGTTGGAAATCGAGCCCTGCTCCTTTTGTCAATAATATTAAAACCTTCTATTTTCAAAAACTCTCACAAACTCCAATCACCTTCTCTCTCCAACAAATTTCATTTCCCATCTCTGTAACTTTTTATCTCTTCCATGGCTTCCATACGAGGACACTACAGGAAAGGGCGAGTTTATTTTTTTGACAGGGCTGAAGGGCTGAGTTTATATTTCTACATAGGTAAAAAAATAAAAAAAATATTGACCCGGGCTACAGCCCAGGTGACCCAAATTATAGATCCGCCCTTGAGTCGAAGTGAGGTGGATCCTCTAGAGCCACCTTGACGTTCACTTGTCCACCTTCCTCGTCTTGGACACCATCGTAGTAATGCTTCAATCAGTGACCATTCACCTTGAATGTCTTAGTGGTGTCCAAACTCTGAATTTCCACTGCACCATGGGGATTGATGCGTGTGAAACGTACCGCAAGTGTACGGTGTCAAGTTTTAGTATAGGAATTTGAAAGTACGGATGTCGAACCCACAGGGATTGAAAATTAAGTTACACCAAGTACTGTAATTAGAATAGTCTTGACTTTATTTAGATAATCGAGAGCAATATTTATTAAACTAATCTACGAAAATAGAATAAAAGATTAACAAGATGGTAATTTAAGTGGAGAAAATCAATGAGAACGGATTCTAGAGGTTCGACTTCACTCAACTATCCACTATGTCGTGTTTTCCTAGTTTACTAGCCGAGAATTCTTATTTGTTTCTACTCCCCCTCCCGGGTGTTAAGCAGAAGTAATTATCTAACATTAATCTTGATATCCCTATCTAAGATTAATTATCAAACAATTGTAAAAGCGCAGTAATTCCTTTGACGACTTCTATGGAGTTATAGGCCTTCCAAACAATATAACTACCACGATACGAATTCCTTCTTTCCTATTCACAACCCCCTCTCCCGAGTGATAGATCACGAATATGGAATCATTCAATCCATGGCCAGTAGATTAAAAGCATTAAGAACAGGAAACATAAATAAACCATATGGAAAACCAATGACATAGTTTCAAGTCAAGATCCGTCTAACCCTAGAATAATAAATTAGTTCATGAATATATTAAATAAACACATAGACATGTTCTTAATCATCATAAACATAAAGGAATAGATAATCAAACGAATTGGATGATGGCCCTCCGTCGCCGGTAGTCGTCGTCTTCTTCTCCGTCGTCAAAATCTATATCCTTCGGTGTAAGCGCACCGCCTCGATCGATCTCCTCCTCTTTTCTGAATTTCCCTCGGTTGTTTTCTCGGCTGCTGCTCTCACTCTTGTTCTTTTAACCCTAGCCTCCTTCTCTCCAAAAATATGTCTAGGTCTTCTCCTCTCGAAAATCCTCCTCTAAAACCTTTTAAAAGTCCCCTGCAAACTCCTAAGGAAAGTCTCCAAAATTACCAAAATTCCATTGGCGTAATTACGCCTGTCGACGTGTCTAAAGAACTGGCTTCCCGCGTGACTGGCATAATTACGCCTGAACAAAATCTCAAAGCCGTAGCTTAGGCGTAGTTACGCCTCAAAACAGGCGTAGTTACGCCTCAAGACATTCTCCAAAAAATGATTTGCCGTGGGTTAGGCGTAGTTACGCCTCAGAGTAGGCGTCTTTACGCCTGTTGCCATGATTGATAATATAGATTTTTGGCTTCGATTCATCCGTTCCTTCCGTCATTTGCACCCTTTTAGTCCACAAAACATGTAATTACCTGGATTCCTGCAAAACAACCAAAACAACAACAAAAGACGTAATTCTGCTCGAATACCAACACTAAATCATGCAAAATAAGAAGAAATATAAGTGTATAAAATACACTTATCAGGGATACACATTGGTAATGATATAAGGACCATGCCATCTAGAACGAAGCTTACCTGGAAATAGGCGAAGACGTGAATGGTAAAGGAGAACTTTTTGACCAACTTCAAAACTTCTTCTTGATATCATTTTGTCATGGAAGTCCTTCGTCTTTTCCTTGTAGATCCTTGCACTTTCATACGCCTCATTCCTTGTTTCTTCACGTTCTTGCGATTGCAACTTCCGATGCAAGCCACTCTCATCATAATTCATGTTGAAATGCTTCACAACCCAGTATGCTCTATGCTCCAACTCTACAGGAAGATGACATGGTTTACCAAAAATGAGTCGACATGGTGACATACCTATTGGAGTCTTATACGTAGTCCGGTAAGCCCAAAGTGCATCATCCAGTCTTAAGATCCAATCCTTCCTCGTGGGGTTGACAGTCTTTTCCAATATGGCTTTGATTTCTCGGTTAGAGACCTCGGCTTGGCCATTTGTTTGCGAATGGTAGGCGGTGGAGACTTTGTGGGTGACATGATACTTCTTGAAAAGACTTTCCACCGTCCTATTGCAAAAGTGTGTACCTCAATCACTGATTATAGCTCTTGGGATTCCAAACCTAGAAAAAAGGTTATGTTTGATAAAATCTGCAACAACTTTGGAATCGTCAGTCCGGGTACCAATAGCTTCTACCCATTTTGAAACATAGTCAACAACAAGAAGTATATAAATATGACCATAAGAGCTAGGGAATGGTCCCATAAAGTCGATGCCCCATACGTCAAAAATTTCAGAAATAAGAATGGGTTGTTGAGGCATCTCCTTTCTTTGGGAGATATTACCGGTCATTTGGCATTGCGCACAGTTCTTGCAGAAATGGTAGGCATCACGAAACAGGGTAGGCCAAAACAATCCACACTCTAGCACCTTCCGAGACGTCCTCTTTGCACCAAAATGTCCCCCACAAGCGTATGAATGACAGAACTTAAGAATGTTATTTACCTCAGTTTCGGGTATGCATCTCCTAATGATTTGGTCCGCGCAGTTCTTCCATAGGTAAGGATCATCCCACACATAGTACTTGACATCACTCCTTATTTTAGCTCTTTGAGACCTAGATAATTTAGAAGGTAGTACATTAGAAGCTAAGAAGTTCACAATATGAGCATACCATGGAAGATTGTCGCTTATGGAGAGTAGATGCTCATCTGGGAATTCCTCCTTCAAACAAAGCTCGCAATCCATGTGTGGTAGACGGCTTAAGTGATCCGCTACTTTGTTCTCGCTGCCCTTCTTATCCTTGATTTGTATGTCAAACTCACTCAAGAGCAAAATCCATCTTATCAACCTTGCTTTTGCCTCCTTCGTCATCAAATAGCAAAGAGCTGCATGATCAGAATACACAATGACTTTAGTCCCAAGTAGATAAGATCGAAATTTTTCAAGAGCAAAAACAACTGCTAAAAGCTCTTTTTCAGTAGTGGAATAGTTCCTTTGAGCATCATTCAAGGTCTTTGAGGCATAGTAGATGGCATGTGATGCTTTCCCCTCCTTTTGGCCTAAGACAGCACCAACCGCATAGTCATTGGCATCGCACATGATCTCGAAAGGCTTACTCTAGTCGGGTGGTTGTATGATGGGGGTAGAAGTCAATGACTCCTTCAGTTGATCAAAATCTCTCTTGCTTGCTTCATCCATCTCAAAAGGAACATCCTTTTGTATTAGCTTACACAAAGGTGTAGCTATCTTAGCGAAATCCTTGATGTACCTCCTGTAAAAACCTGCATGTCCAAGAAAAGAGCGCACATCCCGAACACAAGTAGGATAAGGTAAAGACTGCATAACATCAATTTTTGCTTTGTCTACCTCAATACCTTTAGAAGAAACGACATGACCCAACACTATACCTTGTTCTACCATAAAATGACATTTTTCAGAATTTAGAACAAGGTTAGTCTCTATGCATCTTTTTAAAACAAGTGTAAGGCTAGCAAGATAATCATTAAAAGAGTTACCGTAGACAATAAAATCGCCCATGAATACCTCTAAAATATGCTCAATAAACTCAGAAAAGATACTAACCATACACCGTTGTAAAAGTAACAATCTCACCATCAAATTCCATAGTAAGGGTACCACTATGCACATCTATCTTGGTCTTAGAAGTTTTGAGGAATGGTCTTCCGAACAAAATGAGACTACTCTTATCACCATTCTCCATATCAAGAACATAAAAGTCCGCAGGGAATACCAATTCGTTCACTTGCACAAGCACATCCTCAATCACACCCCTAGGATATGCACTAGACCTATCCGCTAGTTGAATAACCACTCCAGTAGAGTTCAAAGGACCAAGTTGCAGAGAAGCATATATAGAATATGACATGACATTAATTGATGCTCCTAAATCTAACATGCCCTTTTCAAGGCGAGTGTTACCAATTGTGCACGGAATAGAGAACATACCTGGGTCCTTACACTTGGTAGGGATTTTTCTTTGGATCACCGTGGATACGTTTTCTCCCAACTCAATCTTTTGAGATCCCTTCAACCTATGATTCCTCTTTGCAGTGCATAATTCTTTCAAAATTTTGCATAGCGAGGTACTTGTTGAATTGCATCAAGTAAAGGGATGTTTACCTCACATCGGCGAAAGGTTTCGTAGAGACCTTTAAGTCCGGCATTTTTCCTATTATCTTTTAATGCTTGAGGGAAAGGGGGTGGTACTGTATATTCAGAAAAGGAAGGAGATTTACCTTTTGGTACCTCTTGTTCCATGGTCGTCTTGTCTCCAATTTTAGCTTCCTTTTCTTCATCACCATTGGGTTGATCTTCCGCCTTCTCCTCTAGTATCTCTAGTTCTTTACCACTCCTAAGTGTGACTGCACTTGCATTTTCCCTTGGATTCACCACTGTTTGGGATGGTAGGATGGTCGAGCCGTGGGCTTCAACACGATTGTGAGCGGTGGCTAGTTGACCCACTTGAGTCTTCAAGCTTTGAATACTTGATCTTATTTCCTGTTGAAATTTTGTAACATTATGAGCAAGATCTTGCATAATATTCTCTAACCTGTCACTAGTAGAAGGGTAATTATATTGTTGGGTCCTCTGAAAAGGTGACATGTATGGTGGTGGATGTTGTGGTTGTTGTGGCACTTGAGGTGGAACGTGATTCATCGATTGTGGTCCATAGCTCAAGTTAGGGTGGTCTCTCCATCCTGGGTTGTATATGTTGGAGTAAGGGTCATATTTACGTTGAGGTTGCCCCGGAAATCCACCTGCTGCATTCACTTGCTGATCAGATGATTCTTGAAGTGATGGACATGAATCTGTAGTATGACTCATCTCCAAACATATTCCACATGGCTTCACTGTCTGTCCATTTCCTCCTGCCATTTGACGAATAAGAGAGATGAGGCTAATAAGTTGTTGTTCTAGGTTAGACACGTTTACCTCTCCTTGTTTCCGTTGATTCGGCTCATTCCTAAAGTTGCCAAACTGCTGTGAGTTGGCCGCCATATTGCTATCAAGCTTCTTGCATCTTCCGGTGTCTTATCCACAAAAGCTCCACCGCTCGCATCGTCAACCAAGTTCCTGTCACTAGATAACAAACCCTCATAAAAGTATTGTATGAGTAAATGTTCACTTATCTTGTGTTGTGGACAGCTTGCACACAACTTCTTGAAGCGCTCCCAGTACTCATGCAATGTCTCTCCCGTGTTCTGTCGAATAGAGTAGATAACCTTCCGTTTATTAGCTGCCCTTGATGCTGGAAAGTATTTTTCTAGAAACGTCCTCTTGAGATCATTCCATGTTGTGATCGATCCGCATGGTAGGTAGAATAACCAGTCCTTTGCAGCGTCCTTCAAGGAAAAAAGGGAAAGCTCTCAACTTGATTTGCTCCTCAGTAATTCCAGTCGGCTTCATAGTGGTGCAAACCAAATGGAACTCCATCAAATGCTTATGAGGATCTTCTCCTGCAAGTCCATGAAAAGATGGCAACAAATGTATTAGTCCAGATTTCAGTTCAAAATTAACATTAGTTGCAAGAGTAGGAAAAGTTATGCAAAGAGGTTGTTGGTTCAAATCCGGATTCGCCAGTTGTCTTAAACTTTGATTTGCAGCCATGTTGTCCCTTTCTTCCTCTTCTTGCCTTCGGTTTTCTCTCATTCTCTGATGTAGTGTCCTCTCGATCACAGGATCGTAGTGAATATTGTCTTCTTGATCTGAGGGATCACCTGTACTCATGAACAAACAACACGAGTTTAAAATGAAATAAATAAAATGAAGTTAACACAAAAATAATCGCCTTCCCCGGCAACGGCGCCAAAATTTGGTAGCGATTATCGCGTACGCCCAAATTAACCCTCTCAAGTTAATAACAGTAAATATGTAGTAACGTGAGTAGGGATCGGTCCCACAGGGAAGTGAATACTTTTTATGCTAACAAGTATCAAAATAGGGGGTTATCGAATTTCTTTAACTATACTAAATTAAACGAAAGCAAACAAAAATTCTAGTTTATCAAGATTAAAAAGTGATTCTTTGTTTTCGGTCAACTTTACCTTTGGAAATCATTCACTTGATCATCAAATTACTAAACATATGAATTTATTCAATTATCCATCAATTGAAAACTTAATTCCTTACTTACCTTAATCGTGGTAAAAAAGAAAATAACATTCAATTCGACTCTTATCAAATCTTTAACCAAAACTACAGCCGTTAAGATTAAATCAATGATAGTTTCAAAACGAGTAAGTTTGATGAATCTAATTAATAAGAACTACAGCCATTAGAATTAATTATCCAATCGTTTTGCCTAAGAATTTAATAACACCAACAACAGGTAATTATCAATCTTAGTTGCTTCTTAATTAGCAATAAATAGTGTATGTGATCACTAGGTGATCAATCTATTAATCAAACACAACAATCATAAGAATCATAATCTGAAAAACAAATTGAAATTGAATTAAAAATTCAACAATCAAACCAAAATTTTCACAGGTATTTCTATTCCAAAGGCAAGTATCACTCAACCAAGAATCAAGGTGTTTAGCCTTGCATACTTATATCTAAAACTAACAAAATTGTATTAAAAACATCAAACAATCAATAGAAAAGAAAGTTACTAAAGCGAAGCACGATTCCGGCTTGTTGATTTCGTGTTTGTTTTTCGAGCGTCTTTACAAACATTGAAAGGAAAATATTCTAAAAATTCAAAAATCTGTTCTAAGGTCTAAAAATCTCTCCTAAAGAGACTAAATTTCAAGTATCAAGAGGTGTGGAGGCTGATGGGGTAGGTTAGAGCCTATGTAGGAAGGAAAGAAATCAAGTCCCCAATCTTTCCAAAACACTGCTGGCGATCGATTGCCATAAGGTGGCGATCGATCGCTAGCTCTTTTTTTCGGCGATTTTCCTTAGGCGATCGATCGCCACTTTTCTGGCGATCGATCGCTTTGCTCCAGTAAGGTTTGACGATTGATTGCCTCCTCCATGCGGTCGATCGTCTCCTCCAAAATTACATTTTTACCCTTTTCTTGATCTATATTGAGTCCTTATTAGCTCCAAAGCTTTTCTTGACATTTATTCGCCTTAGCTCGATTTCTTTGATTCCACCTACAATTACACAAATATACGATTAGGTAGCATATGTATCAAATTATCCATCAAAACATACCAAATCGTAAACAATTAAACGCAATAGATGTGTCTATTTCTAGTCACATCAATGCCTAAGGGAAAAAATAAGTCTACTCGAGAAAGAAAGGGACGAAGCCAGATGTGCACACGAGAAACTCATTAAACTGGTTCACACATGGAACACATACTCTGCCAAAAAAGATGAGATGCTTGAGTCGATAAGGCTTGCTGGATCTTATCGGTATATGTGGCGCCCCAAACGTCACCACGTAAACAGACAACACATGACGTCATTTGTATAAAATTTTGACATAATCTCCCCGTAATTGGACCTCCCAACAACACCCAACATGACATATATAAGTTCACAAAAATATATGACGTCTACCCAATTTACATAAGTCACATGCATCAACACAAGATAACCAAATCATAGAGTAATACATACAAGCCATATACAGATGGAAACAAGCTCACATGCGAGCCACAACTAGTTGAAGCATATGTATTATCCTATGACAACTTCATTGTAAATGACAAGGACTTAGACATCTCAGACTCAACAGCTCATAATCATGTCTCCAACGCTAACGTCTAAGCCTGATACCTGTTTCAACAGAAACAGCCCCCAAAAATGAGTGAGCACACACACCAGCAATAAGAACATCATAATTATAAACACATAGTGTCAACAATATAAGATACTGAAACGTAACCGAAATACTCCCTGAAATGAATAATCATAATACGAGAATTCATTGTCTGTTTCTGTAATCAATTCCCTAACATCAAATCAAAATCCATCGGTCATCACCTCAATCATATCACATCCGATATACAAATCGATATAGTGGCAACACCGAGCCTACTATACCCCATCGTCGCATCATCATCACGACCCATCGTATATATAATCGATATAGTAGCAACATCATGCATACTATACCCCATCGTCGCATCATCATCGCGGCCCATCAACTATATAATCGATATAGCAGCAATACCAAGCCTGCTATACCCAAACGTCGCTCCCCTACTACTGCAACACCATACTATCATCATTCATTTCCAATCAGTGATATATCATAATCAACATCAATAGGAATATCAATACATGCTCGTACGTTAACACGTACCTTCAAAATAGATTATTCCTGACGTCCCGAGGCTCGTGAAATATCTATATTAATTTAACAACTCAAGATTAGCTCATTAAAAAAATATCAACATATAGATACATCTTATAATCACAATTTAAATAACCCCGACCATAATAAATTCATCTACATTATGCAACTCCATCAGTTACACTTTTCACCTAGAATTATACATGCCTGTATATTTACTACACAACAATACGTCATTGAGAAATACTTCCCCCAAATATCAAAATCTGATAATTATTCAAAAATTCAAAACTCGATCATGTAGCCATTTCGACTATAATTAAACGTACCGGTGTATTTAGAATTCAGCAACAGTCAATAATACACCATTTTTAACTACCACTATATAAATTGGCTAAACTAAAACTAACACCAAACTACGAAATATTAGTGCCAGACAGTAGCCCTTACCTCAATGATTCAGAATATATAATTGATTTCACCAAAATCGGAACAGATCAACAGTAGCAATTTTATTTGTAAATGTTGAAACCCTCGTCTCTCAACTCTGTTGCTCTCTCGATTCTTTATCCTCAATTCCCAACATTTCAATATAAAATTCATTAGTCCATTATTTATATTATAATACTATTATAATACTAAGTAGCTCTATCATTATCTATATATTCTACTAATATATCGATAACTATAATATATAAATGACTTGGTCTTTATTATTTACATAATATTAAATCGGCACGTATTACGATGCAATAAATACATTTATTCCAGCTATCTTTTACCGGAGCTAACTATATTTTCAGCTAATCTTGTCAACATGAAAGTTGTACATCTTTCTTTTATCTTCACATGGCCTATTAAATCGCCTAATTTCGACATCATAATAAAAAGTTACGACCAAAATTTTAAATCATATGAGAATAAATAACTTAGTCAAGGTACATTATCCATCTACTATTTCATTGGATCCATGCTTCTGTCATAATAATCAATTATAAATATTATGGCTTTTTCAGGCATCACAGTATAGGCTACACTAACAATGAAAGTAACTCATCTGGTATCAAATCTCAACTTTGTCTAGAGAAGAACAAGGTTCAAACAATGAACTTTGTCAGATCCACCACAGTATATGAACCAAGTGAATTGGTTAAGGAACCTATTAAGCCAATACTCATCAAGGAACGGGCATCACACAAATGTGTCGGTTATGTTGAGCCAATAGAGAAAGCTAGACTGGGGCAAAAGTTCAAAAATGGACATAAGCCCACTGGTCAGGCAACTCGAGAGGTGAAACCCAACTGGTACTATAATTGTATGCCAGTCCATAAGAGGTATATGCTTCCCAACAGAAACCAAAAACCAAAATAACATGCATACACTCACTATCACATACATCACCCAAGAACACCATCACCACTTAATGCACACACATTTGAAGACACACACAGACCCAAACAATTCAGGGGTATACAAGTGTGGGTCCCGAAAGGACTAATCCTGTTTGGACCCAAGTAGGATTGGGTACCAATCAAATTATCGCTTTAATTGCAGAAATCTAGAATCAATCAAGTTCGGAGCTCAGAGTGGTTTCTGGACAGTGGATGTTCTAGACACATGACAGGGAACGCTTGTCTGTTGTCCGAATTGGTTGACACCACCAGACCAAGAATAACTTGTGGTGACAACGCGAGAGGTAGAACCGTGGGTAAGGGTAAGATCCACAGTAACATCATTATTAAAGATATACTGTTGGTTTAAAACTTATGCTATAATCTGATTAGTATAAATCAATTATGTGATATGGTTTTACTGTAGAATTTCACGAACACACTTGCACTGTTAAATCATCTAATGATAAAACCATGCTGGTAGGAATCAGGAATGGAAATACTTATAAGATTAACTGGAATTATGATCAACCTGATAATCCTACTTGTTTCATCGCTCATAACGATAATAAACATTGGCTATGGCATAAACGCTTGAATCATCTTAATTTCAAGACTATTTCTAGCCTATGTAAAAATGTTTTAGTTATCGGTCTGCCCAAGATCAACTTTGCTAAGGATAAGATCTGTCAAGCTTGTCAAATGGGCAAGCAAGCCAGATCATCCTTTAAGAACAAGAATGCCAAATCTTCATCACGCTGCTTAGAATTATTGCACATGGACTTGTTTGGTCCAATACCAATAACAAGTTTAGGGGGAATGTAGTATTCTGATATCCCCAAAATAATTATATGCAAATTAGGCATTAATTATGTTTATGTGATTATTTATGGTGATAATTAAATTATGTGTTAGAATTAATTATCTTGGTGAAATGCTTAGTCACATGGTAGGCGTGACCCGGTGGTGCATTTCAGGGTGCATGTTATGCATGTTAGGAAATTGGGGGTTATCATGATTTTATTGTGATAAGTTGATAATTATATGGTAAAGCATGGATTTAATTGAGATTTTGGTGCATTTTGAGAAAATGCTTTTAAAATACCATGTTGGGGTATTTTATACATCATGTTATTATTTGGGGTACATGGTTACTTATAACCCCTTACTACCCCACTACCCCCCATTTTACGCATCACTTTACCAATCCCCAAATCTCCTCCAAACCCTATCCCCTCACCATTTTCGAAATTGGCATTAAGGAAGAGGGGAAGTCCTTGCAAAAGCTTGGTTTGTGAGAATCTTGGGGAGATTTAGAGTCCATAAGAGGTATGGAACCCTCCTTGATGTTTTAATGGTGTTTGGTTTGGTTTTGAAATGGTATTAGTTGTTTGAAATGGGTTTGTTTTGGGTTGATATCATTTTTGGTTGGGTGTTGGTTTTTGGTAATATTGAGGTGTATATTGAAGTTTTATGGTGTTTTTGTATTGTTGGTTTATTGGTATTTGAATTGGTTTGGATTGGGGAAGAAGAAATGTGAATATTGTCCAAAAATCGTGTGTGCAGGTTTCCGCGATCGATCGGGACATTCTCCCGATCGATCGCGAGCACCAGGGGAGGCGGCAGTAAGCTTCCGCGATCAATCGTGAGTTTGGCACGTGGTTGCATACATGGGTTGATATGCATTATGGTTGCATGTGTATATTGGATGCATTGGTGCATGTGATTGTGAGTCGAGATTATATTCCAGTGATGAAGAATACTTGCCGCCTTCATGTCAAAGCGATGATAGAACTTGCCGCTGTCATATTATAGCGATGAAGAATATTTGCCACAAATATGTCGAAGCGATGGATCATTCCGCTGTCATATTACTATTGCGAGGGATATTATGCCGCTAATATGTCGAAGCGAGGGGTATTAATGCCGCTGTCATGCAAACGCGAGGGGTATTATGCCACTTATATAATAAGACTGGAAATGGCCATTGGTATACATGGAATGGATGCATGTCATGACATACATTATTGGTATTATAATCCATTGATTATGATTGTGGTACAGGGACAACCAAAGGGAGCTTTTAAATGTATTAAATACATGAAGTGATTCGTATTTACGGTTTATGCATTTAAATTAAAATCATATTATTGTGAATATGGTTTATATCCATGCTCATGATTTTGAGGTTGTTCCTGTAGGTACTTTTGGGCGGAAGGGCTAATGCGGGTTGATGCGGTGAGCTTGGGAGGAGTGCTTTTGGTGTAGCAGGCACAATTCTTTTGTATAGTCTCTACTCTAGGAGTAGTGTAAAGCTATAGGGCTAACATTCATTGGTTGGGAATGTAACTAATCCCTTTTGGAAAATTTATTTTGGCACTGTAATCTTAACAGCTCAAGGCATCAACACGAACTTTATACTCTTTAGATGCATGTTAGCTCTATTTACGCCTTTAATCCGCACTTAAGGAACTAGGGTCCTTACATTAGTGGTATCAGAGCAGTGGTTAGAGAACCCGGGAACGAGTGAAGGGTAGCCTTAGCATGGTTGGTTAGGAGGTTACATTTGGGCATGTTTATGCATGTAATGCATATTGGTTTATACAATTGTTATACTAACATGCTTATTATCATTCATGTTATCTAACGGTATAGCATATGTATTGTCTTGGAATTGTTGTTAACCCTTGTGTTACAACATGTCGGCTATGAACTTGGGGAACCTCAATGAATAGGTAGGTGATGTAGGTAGCGTGAATGCAAGTATTGGTCAGACAAATCCTTTACCCCCATTTGTTGTGGGCGTGGAACCGGTAGCCCAGTTGTTATTGACAGGGGAGCTTAGTCTGACTCAGTTTTTGACCTTCGACCCGCCCCGATTTGAGGGAACAGAGACAGGGGAAGAGGCCGAAGAGTGGCTAGAAAGACTGGAGCAGATATTTGTCTGCGCCGTGTACTAGGAAGGCATGGTTGAGGCTGGCAGAGTTCCAACTAGCAAAGAAGTCTTCCATGTGGTGGAAGAAGATGGTGATGGAGTTGAGAGCTCAGGGTATGGTGATTGACTGGACTTTATTAAGGACCCAGTTTCTGAATCGGTATTTTTTTGTTGCTGCAAGACAGATGAATGAGGATGAGTTTACTAATCTGAACCAAGGGGGCATGACTGTATCGGACTATGCCATGCATTATTCTTCACTATTGAGGTATGTTCCCCATATTGCAACAAATGGGCATGCTAAAATGAGGCACTTTCCGAAGGGATTGCGACCGGAACTGTTTCACCGGGTTATTACCAACAACCCAACATCGTTTGATGATGCTCTTACTAGAACGGAGCTGGCGGAGATAGGAGTGGGTGCTTATCTAGATGCCGTACCCCCCCAAGTTCCATCTCAAAGATCTTCTTCTGATAATCTAAAGCCTCGGGGAGGATCCTTTAAGTCATGTGGGACTTCTTCTTTTTCCCGGTTTAGTGGGAAGCGACCGGATAGCCGAAAGCAAGGAGATTGGAGGGGTGGTGCATCCACCTTTGGAGGACCAACTCAAGCGAGTAGAGTTGGAGAAGTTAAGTGTCACTTCTGCGGAGGGCCGCATTTGATGCATGATTGTTCTGCGTGCTATAGGTGTGGCAAGTTGGGCCACATTGCTCGGCGTTGCCCAAATCGTGAAGGACATATGGATCTTAGGGAAGGTCGAGGGAGGTTTACTAGTGGGACGGTGCAGCAGAGGCAACCGATGGTGCCTCGACAGATGGGAGGACATGCAATGGGGCCACCTTAGGGACAGGTTCATGCACTGACCAGGGAGCAGGCCGATGCAGCTCTAGAGGATGTGATAGCTGGTACGTGCCTTTATTTACATATTCTACCTTTATTTTGATAGACACAGGTGATTCGCACTCCTTCGTATCTGCAAACTTTGTGGAGAGACATCATATGTTCACGTCTCCGTTACCCACATCTCTATTGGTCTCGACACCCATCGGAAGGAATGTTGTTGCTGATCAGTTTCTGATGGACTGCCTCATTTATTTTGAGGGCAATGAGATAAAGGCAGATTTGATTGTATTGGGTATGTCAGATTTCGATTGCATTGTGGGCATCGACATAGTGAACAGATATCAGGCAGTAGTGGATTGTCGGCAGAGGACAGTTCGGTTCAGATCTGATTTGGGGTTTTAGTGGACTTTCTATGGGAACGGTTCTCGTGCGAAGATTCCATTGATTTCGGCAATCAAAATGTCCCAATTGTTGGAACGTGGTCACACGGGCTATCTCATCTACGCCGTGGACACGTCGGGAAAGAATAAAGAGTTGAGGGTTGAGGATGTACCTATGGTAGCAAAATTTGCTGATGTATTTCCAGAGGAGATTCCAGGATTCCCACCGGCTAGAGAAGTCGAGTTTGGGATTGAGTTGTTACCGGGGACATCCGCTATTTCTCGTGCCCCTTACAGGATGGCACCAGCGGAGTTGAGGGAATTGAAGGAGCAGTTACAGGAACTCCTTGACAAAAGATATATACGCCCTAGCGTATCGCCTTGGGGCGCACCGGTTCTTTTTATGAAGAAGAAGGATGGTTCGATGTGTTTGTGCATCGATTACCGGCAACTGAATAAGGCCACGGTAAAGAACAAGTATCCTCTCCCAAGGATTGATGATTTATTTGATCAGTTGCAGGGTACTAAGTTGTAGAGCAAGATTGACTTGAGATCAGGTTACCATCAGATACGGGTCAGGGAGGGGGATGTGCAGAAGACAGCATTTCGGACTCGGTATGGGCACTACGAGTTCCTAGTTATGCCGTTCGATGTGACGAACGCCCCAGCTTTCTTCATGAGCTTGATGAACAGAGTGTTTCAACCATATCTTGACCAGTTCGTCATAGTGTTTATTGACAACATACTCATCTACTCTCGGAGTGAGGAAGAGCACGTGGAACACTTGAGAACAGTGCTCCAGATCCTCAGAGATCATCAGTTATATGCCAAGCTCAGCAAGTGCGAGTTTTGGTTGAGCAGTGTAGTGTTTCTGGGGCATGTTATATCTAGCAGTGGGATATCAGTGGATCCCAGGAAGATTGAGGCTATGATGGAGTGGGATGCACCCACTTCTGTACCCGAGATACGGAGTTTTCTTTGTTTGGCTGGTTATTATCAACGCTTCGTCGAAGGATTTTCTAAGATTGCTAAGCCATTCACTCAGTTGACTCAGAAGGGAATACCGGTCTATTGGTTTGAGGCTTGTGAGCAAATCTTCCAAGAGTTGAAGCATCGGTTGACGACAGCGCCGGTGATTCCCAAGGAGAACAAGAGATTTGTTCTGTACACTGATGCATCGCTACATGGCTTGGGTTGTGTATTGATGCAAGATAATCATGTGGTAGCTTATGCATTGAGGCAGTTGAAGCCGCATGAGGCTAGATACCCAGTCCATGATTTGGAGTTGGCGGCTATTATTTTTGCCCTGAAGATTTGGAGGCATTATTTGTATGGTACGTCATTTACCATATATACGGATCATAAGAGCCTGAAATTCTTATTTACTCAGGTGGAGTTGAATATGCGTCAGAGGAGATGGATGGATTTACTCAAGGACTATGACTGTGAGATAGAGTACCATCCGGGAAAAGCAAACTTGACAGCAGACGCCTTGAGTCGGAAGGTGAAGAGTACTGCTGAGGATGCCATGTATTTGTCTGCTATGATGACTTCTTACTGTCATCTGGGCTATGCTTTTGATGTGGATACATCACCGGACGGGTATCGACTTTATTGGCAGACCCGGACATTTATGAGAATATCAGGAAAGCCCAGAAAACGGATGATGAGGTTCGGAGATGGTCATCATTGGCACTTCAGGGACAGCCATCAAAATTCAGAGTGGCTGAGGATGGTTCTTTGAGACTCGGTAACCGTTGGGTAGTCCTGAGTATGCTGGAGCTGCGTAGATGGATCTTGGAGCGAGCTCATAGTAGCCGGCTCAGTATCCATCCAGGTGGGAGGAAAATGTATAAGGACCTATGTGATCAGTTCTGGTGGAAACGGATGAAGCGTGATGTGATCACTTTTGTCAAGAGGTGTTTGATCTGTCAGCAGGTTAAGGCAGAGAGGCAGAGACCTGGTGGCGAGCTAAGGAGCTTAGAGATACCGGAATGGAAGTGGGAGCACATATCTATGGACTTTGTGACCCACTTGCCGAGGACTACTTCGGGTTGTGATGCCATTTGGGTGATCATTGATAGGCTGACAAAGGTAGCTCATTTCATTCCCTACAGTATGACGTACACGTACTTGAGGATGGCTCAGCTGTATGTCCGGGATATAGTGAGACTGCACGGGATTCCAGTGTCTATTATATCTGACAGAGATCCACGGTTCACATCTCATTTCTGGGGAGGTCTTCAGCAGCTTTGGGTACTGAGGTGAGGTTGAGCACAACATATCATCCCCAAACGGACGGTCAGACTGAGCGTACTATACAGACGCTCGAGGACATGCTACGAGCTTGTGTATTAGAATTTGATGCCTCATGGCAAGATTCATTGGTCTTGGTAGAGTTCTCTTACAACAATAGCTATCACGCGAGTATCCAGATGGCTCCGTTTGAGGCTCTTTATGGTAGGCGTTGTAGGTCGCCATTGTACTGGGATGACTGGACCACTAAAGCAGTAGGAGGACCCGAACTGATTTTGGAAATGGAGGATAAGATAGAGGTTATCCGTCAGAAAATGAAGGCAGCCCAGGACAGGTAAGCAGCCTATGCAAATAAACGGCGGAGGCCGTTGGAGTTCCAGTTGGGAGACAGGGTCTTTTTGATATCTCACCTTTCAGAGGTGTTGTGCTGTTTGGTATGCGTGGGAAATTGTCTCCAAGGTATGTTGGACCATATGAGATTTTGCAGCGCATCGGTACCTTGGCTTACCGCTTGGCTTTACCACCGTCGTTACCGGGTATTCACGACGTATTCCACGTATCTATGTTGCGGAAATATGAGCTGGATCCGTCACATGTGTTGCAGCCTTCTGAGGTACAGTTAGATTCTGATGTGTCCTACGAGGAACGGACAGTCAGGATTCTGGATAGAGCTGATCGCAGACTTCGGAATAAAGTGATACCGATGGTCAAGGTTCAGTGGGATCACAGGGGTGTCGAGGAGGCCACGTGGGAGACGGAGCGGCATATGGTGCAGCACTACCTGGAACTATTTTCTGGTATGTGATTTATGTTTAGTTTCGTGTTGGGTAAGTGCATGCGATTTCGATGGCGAAATCTTATAAGTAGGGGAGTATTGTGATGTCCCCGAAATAATTATATGCAAATTGGGCATTAATTATGTTTATGTGATTATTTATGGTGATAATTAAATTATGTGTTGGAATTAATTATCTTGGTGAAATGCTTAGTCACATGGTAGGCGTGACCCGGTGGTGCATTTCAGGGTGCATGTTATGCATGTTAGGAAATTGGGGGTTATCATGATTTTATTGTGATAAGTTGATAATTATATGGTAAAGCATGGATTTAATTGAGATTTTGGTGCATTTTGAGAAAATGCTTTTAAAATACCATGTTGGGGTATTTTATACCTCATGCTAATTATTGGGGTACATGTTTACTTATAACCCCTTACTACCCCACTACCCCCCACTTTACCCATCACTTTACCAATCCCCAAATCACTTCTCCAAACCCTATCCCCTCACCATTTTCGAAATTGGCATTAAGGAAGAGGGGAAATCCTTGCAAAAGCTTGGTTTGTGAGATTCTTGGGGAGATTTAGAGTCCATAAGAGGTATGGGACCCTCCTTGATGTTTTAATGGTGTCTGGTTTGGTTTTGAAATGGTATTAGTTGTTTTGAAATGGGTTTGTTTTGGGTTGGTATTATTTTTGGTTGGGTGTTGGATTTTTTTGTAATATTGAGGTGTATATTGAAGTTTTATGGTGTTTTTGTATTGTTGGTTTATTGATATTTGAATTGGTTTGGATTGGGGAAGAAGAAATGTGAATAGTGTCCAAAAATCGCGTATGCAGGTTTCCGCGATCGATCGGGACATTCTCCCGATTGATCGCGAGCACCAGAGGAGGCGGCGGTAAGGTTCCGCGATCGATCGCGAGTTTGACGCGATCGATTGGCGAAGCCGTGATTGATCGGCAGAAACTCGGCGATCGATCGCGGATTGGAAAATTTTGTTGGCTTTGGCAGTGTGATCTCGCGATCGATCGGGGCTTTATGGCGATCGATCGCGAGACACCAAAAAGTGTGTTTTGGTTATTTTTGTGGGATATTTGGTATTGGACTATTATTGGCTCCTAATATTGGTTTGTGTGAATGTGTAGAACCATCCCAGGTGGCCACACAGCCTAGGAGATAAAGTCCACGACACACCACATTTTGGTACAAAGGTACGTAGTGAGACGTACGGGCATCGGATGATAAAACGTATTATTACGCATTGAATTGGTTATGCATTATGGTTGCACACATGGAATTAATTATGCATTGTGGTTGCATACATGGTCTTGGTTATGCATCATGGTTGCATACATGGGTTGAATATGCATTGTGGTTGCATGTTTATATTGGATGCATTGGTGCATGTGATTGTGAGTCGAGATTATATTCCAGTGACGAAGAATACTTGCCGCCTTCATGTCGAAGCGATGATAGAATACTTGCCGCTGTCATATTATAGCGATGAAGAATATTTGCCGCTAATATGTTGAAGCGATGGATCATTCCGCTGTCATATTACTATTGCGAGGGATATTATGCCGCTAATATGTCGAAGCGAGGGGTATTAATGCCGCTGTCATGGAAACGCGAGGGGTATTATGCCACTGATATAATAAGACTGGAAATGGACATTGGTATACATGGAATGGATGCATGTCATGACATACATTATTGGTATTATAATCCATTGATTATGATTGTGGTATAGGACAACCAAAGGGAGCTTTTAAATGTATTAATACATGAAGTGATTCGTATTTCTGGTTTATGCATTTAAATTAAAATCATAGTATTGTGAATATGGTTTTTATCCATGCTCATGGTTTTGGGGTTGTTCCTGTAGGTACTTTTGGGCGGAAGGGCTAAGGCGGGTTGATGCGGTGAGCTTGTGAGGAGTGCTTTTGGTGTAGCAGACACAATTCTTTTGTATAGTCTCTACTCTAGGAGTAGTGTAAAGCTATATGATTAACATTCATTGGTTGGGAATGTAACTAATCCCTTTTGGAAAACTAATGTTGGCACTGTAATCTTAACAGCTCAAGGCATCAACACGAACTTTATACTCTTTAGATGCATGTTAGCTCTATTTACGCCTTTAATCCGCACTTAAGGAACTAGGGTCCTTACAAGTATACTCTTGTTGTTATTGATGATTACTCACGTTTTACATGGACTATATATTTGAGCAGTAAAGACCAGACCGGCCCGAAATTGATCAAGCTGTTGAAACACATTCAGAACGAGAAATCCTCTGGGATAGACAGGATTCGAAGCGACAAAGGCACTGAATTCTCAAATCAAAACCTTGAATCCTTTCTGAATGACCAAGGGATCAGACATGAATACTCAGCAGCTCGCACTCCTCAACAAAATGGATTTGCAGAACGACGCAACAGAACGCTCAAGGAAGCAGCAAGAACAATGCTTGCTGACTCTGGAATCTCTCAAAAGTTATGGGTAGAGGCTGTCAATACTGCATGTTATACACAGAATCGGTCCATGATTAATAAGAAATTAAATGCAACACCGTATGAAGTATGGACAAATAACAGACCGACCATTTCATATTTTCATATCTTCGGCTGCAAATGTTATGTCCATAACAACGGTAAGAATCATTTAACCGCTTTCAAATCTAAATCAAATGATGGAATATTCTTAGGATATTCATCTGTTAGCAAAGCATTTTGTGTCTTCAATAATCGAACTCTAACATGTGGAAGAGTCAATTCATGTAGTTTTTGATGAATTTCTTGATATTGATAACCACAAGGAAATGATTCAAAATCATATGGAAAATATCCATCTCGAAGCTAACAGTAATGATGAGAATGCAGTTAACAGGTTAAGAGACAATCCACCAGAACCTGAAGACCAGACAGAGCGGTAGAAGCCACTGAAGTTCTACCAGATCAAGCTGATGTCGCTGATCCGATAGTAGCAAACACCAATGTAAAGATCAATACTGACGATATCAGCATTCTGCCTCCATCAGGACCAGATGTTCCTGAATCAAACTACCGCTGGACTAAGAGGCATCCACCTGATCTGGTGATTGGATGACCATCTGCACCCATAAGAACTAGAGGACAGATGATGGATGAATTCACCCACGCTGCATTCATATCCAACCTGGAACCAAAACAGACTGACGAAGCTTTAACGGACTATAACTGGATAGAGGCTATGCAAGAAGAGCTCAACCAATTTGAACAAAATCAGGTGTAGAGTTTAACTCCCAGCCCAAGTGATCAGCCTGTTATTGGAACCAGATGGGTTTTCAGAAACAAGATAGATGCAAATGGCGTAGTAGTCAGAAACAAGGCCAGACTGGTTGCACAAGGTTTCAGACAAGAAGAAGGAATCGACTTTGATGAACCCTTTCCACCAGTTGCCAGACTAGAAGCATTCGAATCTTTCTTGCATATGCTACTTTTAAAGACTTCAAAGTATTTCAAATGGACGTGAAGAGTGCATTTCTTAATGGCAAACTTCAGGAGGAAGTCTACATCGAGCAACCTCCTGGATTCCTTAATCACTCGTTTCCAGATCACGCCTACCTACTAAATAAAGTAGTGTATGGACTTAAACAAGCCCCAAGAGCCTGGTATGACACTCTGTCTCAATTCCTTCTGGATCATGATTTCAAGATCAGCTCAGTAGACAAAACATTATTTAAATTTATTAAGGGGGAACATACTCTGTTAATTCAAATATATGTTGATGATATCATTTTTGGGTCAACTAACCCCAAGCTTTGCGAGAAATTTTCTATGTTAATGCATAGCCAATTTGAGATGAGCATGATGAGAGCATTGTCATTCTTTCTGGGTCTACAAGTCAAACAGCTCGATAATGGAATCTTCCTTAGTCAAACCTAGTACACCAAGGAGCTACTCAAACGGTTTGGGATGTAGACTTGCTCAACTGCTTCAACTCCGACGAGTCCATCAATGAAGTTAGATAAAGACGAAGGGGGAACGTCAATTGAGGAACAATGCATCGAAGTCTAATCGGATCGCTGTTATATCTTACAGCGAACCGGCCTGATATTATGTTTTCTGTTTGTCTGTGTGCTAGATTTCAATCTGACCCTAAACAATCCCACTTCATTCCCGCTAAACGCATTTTAAAATATTTAAAAGGTTCTCAGAATGTTGGTCTCTGGTATCCCAAAGATTCTAACTTCAATTTGACTGGATATTCAGACGCTGACTATGCAGGATGTAAGATCGATCGCAAGAGCACCGGTGGAACTTGTCAATTCTTAGTTGAAAGATGATCTCATGGTTTAGCAAGAAGCAAACGTCGATTGCCATATCCACAGCTGAGGCTGAATATCTCGCCGCAGGAAGCTGTTGCGCTCAAATGCTCTGGGTTCAACATCAGCTCAGAGACTATGGCATTCAAGCTGCTGCGTCACCGATCTTTTGCGACAACACAAGTGCAATTGCTATCACATATAATCCAGTCTTGCACTCTCGAACTAAACATATTGATATCAGATATCATTTTATTGGAGATCATGTTGGCAAAAAGCAGATTCGGATCGAGTACATTTCTACAGACCAGCAAGCTGCAGACATCTTCACTAAACCACTCCCGAGGCTAAGTTTAATTATTTTCGTCAAATTCTTAGTTTAATAGATTTATCGTGATATATTTCACGCATGCTTAACTTCGGTTTTAGAAGATTTAGTGTTAGTACATATCGATAATACAATGGTCAGTAAGATACAGACCGGTCCTGATTATCAGACCGATCTCTGTCGATCTGACGTTATACTATGGTCTAACTCAAAACACTATCAATCTTTAACATAGTAATATTTTACAGCCCGGACTGATCGAACTTTAACCGCCTTACTTTAATCTCATCCCGTCCATTAAAATTTGAATTTTAAAATATCAGTCATCGAGATACAGACACGTGTCTAATATCTCGCTATTTATTAGTCTGTACATCTCACTCACCATTTTACTTTACCTTTTTACCGTCGTCTGCTTATATCTTCCTAAACTCCTCCTTATTCCTTACTTGAATCCTAATCTTACTAAATGGCAACCATTGCTCACAATTCATTATCTGTTGAGTTCGATGCTATATACATGATGGACGTTACTGAAATGGTGTCTACATTCAAGAATCTGAAATCCTCAGCACTGCGGAAATTTTTGGTAAGCGGCACGATGGTATATGAATCAGCGATCAAAGATGTTTTCCAACGCCGTATCTCGCAAGAATTCTATCTCTTCTTCAGTAAATGGCTAGGCTGTTGAAATCTCTCAGGAGCTGTTTACGGAGACGTTTGGACTTCCCACCTCTGGTATGTCCGACTTTGCTAATATGTCCAAAGCTACTCTGGAAGAATTTCAACGAAGTGTCTCCATCTTCGAACTTACTCTTAGGCCTTCATTCAAGAAGGAGATGTCTTTCCACTTCCAAGTGCTCTGCGACATTGTCGGAAAGCCTCTACTAGGCAAGGCTGAGAGTTTTGACACGGTGACGTCTGAGAAGTTCGGGGCGATGGCAGCTATTCATTTTGGACAGAAAGTGAACTGGTCCTCCATTTTATTTGGTGTTCTGCTGGAGACCATCACGTCTGCAAAGCAGGCTGTCTGCTTTGCTGTTCCCCTGAGCAAGCTGCTAGAGTCAATGAATTTTGAGCTGGGGAAATCTTCAGCACTCAGTCCGTTCAAGGTCATCAATCCTAAAGGACTGGCTCTGCTAAGATCCAAGAGTGCTCCCCCAACTCCCACTGATGTATTGACTATCAAAATGGAGGTTGGTGCAGAACAGGCTGCAGAGATGAAGACAACTAGGGCCAAGCGAAAACTGGTAGTGGTCTAGACTGACTCGGATGAAACCCAGTCCGCCTCCACTACTTCACCCCTAACCAAACCCCTACCAAAGAAGCCACGAACCCAACTCACCAAACCTTTGGCAACCTTAAACCCCAAACCCATATCTACCTTTCCTCCGACCCAAGCAGCCCATGTACTCCAAGCTCCACCTCAAAAATCCCAAGCTCCACCTCAAACATCCAAAGTTCCACCAAGAATAGCCAAAGTTGTGCCCGAGTCCCATCCCAAATCCCAGCTGTCAAGGGGATTGTAATCAAAGAATTGGGCAATTACACCCAATCAGGGATTAAGCCCTCATCTGTTGCTGGAAAAGGCAAAGCCACCTTGACAGAGTCTGCACCCTCCAAGCCCAAATCAGCTGCTCAAACAGCCATTGACATTGCCATGGAATATGTTGAAGACAAAGTACAGGCTCTCACCGTCGTATTCGATGAATGGGTCCAGTACAGAACGGTCAACCACTTCAATCTGTTCTTTGGTAAACTCAAGCGGCTGCACAAGATGAAACAGAAGGTTCTGAAGGGCACATAAACAGATGATGTTCACATTGTTGAGGCTTGCTAACCTCCTAATCCAAGCCAAGAAAGCCAATTTTGATATCACCAGCCCGACTGTCAAGGATGACAGCGCGGTCATAGCTCAGCTGGAGATGGACATTCTAACTCTTCATATGGCTGTCCGTCTGCATCGCCAGCGGCTGAACATCTCTACCCCTCCTCCCAGTCCAGATCACCCAACCGCAAGCCAGATTGTGGCAGGGCAGAGTTCTGAGCCAACCATCATTAAGCCAGCGGAGCAACCACTGCCTAATTCTCTGTCTACTGCAGAGGCTAAGGCAATGGAAGTACTGCTGGAATCTCCTACTACTTCCATTCCTTTTGCGTCCTCAGTCTCAGAAGCTCAGACCAGGACACTAGTCGCACCACCGACTAATGTTCCTCAAGACTTTGTCGATGTTGATCTAGTTGCCCAGCATTGTTGCAGCTCTACGAATTGAGGAGCCTTTTCAACCAAACTCTCCTCCAGATCAGTCTGCTGCAGATTTGGCCTTTTTAAATCAATTTCTACGGATCTGGTGGAACTAGTCCGTACGACACTCGCCAATCTGCTGATTCTTTTGCTGTAATGACTGAAAAAGGGAAAGATCTTACTGTGTCACATGCTGAAGAAATTCCAGACTCCGTTGATGATGCTCCATCAGTGGTCAAGTCCCTTCAAGAGCTATCTGATAACTTTATCTTTCTCTCCCAGCGAGTAAGAGAAGTTCATCAAAGCCAGCGGACTACCTCTCTTGATTTTGATTCATTCAAGGACAAGATGATGAAGAGCATCAATAGTATTCAGCGTGGTCTGAACGATCTGTTCTCTCAGCAAGCATCCTATAAGACCAGCCTGAGAAAAGAACAGATCGAGCTGGCTTCCGAAGTCAAAACTGTTGTTACAAAATCCCTCCTTACCCAAGATCATCGCATGGATACTATCTGTGCTCAGCTTACGCAGATCGTAGATTCCTTCAGGAGATTGCTGCTCACAAAAAAGGGAAAAAATAAGAAATAAATGAAGCCAGAATAGCAGACAGAACAACAGACATATATAACTGCCTGTAATGAATAACATATGTAAATGTATTCATCAGACGCATTTATAAACAAGTATTTCGATCGGAATTCTAAGTCTTATTAATTTATTTTGAATAGTTCATTTATTTTGAACAAAAAGACTTAATCGATCTGAATCAATCGGAATTCCAAGTCTTATTCATTTATTTTGAATAGTTTATTTATTTTGAACAAAAAGACTTAATCGATCTAAACAAAATTCCTACAAGAATAAGGACTTAATAAAAGGATAAAGAAGCTAGGTTTTGTCATCATCAAAAAGGGAGAATTTGTTGGTTATGGATTTTAAAGATGACAAAACAGACCAGAGCGATAAAGTCAATTACCAAACAGACCAGACTGACAAAGTCAATGACAGAACAGACCAGACCGATAAAGTCAGTGACAAACAGACCAGATCGATGTCGAACAGATCAGAACAGACCAGCTCAATGTAGAATAGATCAGAACTAACTAAGTTAGCAAACTTCGTTCATCTGTCCGAATTATCAACGTCTATTTATTGAAGCATTTAATGGTGCATTTATTACTGAAAAAGACCAAGGACTGAAGATTACCTTAAATGGTAAATAGACAAAGGAGATCTTATCTGACAAGCGCCGAAAGAACAGACCAGAATGGAAAGTGTCTAAAATAGAAGACTGCAGCTTGTTCAGATATTAACCAAATTATAGAGTTGAACACAAAAAAGAAATATTGTCGTTGGCATAAATGATTATATATAGTTGCAACTTAAAATGCTCAAAGATGACACAAATCGGACACAAGAGATTCAAAACGCATACAAAATGAAGAAGCAATCAATTTATTTGAGCATTCATTTGAGCAGAACACTATCATCGAAATGCTTCATCTTATCGACTTGCTCAAAGTTAGAAGCACGGCTTATTATTTTATTTGATCGCTTAAGGATCATTTGTGCTTAGATTAATTCACTTTATCAATATTATTTGCTCTAAGATCGAAGAGTGAGCTCTTTGTAACTGTCAGACGGATTGTGTCTGAACAGATTGAGAGACTAAGAGTTTCAGTCTGGTAGTGGGGTAAATCCAGCTGAATCGGGATTGTACAACAGGATTGTATTACTCAAAGTCTTCTAGTAAATCCTTCCTGCAAAGAAAAAAGGGGAGACGTAGAAGTGTTGTGCTTCAAACTTTCAAAAACAATTCTTGTGTCATTTACTTTCTACAATTTACCTTTCAGTTATTAGTACTCACAAGTCAGTAGAGTCTTCCGCACTATTATCAGTGTCTGTTGACTTCCAACTAATTGAGAAGCTGCTGCAGCACTTAACAGTCTGTAGTAACAAAGTAAAATCGAATTTGAATATAGTGTTTATTCAACCCCCTTCTAAACACTACCCCGATACTAACAAACGTCTATAACATATTCGACATAAGTCCCCTTAACATCCAATTCCCAACACAACTCAACTATCATAAGTAAACACTTAATAACGCACTAGTCATATTCTCATTTTCATTTTACAATTATACACTGAAATCAATTGCATGCCATGCCCAAATGAAAGAGAAATGTCTAAGACAATTATACAAACCATATCCACATGCTCTCAAACGAGCATTTAACAAACAAGTGTATATTTATTTGTATGAAACATATTGTTGAGCCTTAAAAGCATGGTTGTGTTTAAAGCGTTAATTTATCTCCGGTTTATTTTCGAGTTTTGATGATCAACAAAACTTTTGTTTGTTATACTAATGTGTGTAATTAGTGTGGAGATTAAGTGATTAGAAGTGGTTTGAAATGAAGAAAATCAAGTGTGCACAATCTGGCGTGGATCGCCCCAGGCGATGGCAGCCATGGGGACTTCGCCACGGCAATCGACTGAAGCGACGCCGAGGCATGCGCGCAGGGGGAGTTCGCCCGAGGTGATGGCATGATCGCCTGAGGCGATGGCCCGAATGCCTGAGGCGATGGCTGGTTTGTTTGAGGCGATGAAGATTTTGGACATGCTGAGGCTACGGCATTGATTTGTGCTCTGGATCGCCTGAGGTGATGCGTGTAATCTGGTGACCGTTGGGGCGCGGCAATGGTGATCGCCTGAGGCGATGGCTGAGGCGATCGAGGAGTGATTTCAGCCTTATGTGTAGCAACGGCTAGTAGGAGCCTAGGGGGCCTCCTACACTATAAATATTGATGCTTTGGAGCATTTTGAAGACAAGAAACAAGCCTACAAACTTCATCAAAGCTTTGCATAATTCAAATTTATTATAGCATTGCAATCTCCATACATTGTTGTTGTATTGGAGCTTGTAATTGTTTTCTTTTGATAGAGTCTTGTTGTCTTCGTGCGAGTACACCGTGAAGGTGTTAGTTGGTTTATTGTAAAGGTCCTCCAACACCAAAGTAAGTTGGTAAATTGTAAAGTCGCCAACAAGTAAAGTTGGTGCATGTGTTGTGGCTAACCTTGGAGCCCTTAAGGCCAAGAAGACTCGTGAAGAGTGTTGGTAGCTCGTGAAGAGCTTTGTGTACTCGTGAAGAGTATTGTGCTTGGGAAGAGCATTGTGTACTCGTGAAGAGTAGTGTGCTCGGGAAGAGCTTTGTAAACTCGGGAAGAGTTGGGTTGTGGTTAACTTGGAGCCCTCAAGGCCAAGATCGTTTTTTCTAGTGGAACCTCGGTTGGAGGTCATCTAACCGGGAAGAGGAGACGTAGGCGATTCACCGCCGAACTTCTATAAAAAATCTTTGTGTCTTTTATTGCTTTAATTTCCATTACGCATTTATTTACTTATTCTTTTTATTTATCGATTGACGTAAGGCTTCCGCAAGCGCAAACTCTTTTATTTTTACAAACTCATTTTAAAACGCTAAAGTAGCTAAGGAATCTCATTCAGCCCCCCCCCCCCCCCCCCCCCCCCCCCTCTTCGATTCCAACAAGTGGTATCAGAGCCATTTGATTTTTGTTTTTAAATCAAATTTTTTTATATGGCTAATCTAGCAAATGAGTTTGCTCAAGGTCAATCGACAAATAGACCTCCGCTCTTCACGGGTGATAACTATGGGTATTGGAAAAATAGAATTTCTCTATATATCCAATCCGTAGATTATGACCTTTGGAAGATCATAGTGAAAGGTCCACATATTCCTTTAAAGGAAGTTGGGGGAATAAGTGTTCCCAAAGAAATAGACGATTTCACTAGAGCGGACATGATTTTAATATCTCAAAATGCTAAAGCTATTAATATTTTGCATTGTGCTTTAGATATGAAGGAGTACAACCGGATCTCGATGTGCTCAACCGCTATGGGACAAATTGCAAATTTGTCATGAAGGAACCAACCAAGTGAAGGAGACAAAGATAGACCTATTGCAACTCAAATATGAGACATTTGAGATGGAGTCCGGAGAAGAGGTGGATTCTATGTTTAGAAGGCTCACTCAAATAATAAATGAGTTTGCCCAACTTGGAGAGAAGTACCCTCCAAAGCAAATATGGAGGAGAGCTCTAAGAGCCTTGCCAAAGGATTGGGATGCAAAAAGAACCGCCATCATCGAGTCCAACAAAGGAGAGAATGCATCTTACGACCTTGATGAGCTCATGGCACATTGGTGACCCATGAACTTGAAGTATCTACAAGAAAAGGAATAAAGGAGGAGGATAGATCTATGAGAAAGGGGATCGCCTTGGTTGGGAGAAAAGATCAATCCGAGGATGAAGATGATGTTGAGGATGAAGAGATGATCTTGTTCACTAGGAAGTTCAAGAAGTTCTTCAACAAACACAACAAGCCAAAGACCTCGAGTGCTACCAAACATGAATCCAAACACGAGGTAACTTGTTATAATTGTCAAGAAAAAGGTCATTATGCTAACAAGTGTCCTAGGAAGAAGAATGAAGATAAAGGCAAGAAGAAGGCCCTAATAGCTACATGGAGTGATAGCGACTCCGAAGAAGAAGAAACCAACCTTTGTCTCATGGCCAAAGATGACATAGATGAAGGAGATGAAAGCGATGATGAGGTACCTTCCTTTGATGAACTTTTAGATTCCTATAATGAGCTTATAGATGTTCTTGGCAAAACCAAGATGAGTAACAAATTACTCAAACTTGAGGTTGCTAAGAAAGATGAAGAAAATAATTCATTGAAAAATGAATTAAATTCTTTAAAGATGTCTTTTTGCAAATTTAGTGAGAGTAGTCTAAAGATGAATGAGTTGCTTGGCTTGCAACGTTGTAGCTTTGATAAAGCCGGGTTAGGCTTTTCAAGCAAATCAAAATCATTTTCAAGCATGTTAGCTAAAGCCAAGCATGATTCTCCTACTTGCAACTATTGTTGTAAAAATGGGCATACAAAGAACAAATGTAGGTTTGCTATAATCCAATACCAACCTAACAAGAGTTGGAAATGGATTCCAAAGGTGCCAATGAAAGCTAACCTTCTAGGACCCAAAAATCAAATGCGTACCAAAGATCCTCCTATTGTAAATTTGTTTTGTAAGGACAACAATGGAATGGAGGATGAAGGCACAAGCAACTCAAATGAGGAGTTTGTATTATTCACCACTATAGAAGAGACGCGAGGCATAGGACCAATGACAAGAACACACTCTTGTCATTGGAGGTAAAATTATTTTATATTTTAAAAGAGCAATTCAAAATTTAATTGGCACAAATTAATTGTGACCAATAAATATGAAGCTCAATATTCATTGGAGTAAAATGCATAACCCCTTAGCATATGCACATATAAATTGTTTAATGCATGATGTATACTTATCTTTTTATAGTAAGTAACTTGACATGCCTTGTATTCAAATTTGAATTTGCTATATGGACATGTGCAATTATATGTTTTGTCAACTTATCTAATGATGCTTTGATGTTTCTAATGATAATTGGGCATAAGTGCATGAACTCATGGTAGAACATATGCACACTTTGCAACATTTAGAATTTATTGTTGATTGCCTTAAACACATGTTTGTGGTTCATCTCTATGATTTAATCTTAGGCTTGTTATGCTTATTAAATGCTTGGTGAGGAACATGTGAAAATTTGGCTATGTGTCAACATATAAATTTGATATGTTTATTTAAATTTTGTGCTTTTTGATTATCACAAAAAGGGAGAGAATGTTGTGATAAACTTGAAGCTTAACTTGAAACTTAACTCATGCATAGTTTAAGAGGGAGAGCTTGTGTATGCATGGTTTGAGGGGAAGAGTTGTTGGGTATATGATTTACTTGGTAATCTTGTATGTGCTATGCAATTGTTAAGGGGGAGTCATGTTTACTCACATTTCATGCATAATTACATATTCAAGTTTATCAAGTTTTGTGATCATCAAAAAGGGGGAGATTGTTGAGCCTTAAACGCATGGTTGTGTTTAAAGCGTTAATTTATCTCCGGTTTATTTTTGAGTTTGATGATCAACAAAACTTGTGTTTGTTATACTAATGTGTGTAATTAGTGTGCAGATTAAGTGATTAAAAGTGGTTTGAAATGAAGAAAATCAAGTGTGCACAATCTGGCTTGGATCGCCCCAGGCGATGGCAGCCATGGGGACTTCGCCACGGCAATCGACTGAAGCGACGCCGAGGCATGCGCGCAGGGGGAGTTTGCCCGAGGCGATGGCATGATCGCCTGAGGCGATGGCCCGAACGCTTGAGGCGATGGCTGGTTCGTTTGAGGCGATGAAGATTTTGGACATGCTGAGGCTACGGCATTGATTTGTGCTCTGGATCGCCTGAGGCGATCGACCCATCGCCTGAGGCGATGCGTGTAATCTGGTGACCGTTGGGGCGCGGCAATGGTGATCGCCTGAGGCGATGGCTGAGGCGATCGAGGAGTGATTTCAGCCTTATGTGTAGCAACGGCTAGTAGGAGCCTAGGAGGCCTCCTACACTATAAATATTGATGCTTTGGAGCATTTTGAAGACAAGAAACAAGCCTACAAACTTCATCAAAGATTTGCATAATTCAAATTTATTATAGCATTGCAATCTCCATACATTGTTGTTGTATTGGAGCTTGTAATTGTTTTCTTTTGATAGAGTCCTGTTGTCTTCGTGTGAGTACACCGTGAAGGTGTTAGTTGGTTTATTGTAAAGGTCCTCCAACACCAAAGCAAGTTGGTAAATTGTAAAGTCGCCAACAAGTAAAGTTGGTGCATGTGTTGTGGCTAACCTTGGAGCCCTTAAGGCCAAGAAGACTCGTGAAGAGTGTTGGTAGCTCGTGAAGAGATTTGTGTACTCGTGAAGAGTATTGTGCTTGGGAAGAGCGTTGTGTACTCGTGAAGAGTAGTGTGCTCGGGAAGAGCTTTGTAAACTCGGGAAGAGTTAGGTTGTGGTTAACTTGGAGCCCTCAAGGCCAAGATCATTTTTTCTAGTGAAACCTCGGTTGGAGGTTATCTAACCGGGAAGAGGAGAAGTAGGCGATTCACCGCCGAACTTTTATAACAAATCTTTGTGTCTTTTATTACTTTAATTTCCATTACACATTTATTTACTTATTCTTTTTATTTATCGATTAACGTAAGGCTTCCGCAAGCGCAAACTCTTTTATTTTTACAAACTCATTTTAAAACGCTAAAGTAGCCAATGAATCTCATTCACCCCCCTCTTCGATTCCAACACATATCACTCAATACCAATACTGGTACCTCACTTCCAGAAGCATCTTCATTCAATAGTTCAGACTCCTTTCCCAAATCCATGTTGTACATGTTCTACCTGTTTCAACAGAAACAGCCCCCACACGGGTGAGCACACCAAAAACATAATCTCAATATCATTGAATACATAATTTATAATTTACAAAATATAATGCTGTAATTTAAGTAAATACTCCCTGAGTATACCACAATCATGTGACAAGTCTCATATTGTTCCTGTTCTCACGATATCTAAAATCATCAACTCCAAAATCAATTAAATCATCAACAATGATTTACTGTACTCAGATTCATAATCATTAGTTCGATGATAATGAGCAATATATCACCATGATAATTTACTGAAATCGTTTATAATTCTATCAATTTATCACACAAATCTCATCATATTACATTCTCCTATATCACATCGCTCGCTTAATAGCGGCGACACCATTACTCATCGCACGCTCAATAGTGGTGGCATCATAATCCATAACCAGCACACGCTCAATAGCGGCATCACAATAGTTCATCATGCACCATAATACATATCATAATTCTATTGCAACTCATCTCGTACAATAATATGAATTCTATAATGAATTTTCAATCCATTAACTTATCACATACCCAATTTCCATAATATTTTGAGTCATAATTCATAATTAATAATATGCATATCTGCTCGTACGTTATGTACCTTAAAGTCGACACATTAATTAAACGTCCTCGAGAATCGGAGGCTCGTACAATATCTATATTAAATATCAAATCCATATCAATATCTCAAAAATAACTCACAACTATGCCATACATATCATACAAATTCGTCATGTTTCCTGTCATAATCATTCAAGATTATTCGTACTCCATATACTACTCAAATCATCACATTTTATAATTTATTAACTTGAGCTATCAATTAACTCAATCAAGTAGTATTTTCATTTCTAAGGTTTATTCAATGCAACCTTAATCTTATTGTTCATGATTTCCTTAGCAGGTCATAAACGTCACGAAAATCTATCCCAAAACACCACACTTCAAAAATTCCATAACATAACAAATTTCCCAAAAAATTCTCGATGCGCGATCGATCCTGGCCATCTCGCGGTCGATCGCGAGGTATCCAAAAATAGTTGCCAAGTTTCGTCTTTCCGCGACCGATCACTGTCTAGCTCGCGATCGATCGCGGCATTGTGCATCTTCCTTAAAATTTCTTTGATCCACTGATGGATAGTGATTCTGCATTGCTCGGAACTTGATTTTGTTAACGATCTGCTTTCTGTAGAATCAATATCACACCAGAGTTCGAGCCACCAACAAATGAAGTTGAGGGCTTGTTGAATGGGTGTGTTTTTTTATGTGTTTAATGCTGATTATATGCTTGAAATTTGATTTCTTATAAAGATTATTGATGTGCACACATATATAAATAAATTATATATATATATATATATATAGTTTAAAAATTGTCTTATCCAGACAATCTTATCCTAAAAATTTTAAAAATCTCGTGCAACCATATATGTATCAATGTATATTTTTTTGGGTGAGTGAGTTTGGGTGGATATGCATTAAAAAATTATCCAACTCAATACATGCGGGTAGCTAAATTATTAAACAACAATTGTACAATAATTATAAAAAAATTGCTCGATTCCGATGAATGCTGGTGCAGTTGGTTAGCGGCTCAAATAAAAATAAATTGCAATAGTGAATTTTACAAGTTCTTAAACTAAGGTATTTATTGTCGATGATAATATAACAAAACTAAAAAACTAAATAAAATAAGAGAGCAATATAAAACAATAAAAGTCTTAAATTATGTGAATAAAAATACTATACGACGCATAATTATCAAATCATTTACAATTGAAAATCCAAGATAGTTAAAACGATAGATCATTAATCATATCGCCATCATCCTAAAACTATATATATCTCAATTATGTAATAAAACTGAAACTAAAAATATTCACTCATTGTTGATGCCCGAAAAGTAATTACGTGCCCGGAATTAATTTCATGTTATTAATTTATTTAGTTGCGGGAAGTTATTCGGAAGAGTTTAAATTCAAGGCCTGGGATTTAAATAATCGAGTGTGGGTCAAAATCATTGAACAATTAATTGTAGGGGGTATGTGCAATACTGGAGACTACCTCTGAATCTGTTTTACTAATGAAAGTTAAGAAATCAACAATTTCTGTTGATGATGGTTTTTTAGTAAATCTACTACATGAATCTAGTTGGTACTTGAACCAAGTTCATTTCTCCTCCATCCCACGTAAAAGCAATAAACACACCTCTCCCTTCTTCTTTCTTTCTTCTTCTTCTTCTTCTTTTCCAATTGAATAATCATGTAAAGCTCATCTCGTAGATTCGAGTCGAACTTGCAGTGGTAAGATTATCATGCACCTAGGCCTAGTTTCTTTCTAGATTAATTCTTGTTTTTGGGTTGAAATAGTGTAACGATTGAAAGGATGGTTGGTCTTTGAGGTGTTGGTTTGCTTCGACTCTTGGGGTTATTTTGAAGCTTCAATCTTGACCCAAAATTTATTGCTAATTAGACTGATATCTGTAGTATTTTGTTGGAAAATAATGTTGGATTTTTGTGTCAAAACATGCATAAAATGGAATTCCAGAACTCGTGATCGATCACGGGTGGTCGAAGGAATTGCGGAAAATTTCCAGAACTCATGATCGAACGTGAGAGGCTTGGCGATCGATCGCGAGCGGACGAAACTTGGGAATTGGGATGACATGCGATTATTGTCAGGGTCGGCGAGAGAGTGTGCGACGTGATTATTGTCAGGGTTGGTGCTAGAGAGTGTGCGACATGATTATTGTTTGGGTCGGCTCTAGAAAGAGCGTGCGATGTATTACTTGGTCGGCGCTAGAGCTAGCACGCGATGTATTATTGGGTCGACTCTAGAGAGCGTGCAATGTGTTATTATGATATGTGAAACATAGATGGTATGGAACAACATATTTAGAATATAATGAATTACGGTTGTAATGATATAATATTATAATTGTCAATTATGGGGTTTATGATTGTAGAACAGGAACAGTTCAAGAGATTTGCTTATTATTTCAGATACACATATGGAGTACTTTTTTTATGTTATATTATCATTTATGACGTGAATTGTGAACTAAATTAATATATATATATCTGCGTCGTATTGGTGTGCTCACCCTATGTGTGAGGCTGTTTATATGGAAAAATGTGACATGTCTAGCTTTTGGAAAGCATATAAAGATAGAATCAATGTATCTAAAAGTGTAGCATAAATCATTTTGGAGCTTGGTGATTATCGCTAGAATGATTCTGATTTATTAAAGTTATGATTCGGGAAGTTTATCTATGAGGAAGGGTTTTAGTTAGATATATTTAAATTGCTAAGTTAATGATGAGGGATTATGATGATAATTTTTCTTGTGAAGTTTATTATATTGATATAGTTGTGAATTATGTTTGCTTGGAAGTCCAATTTATAAGGAGACTACAATTTTTTTATAAAACCCACACGGTAAATATAAAGCATGTGTTGAGTGTTTTAAAGAATGATTTTTTATATACACATATGACATCATAAATGCATTATTCTTGGGTTCAGAATGTAGGGTCTTACACCCACAATACGAAACAAAAAATAATAAATTAAAATATCAAAATATTTCATAATCAAATTGGGACATCAACAACTTTAAAGCTTTACATGACTAAAATAAAATCACTATTCATTAGTTCAAAAAATAATAAAAAAACATTTCTTGTTATTACAAGATAAAATTCACAAAATAAAATGTATTTCTTGTTATTACAAGATGCATAATGAAAGAACTTGAAACTATTCTTCTCAATGAATAAGAACTTTTTTTTAATCGACAAAATAAATTATAATTGAAAGATGATTGCAAAGCTATATTCAAAATAATACGCAAGAAATCAGCAAACTGAAGTATTGATGGGTTTAAAAATTACAATTTGTAACTTAAACCCCTAAAATATTTAATTTTATAATTTAAGACATCTTTAATATAAAAAGAGGCGGTGAGATTGAGTGGATAGGCGGATGGAGGTGCAACAATCCACTATCTGCCCACATAAAAATGAGTTGCTTAATTTTTCAATTGCAGCTCCTTTTCTAATGCTAAAACGGTCAGATATAGGTGAACGAATGTGGGTTGAATATGTGAGTATGGTTGTGCGATTTTTTACACTCCTTGTTGTGCAAAGCAAAAGCCTTTAGTTCTTAGAGTTTTGAGTTTTCCACTAAAGATGAGAATTTTTTGACAAAGTTGCTTTACACCATTTAAACCCTTAAGTACAAATACAATAATAATAAAAAAAAGTCTTGTTATGTGCTTATTTATTCACTCGTCGAGAAAAAAAATGTAATATGCAAGAAAACAATATCTTGGAAATCTACAAAAAATATTCAATTCCCTTAGTTGTACATAACCTAATATTCAAAATTTCAAATGGAGTTTTGGTAGCGCTTATCGCGTACGCCCAAATTAACCCTTCTCAAGTAATAATAAAAGTATGTAGTAGCGAGAGTAGGGAACGATCCCACAGGGAAGGTAGTATTTTTTTCCGTGTCAATTTAAAAACGAATAGTAAAAAGGGGGTTTTGAGTTGAGTGATTACTACTAAGCAAATTTTAAGAATTAAACTAATTAACGAGATTAACTAAAATGGTTAAAACTTATGAGGGTGAAGCGATTCTTGGTTTTCGGTCAACTTTACTTTTGGAAAATTCTCTCTTGATCATCAAATCACTAACATTCGAATTCTTTCAATTATTCATCGATTGGAAATTGAATTCCTACCTACCTTAATCGTGGTCAAAGAGAAAACAACATTCAATCCGACCCTTATCAAATCTCTAATCAAAACTACAGTCGTTAATGATTAAATCAATGATAGATTTCAAAACTAGCGAGTTCGATAAATCTAATCAATAGAAACTACATCCGTTAATGATTGATTACCCAATCGTTTCTCCTAAGAATTCAATAACACCTACAGCCGGTAATTATTAATATTAGTTGCTTCTTAATTAGCTATCGATTATGCATGTGAATAATAGGTGATCAACCTAATAAACAAACACAATAATCATTAAAATCGATACCAAGAAACAGAATTGAAATCGAAATTAAATTCTATAAACAAACCAAAATTCTCACAAGAGATTCAAATCCAAAAGCAAGTATCCCTAAAACTAAGAATCTAAAAGTTTAGCCTAGCATAATTGAATCTAAAAATAACAACATATGATTCGAAAACATTAGATAAACAAGGGGAAAAAAATTACTAAAACGAATCACGATTCCGGCTTGTCGATTCCGATTCCGTTCTTCGCGTTGTTCTTGATAAAACTTGAAAGAAAAATCTTCTAAAAACCTAACCTATTCTAAAGTCTCGAAAATCTCTCTAAGAGGAAGTGAAAAATCGAGTTCAAGAGGTATGGAGGCTTAAAACTAGGTTGCAATCTTTTAAACATGGTAAAAGACTTAATTTCCAAATTCTCGGACTCTTCGGCGATCGATCGCCCCTTTTATGGCGATCGATCGCTTCGTTATTTTTTTCAGCAAAAAACTTGAGGCGATCGATCGCCATAAAGTGGCGATCGATCGCTTCCCTCCAGTAACCTCAGGCGATCGATCGCCTAGAATGTGGCCATCGATCGATGCATCGTTAATTTTGTTGCAAAAGTTTCTGTCCATAGGCGATCGATTGCCTCTTCCATGCGGTCGATCGCCTCCTCCAAAATTACGTTTTTGCCCTTTTCTTGATCAACTTTGAGTCCTTGTCATGTTCATGTCTTTTCTTGGTCTTTACACATCATTTTTAGCTCGTTTTCTTCGATTGTACCTACAATTACACAAATATACGATTAGGTGGCATACATATCAAATTATCCATCAAAACCTACCAAATCGTAGATAATTAAGCGCTAAAGATGTGTCTATTTCTAGTCACATCAAACTCCCTCATACTTACTCTTTACTCGACCTCGAGTAAACAAATAAGACTACAATATTTTTGGTTAGCTCATAGGTTCATAACACAGCAACTTGTCCTCACTTTAATGCCTCAACAATTTTAACATGCACAGTAATGAAAGGCGGTGAAAAGTTAACAGTGGAACAAGTTCAATCCCTATACATTTCATACTCAACAAAGTAGTGAACGTGTGTGTGTGGTCATAAACAAGTGTTGTGTACAAATTATAGATCCGAAATATGTAAAGCCATAATAGTTCAAGTCATACACTAACACAAGTATAAGCTCACTTGCATACTCTTCTCCACTATCTTAGCTACTTTGCAAACATAAATCAAGTAGGTCTTTATTGGCTTGTAGCTTGGCCTAGGTATTGGCTTATGAAAGAAAGGACAAAGATATATCAAACAAGAGAGTATGATGAAATGCACACTAAAACTTCTCTTCTTGCATGAATTTTTCAAACTTTGTTCATTTTTTCAAGGTTTATTTCAACGTTTTCTTCTTCTTTTGTGTGTCTTGGCTCCCCTTGGAGTCATATTTTTCTCAAATTTCTCAAGGCATTCCTTTTCTTTCATGTATTTCATTCTTTTGACAATAAAGTTCACAAATAAAATTCAATGAATTCCCAAGTGCATGTGAATGAAATACATCATACTCCCTCAGAAGGTATGGATTGAAATCATATTTAGGCTAGAAGGATAGGATGATAAGCTAGTCAAGGAATGTTGAATGGGGGTCTTTAGTATGCTTAGCATACTACCATTCTTTTACATTAGAGCTCAAAAAGGGTACTAGAGATTGATTTTGTTTACATGGTAGGCTTGAAAGGCTCAAACGCATCAAAGATTGCCTATATCACTTTCATGTTTGCAAGTAGTCTAGACATACACCTCAAAGAGCATGTAGTTAAGTTCTAGCACGTATTAGAGACTTCTTAAGACTATCACAAAGTTCACACAATCTTCACTAAGTTATGCACACTTCACAAGCCATGACAATAATGTGCTCAAAAAATTCAACTACTAAGTTAAAGTAAACTTTGCATTAGAGTTCAAAGTGTTCCAAGGTTAACAATTCACCTATGTTCAAAAGCATGCATGATATCAATTAGGTTTCATCATGGGCTAGTGATTCTAAGCATGTGTTCATTACTAACTATGAGCTCAAAATTTTCAAATTTTCGATTTTTTTGTATTTTTGAAATAAGAAAAACAATAACACGCCACTAATCCCTCCCCCATACTTAAATCTTACATTGTCCCCAATGTAAGACAAAAAATACAAGAAAAGAGAAAAGTCTAACTACTAAAGCAATAAAAATAAAAGGGAGAAAGGAAACTAACTCCCATTGGGTTGCCTCCCAAGCAGCGCTCTGTTTAACATCGGTGGCCCGACGCCAGTGCTCGTGCTCAGTCGAAGTGAGGTGGATCCTCTAGAGCCACCTTGATGTCTACTTGCCCTCCTTCTTCATTTTGGACACCTTCATAGTAGTGCTTCAATCGGTGACCATTCACTTTTAATGTCTTAGTGGTGTCCAAACTCTGAATTTCTACTGCACCATGGGGATACACATTAATAATTAAATAAGGCCCATGCCACATAGAACGAAGCTTACCTGGAAACAGGCGAAGGCGTGAATGGTAAAGGAAAACTTTTTGACCAACTTCAAAGTTTCTCCGTGATATCATCTTGTCATGAAAGTCCTTCGTCTTTTCTTTGTAAAATCTTGCACTCTCGTATGCTTCATTTCGTATCTTCTTTAGCTCTTGCAATTGCAGCTTCCTATGCACGCCACTCTCATCATAGTTCATGTTGAAATTCTTCACTGCCCAGTACGCTTTGTGTTCCAACTCTACAGGGAGATGACACGGTTTACCAAAAATCAGTCGATAAGGGGACATACCTATTGGAGTCTTATATGCGGTTCTGTAAGCCCACAGTGCATCGTCTAGTCGCAATCTCCAATCTTTCCTTGTCGGGTTTACCGTTTTTTCCAATATGGCCTTGATTTCTCGGTTAGAGACCTCGGCTTGGCCATTTGTTTGCGGGTGATAGGCAGTGGAGACTTGAGTCACGTGGTATTTCTTGAATAGGCTTTCCACTGTCCGATTGCCGAAGTGTGTACCTCTATCACTGATGATGGCTCTCGGGATTCCAAACCTAGAGAAAAGGTTATGTTTGATAAAATCTGCAACAACCTTGGAATCGTCAGTACGGGTGGCTATAGCTTCCACCCATTTCGACACATAATCAACAGCAAGCAGTATATAAATATGACCATAAGACATAGGAAAGGGTCCCATAAAGTCGATGCCCCAAACGTCAAAAATTTCAGAAATGAGAATGGGCTGTTGAGGCATCTCCTTTCTTTGGGAGAGATTACCGGTCAATTGGCATTGTGCACAGTTCTTGCAGAAAATATATGCATCACGAAATAGGGTGGGCCAAAAGAACCCACACTCTAGTACCTTCCTAGAGGTCCTCTTGGCTCCAAAATGTCCACCACAAGCATATGAATGGCAGAACATTAGAATGTTATGTACCTCAGTCTCAAGTATGCATCGTCGAATGATTTGATCCGCGCAGTTCTTCCATAAGTAAGGATCATCCCATACATAATACTTGGCATCACTCTTGATCTTAGCTCGTTGAGACCTAGACAATTCAGGGGGTAGCACATTAGAAGCTAAAAAATTCACAATATGAGCATACCATGGAAGATTATCGTTTATGGAGAATAGGTGCTCATCCGGGAATTCCTCCTTCAAGCAAAGCTCATCCTCCACATGCGGTAGACGGCTCAAGTGATCCGCTATTTTGTTCTCGCTGCCCTTCTTATCCTTGATTTGTATGTCGAATTCACTCAAGAGCAAAATCCATCTTATCAGCCTTGGTTGGCCTCCTTCTTCGTCATCAAATAGCGAAGAGCTGCATGACCGGAATAAACAATAACTTTAGTACCAAGTAAATAAGATCTAAATTTTTCAAGAGCAAAAACAACTGCTAAAAGCTCTTTCTCAGTAGTAGAATAATTTCGTTGGGCATCATTCAAGGTTTTTGAGGCGTAGTAGATGGGATGTGAAGCATTTCCCTCTTTTTGTCCCACGACAGCACCAACCGCATAGTCACTTGCATCGCACATGATCTCGAAGGGCTTACTCCAATCGGGTGGTTGGATGATGGGGGTAGAGGTCAATGACTCTTTCAGTGTATCGAAAGCTCTCTTGCTTTCGTCATCCATCTGAAAAAGGACATCCTTTTGTAGTAGCTTACACAAAGGTGTAGCTATCTTGGCGAAGTCTTTGATGTATCTCCAGTAACAACCTGCTTGACCAAGAAAAGAGCGCACATCCCGGACACAAGTAGGGTAGGGTAAAGATTGCATAACATCAATTTTGGCCTTATCTACCTCTATACCATTAGCAGAAACAACATGACCCAGCACTATACCTTGTTCGACCATAAAATGACACTTTTCAGAATTTAAAACAAGGTTAGTATCAATGCACTTTTTCAATACCAGTGTAAGGCTAGATAGGCAATCCTTGAATGAGTTACCGTAAATAGTAAAGTCATCCATGAATACTTCTAAAATATGTTCAATAAACTCAGAAAAGATACTGACCATACACCGTTGAAAAGTGGCTGGAGCATTGCAGAGTCCAAAGGGCATGCGACGGTATGCGAATGTGTCGAAAGGACATGTGAAAGTGGTCTTCTCTTGGTCCTCCGGAGCGATTGCAATCTGAAAATAGCCAGAGTAACCGTCAAGAAAACAATAATAGAAATGGCATGCTAACCTCTCAAGCATCTGATCAATAAAAGGTAGAGGGAAGTGGTCATTTCTAGTCACAACGTTAAGCTTCCGGTAGTCAATGCACACTCGTCATCCATTTTGAATGCGTGTGGGCACAAGTTCATCGTCTTTATTCTTTATCACAGTGATACCGGTCTTCTTTGGAACCACTTGAACTGGACTAACTTATTGACTATCGGATATATGATATATCACGCCAACCGATAAAAGTTTCAGAATCTCCTCCTTCACCACATCCATCATGGGTGGGTTAGCTTCCTTTGTGGCTGACGTGTAGGGCTCCCTCCTTCCTCCAGTAGAATTCGGTGCATGCATGTGGAGGGACTGATTCCCTTTATGTCTGCCATTGTCCAGCCTATAGCAGTCTTGTGCTCCTTGAGCACATGAATCAGGTCCTTCTCTTGATCATCCCCCAACTTGCTGGAGATGATCACTGGTAATGTATTACCTTCACCAAGGAATACGTATTTAAGGTGGGTAGGAAGTTGCTTCAGCTCGATGGTGGGTGCCTGCGAAACAGATGGAAGAGGTCTAGCATTAGAAATAGGCAGTGATATAAAAGAAACGTTACCTGACTGAAATAGCTCAGGTGTATCATCCAACGCATCGATGGTGTGCTTTACTTCGTCCATGAGGGTTACGTCCTCTTCTTCCTTCTCCATATCCATGGTGAGAGTGCTTTCCAATTCTTCTTTGCCTACATTCTCAAAAACTTCCTGTGATAGGTAATCAATAACATCAATAGAGTACACAGTATCATCATTATTGCAAGGATATTTCATGGCATCATAGATGTTAAATGTAACAATCTCACCATTAAATTCCATAGTGAGGGTACCACTATGCACATCTATCTTAGTCTTAGAAGTTTTGAGAAATGGTCTTCCTAACAAGATGGGGCTACTTTTATCACCATTCTCCATGTCAAGGATATAAAAATCAGCTGGAAAAACAAGTTCATTCACTTGCACTAACACATCTTCAATTAAGCCCCTAGGGTATGCACTAGATCTATCCGCTAATTGAATCATCACTCTCGTAGGGTTCAAAGGACCAAGTTGTAAAGAAGCATAAATAGAATATGGCATGACATTAATTGATGCTCCTAAATCTAACATGGCTTTTTCAAGGCGAGTGTTTCCAATAATGCACGGGATAGAGAACATACCTGGATCTTTACACTTGGTAGGTATTTTTCTTTGTATCACCGCTGACACGTTTTCACCTAGTTCAACCTTTTGGGGTCCCTTCAATCTATGACTCCTCTTGGCAGTGCATAATTCCTTTAAAAACTTTGCATAGCGAGGTACTTGTTGGATGGCGTCCAACAATGGGATGTTTATCTCACATCTTTGGAAGGTCTCATACAGGCCTTTGAGTCCAGCGTCTTTCCTGTTGTCTTTTAAAGCTTGGGGATAAAGGGGTGGCACTTTATATTCAGAAAAGGAAGGGGGCTTACCTTTTGGTGCCTCGTGTTCTATCCCGGACTTTTCTCCAACTTCCGCTTCCTTTTCTTCCTCACTCTTGGGCGGTCTTTTCTCCGTATTCTCTGGTATCTCCAATTCCTTCCCACTCCTAAGTGTGACTGCACTTGCATTTTCTCTTTGATTCACCACTGTTTGGGATGGTAGAGTGGTTGATCCGTTTGCTTCAACTCGATTAAGAGCAGTGGCTAGTTGACCCACTTGGGTGTTCAAAGTTTGAATACTCGATCTTGTTTCCTGTTGAAATTTAGTAACATTGTGAGCAAGATCTTGAATGATAACTTCTAACCTGTCAGTAGTAGAAGGAAAATTGGATTGATGTGCCCTCTGAAAAGGTGGCCTGTATGGCGGAGGATGTTGTGGCGCTTGAGGAGAAACATGATTTATCGATTGTGGTCCATAGCTCAAGTTAGGATGGTCTCTCCATCCTGGATTGTATGTGTTGGAGTAAGGGTCATGTCTTCGTTGGGGTTGTCCCGGAAATCCCCTGCTGCATGTACTTGCTCGGCTGATGTCTCTTGAAGTGTCGTGCATGCATCAGTGGTATGACTCATCTCCAAACATATGCCACATGGTTTCACTGTCTGTCCATCTCCTCCGGCCATTTGACGCACAAGGGAAGTGAGGCTGATGAGCTGTTGTTCTAAGTTGGAAACATTTGCCTCTCCTTGTTTCCTTTGAGTTGGTTCCGCTCGAAAGTTGCCAAACTGCTGTGAGTTGGCCGCCATGTCAGCTATCAAGCTTTTCGCATCCTCTGGTGTTTTATCGACAAAGGCTCCTCCCCTCGCAGCGTCAACCAAGTTCCTGCCATTGGATAACAAACCTTCATAAAAGTACTGAATGAGTAAATGTGGACTTATCTGGTGTTGTGGGCAGCTTGCACACAACTTCTTGAAGCGTTCCCAGTATCCATGCAATGTTTCTCCCGAGTACTGAATAGATCTCTTTTCGTATGTTGGCCGCTCGTGATGCTGGAAAGTACTTCTCCAGAAACGTTCTTTGGAGGTCAGTCCTGTTGGGTTTCCGTGCCCCGGCGCCAGATCCAAACGCAGCGGAAATAAAACAATAAACAGATCTGACCCGGGGACGGACGATCGCGCCTGATTCATATATAAACATGTAAATATCGAATATAATGCACGAAAATAGAATTACCGATAACAGCGAAATCAATCTGATGTCGGTGGTCCTCGAGTCCAATCAACCTGACCAGATCTACAAGCCCGGCACCAGGGCTAGTGTGATGACGGCTTTTCTATGAGAATGTGTATTGAATGGAAATGTATGGAATGAAATTGAGTCTCTCAACTAGAATGATATATTTATAGGGTCATTAAGTAACTAATGGGCTTTGGGTGCATAAAGCCCAATAGGCCAACTTTTGGCTTACAGGGCATATATGCTAACAATCTCCCACTTGCCCAAAAGCCAACACATGAGCACTAAACTCATAATCCAAGTAGGTCAATCCAATTGAATAACTTGATGTACAAATGGTGTACATAATTATGAGATAAATATATCATACTTTTTAATTTTAGAACTTTCTATAGATGGAACCTTTCCAAACATATAAACTCCACTAAAGTGAGGAGCTTTCAAAAATTAAACTCATATCTTGAATATCAATCACACAATCTTGAGCACTTAACATTTAAGTCTCAATTCTCATCGATAGATCGGCGGCCGGTTGATTGTGACCCAGCGAGGCTCAAGTGTATCATAGCAGTAGGATCACAACCTTTGTGATTTTAGAAGTCAAACAACTTCTTTGGGCTTACCCTGAATGCCCCATTGTCAATTAAACTCCTTTAATAGACAATTACCGAAATATAATTCCAGCAACAACCTACCGATCGTGGGTAGCGCCTAGCATCTGCGCTTCACAAAAACCTAGATACAAATGACTAGCAACGTACGAGAACCTGTCAGCCATAGTTAGCGTGCAGTACATTCCTTTCACTCAATATGTCCCGATTGAATCTAGGGCATTGGTTGATCGAGACCCATTATGATTTCAATAACTATGTATTTGTTTCACGTTATATGATTCATTGTGTGCGTATATGAAAAACTCATTTTTCACAAGCACTACACACTCTGGCCAGAGATTCCTCGAATCATATATAGAAAAACACATAGGACATCCTGGTTCATCAAGACCAGTGGTGAATCCCCAACGATAATCATAGGCCTCTGACAGCATCACTGAATACCCAAAATAAAGACTTTATGACCCACATGTGATCAGTCATTAAATCAAAGTACACAACTATCTATCAAGACCTCAATGACGTCTCGGGTCATGAGGAGTAATGGTGCACAACTATGACTAGAAATTCTATACTCGACAAATGGTAACCACTTATAGAATTCCGAGTAGGGTCGTTCAGTGAACTCATTCCTAATGAGCACCTATTCATGTGTGCTGACTTCTCCAAGCCAACGCCGATGAAACACGGCGCACTACACTAGACACATCATGAATACCAGTCTCTAACGAGCATATATCGACATCCCATTCTCGAAGGCTCATCGACCAGGAACATTTAGAAATCGCAGTCGAGAATGTATTTCATGGTCACCATCATATGCGTAACCACATTCTAGGACTATAGCAACTTCAAGGACTTCATCAATACATCAAGATGCATGGGTAAACAGATGAAGAAGTCCCATATATATTAATATTCAAACAAAGATTTGTCATAATAAGATTATAAGTACAATCAATCAACTATTGATTTACTAAATCATATATGACAACAATATCTTTCACTTTCCCAAAGCCAACTACTCATGTGTCTTAAGACCATCTTCCCAAGATGTCTATCAGACACCAATCATTGTAAATGCTTTGTCAGTGGATTCACTATATTTTTCTGTTGAAGCGATTCTCTCGATAATAATGTCGCGTCTACCATCTCTCTCACTAGATAGTATTTTCTCAATATATGTTTGGATCCTGATGAGATCTTGGCTATTCATAATAGCTCAAATGTTGTCACAGTACACAGAGACCGTGTCAACTGCACTAGAAATTACACCCAACTCTTGGATGAAATTTCTTATCCAAACTGCCTCTTTGTTGCATCGTATGCTGCAATGTATTCAGCTTCAGTGGTGGAATCCAATGTGGTGTCTTGCTTGGAACGTTTCCAAGAGACATCACAATCATTGAGCTTAAATACAAATCCGAACATCGATATGGTATCATCTACATCCAATTTAAAAACCAGCATCAGCTTAGCTTTCAACTTTTATTTCTCCACTTACAGATCCAAAAACCATGAACATATCATAAGTTCTTCATAAGAACTTGAGGATTATTTTCACAGTTTTCCAGTGACCTTCACCGGGATCTGTCTAATGTCTGCTCATTACTTTAAGAACATACATCAGGCCAAGTACATACATAGCATACATTATGCTATTAAAAGTAGAAATATAAGGTACCAATAAACTCTTTAGCACAGTGTTTATGTACTTAGATTGAGATAGCACAAACATTCTCATAGATCTATCACTATAGATCTTTATGCCAAGCATATGAGATGCTTCTCTCAAATCTTTCATGGAGAAATTAGTAGATAACCATGCTTTAATTGTTTAATCCAATACCATTCACAATTAGCATGATATAATCGATTTAAAGCATCACAAATGTAACCATGCTCCCACTAACCCTTTTGCACACACATGTCACTTCCGGATTTTTAACAATACCAAACACTTTGATGATGTTATCAAAACGAAGGTTCAAACTTAGGGATGCCTTCTTAGGCCCGTAAATGGACCTCTGGAGTTTACAAACCTTTTGTTCACTACAAGAAGTTGTAAACACATTTGGCTGCTACATTTCTACCTCAATGCCACCACTGAGAAATTTTGTGTTCACATCCATTACTCATATCTCATATTCATAATATAAAGATATAACTAATAAAGTGTAAATAGACTATAATATCATAACCGATGAAAATTTTCTCATAAACAACTCTTTGCCTATGAGAATAATCGTTTCTCACCAGTCAAGCTTTGAAGGTCACTCCATATCATATATGGAGTTTTCGTCACTGTATTGGTATGAATTATGTTCAACAAATATGTAACTTTAGAGAGTTACTCAGAGAGAATCACATTCTCTTTAAGATAACTCAACATCATCTTGCACTAACATTTAGTGCTCCACATATGTTCATATGAATCAAATTCAATGAACATTCAGCACATGCTAAATATATGTGGGATTTAAGTTATCATTCTTTTATATTCTTTGAACATAATCATACTACTCGTTCATAAGTTCACCAGATTCAATAAAAACATGCATTCTTAAAAATACTACAAATCACATTCGCAAATTTAAAAGAATGTCATTCTCTATCAAAATAGGAACAATGTTCATGATTAAATCTGGAACAAATAAATAATTGCTCAAACCAGTTCCTAACCAGTTAAAGATTTTATATTAAATAAATGTTTCAAACAGCCTTTGCAACAACTCTTGCTAAAATGCTTAGCCTCAGGTAGGTTTCACCTTCCTAGGGCTCTCTACTTCTTCAACTCACATGCAACTTTTTGCAAAAATGTGAGCACAACTGGCATCATATACCAAAGAAGTAGAACCAATAGAAACATTTAATTTTAATATATAACATACCCTTTCTAGAACGCTTCTAGTCTAGGTATTCCTTACAATTTTGCGCCAGTGACCAGCATGCGAAAACATAGATGCCTCTCCTTTCTTAGTTGCTACTATATCCTTTTTCGTCTTTTGAGGTTGGGAACAATTTCCCTTCCTCTTCTTTATCCTTGAACTCTTCTACCATTGGTAGAAGATTCGAAAAGAAGAACACGTTTCTCCTTTCGAATCAAGAACTCATGAGTTTCCAACATTTTGACAATAAGATCAAATCTACAGAGTTAATGAGGATTTGTCACATTCAGATTTTCCAATTTCTCAACAAGAGATATTTTTCTTACACCATGCTCATAGACCGAAGCCCCATCTCGCATGTGAAATGAAAATAGCTCTTTTGAAATCGCGAGTCTCAATAATCGCGTCCGTTCACCAAACAACATTTGTAGGTGTTGGAAAATATCAGCAATGTGAACGAATTTCTCATATCTGTGTTGAAACTCATTGTTAACATTGATGCTATCATATAGCACCTAGCCGAGAGATCATCGTCCCACCACTTCTCAAGTGTGGCGATCTTTTCATGAGACGAACGGGGAGACACTTCAACAGGAGGCTCCCACCAAGGGTATATAGCAACCTTTCAGAAGCAATCATTATTTTAAAATTAATAGCCAATCCTAGTGGTTAATTTGTTTATATCGAGATTTGATGTAATCGGATTCACGGCAATCACAATAATGAGAATAAACAGAAAATATAAGCAAACCGTTTGATTATTAATTAATTCAAAAACTATGGACTTTATGTAAGGACCCTAATCCTTAAGTGCGGAATCAAGGCATAATAGAGCTAATATAAATGATCAGAGTGAGAAATAACGTGTTGAGTCTATGAGCTTAAGCATTACATGCCAAAATAAGGACTACCAAAAATTGATTAATTACATTCCAATCAATGAATGTTCAATTATAGTTTTATACTACTCCTAGAGTAGATACTATCCAATTAATCCTGTCCTTCAGTCTCAAAAGCATCCTCAAAAGCTCACAATCTCAACCCGTCTAGCCCTTCTATCATGCCAAACGTGTACCTACAAGGACAACCCCCAAACATGAGCAATAGTAATCATTCATATTCAACACAATATGAAGATAAAGCGTAAATGCATAATCATAATAAAACACTTCCTGTTTCCCCATGCATTTCAAACGCTTCCCGTTTGGTTGTCCCTTGTACCATAACTCGTGAGTATAATCAATAGATTATTTTAAATGGTCTAAACATGTCATGAACATATACCATTTTATCAATACCAAATACTGATCACCAATCCCTAGTCTGTCCATCACAATGTATTTTAATGCCCCTCGCTTATTTACATATAGACGGCATAGGATAACCTCGCTTCAATGGACTGCGGAACTCCCACCCCTCGCCTCTCATTGAGCGGCAAATACCCTTTCCTCGTCCTATATGATAACCACGCTCAAATGTGACATGCGGCGCTCCCACCCCTCGCTTCACATTTAGCGGAACCAAACCAAATAGCGGCAAGCATTAAAATCATCAAGGGATGACCACGACTCATGAGATATGCACCAATAATCATATGCATCTATAAACATCATGCATGACATGTATTTGCATCCACTATGCAATACCACATATATACTTGCATCCACAATGCATAAACAATAAGTATATAAGATACATGTACCGTTGGGGTGCCCGTACGTCCACTACGTACCTTTCCAAAATGTAGGGTATGGTAGGACTTCAATGCCTTGGCTGTGTTGCCACCTGGGTTGGTTCTACACATTCACAAATATCAATATTAGAACCCAATAATAGTCCAATACCAAAAATCCTATAAAAAAATCCAAAAAAACCAAATTTTGGCTTTCGCGATTGATCGCCCCTCACGGCGATCGATCGCCAATCCTCACTGTCCGAGAATCAAAAATTTGCACCCTTCGGCGATCGATCGCCACCCCTGGCGCGATCGATCGCCAGACCCGCCGATCGATCGCCCAAGAGTGGCGATCGATCGCCAATTGCTTGAAAAGCCCACTGCCTGGGCGCGATCGATCGCCTGGAAAGGGGCGATCGATCGCCAACCTCTGTTACCCGAAAAACTCCATTTTTGCACCTCAAAACCATTCCAATCCATTCCAACACTTAATCCAACCAACCAACAACATAAATATTAACATAAACCACCAAAACATACTTCAAAACAAGTATAAATCTAACCATTAACCAAACCCACAACAACCCAACACAAACCCATTTTAAAACCATTCAAAACCAACCCAAACTTAAACAAAACACAACAAAATCAACCATGAGGTATCCATACCTCTTGGGGACCTCAAATCACCCAATATACTCCACAAAATAAGATTTTGCAAGGGCTTCTCTTCACCCCAAGGCTGGAACTCGAAAATGAGGGGAAGGGTTTGTGTGGGAAATGATTTGGTAAAGTGAAAGTGATTTGGATGAGGTGGGGTTGGGTATAAAAGTGTTGGGTTTAATAAAATGCATACCAAAATAATTCTATGGTGTATAAAACACCCCAACATGATATTTTTCAAAGCATTTACTCATAATGCGCCAAATATCAATTAAACACATGATTTCTAATCAATTGCTAACCAAGGCAAATAAATCATGCTTCCAACAATATTTACCCAACATGCACCACATGCACCCTTAAATGCAACCCCGGGTCATCCTATCCACATGACCATGCATTTCCATAAGGTAAATAAATTCCAACACATAATTAATTACCACATAATTAATCATAATAATCGCAATTATTGCCCAAATGCAATTAACCATTTCGGGGATGTCACACTTTAGTTATTGAATGCTCCCACTAAATTTTTCGAATTCATCACCCTCATGACAAATGAACGGAAAATCATATTTTCTTAGTGGGCTTGGAGTCCAACTAGCTCATGAAAACCCCGGACGTGGGCCCACCGGCTTCATGATACTAAAGGTAGATCACAATTACATCATATGCAACCCCTGAGATATTTGTCTCGCGATTGGCATAACCCTACGTGGCCAGGACAATTATGTCTTCTCACGTCAAACTAACCCATCCCACGGATGGAAATGTCACGCCCAAAAGACCCCACGTGGGTGAGTAATCTAGAAGGTTAACATAACCACACCCTTAATTAAGTGACAATTAAACGCACAGCTTTCCCATGCCAGATGCCCCCCACGTGGGTGAGTAAGGCAATATGACACAAGTAGCATCTCATGGCTTAACTGTTGATGGAAGACAGTAATCAACAAACCCTTTTGAGCTCCCTTTATCAGTTTGAATCATATGTACTAATAAAACATACAAACAAACATTTATCATACATCATATGCATAATAAAAATAAATTTGAACGATTACGACCTTTTCCTAATTGATCCACGTGAGCCATACGTGGATCACAAGTCTGTCTAAGGTGATGCAGGTATGTAATGCAATCCTATTACATTTTTGCTTCCATTATACATGTCTTGATTCTTGATGCTCCATCTTCAATCTCCATCTCCCACTAATTCTAATGATTTTACATTTAAATCGTGCAAACAAGAGAATAGGGATACAAATCTGGGTGGGATACATCAGAAAATAGAGAGAGCGGGCTCGCAGGCCTGATAACCAAAATCACAATAATAATGAAACAATAAAAACCTAAACATTCACCTAAATACATTGGTCAAGGCCCGTAATTATTCATCATGCAATCACATCATATGTAATTAAACATTAAACTAAACAATTACATCATATGTAATTGAACTAATCATATCATATGTAATTAGAGCATAATATTTAATTTATTCTATCGTTCCCACTAATCGCATCATTAATTGAAAATAAATTAACAAATTAAATAAAACATTTTATTTAATTTCTAATTAATTAATTTTTAATTAATTGGTAAAACTCTATTTTACCTTTTAATCATAATGATAATCGAAAATAAAATTAACAAATAAATGAAACACTTTCATTTAATTTTCAGTTAATTAAATTTTAATTACTTGGTAAAATCACTATTTTACCTCAAATCATAATATTAGCCAATCAATAAAATTAACAAATTAAATGAAACATTTTCATTCAATTTTCAATTAATTAAATCTTTAACTAATTGTAAAATCTTTATTTTACACTTAATAAATAAAAAATCATATTTTTAATTAATTAAGCATTATGATTTATTATTTCAAAAATTAATATCCGGACAAAACATCTAAAATGACCCAAAAATTTTATGGACTCCAAACAATTTGGATCCAAAAATTAAAAGATGCAATTTCAACCCAAAATTATCCTTATTTTCGGATTTATCAAAAAAAAAAATATTTTTTATTTTTTAAAATAAAATTCGAAATAACTATTCATCTCCTTCCCCAAGATTTCAGCAACTAGGGTTTCATAAACCCTACGCTCTCTACAGCCGCCACCACTCCACGCCGCCACTCCAGCCGCCAGCTTCACATCGTCGCTCCGACCAGATCCCGACGTGGCGAGTTCCAGGAGGCGTCGCAATCTCCGATCAGGAACAACGCAAAGCTCCCGATATTTGAGCTCGTCGCGCGGGCGGAACCCTTCCGCCGCCGATAGCAACAGGCGCGACACGCAATCACAGAGGCAACAACTTTGCCCTGTGTCGTCGCCCCGCCGTCCACTCAGCCTGGTCGCGATTTTCTTGTGCGCTGCACGACCATGGAGTCGCATGACAATAGCAAAGGCGGTTGCAAGCAAATACCAACGGCGGAGAACACTTCTCCGCCGCGTTCGCCGCGTGCTGCGAAAGTCTGGTCGCCGGTGCTTCTCCGGTGATGGCCATGGGTGGTGGTTTAAATTTTGGGACTCAAATTAAAAAAAAAACTCATTTTTCAATCTGATTTTCTATGTTTTTGCGGATCCAAAATTTCTGAAAATTTGAGTATGATTAATATCGACAGGAAACGATCTAATAAAATTAATTATTGTATATATGAATCAAAGCACAACCTGGCTCTGATACCACTGTTGGGTTTCCGTGCCCCGGCGCTAGATCCAAACGCAGCGGAAATAAAACAATAAACAGATCTGACCCGGGGACGGACGATCGCGCCTGATTCATATATAAACATGCAAATATCGAATATAATGCACGAAAAGAGAATTACTGATAACAGCGAAATCAATCTGATGTCGGTGGTCCTCGAGTCCAATCAACCTGACCATATCTACAAGCCCGGCACCAGTGCTAGTTTGATGACGGCTTTTCTAGAATGTGTATTGAATGGAAATGTATGGAATGAAATTGAGTCTCTCAACTAGAATGACATATTTATAGGGTCATTAAGTAACTAATGGGCTTTGGGTGGTGCATAAAGCCCAATAGGTGTAAGGCCCCGATGCGAATTAACCCGGATTAACGATGTTTAAGCAAACCCAGGTGATTAAAAGTTAAGACTTTGAATTAAGGTGTTCCGGGTCTCAAATCTTATTATTTTTTTTATTGAGATAAAATGCATCAAATTAAACATGTATACATGCAAAGTGCATGCAAGAAAACACTTAGTTATTTTAAATAGACACTTGGTGCACCCAACATTTAAAAATTTAAAATATTGGGTCTTGTAGCTTAGGAACTATCGGCCACCTCCCCACATTATTTGTTATCTTTCTTCTCTTTTATCCAACAAAAATTCTCACCTTTTCTCTCCCCAATTTTCGAAAATCACCACCCAAAATCCATAGAGAAAAGTTGGTCAAATCCTACATGCAAATGCACATGTGAAGAGGATTTGAGTAGAGGAGCTAGAAACCTCAAGGAACTTTGGGATTTGAGGCTTGGATTGAGATTTGGTGGAGTTATCTTCAAAGGTATAAACCCCCTTTCATGAATTCTTCACTTGGTTTTAGTTGTAGGGGTCGAAAGTCTTGAGAATTGTGGTGAATTCTTGCTGTCAAAATGTAATCTGCAGATTTCAGTTTTATGTGGTCTGGTATTTCGAATTTTGGGTTTAGTTAAGTTTTGAATTTGAGGTTGTGGTTCAAATATAAGTTGTAGCTTGTTGGAATACCTTCGATGTGACAGTAAATTCGACTAATTTGGAATTCTGATGAAAAAGTTATGAACATTTTACCAATATGTGTAAAATCTGGAAATTTAGTGCATGCGAGTTTTATGCATCGAGTTCTTCGAGTTTCTGGGTAAGTTGTTTTCCGAATGTGATGTTGGTATTCAAATAAAAGTTGTAGATATATGCGTTTTGGTTATTTGTCAAAAATTTGAGACGATTTGGACTTGAAATGAATGAGTTATGATGTTTTTACCACAAGGTGCACAATCTGGAACATGTATGTAGGCGGGTTGCACATGCAGTGTGTTCTTGGTAAATCTGGGCAAACTGTGCTACGATTTTGACCTTGGTGTCTGAATAAAAGTTGTAAAACATTGAGTTATATTGCATTAGAACCTGGCCTCACATGATTTGGAGTTTATTTGTGCAAGATATGCACTTTTTCCTAGAACTGCTCACTCTGTCAAAACAGAGTGTATAGGTATTTTTAAATCTGGCATACTTTGTTTTGTATGTGCCTCTAGATGAGCGAACTAGCTTCTGAACTTCTAATATGAACTGTAATACTTTGAGTTTTCGTGATTTTCCCACTAGCCTCAACTCATTTGGACGTCATATGAATTTATTATGATTTTTACACAAAAATGGGTCAGGCTGGAATTTGGTAAATTGTCCTGTTTTTCCAGCAGATTGTTCTTGGCCATTTTACCTAGCCGAATGAACGAATTTGAAGATGAGTTGAACTGATGAAATGGTCATTTTTGAGTTAGCTTTGAAAATAAATTGGACCCATGTGATTTTATTAAGTATCGGACAAGTTATAAGCCGATCTCTATGGTTGCGCAGGCTAAAATTTAGAGAATTGGTTTTGGGTCTAAGTTTGAGTTTTATTTTGATATGTTTAAGGCTAGTATGTGACATTTTGTTGTATTTGGAACTGTTATGGCCAGGTTTATTAATCCTAAGATTGAGTCGAGGATCACTTGGTAATTACCTAACGGTTTGAGGTACGTTGAAATGAGTTGTATCATGACGTCTGGCAAAGGCGTGTAATGATACTATTGTATGACCTTTTATGCTATTACCTGATTGATATGATTTTATTGTCACTATATGATTCTATGTGACTATATGACATGATGAATGTCTTGGAGTACATGATATGTGAAATTACATGATTTGTATATACTTTCACATGAGATTGCATAATATATTGAGTTGCATATGTCATTTGATGCATAAATGATTCATGGGCATATCATATTGATCTATCATTCCTTTGATATCCATGATTTAGACTGAGTTGACTTACTCTGAGTGTCGGGTACGACGAGCATGGCGATGACAGACAGTATAGGCAGTAACTGTAGTCACGTGCAGGTGCGACCGGACCTAGACACGAGGGCTGGATGAGTAACGTACATAGGATGAGTTTTCCTAGCGCAATGTACGTATACTGTCACCCTCTGCTCGAGCTTTGATGATTTGATGATACCTTCCTTTGGACTCCGATATTTGGTATCTTGAGATTCGATTCTTTGTACCCATTCATGCATCGCATTCATACGTGGTATGCATTGCATGATACTTTGTCATACTTGACATGATCTATTTATTTCTCGTACTGGGTTCTGACCCCCTTCGCGGGGGGCTGTCATGTCTTTGTTGTATGGGCATGACAGGTGGTACAGGTGGACGTACTGTGGATGCTCGAGACGAAGCATCGATAAATACCAGAGCTCATCGAGAGCGAGCTCAGGTATATGATTTATGTTTTGAGTCCCAGTAGTTGTTTAGTATTTTTACTTATGTTTTAAATTACCGGGGTATGCCCTGAGTATCTGTATTTTTAAGTATTACTTTATTATGTAATGCTTATGCGATGAATATCATGTTAGATGTAAAACTGGAAATACATATTTTCACTATTCGGAAATGTTTTAGAAACAAACTACGAAAAATTTTGAGGGTCACTTTTTGAAAGTTTTTAACTAAATCTTCCGATGTTTACGTTTAATATAACAATCGTGGTTAATTAAACCTCTGATTAGGACCGGGCCCTCACAATAGGCCAACTTTTGGCTTACAGGGCATATATGCTAACAAGTCCATGTTGTGATTGAGCTTGACGGTAAGTAGAATAGCCAGTCCTTTGCAGCGTCATTTAGAGAAAAAAGGAAAGCCCTTAACTTGATCTGATCTTCAGTAATTCCGGTCGGTTTCATGGTGGTGCAAACCACATGAAACTCCATCAGGTGCTTATGGGGATCCTCGCCTGCAAGTCCATGAAAGGATGGCAATAAGTGAATTAAACCAGATTTGAGTTCGAAATTTACATTATTTCAAGTGATGCATAGAGGTTGTTGATCCAAGTTTGGATTCGCCAACTGCCTCAAGCTTTGATTTGCAGCCATAATGGTCCTCTCTTCTTCTTCTTCAAGCAGCCTTGCTTCTCTTCTTCTTTGATGTAGCGTCCTCTCTATCTCAGGATCGTAGTGAAAGTTATCTTCGTGATTAAACGATCCACCTGTACTCATCAACAAACCAAAGTAGTAATGCGGGATAACAAATAAAAAAAATCGACACAAAATAATACCAATGCCTTCCTCGGCAACGGCGCCAAAATTTGGTAGCGCTTATCGCGTACGCCCAAATTAACCCTTCTCAAGTTAATAGTAAAAGTATGTAGTAGCGAGAGTAGGGATCGATCCCACAGGGAAGGTAGTATTTTTTCCGTGTCAATTTAAAAACGAATAGTAAAAAGGGGGTTTTGAGTTGAGTGATTATTACTAAGCAAATTTTAAGAATTAAACTAATTAACGAGATTAATTAAAATTGTTAAAACTTATGAGGGTGAAGCGATTCTTGGTTTTCGGTCAACTTTACTTTTGGAAAATTCTCTCTTGATCATCAAATCACTAACATTCGAATTCTTTCAATTATTCATCGATTGGAAATTGAATTCCTACCCACCTTAATCGTAGTCAAAGAGAAAACAACATTCAATCCGACCCTTATCAAATCTCTAATCAAAACTACAGCCGTTAATGATTAAATCAATGATAGATTTCAAAACTAGCGAGTTCGATAAATTTAATCAATAGAAACTACAGCCGTTAATGATTGATTACCCAATCGTTTCTTCTAAGAATTTAATAACAACTACAGCCGGTAATTATTAATCTTAGTTGCTTCTTAATTAGCTATCGATTAGGCATGTGAATCCTAGGTGATCAATCTAATAAACAAACACAATAATCATTAAAATCGATACCAAGAAACAGAATTGAAATCGAAACTAAATTCTATAAACAAACCAAAATTCTCACAAGATATTCAAATCCAAAAGCAAGTATCCCTTAAACCAAGAATCTAAAAGTTTAGCCTAGCATAATTGAATCTAAAAATAACAACATATGATTCGAAAACATTAGATAAACAAGGGAAAAGAAATTACTAAAACGAATCACGATTTCGGCTTGTCGATTCCGATTCCGTTCTTCGCGTTGTTCTTGATAAAACTTGAAAGAAAAATCTTCTAAAAACCTAACCTATTCTAAAGTCTCGAAAATCTCTCTAAGAGGAAGTGAAAAATCGAGTTCAAGAGGTATGGAGGCTTAAAACTAGGTTACAATCTTTTAAACATGGTAAAAGACTTAATTTCCAAATTCTTGGACTCTTCGGCGATCGATCGCCCATTTTATGGCGATCGATCGCTTCGTTATTTTTTTCAGCAAAAACTTGAGGCGATCGATCGCCATAAAGTGGCGATCGATCGCTTCCCTCCAGTAGCCTCAGGCGATAGAATGTGGCGATCGATCGCTGCATCGTTAATTTTGTTGCAAAAGTTTCTATATATAGGCGATCGATTGCCTCTTCCATGCGGTCGATCGCCTCCTCCAAAATTACGTTTTTGCCCTTTTCTTGATCAACTTTGAGTCCTTGTCATGTTCATGTCTTTTCTTGGTCTTTACACATCATTTTTAGCTCGTTTTCTTCGATTGTACCTACAATTACACAAATATACGATTAGGTAGCATACGTATCAAATTATCCATCAAAACCTACCAAATCGTAGACAATTAAGCGCTAAAGATGTGTCTATTTCTAGTCACATCAAGTTTTTTTTATAACAACTTGGAGCGCAAACTTAAACATAAATATAAGTCAAGTTCACTTATATATCATATCATAAAATAATAATAATAATAATAATAATAATGATGGTTTGTTGTTAACAAACCAACAAAATATTATGTGATCGAATACCAAAAACACCTTTTACCTTACACCCAATAACAATTGTAATTTATTAGACTTACACCAGCCAACAACCGAAGAAGACGAAGCTGCGAAATTCTCAAGCTCGATTTCCGATTCAAGGTTTTATTTGATGCCTGAAATCTTTCAATACTACAATCTGGAGAGAGAGAGAGAAGCCATATAGGAAAAATATTTACATAACAATTATGTGGAAATTTGTATTCGATGGCATTATAAGTTATTTTCAAATAAATTTTTTTGAAGTTAATTTGAGATACATATATCGGGGTAATGTATTTGTGATATAATTTATGAAAGATAATTTAGTCTTTCAAACGATTAATGGACAATCTTTGCGGGCCATTCTCAAAGCCCATTCGTCCATGGGCTGCCGATTTTGTGGACTTCATTGTTTAGAGGAAGGCCACGTTCTGAAACTTCTGATTTCGCCTGCCAAATTTTCATTTCTCCCAGGGACGGCTGATTGAATCAAGAACAGCGATGTTCGCAGCTCGCCGGCGATTGTCAGTTGCATCCACCGCGACTTCATATCTGGCGGATTCGCTCCGTTATTCAGCTGCAAGCTTCAGACGGTATTCAACTTCTTTTAGAGAAGAAAGAGACACTTTTGGCCTCATTCAAGTTCCCTCCGACAAGTACCTACCATACTTCTCGTTTATTTTTAATTTTTTTGTATTTTCCCTCTTCGATTGCTTCTTATCGTTCAGCTAAGGATCTTTATTTTCTTCGCTTTTTTTATAATTTGTTTAAAGCTTATTTAGATGCGTAGCTAAAATGCGCTTTGTATTTTTGTTCATTGCTGCTCGCCGCCTTTTTTACTTGATTTTGTCATTTTGAATTCCTTTACACTCATTTATTGGGATTCATCAACTCTTATGAGGGATCACATTCCATGATTTCGCTGATTATTGGAGTGAGGTATGAAAATTGAAGAAACATTGCAAGATATGAACCAAAAAAACTACACTTTATTCAAGTAGTTCAACATGATCTGTCCTTCTCAGAAATAGACTTCATGCCCTTGTACGAATCACTGCATGTTATAAATCTGACTACTGCCCACCGTTTCTAATAGTATTGAGAAATTCTTGTCATTTCCATATGGGCAATTGTTTGTCTTCTGACGAATTTGAAATAGAGCAGGTGATACTATCAATAACCTCAGCTCTTTGCTATTAGGTTTTTTGACAATATATATAATTAAATTGATCAGATTATGGGGTGCACAGACTCAAAGATCGTTGCAGAACTTTGAAATTGGAGGCGAGCGTGAGAGAATGCCCGAACCAATTATACATGCATTTGGGATTCTTAAGAAATGTGCTGCCAAGGTGAGATGCGTATTTTTAGTTTAGTTTTTCCCAACTAACATGTACCGGATAAAATTTGCCAATTTTCGTTTTGGTTGTTTACCTTGATATTTTTATGAGCATATTGTACTTTCATGATTGCTATCTTCTGTAAGGCACTTTAATGTTTGGTATGTTTGTTCCCTCAACTCAGTCTTTCGCACATGTTTGATCGGTTGTGGAACTCATGATTGTATTAACATATTTATCCATGAATATTTCATTGTCCAAATTGTTGCGCCACCAGTACTTTATTATTTTGTAGTATTACAACAACAACAACAATTACTTTATTATTTTGTAGTATGAACCCTCTGATTTTTAAACTAATTGATAACATCAATATCTAACTGAGATAAATTGAGTGTGCCTTCTTTTACTGTAGGTAAACATGGAATATGGACTGGATCCATCCATAGGGAATGCAATTATGCAAGCTGCTCAAGAAGTGGCCGAGGGAAAATTGAGCGATCATTTCCCATTGGTAGTCTGGCAAACTGGAAGTGGTACTCAGAGTAATATGAATGCCAATGAGGTACGTGGTTTGAATTTTTTTCTTCTAGTCTGTATAGTTTGTTTCTTTACGTATGTACATTTGACACGACCTTTCCAGTTCCTTACTTGATTGGGTCACTATTTTCTCTTGATATATGCTACTATTATTATTTTGTTAATATTTAATTGGGGCAAAGAAACAGGCATGATGGGTTCGGGAGGAGGGGGAGATTTGTCTGAGCACTTCAAGGTCGAAGTCGAACTTTGATTGGTGACATTGAATCAGTGATTTGTTGTTCATTCCTTACTGTCTTCTTGAACAAGTTGCATACTTGACAATTGCATTATGATTATTTTATTTTAATAATTCCCCAATGAGAACAATTATGTGAATTGATTTACTGTGTTTCTATTTAGATCCCATGTTAATTTCATGTATGTGACAGGTTATTGCAAATAGAGCAGCTGAAATTCTCGGCCACAAGCGGGGTGAAAAGTTTGTGCATCCAAATGACCATGTGAACAGCTCACAGTCTTCTAATGACACCTTTCCAACTGTAAGCCTCATGCTCTGAGATTGCCACTCACCTTGTATCTGAATTAGTGGGCAGCTGTTTGAATTTCATTGGCTTATCTTATGCATAGGTAATGCACATTGCAGCTGCTATGGAAATAAATCATGGCCTAGTACCAAAATTGAAACAGTTGCATACAACACTGCATTCAAAGGTCAGTGTAATTGCCCTCAGTATTCTTTGGGCTGATATTATGGTTCCTAAATTCATCCAGCATTCCGTTCCATCAATCCTCTGGTGGGATTTGGTTTGTGTTGATATGATGGTCATACTGACTCCAGTTTTATTTGTGTCCGTTTCCAAGGGAATGGGATAATATTGATATTTGGATTGCGCTCAATCCCATCCGTTTTCTTTTGATTATGCACACACTTCTGTTTTCTTAGATGTTATCTTGGCTTTTGACCAGACTTGTAATCCCCTAATTTGCACAAATCAGTTGCTATGTTTATAGACGTTATGTTGATGACAACCACATTAAGTGACTCAATCTGCTCTATATTTAATTTTAGACGGTCGAATTCAAAGACATTGTTAAAATTGGTCGGACGCACACACAAGATGCGACTCCTCTGACACTTGGACAAGAGTTTAGTGGATATACCACTCAAGTATGACTTTTCTCCATTACCTTAAGCAATATTTCTTGGTTTTAGTTTAACTTGTAAGGTTTATAACATGCTTATTAAACTCTAAAGATGCTCTCTTTGATTGCAGGTGAAATATGGAATCGATCGAGTATTAAACACCCTCCCTCGCATGTATAAGGTTTATTTATGTCCTCATTATCATTCTTTTCTTTAGTTTCAACTTTATCTGCCTTCTCCCGATGTGGTCCTAAAGTTTTGGAATGTATCTGCAGCTTGCACAGGGTGGCACTGCTGTAGGAACTGGTTTGAACACCAAGAAAGGGTAAGCAGAGGTTTGTTGTATGTTAGAATTTACTGGATCTTTGCTATTTTTTTTTGTAGTGATAGTAACAGAGTGAAAGTGTTAATTATTCTGTTTTACGAAATCAACTCTGTTATCAGGTTTGATGTAAAGATTGCTGCAGCAGTCGCCGAGGAAACTAATTTGCCATTTGTGACTGCCGAAAATAAATTTGAAGCACTGGTAAATCTCTATTTCATGTCTTCTTCACCGTTCACAACTCTAAAAGCTTATATCTTTATTGGGCTTTTTGGTTGTAGTCACCACAAGATTTCTTACTGCAAATATATATCTGATTAGTTTGACTACAGGTATCAGCAAAGTTCTTTTAAGAATTAATCAACTATAAATTTTCTTTTTGTGATTATCACTTGATAGGCTGCACATGATAGTTTTGTTGAAACAAGTGGTGCCTTAAATACAATTGCTGTTTCCCTAATGAAGATAGCCAATGATATTCGTTTTTTGGGAAGGTATGTGAAATCTAGTCATGTTTTTTAGTGTCTGTAGTACTTCAATTCAATGGGGGTTGTTCTCACGTATTCTCATATACCCAGTGGTCCACGTTGTGGTCTAGGAGAACTCATACTTCCTGAAAATGAACCGGGCAGCAGTATAATGCCGGTAATGTTGTTATTCAATTGATTTATTTTGAATTAGCTATCTACTGTTATGATGATTATTCATTGTCCATCACTCAAATAATCTTCACATACCAGGGGAAGGTGAACCCAACACAGTGTGAAGCTCTGACAATGGTGTGCGCTCAGGTGACTATAAGCTATAATTAGATTCAAATATCAATTGCAAAATGTTTCTCAGTAGTTCCATTCTTTTTCCCTCTTTATGTCCATCAAATTCCGAAAATTTTTCATATGGTCCAGGTTATGGGCAATCATGTTGCAGTTACAGTGAGTGGATCAAATGGCCATTTTGAACTGAATGTCTTTAAGCCTGTGATCGCCAGCAATGTCTTACATGTATGTTCCACTCTTTCTTATAATAATTACTCTACCTTTATGCTATTTTTTCTAGAACTCGAGTTCCTCTTAAGTAGGTGCCGTTGTCATTAGCTTATAGTACTTTTTTCCATCATCTGACTGCTGTTTAGAGGTGAGGCAGAAGTGAAACAAAATTTCCACTGAATAGTTTGATCTCAACACCATAATCTTCATATGCTTGTCCCTATATATATGTGTGTGTGTGTGTGTGTTGATCATTGCTTTTTGAGAATGGTTTTTAATACATGTATAATTGTTGGTTAGTCATTGAGATTGCTTGGGGATGCCTCTATTTCCTTCGAGAAGAATTGTATGAGGGGAATCCAAGCCAATAAAGAAAGAATTTCTAAATTATTACATGAGGTCAGTCACTATGTGGCCCGATATCTTGAAATTTCATTTAATTAGTCGATGAAACACAAACACCCCTTTGTCTAATTAAGTACTGATCCCTTTCATAACCTTGCAGTCCCTCATGCTTGTCACATCATTGAACCCTGTAAGTTTCCATTTTAGGCTTCAGATTTTATATTCTATTTATGGAAAGTATTTTACACACACACACCCATTTTTTAACTGCTGAATGATACCAGTGTTAACTTATGCCATCGTTTATTATAGAAAATTGGCTATGATAATGCTGCCGCAGTTGCCAAGAAAGCTCACAAGGAGGGATCCACCTTGAAGGTTTGCTTTTCATCTGATACCTTACCTCGATAATTCATTATTAGTTGTTGCCTAAACATTACCTTCTGATTACACTGATCTCATCGATCTTTTTTCAAGTGCGTTAACCAGTGCAAAACATTGTTGTACCCGATGACCAAACAAGATGTTGATTGTGCAGGAAGCTGCCTTGAAACTTGGGGTTCTCAAGTCTGAAGAATTTGATAGTCTAGTAGTACCAGAAAAGATGATTGGTCCCTCCGACTAATTACTTGCCGCCAGAATCACCGCCTATTCTTGATGGTGCAATTTTTTGGAACTGCATTCTTTGGTTTTCTGCATGGTTTCGAGAGAATTCCACCATTTTTGCAAGCAAAACGATCATCCACTCATGAATAAGATGAGATGGATCTTAAATGATAAAATAATTCACACCTCCTACTGAAGTTTATAGTTATTTTTGCAATTGGACTGTTAGATGATTTACGATCTGAATTCTGAACGGTAAAAATAGTGTGCTACCCAAACAGAGAAAGCATGGGAAATAATGGAGATTCAGGGTTGAGGCTAACCAACATAAAAAAATAAAAACTAACTGGTCTCCTTTCGCTCAATTAGACGTAGCCACTTGCTCAGATTTAAGTGCAGAAGTCAGCAGCTGCTTTCTCTACAAGTCCCAGGCTCATTCGAATTCACAAAGCGCAGTACTGAATTTATTGACATCCTCTCTAAGTAAATGGGCAATAGAACAATATTTTAGGTTTATTTTGTAATATTGTTTTCCTTACTTGATTTTTTATTCTTAAAATTAATTAAAGTTATAAAAAAATAGTAATTTTTTTAAAAATAAAAGTGTAGATTATCATATTATTATAATGCATTGTCAATCATTTTTTCTAGTGATATTAATTTGAATTACATTTAATTTTTTAAATAGTTAACCGATAATATATATATATATATAACATTTATATTTTTTTATTAATAATAATAAATTTATATTATTTATATTAATCAATTTGAAATTTTTTTAAAAACTAAAGAAAATTGTTCTTGCAATTCCACATTAGATTTGTAGATGGGATAGAGCTGCTCTTAATCTATAACTTGTTGTGAGCAGAGTTGTTTTTACACATCTTTCACACTGCTTGGTAACAAGCCTTGCCAAAAAAACTGAAAATTGGATCTTGGAAGAAACGAAGGAATGTATGGGTCCTTCATATGGATTACACATTTCTCTTTTATAATTACATGTGCCATTGCCTCCATAATTTAAGTCAAGATAGCGGATGAATAAGTTACGGCCTTACACACTCTAAATCCATTTGTTCTGGTGACGATATTCAAAACCCACAAAGAGCCTTGTTGATCGAGCATCAAAGTCAGATTAGTTCCATTTTTATGAATCAACAAAAAGTCCCAAACTCATGCTTCAATTTCCAACTCTACATCTCTAAGGACCACCCATGGCCACCATTCAAACCTAATTCGAAACCGTCGAATGGGACTCATCGGGCCATGACCCTTGAACTAGCAATGTTTATGTGACCTTTCGATCCTGCAGCCTTCTGATACTTCTCTTGTGGAGAGTCGGGTCATTGCCAAAGCACTTGTCCGAAACCCAAATGACTTATATAGTGAATGGAAAAGCATGCCACTTTATTATTATTGACTCTATGAAGTTGCTAGATGTAGTTTTTGAAGAGGTGGTCCCAAAATTTGTGTTGCTGTAGAGTGCCATCCTGCTCTTTACAAGCTTGCTTGGCTAAAGCAAGGTTCATAAGTTAAATCTCTCCTCGTGTCTTTCTTTATTGGAGCTACACATATAGAGGTGAATCTAGCTTTTGTATTGATGAGGTAAAATTGTAGGATATTTATTGAGCGGATGAAAGTGTAAGATTTTTAAATATGGGGCCAAAAAATAATATATATAAACGTGTATATATATATATATATATATATATAATTCTTTAGCTGTCCCCTCTCATCCAAGCAAATTCGCCCCAAGCTAGATAAATTTGTCGTGACATCTTCCATATGATGTATGCCACTTTGATTGGTATGTATGCCACTTTTATGGGGTTGGGCACGTTATCCACTACTGAAAAGCTATAGTTTTTTGTTCCATTTTAAGAAGCTTATGCTTATGCTATCAAAAGACTTGCTAGATGCTTAGCTCGACCGATCCACGACTCATGAATTTGGCAATCTCGTAATCGAGTTGAAATCGCCTAGCCACATTGTTTTGACAATAGACTTGTTGTAAGTAGTCCCACATGGCTTTGGCGGTTTTGTACGGGCGTAGATTTAGTACGATGAGTGGAGCGACTGATGCTAACATATATGGCATGATGCGAGCATCTGTAATCTTCCATTTGGTTAGGGACGTTGTATCAAGAGGGATGGAAGTACTCCCATCAACATGTCCCACCATAATTCATTTCCCGTCACGAACAGACGAAAATGGAATTCCCAAGCCGAATAATTTTTACCCGTGAATTTGATACCGAAGATTCAAAATTACTCATAGTATGAAAGAGTATTTGACCGTATTCAAGTATTAACGTCGCGCATTATTAGCAATTGATGAGAAACAAAGGCTAACACTGATGCGATAAAGCAGGTCGAACAAAACCCAATATTAGCTTCTGGGATGTCACGATAAAAGCAATCGGTCGAGAAAAAAAATTCACACGATGAACAGTGCTGCGCGATGAACAGTAACGATGCATGGTGAATAGTAACGACGTGATGAACGGTAACAATGTGATGAACAATAACGATACGATGAACAGTAACAACATGATGAACAATAATGAGCGCGATGAACAATAACGAGGCACAATCAAAATCAGAGAAAGAAAATACTCAAGAAGAGATTCACGTACAGAAAGGATTTGGAAACCAAGTCATGTTCAGCACAACGCACGAAGCAGCAAGAGACGGATACGGAACAGACGACGCGATTCAACATCGCTAGTTTATGCGTATTTCTAAACTTTGTTTGTTTCTATTTAATTTCTTTATGCTTTTGATGTTGAAAAACATGATTTTGCATTTGATTTTAAATATGTTGCTAGGCTAAGTTTGTTATCAAGACTTAGGGGATCCCATGTTTTGAACCCATGATTTAAATTGAATGTTTTGATTGATTCTTATATATTTAAGTGCATAGGTCATTGTTATTCATGCTTTTAAGGGTTTGGCCATCCTTGAATGATAATAAATTACAATTGAGATCGAGATATAAAATTGGAATTCGATATAGTGATTTATGTCGTGGATTGCAGGTTGATATCGAGAGATAAAGTCAAATACATGTGTGATAGCAATAGATTTACCAAAATCGAAGGCTAGAAGTTTTCATAGATCAATATTAATTGTTTAATAAGGATACAAGAGTGGCTTATTGTTACGTTAGTATTAGATTTGTTATAGTCGGACCAATGTATAACAAGTGAATTAGGAAAACTCGTCTCCTTAGATTGTTTGAATTCGATTATTAACTAATAGGCGAATTTTGGGAGATTGCACGGGTGAACCGAAAGTCTTGATAATTGTCTCTATTGATTTTATTCTCATTCTCTATTGTTTGTTTGGATTTATTATTGAGTTAATTAGTCAATTTAGTTAATTAATCACAACCATTTTTCGTAGGCTAAATATAGTTAAACTAGTGGACTTTGGACTTATTTCATAGTCCTTGTGGGTTCGACACTCATACTTTTAAAATCATTATACTAAAACTTGACACCGTGGATTTGCGATAGAGACTTGCTACACTGAAAAATATTGTTTAAAATAATAGCGATCAAGTTTTTGGCGCCGGTACCAGGGACTAGTTTTAATAATATCAAACGAGATTAGATGACTGAAGTTTAGTCATTCATTTTTCTTATTTTTTTGATTTTTTTCCATTCTCTCTACTCTTCTACTGTTTGTGTTCTTTTTGGTTGATTGTTACAGGTTGTTATCTCTTGGTGCATGCTAAGGAGTAGCAACCCTACACTTGAGCCCTTTGATCCCGAGATTGAACGCACTTGTCAAAGGAGGCTAAGGCAAGCAAGAACACACATGGCTAATACCGAGGAGATTCATGTACCACCAGTTGCAAGATCACTCATGGACTATGCCCACCCTGCATTCCATGGATCACTGTCGAGTATCACGAGACCAACCATACAGGCTAACAATTTTGAGATCAAGCCTGCTATCATACAGATGATCCAACATTCGGTCCAGTTTGGGGGAGCAGCTACTGACGATCCAAATGCCCACATCTCCAACTTTTTGGATATTTGTGATACATTCAAGCATAATGGCGTTACTAACGACGCCATCAGGTTATGTTTGTTTCCTTTTCTTTACGTGATAAAGCTAAATCTTGGTTACAATCGTTGCCTGCAGGGTCTATTACCACGTGGGATAGAATGGCGCAGTTGTTCTTGTCAAAATTCTTTCCACCATCCAAGACGGCTAAGATGCGGAATGATAGCACAAACTTTGCCCAATATGATCCAGAGACACTGTATGAGGCTTGGGAGCGCTTCAAGGATCTACTGCGGAGATGCCCACATCATGGCCTCCCTATCTGGCTACAGGTACAAACGTTTTATAACGGTTTATTTTCTGATAACTGTTCTATGATTGATGCAGCATCAGGAGGAACTGTGATGAGGAATACGCCGGAGGAGGCTTATACGCTGGAGGAGATGGCTGCTAATATCTGTCAATGGCAGCCTGAAAGGAACGTGCCAAAGAAGCAAGTCGGATTGCATCAAGTGAGTGAAGTCACTGCTCTAGATGCCCAGTTGGAAGCGTTGAACAAGAAGATCGATAGTTTGAGCATGCATGCAATGCAAGTCCAAACTGTTACATGCGAGCTTTGCCAAGGAGAACATCCGAGCACTGAATGCCAAGTAGGTAACCCTTTCATTACTACTAATGAAGCTGTTAATTTGTAGGGAACCGACCACCACAGACCTACCCCTACCCAAATACGTACAATACTGGGCCAAGGAACTATCCCCAACCACCACCGGGGTATGCACCAAAGCCAAGCATGGAGGAGATCTTAACCAAGTTCATATCGTCAGCTGAAACAAGGATGAACAATCACGAGGCGTCGATAAAGAACTTGGAAGTCCAAGTGGGACAGCTAGTAAAGATCGTAGCTGGACGAGCACAAGGATCACTATCTAGTGACACTGAGACGAAACCTAGGGAGCAAGTCCATGCTATCACGTTGAGGAGCGGAAAGTAGGTCGCTGAGAAGAAGGATGTGCACGTAGAGTTAAGAGGCGAGGCGGACATCAAGCAAGAAGAGGGACAAACACGCGACAAAGGTAAGTCTACTAAGACCTCTACACCCATCACACCTGCTAAGGTAGATATCCCACCCAATTAAAAATGGTACCCAATTAATTAGCATGATGTAGTAAAGTATCCCAACATTATATTTTAAAGCATTTACTCAACAAAATGCACCACAACAAATATAAACATGCTTTTTCTATATCACTAGAACAAAGTCCAACAAATCATGCCAAATCACCGTTTCCCCACTATGCATCACATGCGCCCTGAAATGTATTACCAGTTCATGCCCACCGCATAACTATAACCATAATAATAATCATAACACCATAATTATTATTAGAAGCCATAAAGCACATGATTAATTCAGGGATATCACATAATCTTATTGTCCCTAGTAGATATGGAGTTTAAACATGTCATCTGGTTTGGCTTGCCAAGGGAAGAATCAGTGTGGAAAATGTAGAGAGTGTTATCTTGCCTAACTTTGCCAATCGTTGTCCCCGAGGCAAATCTTGAAACTCATGATGAAGACAAATATCACACGACATTGAAGATCAGTAGTTCTTGTGACCGGAGGAAGATTGCTGGCCGGAGAGTCTCTATTTGTTGAAGGGCACGACCAAACCAATTGGAACCACCATATTTTCCTTAAGATGGGTAGGTTTACCATGAATCTTCCAACAAGTTTACGCTATATGCCACAACTAGTTACACTGCTCACACAATATTTTTGGTTTACCTCCATAACGGTCCCCGCTCGAGCCACTGCCTTTTCTCACAAGGGCCAAACCATCAGAGCCTTCCTTTGAGTCATTCATCGGTGGCATCATCACAAGGCGGCGGGCTTCCTCGAGCCGAACTTCAAAGAAAACCTCACGAATGCTTGGCAAATGTTTTCGGCCTAGGATGCAACCCCAAACTTCATCAAGATCCTTGTTTAGACCTGCGAGAAATACAAACACCAGATTCATTTCAAGATTCTTTTTAGAGCGGGCACTATCTGTATTGTTTTCCCACTCTTCTAGCTTGAAGGAGATTCAGTTCTTTCCAAACGTACATCATCTCATTATAATATGTTGTGACATCTCAATTGCCTTTTTTTTTGTATATGCCACATGCTAGTAGTCAACTCATATAATTGTGAGTAATTTCCATGTCCGAATACGTATCACGGACAGCCTCCCATACATCACGAAGAGTGGGAAGAAACATAAACGGTTTACTAGTTATAGGATCCATGGAGTTAATCAGCCACGTAGTAACCAAGGAGTTCTCCGACCGCCACTGTTAAAATTTTGGATAAGTGGATGCGGATGCTTTATTTTCCCCATTCAAATAGTCTAATTTTCCCTTGTCGTCGATCACAAGGGGTACGTATTGAGCTCATTCCAAATAGTTATTGCCCCTTTTTCATTAGTTAAAGCTTATTTTCTTCACTTTTATGCATTTGGACCTGGATTCCTGAAATATACAAATATATACCAAAACGCGTAATATTTCCCAGGAATCACTACAAAAACACCCATAATCTTATATCAAAATAAGTGTACAAATTACACTTATCACAATGTCTAACCGTCTCGTTGTCCCGTCCCCTGTGATGATGCTACATAAATACCAACAATGTATAATGTCATCAACCATGCTATGAAATCATCATTAAGAAAATACAACATTTTCATAATCTGGGTCTTGCGATCGATCGCTCGCCCTAGCGATCGATCGGTATAAAGCTAGCGATCGATCGGTATTAAATCTGAATTTCATACAAAAGCTACGGCACTCGAGCGATCGATCGCTACATGAACCGCCTTACATTTCCCCTGTTCAAGCGATCGATCGGTACAAGCTAGCGATCGATCGCTCAACATCAACAGTTTCAGAAAATGGCGACTTTGAGCTTATCCTCATGGTGTTTCTCCTACACCTCACTTCCCACCATTACAACTTGTTCCATGCAATCTCTAGTATCATGTAAACATGTTTGCATACTTGTACACCTTGTTTCTTAGATTCAAATACATTTTATGCAACAAGTGATCATAACATGCTCTCATGCTTCAACTTCAACTTCAACTCATCATTTACCAACATAAAACAAGTATACAAGGCACATAATCCTTACCAAGATGTTAGGAATTCACTTCTCCCAACTTTCTATCTTGATTTCCAAGGTGAAATCCAAGAAAAGAAGCAAACCTAAAGAAGGAGCTAGAGAGGAGCTTGGTAGAGATTTGTGGGTGAGTTTGGTGTTCTATGTGTTGCAATTCTGAGTGAACATGCTATATATACTCTCTAAATTCAACATAAATGCAGATGTAATGCCTCTCCAATTCATATCAAATGTAAGACACAATAATATCCAACTATGTGATGCATTCCATATCCAACTCTATGATGTATTTCAAGTTTCGTGTCCACTATAACACAACAAGGTTAAGGCCATAGGTCGCATGTCTATGTTCTTCACTACCTATCTTGCTTTATTATACATGAACATCAATGCATTATTACCAACTATCTTTCATGTATGTCATTAATCTTGCTCGGTTCAACCCGAACCACAGTCATACCGTAATTTTTCATAATTACGCCATAATCACGTCACACATATATATACGTCATATCAAGGCATTACAATTCTCCCATACTCATTGAATTTCGTCCTCGAAATTGCATATACGTAACATGCACAGTACAAACATATACGCAATCCTACCACCCTACTGCAATAAGGCAAGAAACAAAATCATATATGCAACATTGTAGTAAATACTCACCAACAGTATCATAAAAACATAAACTCATAACAGAAAATAACTCAGGATACTGCTGTGTCATATGCTGCTCTGTCTCCCACGTTGCCTCCTCGACACCCCGTCGATCCACTGTACCTTTACCATTGGTATCACTTTATTTCGCAATGTCCGCTCAGCGCTATCCAGAATCTTCACAGGTCGTTCCACATAAGACACGTCTGTATCCAACTGTACTTCAGATGGTTGCAATATATGATCCGGATCTGGTTCATATTTCCTCAACAGTGAAACATGAAACACATCGTGGATACTACTCAATGCTGGCGGTAGTGCCAATCGATAGGCCAACGTACCAATACGTTGCAACACCTCATAAGGACCAACATATCGTGGAGATAACTTTCCACGCCTACCAAATCGTACCACACCTTTAAACGGTGAGATTTTCAAGAATACTCTGTCACCAATTTGAAATTCAAGTGGTCTACGTCGCTTATTGGCATAAGCAGCTTGTCGATCCTTAGCAGCTTTTAATTTCAATCTGATCAGTTTCACTTTCTCTTCCATTTCACGTATCATATCTGGTCCATTTAGTGAAGACTGGTCTACATCATCCCATACAATGGCGATCTACATCGTCGCCCATACAATGCCTCAAACGGTGCCATCTGTATACTAGTTTGATAACTATTATTGTACGAAAATTCCACTAATGGCAACAGCTCTTGCCAAGAGTTATCAAACTCCAATACACAGGCCCGCAACATATCCTCAAGCGTCTGTATCGTACACTCTGTCTGTCCGAGGATGATAAGCTGTACTTAATAGTACTTCTGTTCCCAGTGCTGATTGTAATCCTTCCCAAAAATGAGAAGCAAATCTCGTATCTCGGTCCGATATAATTGAAACTGGTATGCCATGTAGTCTCACTATATTTTGAATGTATAATTGAGCCATCCTCAAGTAAGTAAACGTCATACTGTATGGTATGAAGTAAGCTACTTTCGTCAGTCTGTCAATAACTATCCAAATCGCATCAAAGCCAGAAGAAGTCCGTGGTAAATGGGTAACAAAATCCATTGTAATGTGTTCACATTTCCATTGAGGAATCTATAAACTCATCAATTCACCTCCTGGTCTTTGTCTCTCTGTTTTTACTTGTTGACAGATCAGACAAAGTTTCACAAAGTCCAGTACATCCTGTTTCATGCGTTTCCACCAGAATTTAGTACGCAAATCTTTGTACATTTTCTTTCCTCCAGGATGTATACTATATCTACTATCATAAACTGAGATGTTTGTCCTTGACGTATCATTTCTTTCTAGTGTTGTACATCATCATCAGTAGTTTGTGCCGTTCTCATTTTCTCAAAGATATCGGGTTCAACCAACAATGTTGATACCCTTACTGGCACTGTCTCTACATCAAACTCATATCCCAATGTACAACAAGAAGTCATCAAGGCTGACAAATGAATCATATCATTAGCAGTGTTGTGTACCTTTCGACTTAAGGCATCTGCTGTGAGATTAGCCTTTCTTGGATGATATTCGATCTCACAATCATAATCTTTTAAGAGATCCGTCCATCTCCTTTGCCTCATATTCAACGCTGTCTGAGTGAATAAAAACTTCAAACATTTATGATCAGTATATATAGTAAACGACGTACCATATAAATAGTGTCGCCATATATTCAACGCAAAGACTATGGCTGCCAATTCCAGATCATGAACTGGATATTTCATTTCATGTGGCTTCAGTTGTCGTGATGCATAAGCCACCACATGTTTATCCTGCATCAATACACAACCTAAACAAAGTAATGATGCAACAGTATAAAGAGCAAACCTGTCATGCTCTGATGGAATAATCAACACCGGAGCAGTAGTTAACCGGTGTTTTAATTCCTGAAAGCTATGTTCACATGCCTCTGACCATCTAAATGGTACTCCCTTCTGTGTCAGCTGTGTTAATGGTTTGGCAATTGTGGCAAAGCCTTCAACAAACCGTCTGTAATAACCTGCCAAACCCAAGAAACTACAAATCTCTGGCACAGAAGTAGGTGCTGACCAATTCAACACTGCTTCTATCTTTCTCGGATCTACTGATATACCGTCTTTGGAAATCACATGCCCCAAAAGCCTACACTATTCAACCAAAACTCACACTTACTAAGTTTGGCATACAATTGATGTGTTCTCAATAATTGCAACACCAATGACAAATTGATCAAGGTATTCCTGGAAAACTCGATTCATCAAACTCATGAAGACAGCTGGAGCATTCGTCACACCAAATGGCATCACTAGGTACTCATAATGTCCACAAGCGAGTTCTGAATGTTGACTTCTGTACATCTTCCTCCCTCACCCGTATTTGATGATAACCAGATCGTAAATCAATTTTTGAATAAATCATCGATCCTTGCAACTGATCAAAAAAATCATCAATACGAGGAAGATGATATTTATTCTTTATGGTTACCTTGTCAACTGTCTATAGTCAATGCACATAGCATCATTCCATCTTTCTTCTTAACAAACAATACAGGAGCACCTCAAGGCAATACACTAGGACGTATATATCCCTTGTCCAATAAACCTTGCAACTGAGTTTTCAACTCTCTCAGTTCAGTTGGTGCCATAATATGGTGCTCGTGAGATCGCAGAGGTACCAGGTATCAATTCAATGCCAAATTCCACCTCTCGACTTGGTGGAAATCCAAGAATCTCCTCTGAAAATACATCTGCATACTCTGCAACCACTGGTATATCCTCTACTCTTCTTTCCACTTTATTTTCCACTACATCAAGAGCGTAAATCAAATATCCTGTATGTCCACATTCTAATAAACACGACATTCGAATAGCCGAGATCAAATGAATCTTTGCACGTGATCCCTTTCCATAGAAGAGCCATTGGTTTCCAGTATCAGACTGATCCCGTACTGTCTTCTGACAACAATCTACAACAGTTTGATATCTACTCAACACATCAATACCAAGAATACAGTCAAAATCTGTCATACCTAACACAATCAAATCGGCCTGTATTCCATAATCATTATCAAACTGAATAGCACAATCAGACACACTCTGACAAGTCATCACAGTAGTTCCCATGGGTGTCGAGACATACAGAGGCATCAGCAGTGGAGACGAGCATATATGATACCGGTCAATAAAAGCTTGTGCAATAAATGTGTGATGCACCAGTATCAATCAATACAAAAGCTGGATAAGTAAATAAACTACACTTACCAGCTATCACATCATCATGAGCTGCCTTTGCTTGCTCCTTGTTCAGTGCATATACCTGAGCCTGAGGCGGTCGTGCCCTCTGTCCTCCGCCAGTCCGTGGAACACACCCTGTGGTCTCTGCTGCACGGTACTTTCAGACACATTCCCTCTCATCTGTTATCCTCCAGCTTGAGGACAATCTCTTATCATGCGTCCTGCTCTTCCACATCGAAAACAAACCAGAGTATCAATGTGGACAATCTCGTTTATAATGTGGTCCTTCACACTTAAAACATTGAAAACATTGACCACTACTACTACCACCACCTTGGGACTGTCCCTTGACCCCTCGTCACCACCCTTCCGCATAGCAAACCGCTTTCTACTAAATCTAGAAGAAGATGCACCTCCTCGTGATGATTTAAACGGTTCCCCTCTTGGTCTCATGCTATCTGATGTAGGTGTTTGGGATTGTCTTACATCCTTATAAACTCCAACTGCAATGTCAACCATTTCAGCTCTAGTCAGCGCTTCCTCAAATGAAGTAGGGTTATTAGAACTCACCCTATCAAACAATTCAAGTCTTAAGCCCTTCACAAACTGTCTGATCTTTGGCTTTGTATTTGCAGCAATATGCGGCACATACCGTAACAGTGAAGAACACTGCAACGCATAATCAAACACTGTCATGGTTCCCTGTTTCAGATTAGTAAATTCATCTTCTTTCCTCTTTCTCGCAGCCACAGAGAAATAATGATCAAGAAAACGAGTTCTGAATAAATCCCAATCCACAGTCTGTCCCTGAGCTCTCAGCTCAATCAATGTTGCTTTCCACGACATCCTTGATTTCTTCGCCAACTGAAACTCAGCCAAACGTAACAAGGCTGACTTGGCACATCGTGCTGATACAAAGATCTGTTCAACACGTTCCAACCATTCCTCCGCATGTTCCCCTGATTCAGTACCCTCAAAGCGAGGTGGCTGATAACTCAGAAACTGGGTCAATGTTAATTCTCCAGGTAACAGTACCTGTACCACTTGCCCTTGCCCAAGTGGTGGTGGTGGCACAGGTGCCAACCCAACACTAGCATTACCATTCATGGCATCCCCAACATCATCGTGAGGTACTCTATCTGCCATTATTGCACATCAATGGTACTATAACATTCAAAAATATAAAGCATGTTACTATCACATCACATCAATACTCTCAACATGCTTTCAAGTTATTAGGCAACTTCCTAATACACTTCCTCTACCCTTGTTCACCCCGTTCTCGAACCACTGCTCTGATACCACTAATGTGGGGTCCTCATTACTTAATCCGTTATGTATCAATACATTATACATATGTGAGTAGGAATTAAGTAAATCATACACTGATTAAGAGTTTTACTATGTAGGTTGTTACAATATTGACAAAACCATGTCAAATATACATCATATGTACAGCAAAACAACCTAGATCAATACAACTCCTAAGCAGTGATTCAACTCACAGCGGAATAAGACTCACAATCCAGTCCTCCCACTTCTATGAGTCCCTACAGAAACAATCACACAACGAGTATAGGTAAACAACCATCTCCATGCTATATCAATAAGAAATATAAAATGATAAAGCACTATCATAAGCATCAACAGTGATTGTTATGTATCATGCCTCATCAAATGCAAATATGTCATGACATGTCTCATCCATCATCATGTTATAACGAGACCGATATAATATGCCTATCTCAGCTCAATATGTCAGTGGAACCTCCTCATATCTTCATATTAGCAGCACATATCATAGCATCATCCTCACACGTTATAACAGCCAGAGCATATACTCAACCGGAGTATATCTCTCATGCCAAAGCATATGCAGCATACCTATCGTGGCAACAATCCCAGCCAAAGCATATGTCCAACAATGGCATACCTATCGTGGCAATGATCTCAACCAAAGCATATGTGACATACCTATCGTGGCATCCATCTCAACAATATGAATCTCATGAATGTACATGCATATGATACCACCAATCATATGATACAATTTCCACATCATCATTATAATAATATCATATACTCGTACGTCAACACGTACCTGTTGTGCGACACAAAGATATAAATTAGGCGTCAATGTCTAACCGCCTCGTTGTCCCGTCCCCTGTGATGATGCTACATAAATACCAACAATGTATAGTGTCATCAACCATGCTATGAAATCATCATTAAGAAAATTCAACATTTTCATAATCTGGGTCTTGCGATCGATTGCTCACCCTAGCGATCGGTACAAAGCTATCGATCGATCGGTATTAAATCTGAATTTCATACAAAAGCTACGGCATTCGAACAATCGATTGGTCACCTTCAGCGATCGATCGCTACATGAACCGCCTTACATTTCCCCTGTTCCAACGATCGATCGGTACAAGCTAGCGATCGATCGCTCAACATCAACAGTTTCAGAAAATGGCGACTTTGAGCTTATCCTCATGGTGTTTCTCCTACACCTCACTTCCCACCATTACAACTTGTTCCATGCAATCTCTAGTATCATATAAACATGTTTGCATACTTGTACACCTTCTTTCTTAGATTCAAATACATTTTATGCAACAAGTGATCATAACATGCTTTCATGCTTCAACTTCAACTCATCATTTACCAACATAAAACAAGAATACAAGGCACATAATCCTTACCAAGATGTTAGGAATTCACTTCTCCCAACTTTCTATCTTGATTTCCAAGGTGAAATCCAAGAAAAGAAGCAAACCTAAAGAAGGAGCTAGAGAGGAGCTTGGTAGAGATTTGTGGGTGAGTTTGGTGTTCTATGTGTTGCAATTCTGAGTGAACATGCTATATATACTCTCCAAATTCAACATAAATGCAGATGTAATGCCTCTCCAATTCATATCAAATGTAAGACACAACAGTATCCAACTATGTGATGCATTCCATATTCAACTCTATGATGTATTTCAAGTTTCGTGTCCACTATAACACAACAAGGTTAAGGCCATAGGTCACATGTCTATGTTCTTCACTCCCTATCTTGCTTTATTATACATGAACATCAATGCATTATTTCCAACCATCTTTCATGTATGTCATTAATCTTTCTCGAATCAACCCGAACCCGAGTCCACATTGTAAGTAATCCATCATGCATAGCAACACAGCGGAATAAAAATATGGATTACATGACACCGGATCTATACATAGGTTGTCATATCGGATAAAAGAACAAAAGTCTCACCCTTGTAGCGTGTTTGAGCAGATTCCACGAAGCAGCACCACGTCCAACGCCTCCTTCGAGTCACTAGCAAAACTTATCAAGTTTTGCCTCAACGGTATCCACACTATCAAATCGGGTGAAGGGATAGTCTAAGAACAAGTTGCTAGACTCGTTCTTAGACCGGAACAAGGAACACTCACGATTCACAATCAAAAAGGGATGGCCGGAATACACCAAAATCACGTCGGCTATGATGAAGCCGAGAGAGCTTGGAAATCCTCTTAGGCGGCCGAGAGCTCCTTGATTAGGGTGGAATAATATGAATTATTGTCTAACAATTAATTATATCAAAGTTATTAAAGGGGCTTAATTAAGTTCAAGACTTTCTTAAAGTCTTATGGGCCCAAACCCATGATTTAATTAAAACCTTTTAATCACTTAATTAAGACTCTTCTTAATTAATTAATTCATCCAATGAATTTAATTCCCCTTCTCGATTTAATCTTTTGTGCGACCCGATAGGATCTTGTAATGTTGGCAGTGACATAAAATCTCATTTTATGTCGCAAGCAATGAGCGGTATCTAGCAACACATCAATGCTACCCAAATTACAAGAATGTCAATGACTCGACATAACCTAGGAACTTGTGATAATATTTATCATGTAACTTAATCCCTTTGTCCTTTGTGTTTGATTGAACACGAGTCATGGAATAGTCATACTCGTATATTCAATCTCTATTTCTTGATCCCCAAGTAGAACTAGAATAAACGAATAAGCTCAATATCTCATATCGACTCATTCGAGCATGGCCATGCATTTTAGTTCTCACTTGATCAAGGGCCAAACACATCTCCTGTTATATAGGAGGGACAAATCCTATCTCGATCAGTCAACATCCCTCTACATAATTCGTAGTGTATCCAATAGTCGCCTTTATAGTTTACCCTGTTACGGGTAACGTTTGACAATATCAAGATACATAACTCCTTATGTTGGGATCTCTGATGATCACAAGTCGTAAGGATTACATACATTATTATCACTATGAGAATTGCCTATGACACTCATATAACTATCCATGTAGCATTCTCATGGTGGGTCTGTCCAGTACATCGTTCTCTAACATGTACCCATGTGTTGATTTGATATCTCATATCAATGAACAATTCATCAATCAACACATACTAGTCTCTACGTATTATCATTATCCCTATTCATGATATTACTTGACTAGGGACATCTTTAAGAATAATACAATATTATTCTAAGGACATTAGCATATATATTAATTCACATTGAACAGTTAATCGAATAATATATAATAATGAATTGCCATTTCATAAAATCATAAACATTGTATGTCCAAACAATCATTCAATGATTTGTCTTAGGGCATATCCCAACAAATCTCCAACTTGCACTAAGACCACTCGGACATAAACCTAATGCCTAGAGATCTAGTATGACGATCCTGCTTCTGATGTGACAGTGGCTTCGTCAATGGGTCAGATACGTTATCATCTGTTGGTACTTTGCATATTTTAACATCTCCCCTTTCAACGATTTCTCGAATGAAATGGAAACGCCTAAGTATGTGCTTGGATCTTTGGTGAGATCTAGGTTCCTTAGCCAATGCGATCGCTCCATTGTTGTCACAATAGAGTTCTATCGGATCTTTAATGCTAGGCACCACTCCAAGTTCAGAAATGAACTTCCTAATCCAAACGCTTCATTTGCTGCATCTGAGGCAGCAATATACTCAGCTTCTGTTGTAGAATCGGCTACTGTCTCTTGCTTTGAACTCTTCCAGCTCACAGCACCTCCATTTAGGCAATACACATATCCAGATTGCGATCGATAATCATCTTTGTTGGTTTGGAAGCTTGCATAAGTGTAACCCATTACATTGAGCTCTTCCTCACCTCCATAAATTAAGAATGTATCCTTAGTTCTTCTCAAGTATTTCAGGATATTCTTGACAGCAATTCAGTGACCTTCACCTGATCAACTTGATATCTGCTCGTCATGCTCAAGGCATACGATACATCGGGACGAGTATATATCATGGCATACATGATAGATCCAATAGCTGACGCATATGGAATCTTACTCATGCGTTATCTCTCATCTGGTGTTGAAGGACACTGTTCCTTCGAGAGATAAAATCCATGTGTCATAGGAACGAATCCTTTCTTTGATTCTTGCATGCTAAACCGTTTTAGCACTTTGTCTATGTATGTACTTTGACTTAGGCCAAGAAGCCTTCTCGATCTATCTCTATAGATCTTGATTCCTAATACATAGGTGGCTTCTCCCAAGTCTTTCATCGAAAAGCAATTCCCTAGCCAAATCTTTACAGATTGTAAGGCAGGGATATCATTCCCAATGAGAAGAATGTCATCTACATACAACACTAGGAAAATGATTATGCTCCCACTGGCCTTCTTGTAGACACAAGGTTCATCTACGTTTTTGATAAAACCAAACTCTTTGATTGCATCATCAAAACGAAGATTCCAACTCCGAGAAGCTTGCTTCAATCCATAAATGGATCGTTGTAGCTTGCATATCTTTCCAGCATCCTTTGGATCGACAAAACCCTCGGGCTGTGTCATATACACATCCTCGAGCAGATTTAAATTAAGGAAAGCTGTTTTGACATCCATCTGCCAGATTTCATAGTCATGAAATGCAGTTATCGCAAGTAAGATCCTAATGGATTTAACATGGCAACTGGTGAGAAAGTTTCATCATAGTCAATACCATGAATTTGCTTGAAACCTTTAGCAACCAGTTGACCTTTATAGGTTTGTACATTACCATCCATGTCGATCTTTTCTTGAAAATCCATTTGCACCCTATGGGTCGTACCCCTTCAGGTGGATCAACCAAAGTCCATACTTGGTTTGCATACATGGATTCCATCTCAGATTTCATGGCCTCTTGCCATTTCTCAGAATCAGTGCCCATTATAGCTTGTTGATAAGATGACGGCTCATCCTCATCAATAAGTAGTAAGTCACCTTGTTGAGTCACAAGAAATCCATATCTCTGTGGCTCCCGGTGTTCTCTTACAGACCTACGCTGGGCTTGTGTCTCTTGAGCAGGTATTTCTTCCACAACAGCTTGCGGTGCCTGCTCTGTTTCCATCTCAATCTCAGGTTCTGTGTTTTCTTGTGGTTGAACTTCACTAAGTTCAATTTTTCTCCCACTGGTTTTTCTAGAAATAAATTCTCTTTCAAGAAATACACCAGTCCGAGCAACAACTACTTTGTTTTCGATGGGATAATAGAAATAGTATCCTTTCGTTTCCTTAGGATACCCCACAAATAAACACTTATCAGATTTGGGTCCAAGTTTGTTAGTGGCATGACGTCTAACGTAAGCCTCACAACCCCAAATCTTCATAAAAGACATACTAGGACGCTTCCCAGTCCATATCTCATATAGTGTCTTTTCCACTGATTTAGATGGAACACGGTTCAGTAAGAAAATCGCTGTTTCTAGAGCATGTCCCCAAAATGATATCGGAAGATCTGCTTGACTCATCATTGATCTAACCATGTCTAACAAGGTTCAATTTCTCCTCTCGGATACACCATTCCATTGTGGAGTATACGGTGGAGTGAGTTGTGGGACTATCCTACACTCCTTTAGATAGTCATGAAACTCTTGGCTTAAGTATTCACCTCCTCGATCTGATCGAAGGATTTTGATACTTTTGCCAAGTTGGTTTTGTACTTCATTCTTGAAATCTTTGAACTTTTCAAAGGTTTCATGCTTATGCTTCATTAGGTACACATACCCATATCTACTGAGGTCATCAGTAAATGTAACGAAGTATTGAAAACCACCTCTAGCTTGTGTACTTATTGGTCCACATACATCACTATGTATTAGTCCCAATAAAACATTTGCCCTTTCAACATGTCCCTTGAAAGGGGCTTTAGTCATCTTGCCCATTAAACAAGATTCGCATGTTTCATATGATTCAAAAGCAAATGAATCTAATACTCCATCATTATGAAGTTTAGATATGCGGTTCTCGTTTATGTGGCCCAAGCGACAATGCCAGAGATAAGTCGGATTACAATCATTATTTTTAATCCTTTTAGTATTTATGTTATAGATAGGCATATCAAGATTTAATAAATAAAGACCATTCACCATTTGTGCACTAGCATAAAACATATCATTTAAATAAATAGAACAACAGTTGTCTTTTATCATAAATGAAAATCCACACTTGTCTAAACAAGAAATAGAAATAATGTTTTTGGTAATGGATGGCACAAAATAACAGTCTTTTAAAATCAACGATAAACCAGAAGGCAAAGATAAATAATAATCTCCTATAGCTAATGCAGCAACTCTTGCTCCATTTCCAACTCGGAGATCAACTTCGCCTTTCGCCAACAATCTACTCTTTTTGAGGTCCTCCACATTTACACAAATGTGAGATCCACATCCAGTATCTAATACCCAAGATGAAGAAGTAGATAAATTGACTTCTATAACAAAAATACCTGAAGCAGAAGTCACACTTCATTTCTTTAGATCCTCCAGATATACTTTGCAGTTTCTTTTCCAATGGCCGGTCTCACCGCAATGGAAACCGTTCCCTTCCTTTGCTATCCCTCCCTTTGGCTTCAGTGCATAAGACTTTGGCTTAGATTTAACAAAGACCTTCTTTGCTTTCTTATTGCCTTTAGCTTTGGCCTTTCCTTTGCCCTTATGCACAATAAGAACATTTTTGGCCTTAGTCTTCTTTGTATTCGCTTCATATGTTCTCAACATACCAAGCAATTGTGGTAGAGTCTTTTCCATGTCAGTCATATTGTAAATTACTACAAATTGACTGAAGCTCTCAGGCAACGATTGCAAGATCACATCGGTGGCCAACTCTTGATCCAATGGAAAACCCAGTTTATCCAGATTCTCAATGTACCCAATCATCTTGAGTACATGAGTTCCAACTAGGCTTCCTTCTACCATCCTGCACTGGAACAACGCTTTAGAGACGTCATACCTCTCTTGTCTAGCTTGCTGTTGGTACAATTGCTTTAAGTGTTCGATCAAATCGAACGCCTCCATTTCCTCATGTTGCTTCTGAAGCTCAGAGTTCATGGTGGCAAGCATAAGGCAGCCAACATCAAGTGCGTCATTCTGATGCTTCTTGTAAGCATCTTTATCGGCTCTAGTAGCCGTCAGGGGAGGTTCCTCAACAGGTAAGGGTTCCTCTAGGACATATTGTTTCTTTTCTTGCTTGAGGACTATCCTCAGATTCCTATACCAGTCTAGGAAGTTTGTCCCATTCAATTTGTCCTTCTCAAGGACCGATCGTAGTGATAATGTGCTTGTTGTATTGTTAGTTGCCATGGATATCTATAATATAAATATGCAAAATAAGTTTATGATTTAATCATTTAACATGGTCTTATATTAAATGATGCTCCCACTATTTTGTTTAAAAATATCAACCCTCGAAACCTTTAGTGGGCCAAGATCCATATTTCACCTAATCTTGAGTTAGCTTTGGCTAATCGCCCAAGACTCGGTTATTAGGTAGACAACACTTTGTCAATTACATCCATGTAATTCTTGGATAGTTGGACGAACAACGCTTTGTTCAATTCATCAAATGAATTATTATCCAACCCATGCCTCTAGGTTCCCAATCCTATTGAGATAACCTAGTTAAGTCGTACCCAATTTAAAGTATAACGGATATCACTTTTATCCTTTCGCGCCTTACTAAGATTGCCACGGTGCTTTGCTTTGGCAAACCCACACATGTACAATCGAAGTTTTTGACGAGTACTTTGAATTTTGGAAGGCATCTAAAACTTAATATTTTAGAGGGATTTATTGATCTCATGATTAGTTTGATAATTTAAAATATGTCCACTACATATACGTGTATACATATCTACATATATGTGTAATACAATTATCAATCTAAAACATAAGATAAATCATGCATCAACATACATAATTAAAACGTGACATGGTTATAGCCCCTACTAGCGATTTCTCAAGCCAATGAGAAATCCTAAGAGTCAACCTAAGGTAACTTCACAAGCACCTTCCTTTGGCCAATTTATGAATGGCCTCCTCATCCCGGCACGATGCTCCATCTTCGTTGATCACCATCAACAAATAAACTACACTATTTACAAGATATAGAATTCCTCGATTCACATTCGAGGGGAACATAGGGGAGGGATAACATTTAGAATAAAATAGAGAAGGCACGACACGCAGGTCGTATTATAAATTACAAACATTCACAAATCCTATCTAATAGGTCAAAAAGGGCTATAACCATGCACCATGCTCAAACAACACATAAAACATGCTTTAACATTTAATTAATTAAATTCTAAACATTTTAAAATTTAATTCTAATTAAAACTGTAAAATAAATTTTGAAAAATTATCGTACGCTCGGGACATCACATGCCACAAACTAAAATGACTAAACCATGACCATCATGGTTCGAACCATCATGGACCAATCATGGGCCTAGGGTTCGAAACCCTAGCCCACGGCCGAGCCATAGAGTGAGCGCCGGCGGCGCTAGGTTCTAACCCTAGCTGCCATGCTCTTACATGGTGTTTCCATTGAGCCAACTTGATCGAAACATTGGAATTTGTTAGCCACGAGTCACGGTCAGGCCATGCACGGTGGTGGCTCAACCATCTCGAGCCAAAGGTTCGAAAACCATAGCTCTCATGTGGTGAAGCCACTTATCCATGCATGCGTGAACCATTATCGAGCCAAAGAGTTCAAAACTCATCCACGTCTCGAAACCTCCTTGCACGAACATGAGCCACAACGACTAGACCATTTCGAGCCAAGGGTCCGAAGCACCCTAGCCCTCATGTGGTGCAGCCGTGGGTTAAGTGCATAGGTGTTGGCCGAAAACAACTTGTTATGGATTCGATTATCGCTTCGTGTATCGTATACATTAAACTTTAATTATATCAAATATAATTTCATGACAATTTCACAAATTCAATTAATCATATCATATATGATTATATACAGTTTTATAGCATGTTATACAATTCTAATATGATTAAAACAATTTAACCACATAAATCCGATATGAGCCTTGTACACGGCTCTGACACCACTGTAAGTAATCCATTATGCATAGCAACGCAGCGGAATAAAAATATGGATTACATGACACCGGATCTATACATAGGTTGTCATATCGGATAAAAGAACAAAAGTCTCACCCTTGTAGCGTGTTTGAGCAGATTCCACGAAGCAGCACCACGTCCAACGCCTCCTTCGAGTCACTAGCAAAACTTATCAAGTTTTGCCTCAACGGTATCCACATGATCAAATCGGGTGAAGGGATAGTCTAAGAACAAGTTGCTAGACTCGTTCTTAGACCGGAACAAGGAACACTCGCGATTCACAATCGAAAAGGGATGGCCGGAATACACCAAAATCACGTCGGCTATGATGAAGCCGAGAGAGCTTGGAAATCCTCTTAGGCGGCCGAGAGCTCCTTGTTTAGGGTGGAATAATATGAATTATTGTCTAACAATTAATTATATCAAAGTTATTAAAGGGGCTTAATTAAGTTCAAGACTTTCTTAAAGTCTTATGGGCCCAAACCCATGATTTAATTAAAACCTTTTAATCACTTAATTAAGACTCTTCTTAATTAATTAATTCATCCAATGAATTTAATTCCCCTTCTCGATTTAATCTTTTGTGCGACCCGATAGGATCATGTAATGTTGGCAGTGACATAAAATCTCATTTTATGTCGCAAGCAATGAGCGGTATCTAGCAACACATCAATGCTACCCAAATTACAAGAATGTCAATGACTCGACATAACCTAGGAACTTGTGATAATATTTATCATGTAACTTAATCCCTTTGTCCTTTGTGTTTAGATTGAACACGAGTCATGGAATAGTCATACTCGTATATTCAATCTCTATTTCTTGATCCCCAAGTAGAACTAGAATAAACGAATAAGCTCGATATCTCATATCGACTCATTCGAGCATGGCCATGCATTTTAGTTCTCACTTGATCAAGGGCCAAACACATCTCCTGTTATATAGGAGGGACAAATCCTATCTCGATCAGTCAACATCCCTCTACATAATTCGTAGTGTATCCAATAATCGCCTTTATAGTTTACCCTGTTACGGGTAACGTTTGACAATATCAAGATACATAACTCCTTATGTTGGGATCTCTGATGATCACAAGTCGTAAGGATTACATACATTATTATCACTATGAGAATTGCTTATGACACTCATATAACTATCCATGTATCATTCTCATGGTGGGTCTGTCCAGTACATCATTCTCTAACATGTACCCATGTGTTGATTTGATATCTCATATCAATGAACAATTCATCAATCAACACATACTAGTCTCTACGTATTATCATTATCCCTATTCATGATAATACTTGACTATGGACATCTTTAAGAATAATACAATATTATTCTAAGGACATTAACATATATATTAATTCACATTGCACAGTTAATCGAATAATATATAATAATGATTTGCCATTTCATAAAATCATAAACATTGTATGTCCAAACCATCATTCAATTAGGGCATATCCCAACACACATCATACTGTAATTATTCATAATTACGCCATAATCACATCATATATATATACGTCATATCAAGGCATTACAACATATCATGAAGCGATCGATTGCCATAGAGATAAAACTTCAAGCGATCGATTGCTACTTATGAAGCGATCTATCGCACGCAGAGTCCTATACAAGAAAAATTCCTTAATTAAGTTTTGGGCTATATTTGGTACCATATTTCTTGGGCTCGTGAAGGAGAGCATAAAAGGGAGTTTTTATGTCAAAAATAGGGTTCTTCTCACCTCTGAATAGCAGCCTACCATTGGGAGAGTCATCACCTTCAAGAGGATTCAAAGCAACGCAGCTAGAGACGGGAACATCGGATCGACGCACGGTTTCAACATCGAGTGTTATACGTATTTCTGAACTTTGTTTTAGTTGTTATAAAACATTGTTTTTCATTTAATATGTTAGGCTATGTTTATTATCGAGACAAGGGGATCTTGTGTATGAACCCACAGTTTTAATTCTAGGTTTTTGATTGCATTATTGTTATCTTTGAGTTTGTGTTATGTTTTTAATGCTTTTATGGGACTAGATACCATTTGAATGATGTTAGTTTGCAATTGAGATCGAGAGAAGATATTGTAATACAGAACCAATAACATATACCGTGGATGTCAGACCAAGATCGAGAGATGACGTCAAATACACGAGTGATAGCTATAGATATCAAGTAATCGAAGGCTAAGGGTTTTCATAGAGCGTATGCAACATTGAATTTTTAAATAAGTGAACGAGAGTTACTTACTTCTAATCGGTGTTAGGTTTAATATAGCTCGAGATAGTGTATTAGATATAACCGGAAAACTTGTCACCTTAGATGTATTAACTTTAATTAGAACTAGTAGATGAATTGTGGGGGATTACTCAAGTGAACCGAAGTCTAGATATTTATCTCTAATGTTTACTATCTTATTTATTTGTGGTGTGGTTGATTCTTGGAGTTGAGTAAATTAGTTAATCTTTCAAAACAATTTCGTAGGTTAAATATTACGCTAATTACTACTAGTCCCTGTGGGTCTGACAATCCTTACTTTTAGATCATTATACTAAAACTTGACACCGTACACTTGCGGTATATAATCGCTACACTGGAAGTAATTGTTTAAAATAAAAGCGATCAAGTTTTTGGCGCCGTTGCCGGGGACTAATTTAAGTAATATCATAAGAGATTAGTTTACTATAATTTAGCCATATTTATTTTATTTTTATTTTTATTACGGTTTATATGATTTCACTACTGCTGTTCCTTCGTTGTTTTGATTATTGCAGGTAGTTGTCCTTGTGCTACGAAGTGACAAACATATACTAGAGCCACTTGACTTAGAGATTGAACGAACTTGCCGTAGACTTCGGAAAGAAACTCGAGAGATAGCTGAGAATAATCAAAGAGGGAATGGTGAACAACACAACGAGGAAGTGCCAATTACAAGATCTATGACGGACTATACACAACCAACCTTTCAAGGCACTATGTCTAGCATCACTGGACCAAGGATTCAGGCTAATAACTTCGAGATCAAGCCTGCCATAATTCAGATGATTCAACATTTTGTGCAATTTGGAGGATCGCCTACTGATGATCTTAATGCTCATATCTCCAACTTCTTGGAGATATGCGACACGTTCAAGCACAATGGCGTCACTGACGACGCTATCAGGTTATGACTTTTCCTTTTTTCCTTAAATGACAAAGCTAAGAGTTGGTTAAATTCATTGCTTGCAGGATCGATCACTACTTGGGAGGGGATGGCTCAAGCCTTTTTATCAAAATACTTTCCTCCTTCCAAGACAGTTATGATGCGCAATGATATCACCACATTCATGCAACATGATCCGGAGACACTGTATGAAGCTTGGGAGCTCTTCAAGGATCTACTTCGAAGATGCCCACATCATGGCCTTCCGATTTGGCTTCAGGTACAAACATTTTACAATGGTTTATTTTCTGCTAATAGATCCATGATTGATGCAGCAGCAGGATGAACCATTATGAGAAAGACACCTGAGGAAGCTTACACACTTTTGGAAGAGATGGCGTCCAACAGTTACAAGTGGCAATCGAGAGGAATGTGCCCAAGAGACCGATTGGGTGCATCAAGTTGACGAGGTGACATTGATACAAGCTCAGTTGGAGGCGTTGAATAAGAAAATGGATAGCTTCAGCATGACAGTGATGCAAGCTCAAGTGGTCATATGTGATTTATGTGGAGGCAACCATCCGAGCACGGAATGCCAGGCAAGTAATCCTTTTGTGCAATCTACTGAAAATGCTAACTTTGTTGAAAACCATCCCCAACGGGGTAACTCTTACTCCAACAACTATAACCAACCATGGAGGAATCATCCAAACTTCTCTTGGTCCAACCAAAAGAATAATTTAAATCCACAACCTCCACCGGGTTATCCACCAAAGTCGAGTATGGAAGAGTTGCTGACCAGGTTCATTACATCAACGGAGAATAGAATGCAGAATCAGGATGTTTCAATAAAGAACTTGGAAACTCAAGTGGGACAGTTGGCGAACATTCAATCTGGAAGAATGCAAGGAACCTTGCCTAGCGATGCCGAGAAGAATCCGAAGGAGCAAGCCAATACCGTGACCCTTAGGAGTGGAAAGGAACTTAGTGACAAGAAGGAGACTGAAAAGATTTCAATAAAGCAAGAGGAGAAGGAGCAACCACGCATGTAAGGACCCTAGTTCCTTAAATGCGGATTAAAGGCGTAAATAAAATTTTCATGCATAAACGAGTATAAAAGTTGTGTTGATGCCTTGAGCTAATAGATTACAGTGCCAAAATAAAGTTCCAAAGGGGATTAGTTACATTCCCAACCAACGAATGTTAATCCTATAGCTTTACACTATTCCTAGAGTAGATACTATACAAAAGAATGTGCCTGCTACCAAGAGCACTCCTCACTAGCTCACCGCATCAACTCGCCTTAGCCCGTTCGCCCAAAAGTACCTACAGGAACAACCCCCGAAACCATGAGCATGTAAATAAATCATATTCACAATAATATGATGGCAATTCAAATGCATAAATCGTAAATGCGCTTCACTTCCTGTATTTAATACATTTAAAAGCTCCCTTGGGTTGTCCCTGTACCACAATCATAATCAATGGATTATAAAACCAATAATTTATGTCATGACATGCACTCATTCCATGTATACCAATGGCCAATTCCAGTCTTATTATATCAGTGGCATAATACCCCTCGCGTTTACATGACAGCGGCATTAATACCCCTCGCTTCGACATATTAGCGGCACAATATACCTCGCATCAACATGACAGCGGCATTATCCTTCGCTTCGACTTTGCGGCAAATATTCTTCATCGCTATAATATGACAGCGACAAGTATTCTATCATCGCTTCGACATGAAGGCGGCAAGTATTATTCATCACTGTAATATAATCTCGACTCACAATCACATGCAACCACAATGCATATCCAACCATGTATGCAACCATAATGCATAATTAAGACCATGTATGCAACCGTAATGCATAACCAATTCAAAGCGTAATAACTACGTTTCACCGTCCGATGCTCGTACGTCTCACTACGTACCTTAGTTCCCAAGTGGAGATATCGTGGACTTTATCTCATAAGCTGTGTAGCCACCTGGGATGGTTCTACACATTCACACAAATCAATATTAGGAGCCAATAATAGTCCAATATCAAAAATTCCAGAAAATATCCAAAAATACCATATTTTGCCTTTCACGATCGATCGCCTGTGGCGGGCGATCGATCGCGAAACCTTACTGCCCGTACCAAAATTTTCACCCTTCGGCGATCGATCGCCACATTTTGCGCAATCGATCGCCAGCCTCACCGATCGATCGCCAAGATGTGGCGATCGATCGCCAATTGCCCCTGGAGCCTACTGCTGGCTCGCGATCGATCGCCAAAAACGGGCGATCGATCGCTGACCCCTGTACATCGAATTCCACAATTTTTGCACACCATTTTCAACCCAAACCATACCAACACTTAAACCATTAAACCAACAACATAAATAACATCATAAACCTCCAAAATACACCTTAAAACAACCATAAATCCAAAACCCAACCAAAACAATACCAACCCAAAACAAACCCATTTCAAAACCATTCAAAACCATATCAAACCCAATCCAAACACAATAAAAACAACAAGGAGGTATCCATACCTCTTGGGGACTCCAAATCTCCCAACAAATTCCACAAATCAAGTTTTTGGAAGGATTTCTCTTCCTCTTTTGTGCCAAAAACGAAAATGGAAGGGGATGAGGGTTTGGGTGGATGATTTGGGGAAAAATAGAAAGTGATGGGTATAGTGGGGGTTGGGGGTATTAAGTGGGATTGTTTTAATTAAATTCCACTCCCACAATTGCCATGGTGTATAAAACACCCCAACTTGATATTTTAAAAGCATTTACCAAAATGCATCAAAATCCCAATTAAAATCATGCTTGACCAAATAATTACCAATTACCCTAAACAAACCATAATAACCCCTAATTTCCCTACATGCATAACATGCACCCCGAAATGCACCACCGGGTCACGCATACCATGTGACTAAGCATTTCCCCAAGATAATTAATTTCAACACACATATTAATTATCACCATAATAATCACATAAACATAAGTAATGCCCAAATTGCAATTAATTATTTCGGGGATATCACAATACTCCCCTTACCCAAAAACGAAAGCAAACATAATCACATACCAGAAAATAACCCCGGGTAGTGCTGCATCATATGCCGCTCCGTCTCCCACGTGGCCTCTTCGACACCGCTGCGATCCCACTGAACCTTGACCATCGGTATCACTTTGTTCCGAAGTCTGCGATCAGCCCTATCCAAAATCCTGACTGGCCGTTCCTCATAGGACACATCAGAATCCAACTGAACTTCAGAAGGCTGCAATACATGCGACAGATCCGGCTCATACTTCCGCAGCATAGATACATGAAACACGTCGTGAATACCAGACAACGACGGTGGCAGTGCCAAACGGTAAGCCAAGGTACCGATGCGCTCTAAGATCTCATACGGTCCCACATACCTCGGAGACAATTTACCACGCATACCAAACCGAACTACACCCCTGAAAGGTGAGATCTTCAGAAAGACTCTGTCTCCCAACTGAAACTCCAACGGTCTCCACCGTTTATTCGCATAGGCTGCTTGCCTGTCTTGGGTTGCCTTCATTTTCTGATGGATAACCTTTACCTTATCCTCCATCTCCCGTATCAGTTCGGGTCCTCCCACTGCTTTACTGGTCAAGTCATCCCAGTATAATGGCAACCTACAACACCTACCATACAAAGCCTCAAACGGTGCCGTCTGAATACTCGCCTGATAGCTGTTGTTGTAAGAAAACTCTACCAAGGCCAAAGAATCTTGCCATGAGGCATCAAACTTCAACACACAAGCTCGTAGCATGTCCTCGAGCGTCTGTATAGTACGCTCAGTCTGACCGTCCGTCTCGGGATGATATGACGTACTCAATCTCACCTCAGTACCCAATGCTGACTGAAGACCTCCCCAGAAATGAGATGTGAACCGCGGATCTCTGTCAGATATAATGGACACTGGAATCCCATGTAGTCTCACTATGTCCCGGACATACAGCTGAGCCATCCTCAAGTATGTGTACGTCATACTGTAGGGAATGAAGTGAGCTACCTTTGTCAGCCTGTCAATGATCACCCAAATGGCATCACAACACGAAGTAGTCCTCGGCAAGTGGGTCACAAAGTCCATAGATATGTGCTCCCACTTCCACTCCGGTATCTCTAAGCTCCTTAGTTCGCCACCGGGTCTCTGTCTCTCTGCTTTAACTAGTTGACAGATCAAACACTTCTTGACAAAAGCGATCACATCACGCTTCATCCGCTTCCACCAGAACTAATCACATAAGTCCTTATACATCTTCCTCCCTCCTGGGTGGATACTGAATCGGCTACTATGAGCTCGCTCCAAGATTCCTCTACGCAACTCCGGCGTACATGGAATTACCCATCGGTTACCAAGTCTCAAAGAACCATCCTCAGCCACTCTGAACTTTGACGGCTGCACCTGAAGTGCCAATGATGACCATCTCTGAACCTCATCATCTGTCCTCTGAGCTCTTCTGATATTCTCATAGATATCTGGCTCAGCCAATAAGGTCGATACCCAAACCGGCGATGCGTCCACATCGAAGTCATAGCCTAGATGGCAGCAAGAAGTCATCATAGCTGACAAATGCATGACATCCTCAGCAGTATTCTTCACCTTCCGACTCAAGGCGTCTGTTGTCAAATTGGATTTCCCCGGATGATACTCTATTTCACAGTCATAGTCTTTAATCAGATCCATCCATCTCCTCTGACGCATATTCAACTCCGCCTGAGTGAATAAGAATTTCAGACTCTTATGATCCGTATATATGGTAAAAGATGTACCATACAGATAATGCCTCCAAATCTTCAGGGCAAAGATAATAGCTGCCAACTCCAAATCATGGACTGGGTATCTAGCCTCATGCGGCTTCAACTGCCTCGATGCATAAGCTACCACATGCTTATCTTGCATCAATACACAACCCAAGCCTGCAGTGATGCGTCAGTATAAAGGACAAACCTCTTGTTCTCTGAGGGAATCACCAATACCGGTGCCGTCGTCAATCGGTGCTTCAACTCTTGGAAGCTCTCCTCGCAAGCCTCTGACAAAAGAAGGGTACTATCTTTTGGGTCAACTGCGTCAGTGGCTTAGTAATCTTAGAAAATCCCTCGACGAAGCGTCGGTAATAACCAGCCAAACCAAGAAAACTCCGTATCTCGGGCACAGAAGTGGGTGCAGCCCACTCCATCACGGCTTCAATCTTCCTGGGGTCTACTGAAATCCCACTGCTAGATATGACATGTCCCAGAAATACTACACTGCTCAACCAAAACTCACACTTACTGAGCTTGGCATATAAATGGTGATCTCTGAGGATCTGGAGCACTGTCCTCAAGTGTCTCACATGCTCTTCCTCGCTCCGGGAGTAGATGAGTATGTCATCAATAAACACAATGACGAACTGATCCAGATAGGGTTGGAACACCCGGTTCATCAAGCTCATAAAGACAGCCGGGGTGTTCGTCACACCGAACGGCATCACTAACAACTCGTAGTGCCCATATCGAGTCTGAAATGCTGTCTTCTGTACATCCTCCTCCCTGACCCGTATCTAGTGGTACCCGGATCTCAAATCAATCTTGCTATACAGCTTTGTGCCTTGCAACTGATCAAATAAATCATCGATTCTCGGGAGAGGATACTTGTTCTTTACCGTGGCCTTATTCAGTTGCCGGTAGTCGATGCACAAACGCATCAAACCATCCTTCTTCTTCACGAAAAGAACCGGTGTGCCCCAAGGTGATACGCTAGGGCGTATATATCCTTTATCAAGGAGTTCCTGCAACTGCTCCTTCAGTTCTCTTAACTCTGTCGTTGCCATCCGGTAAGGGGCACGAGAAATGACGGATGTCCCCGGTAATAACTCGATCCCAAACTCAACTTCCCTTGCCGGTGGGAATCTGGGAATCTTCTCTGGGAACACATCAACAAACTCCGCTACCACTGGTACATCCTCAACCTTTAACTCTTTACCCTTTCCCGACGTGTCCACAGCATAGATGAGGTAGCCCATATGTCCACGTTCCAACAATTGGGACATATTGATTGCCGAAATCAACAGAATCTTCGCACGAGACCCGTTGCCATAAAAAGTCCACTGAACTCCCAAATGAGATCTGAACCGAACTGTCCTCTGCCGACAATCTACCACTGCCTGATATCTATTCAGAATGTCGATGCCCACAATGCAGTCAAAATCTGACATACCCAAAACAATCAAATCTGCCTTTATCTCATTGCCCTCAAAATAAATGAGGCAGGATCAGCAACAACTTTCTTTCCGGCGGGTGTCGAGACCAATAGAGACGTGGGTAACGGAGACGTGCACATATGATGTCTCGCCACAAAGTCCGCAGACACAAAGGAGTGCGAAGCACCTGTGTCTATCAAAATAAAGGCGGAATATGTAAATAGAAGGCACGTACCAGCTATCACCTCCTCTGGAGCTGCATTGGCCTGCTCCCGGGTCAATGCATAGACCTGTCCCTGAGGTGGCCCCATATGTCGAGGCACCATCGGTGGCCTCTGCTGAACTGTACCACTAGAAAACCTCCCTCGACCTTCCCTGAGATCCGTCTGTCCTTCCCGATTAGGACAACGCCGAGCAATGTGGCCCGACCTGCCACATATATAGCACGCAGAACAGTCATCCATCAAATGCGGCCCTCCGAAAAAGTGGCACTTAATATCTCCAACTCTACCAGCTTGAGTTGGTCCTCCATGAGTAGATGCACCACCCCTTCGGTCCCCTTGCTTCCGGCCATCCAGCCGCCTTCCGCTAAACCGGGAGGAAGAAGAAGTCCCTCTTGACTTGAAAGATCCTCCCCGGGTGAGGGTATGGCCTCAGGATAAGCGCTCACCCCTATCTCTGCTAACTCCGCTCTAACCAGTGCATCATCAAAAGATGACGGGTTGTTTGAAATAACCCGATCAAATATTTCCGATCGTAGCCCCTTCAGAAAGTGCCTCATCTTGGCATGCCCGTTTGTAGCGATGAGTGGCACATACCTCAATAGTGATGAGTAGTGCATGGCATAGTCCGAAACTGTCAGGCTCCCTTGCTTCAGATTTGTAAATTCGTCCTCCTTAGTTTGCCTAGCCGCAGCAGAGAGTATCGGTTTAGAAACCGAGTTCTAAATAAAGTCCAGTCAATTACCATGCCTTGGGCCCTCAATTCCATCACAGTCGTCTTCCAATTCCATCACAGTCGTCTTCCACCACATAGAAGACTTCTTTGCCAGCTGGAATTCTGCCAGTCTTAACCAATCCGTCCTACAACACGGCGCAGACACGAATATCTGTTCCAATCTCTCCAGCCACTCCTCGGCCTCTTCCCCTGTTTCTGTTCCCTCAAACATGGGCGGGTGAAAGATCAGAAACTGAGTCAGGCTAAGCTCCCCTGGTAATAGCAACTGAGCAACCGGTTCCATGCCCATAGCAGGTGGAGGTAAAGGATTCGCCTGACCAATGCTAGCATTCACGCTCCCAACATCACCCACCTCTTCATTGAGGTCCCCCGCATTCATAGGCGCCATGCTGTAACACAAAGGTTAACAACAATTCCAAACAATATATATGTTATGCCGCTAGATAACATGAACGATAATAAGCATGTTAGTATAACAATTTATACACCAACATATACCACATGCATAAACATGCCCAAATGTAAACACCTAGCCAACCATGCTAAGGCTACCCTTCACTCATTCACGGGTTCTCTAACCACTGCTCTGATATCACTAATGTAAGGACCCTAGTTCCTTAAATGCGGATTAAAGGCGTAAATAAAATTTTCATGCATAAACGAGTATAAAAGTTGTGTTGATGCCTTGAGCTAATAGATTACAGTGCCAAAATAAAGTTCCAAAGGGGATTAGTTACATTCCCAACCAACGAATGTTAATCCTATAGCTTTACACTACTCCTAGAATAGATACTATACAAAAGAATGTGCCTGCTACCAAGAGCACTCCTCACTAGCTCACCGCATCAACTCGCCTTAGCCCGTCCGCCCAAAAGTACCTACAGGAACAACCCCCGAAACCATGAGCATGTAAATAAATCATATTCACAATAATATGATGGCAATTCAAATGCATAAATCGTAAATGCGATTCACTTCCTGTATTTAATACATTTAAAAGCTCCCTTGGGTTGTCCCTGTACCACAATCATAATCAATGGATTATAAAACCAATAATTTATGTCATGACATGCACTCATTCCATGTATACCAATGGCCAATTCCAGTCTTATTATATCAGTGGCATAATACCCCTCGCGTTTACATGACAGCGGCATTAATACCCCTCGCTTCGACATATTAGCGGCATAATATCCCTCGCATCAACATGACAGCGGCATTATCCTTCACTTCGACTTTGCGGCAAATATTCTTCATCGCTATAATATGACAACGGCAAGTATTCTATCATCGCTTCGACATGAAGGCGGCAAGTATTCTTCATCACTGTAATATAATCTCGACTCACAATCACATGCAACCACAATGCATATCCAACCATGTATGCAACCATAATGCATAATTAAGACCATGTAGGCAACCATAATGCATAACCAATTCAAAGCGTAATAAATAAGTTTTACCGTCCGATGCTCGTACGTCTCACTACGTACCTTAGTTCCCAAAAGTGGAGATATCGTGGACTTTATCTCCTAAGCTGTGTGGCCACCTGGGATGGTTCTACACATTCACACAAATCAATATTAGGAGCCAATAATAGTCCAATATCAAAAATTCCACAAAATATCCAAAAATACCATATTTTGCCTTTCGCGATCGATCGCCTGTGGCGGGCGATCGATCGCGAAACCTTACTGCCCGATACCAAAATTTTCACCCTTCGGCGATCGATCGCCACATTTGGCGCGATCGATCGCCAGCCTCACACCGATCGATCGCCAAGATGTGGCGATCGATCGTCAATTTCCCCTGGAGCCTACTGCTGGCTCGCGATCGATCGCCAAAAACGGGCAATCAATCGCTGACCCCTGTACATCGAATTCCACCATTTTTGCATACCATTTTCAACCCAAACCATACCAACACTTAAACCATTAAACCAACAACATAAATAACATCATAAACCTCCAAAATACACCTTAAAACAACCATAAATCCAACACCCAACCAAAACAATACCAACCCAAAACAAACCCATTTCAAAACCATTCAAAACCATATCAAACCCAATCCAAACACAATAAAAACAACAATGAGGTATCCATACCTCTTGGGGACTCCAAATCTCCCAACAAATTCCACAAATCAAGTTTTTGGAAGGATTTCTCTTCCTCTTTTGTGCCAAAAACGAAAATGGAAGGGGATGAGGGTTTGGGTGGATGATTTGGGGAAAAATAGAAAGTGATGGGTATAGTGGGGGTTGGGGGTATTAAGTGGGATTGTTTTAATTAAATTCCACTCCCACAATTGCCATGGTGTATAAAACTCCCCAACATGATATTTTAAAAGCATTTACCAAAATGCATCAAAATCCCAATTAAAATCATGCTTGACCAAATAATTACCAATTACCCTAAACAAACCATAATAACCCCTAATTTCCCTACATGCATAACATGCACCCCGACCATCGGGTCACGCATACCATGTGACTAAGCATTTCCCCAAGATAATTAATTTCAACACACATATTAATTATCACCATAAATAATCACATAAACATAATTAATGCCCAAAGTGCAATTAATTATTTCGGGGATATCACAGCGCAAGAAGGGTAAGTCCATTGGAGCCACTATACCGATCTCACCATAAGAAAAGGTACACATTCCTCTCCCATTTCCCGCAGCAGTTAATAGAGCAAAAGTTGATTCAAACTTTGCAACAAAATTTACACATTCTTAAGAATTTGCATATCGATATACCATTTATTAAAGCGTTACGAGAAATGCCTAATTGCCAAATTCTTAAAGAAAATGTTATCTAAGAAGCAGAAAGTGGGAGAGCACGAGACTGTCTTTTTGACTAAGGAATGTAGTGCTATGGCGCAAAATAAATCGGCCACTAAGTTAAAATATCGAGGGAGTTTCTCTATTCCGTGCTCTGTTGGGCCGATTTCCTCTATTAAATCGTTATGTGATTTGGGTGCTAATGTGAACTTAATGCCTTTGTCCGTTTTCAGGCGACTTGGGCTGGGAGAGCCGAAACCCACAAGGGTGATGTTGCAAATGGCAGACAAGTCTATCATCTACCCACTAGGAATCATCGAAGTTGTGCCAGTCAAGATAGATCAATTCGCCTTTCTGGTGGATTTCTTAGTGTTGGATATGGAGGAGGGATTGAGAATGTCATTGATCCTGGGACGCCCATTCCTAGCTACAGGAAGAGCCATCATTGATGTAGAAGAAGAGAAGTTGATCCTACGTATAGGAGAGGATCAGGTTACGTTCAATATGTTTAAATCTACAACACAACGAGCATGATTATCTATAAGTTAACATGATTGACACTTTGCTGGTTGATGTCATGCAAGGTACTGAAGAGATGGAGGTGAAGACCGAGCTAGAGGCTAACCAAGGTAAGAGCTGTGACATGGTGAAGCCAAGGAATGCAAAGAAGCAGAATGGTAAAAGGATGTTCATGATGGGAGAGAAAGTCCAATTACATAAAGCACCACCAGCTCGCATTTTCCAAAGCAAACGAAAGGCTTCATGGGTGGGACCATTCACTGTGACTAAGATATACTTGCATGGAGCCATTAAGGTAAGTGATCCTAGTCTAGGCACTTATGTCGTTAATGAAGAAAGGTTGAGGCACTACCCAGTCGATTATGGAGATTTGTGCCCCACAAACCATCCCAACCTTTGAGGAAATGTGGTAAAAAGACCAGCTTGGGACTATAAATCAATAACTAATTTTTCTTCCTTCTCATTCGTTTCGAATTTAGTAGGTACTTTCATGATTTTAGTTTGGTTGTTGACTCTTTAAATTTTTTTCTTTGTAGGAAAAATGCTTGCCAAAAGAAGATGAGACTCTTTAAAAAAAAAAAAAAAAAAAAAAGAGAAGTCCTTACTGGAGACAGGCGATCGATCACTTCCTATTAGGCGATCGATCGCCTCGCAAAGTAAAATCGCCCAAATGCTACTGGAGACAGGCGATCGATCGCTCCCTATTATGTGATCGATCACCTCGCAACCAAAAAAAATCACCCAAACGCTACTGGAGACAGGCGATCGATCGCTTCCTATTAGGCGATCAATCGCCTATCGCGATTTTTTATTTTAAAAAAACACTCAACCCTCACTCTACACACACATTATCAGACTTTCTCCCCTCTAAATCCCTAATTCCCTCTTTCAAAATCCCCAAATTTCCAAAATTCCCCTCTAATCTTCACACAAAAGTGATATCTTCTCCTTTCTAGTACAATTATCTAAGTTTGTTCCAATTTTTCTACAGATTCCAAGCTAGGGTTGGACATTCCAAGCACAAAGTAAAGATTACTCAAAGCCAAGGACCACTCACCATCAAAGTTTCGAAATCTTGAGGTACATTGGCTAGAACTTTCATGGTAATGCTCAATTTCTAAAATATTGGGGATAGTTGGACAAGATTCAATTTTTAGGGATTGTGGTGCAATTGATAATATTGGGGGAGTTTTATATTGTTGTTTTTGTTGGGATTGAATTAACTAGTGGATTCTTGCTATTGGTGTGTGCAAAGTTTGATATTGTTGGTTTTGTTGGGATTGGCTTAAGCTACTGGATTATTGATATTGGGGTGCGAAGTTTGACATTGTTGGAGGTTGTTGAGAAATTGCTTGTGAGTTTACATACATATCATGACACCGAAAAAGAAGCCAAGAGGAGGGGCATCATCTTCATCCTCCACCACTACATATGACACTTCCCGCTTTGCTAACCAAGCGGCATTAGAATTCTTTGATAAATGGCGTGCTAGGCCCTTAGTAAGGGAGAGGGGAATGGAGATGGACACGCCAGATTCCACCAAACGCCATGGTTGGTTGAGTTTGTGCAACCCCCATGCCATGCCGTCATCCCCATCGTCAAGGAATTTTATGCCAACTTTAAGGTCTCCGTGAACAAACCATATCTTACCATTCGACGGAAGAAGTTTCTATTCGATAGTGAACGGATCAATCGCATCTATGGGATGCCGCATATAGAAACCAATGAGTACTCCGTTTACATGCAACACCACCTCGATTATACTGAAGTTATTGAAACCTTATGTGGGGAGGGGGTGTAATGGAATCTAACTTATGATGGGAAGATCAAGAATTTCAAGAAGACTCAGTTGAAACCCGAGGCAGATGTCTGGTTTACATTTTTTTCTCATAGAGTCCTACCATCTACTCACACTGATGTTGTTACCAAGGAGAGAGCAGTGCTGGTTTTTGCTATTATGACGGGCCGCTCGGTTAATGTTGGGAGCATCATCTATTCCTCAATGCATTTAGCGGTGGAAGGCTCCTCCACAATTGGTCAACCATTCCCTTCATTAGTCACCGAGCTGTGCCGACAGGAACAGGTGCCTTGGGAGTCTCATGAGGAGACAAGTGTGCCATTCATTCCTCTTCGCCTTCCTAGACCGCCGCCGGAGCCAGAGTCAACATCAGGGCCATCACAAGGGCCTAATTCAGCACCAGGGCCATCACAAGCGCCCAAGCAGCCCGAGTCATCTCGCCGACCTGTACCACGTCGCTATTCTACAATAGCTAATCCTACCACCAATGTTCAAAGATTCCAATCTCTTGAGACGAAGGAGTTGATGGCTATGAACTTTCGTCATCGACTGATGCAGGGTGAGCACAGACAACTTTGGCAAAACCAAGAGGAGATTTTACAGAATCAGGAGGACATGCACGTAGAAATGTGATAATTCCTACGATTCTCCTACGGCTGGCATACGGTTGCAGCTCAAGCTTACCCCAACTTGGTTTTCCCAACGCCACCCACTCTCCAGCCATAGCCACCACCCACCGACGATGATGATGACGATGTAGACGCCGATGAGAATGAGGATGACAAGCATTGACAGTCGTCACCACAGGTATTACATTGTCCTACTGTTTATTCATGTTCACTACATTGAGGACAATGTAGTATTTAAGTTTGGGGGAGTGTTTGACTTATGATTTAATATTGTGTGATTTGTGAATTATGTTAGTAGTGAGTCTTAGTATGTTTAACTGTGCGTCTGATATCATGTTTACTGCTGTGGAATCTATGATTTAGCTTAATATTGATGAGTCTGATGAAGAGCATGAAATTTTTTTTAGTGTAATTGGATTAAAATAGTGACTCCATGCCATGATGATATTAGTTTTACTCTACTTATGACTTGAATCTTGATGATTGTAACCATGTTGTGAATATTTTGAGTTGAGTTGACATGTTGAAAATGAGGAATAAATTGAGCACATTGAGTCATGAACTTGTTGATTACATTTAAAGTAGTGATGCTATGTGTGAACTTGATGACATGTCTTGAGCATCTTAGTGTAATCATAGTACCTATTTGATGATGGCACTTTGAGGTGAATTTTTTATAATTATGAACTGAACTTGGACATGATTTAGGCGATCTTTGGAACGTTTGAGTCTTTCAAGCCTACCTTGTCTACATTTATCCCTAGTGTCCAACTTTGAGCTTGATTGAATTAGAATGGAAATTAGCCATCATTCGACTTTTGTCGATAAACTCATTATACCTACCTTGTATAGCCTAAAAAATGAAAAAAATTATCTTTACCCCAAGGGAGTATAATGAATCTCATTAGATGCACATAAATGGCTATATTTGATGAGTATTGTGAAAAGAATTGATGCATGAGAAAAGAAAATGATAGATAAAGCCTTGAAAAAAAAGTATATAAATAAGACCCAAAGCGGGCAAGGCTAAAAGAAAAGGAAGAGAAGCTCGATATGTGCTACAAAAAAGTGAACTTTAAATGATACACTCTCTTTTTTGTGCTTATCCTATCTTTTCTTTGTAACCGACACCAAAAGGCCTAACATTATAAGCTTGAAAAGTCATTTTGATCCAAGTATAGGAATTAATTACATTAGTGAAGAAGTGCTTGAAAACTAGGCATATGAGATACTCGATGATAATCTTGATTGTTATTGATTAACACTGTTTTGATCTATGATGATTGTATGATATTTGTGATTGACAACAGCACACACACACGTTCCGAATTTGAGACTGTTATTTGACTTAAGGAGAAAACACTTCGCGTCCAACGATTTGAGGGCTTCTTGTTGTGGTATGAGTAAAAGTTCTGAGATAAACGTATGAGCACGAAATAATCCATGTCACTTATTACACTTATATTTGCATATATTTCTTGCTATTTTTATAGTGATTCTTGGAAGATTTTACGCTTTTGGTTGTGTTTTGGTATATTTCCAGGAATCAGGTAGAAGTGCAAGAAACACTGAAAAAAAACCCCGTTTTATGGATTGGGAGGTGGAACTATGACAAGACAAGTCAAGCCATTGGAAAAGAAGTGAAAAAAGGTTGAACTGATGAAAAAAAATAAAGCGATCGATCGCTCATTACCATGAGATCGATCGCCATCAGCCAAAAACATGAAGGAAATTTGAAGCAAGAGGCGATCGATCGCCTATAGGAAGAGATCGATCGCATTGGGGCAACTTATGTGATCGATCGCATATCATGAAGCGATTGATCACCATAGAGATAAAACTTCAAGCGATCGGTCGCTACTTACGAAGCGATCGATCGCACGCAGAGTCCTATACGAGAAAAAAGTATCAAAGGGAGTTTTACGTCAATAATAGGGTTCTTCTCACCTCTGAATAGCAGCCTACCATTGGGAGAGCCATCACTTCAAGAGGATTCAAAGCACCGCAGCTAGAGATGGGAACATCGGATCGACGCACGATTTCAACATCGAGTGTTATACGTATTTCTGAACTTTGTTTTAGTTTTATTTTCGATTTCAATGTTTATAATGTTGTTAAATGTAATAAAACATTGTTTTTCTGTTAATATGCTAGGCTAAGTTTGTTATCGAGACAAGAAGATCTTGTGTATGAACAATTTTAATTCTAGTTTTTTATTGCGTTATTGTTATCTTTGAGTATTTGTTATGTTTTTAATGCTTTTAAGGGATTAGATACCCTTTGAATGATGTTAGTTTGAAATTGAAATCCAGAGATGATATTGTAATACGGAACCAATAACATATACCGTGGATTTCAGACCGAGATCGAGAGATGACATCAAATACGAGAGTGATAGCTATAGATATGTAGTAATCGAAGGCTAAGTGCTTTCATAGAGCATATGCAACATTGAATTGTTAAATAATTGAACGAGAGTTACTTACTTCAAATCGGTGTTAGGTTTAATACAGCTCGAGAGAGTGTATTAGATATAACCGGAAAACTTGTCACCTTAGATGCATTAACTTTAATTAGAACTAGTAGATGAATTGTGGGGGATTACTCAAGTGAACCGAAGTCTCAATATTTATCTCTATTGTTTACTATCTTATTTCTTTGTGGTGTGGTTGATTCTTGGAGTTGAGTAACTTAGTTAATCTTTCAAACAATTTTGTAGGTTAAATATAGTACACTAATTAAATTTGGTAATTACTACTAGTCCCTGTGGGTATGACAATCCTTACTTTTAGATCATTATACTAAAACTTGACACCGTACACTTGTGGTATATAATTGCTACACTGGAATTAATTGTTTAAAATAAAAGCGATCAGGCCTCCTCGTGGTTTTACTGATCAATTTGGATCCAAGGTATGCAGGTTTATCTCTATGAATTGAATCAACTCTCAAAGCATGGTTCGAGAGATTTACTAAGTTTGTTAAAGGCCAGGGATACAACCAGGGTCAATCTGATCATACTATATTCACAAAGAAGTCATCCACTGAAAAGTTTTAGGTATTACTTGTTTATGTTGATGAGATAATATTAACAGGAGACGATATCGAAGAGATGAGCAGGTTGAGGGAAATTTTACTCACAGATTTTTGGATCAAAGACTTGGGGCACCTGTAGTACTTTCTTGGAATGGAAGTAGCAAGTTCTAAGAAGGATTCATGGCTTCACAATGTAAATATGTTCCGGATCTTCTGAAAGATACTCGAATTAGTGGATTTAGACATTCAAATACTTCAATAGAGGCAAATGGAAAACTAAGAGAAATTAAGGATGGAGTGCCAATAAATAAAGGAATGTTTCAAAGATTAGTTGGAAGATTGATCTACTTATCACATACGAGGCCGGATATTGCATTTGCTGTGAGTATGGTAATTCAATTTATGAATTCACCATATGAAGAGCACTTGGAAGGTGTATTTAGCATTATCAGACACCTGAAAGGAACACCAGACAAAGGTTTGAGATTGACTTCTAAGGGAGTAAAACTGAATTTCCCGATTGAAGACCAACAATGGAAACCAGCTCTTGCGTGTGTTATGCTGATGTAACATAATACCAATGGAAGTGGTGTGGACCTCGAGGCCAAAAAGTATTGCAATAAACCAAGATTCTTCATATGAAAAGATGTCAGAAGATGCACCTGTAACTGCTGAATCAATACGGTGTCGGAACCCATAATAATAAAATCATCAACATAGACCAGAAGTATGACGATTCCCATAGAATTTTTGTGAAGAAAAGAGTTGCATCAAACTTACTTTGAGCAAACTGAAAAACAAGTAAAGTATTGTGAAATTTTTCAAATCATGTCGTCGGAGCCTGCTTCAACCCATATGGAGAAATACAAGGGCGACACACTTCCGAGGAAGGAGTAATAAATAGGATGGGAGGCGGAGACCTTAGATCGCCAAGAAGGAAAGCATTTTTTATATTCATATGTCAGAGTGACCATTCCTAGGAAGCGGCGAGTGCTAATATAGTGAGGATCATAGTCATACTGGCGACGGGGACAAAGGTTTATTCGTAATCACTACCATATTCTTGGCGATTCCCAAGAGACACAAGCCGAGCTTTATATTTGTTGATGGACACATCATACCGGAATTTGACAGAATACACCAACTTACAGCCAATTGGCTTGATGCCCGAGGGACAAGACACAATGTCCCAGGTATGATTGTCCTGAAGAGCCTGGAATTCTTCCTGCACAGCTTGCTGCCGACATGCTTGGGAGGTTCCATGAGAACAAGGACGATGAACAAAATACTATCGAGAGTGGTAGTAAGTGAGGTAGGAGAAAATCCATATCGGTCAGCGGAACGCCGAACTGTAGGAACTGTGGGTGGATCAAGTGGAGGGTCAGTGATCGGAACGGGCGGTGGAGCACAACGATGGTATATCATACCTGGTTAAAATTCTCAATTGAAGAAGACACATTATCAAAAAGGAAGAACCGCAATAGGAGAATAAGAGAGAACCTGAGACTCGAAATAATGTTGATGCTCAAATAAGATAACATTCCGAGAGATTCGAAATTTATTAGCCTAAGCATCATAACAAATAAAAATTTCTGAGTGGGATAGTAGCCCATAAAGTCACACTTAACTAATTGGGCAGCAAGCTTATGAGGATCAGGGCCAAATGTGTGAAGAGACTCATATTTAGGAGATGTCGTATAAACGAAAATAAGGAGACTCATAATTTAAAGTAGTAGTAAGCGATTGATCAATAAACTGTAGTGGATAAGAGTTGTTCTTCACGAAGTAAAAGCTCCCAGGCATATATCCAAAGAGGGAACTAGATCACGATTCAAGAGACCCGCATGTACATACTCATGCTCCGGACGAAGTTTCATTAAACATTGGTCATGCTGGCTCTCAGCATGAATTGATCGAAGAGTTGAAATCGTCATAGAGAGAAATTTAGCATGAACAATATCCGAATACTAGCTCCAAATATTAAGAAAGCCGGAGTAAAAGTCGGTATAGACAGATTGACCTGAATGTACCTATTGATATCCAACTCCAATTGAAACTTCTGAACACTATTGTCTTGGTGATAAATGCACAGTAGATAAACTTCTGAACACTATTGTTTTGATTCGATACACTATACTCTGAGTTTCCTTTCATTTATTAGAATAAAGTGGGTTACACAATCCCTAATTTAGGGCTACAAATCTTCTATTATGCTACCTATATCCCTGAAAATTTGCTCAGATACATCTATATTTAAACCTTAAATCAAATCAAATAAAATCAATCTAATATTATAAAATCTAATATCATTAACAAGTAAGACTTCCAATGAAGTCATACTGTGATATAAAGTCACTATTAGCATTGTTCATAATCCAATTCTACATGAAAGAACAAAGCACATTGAATTTGGCCAACATTTTATAAAAGAGAAGCTAGAGGAAATAACGAGTTGACTCCATTTGTTCCAACCACATTACAAGTTGTGGTTGTTTTGACCAAGGGGCTTATAAGAAAACTCTTCGAAGACCAAGTTAGCAAGTTGTACATTATAGATATTTCTGCACCAACATGAGAGGGGTGTCGATAAGTTCAGCCTATATTTTCAAATAAAGATTAGATTAGATTTGATAGAGTATTGTTTCTCTACTTAGTGGGCATTTATCTGTACTTCTTTGGCTATTTATTGATGACCCTTGTCCTCAATAATCGTTAGAAAATATAAAGATCAAGTGGTTTTTTCTCCACATTATTTTCGATCGATCCTCTACAGATACGTTGGGGATTTGTGGTAATCCTGAACACTAGTTCAACCTCTGATTGTATACTAATTGCAAGTGGCATTATTGCCCTTTCACTAGAGCAATGTCAAAGAGCGAACTTTAGATGTGGGCTCATTCTTGCGAAAAATTGATGAGTCAAAGTTCAACTGACGTTTTATCACCAAATGTGATGGATATGTCGGCAATTGTAATTGCCGTGTGCAATTAATGGAGTGGATGGTCAGTAGGCGTTGGGGGTTGGGAATGTGCATTTAATGCACATTTTCAACCCTATAAATAGAGCTCTTCTGATTTCATTTCATTCATTCCATTTCAGAGTGTTCTCTTATATCTCTACATTTGAGTGTGTATCTATAATATTTGTGAGGTAGTATACTCCTATATTGAGAGTGTTGTTCTCTTTGAAAGATAGAGAGAGGTTGTAAACAAAATATTATAGTAGAATCTTTTCATCTTGCCCGTGGTTTTTACCATAATAATTTTTAGGGGTTTTCCACGTAAATTATGGTGTCCATTTTATTCTTCATTTTCGCTATTTTCTATCTCATGTTGCCGCACCTGGGGCCAACAAGTGGTATCAGAGCCTCGTTGTAAAAATCTTAAAATTCTAAGTATGCTCTGTGGTTGCAGCATTGACTGATCTTCCACATCAGAAAAGATTTTTTGAGATATTTTTTTTTATTGAGGCAATTTTATTGTTGTCAAAATGGCGGCACGGTTCGAGATTGAAAAATTCAAGGGAAGTAATTTCATGTTGTGGAAAATAAAGATGCAAGCAGTTCTACGAAAAGAGCGTTTCTTGGTGGCTATTGGAGATAGACCGAAGGAGGGCATGGACGATGAAAAGTGGAATGAGATGAACGATAATGCTATTGCCAATCTGCATTTGGCTCTAGCAGATGAAGTTTTGTCAAGTATTGCTGAAAAGAAAAATGCCAAAGATATTTGGGATACTCTGACAAACCTATACGAGTCAAAGTCACTACACAACAAGATTTTCTTAAAAAAAAGACTTTATACTCTTCGGATGTCGGAATCCTCATCGGTGACCGGCCATATCAATACTTTGAATACTCTATTTGCCCAGCTCACTTCTTTGGGGCATAAAATAGAGGAAGTTGAATGTGTGGAGCTTCTACTTCAAAGTCTACCGGATTCATATGATCAACTCATTATCAATCTGACCAACAATATCACTAATGATATGTTAGTCTTCAATAATGTTGCAGCCGCGGTTCTTGAAGAGGAAAGTCGGCGCAAGAACAAGGAAGACAGGTTGGCAAGTTCGAAGCATGCAGAGGCTTTGCCGATGATGAGAGGAAGATCGACAGAGCGTGACTCCAGTGGGAGCCACAAGTATGGTAGATCCAAATCCAAAAGTAAGAAGAAGAATTTTTACTGCTATAAATGTGGTGGTAAAGGGCACTTCAAGAAAGATTGTACAAGTAAGAAGAGTGTCGAGAAAGATTCTCAAGGAAATGTTGCCAGTACCTCAGACGGTGGAGAAATACTATTCAGCGAAGCAGCAAATGTTGCGTAAGGTAGGCAAATATTTTATGACACATGGATAATGGATTCAGGAGCGACGTGGCACATGACGTCTCGGAGAGAATGGTTCGACCAGTATGAACCAGTCTCAGGAGGATCTGTATTCATGAGAAATGATCATGCCTTGAAAATCACTGGGGTAGGAACCATCAAAATTAAAATGTTTGATGGTACTATTCACACCATACAGGAGGTACGACACGTGAAGGGTCTGACAAAGAATCTTTTGTCTTTGGGACAATTGGACGATATCGGGTGCAAGACCCGTATCAAAAATGGGATCATGAAGATTGTCAAAGGCGCGCTTGTGGTATTGAAGGCAGAAAAGGCTTACAAAAATATGTATGTACTTATGGGGAAAACACACAAAGAGGCGGAACTAGCTGTTGCATCGACTGGTTCGGGAGAAGAATTAACAGTGTTATGGCATAGGAAGCTCGGGCATATGTCAGAACGAGGGTTGAAGGTTCTCTCGGAACGGAAGCTGCTGCCAGGGCTTACGAAAGTGTCCCTAGCCTTTTGTGCGCATTGGGTTACCAGTAAACAACATAGGCTAAAGTTTGGCACATCTACTACCAAAAGCAACTGTATATTGGAGCTGATTCATTCTGATGTTTGGCAAGCGACGGTTGTATCTCTAGGAGGAGCGAGATACTTTGTCTCGTTCATTGATGATTTCTCTAGAAGATGCTGGGTGTACCCAATCAAGAAGAAATCAGATGTTTTTTCATTCTTCAAGGTGTTCAAAGCGCGGGTTGAACTTGACTCTGAAAAGAAGATCAAGTGTTTGATGACTGACAATGGAGGAGAATATACAAGTGATGAATTTGATGCATTCTGCCAAAGGGAGGGCATCAAAAGACAATTCACGATGGCTTATACACCTCAGTAAAATGGAGTGGCGGAGCACTGAATAGAACCTTGTTGGACAGAACAAGAGCCATGCTGAAGACTGCAGATCTAGCCAACTCATTCTGGGCATAAGCAGTCAAGACCGCCAGTTATATTATCAATCGCTCTCCATCAGTGACGATTGATCTGAAGACTCTGATGGAAGTGTGGAATGGAAAGCCAGTTGATTATTCTCGGTTACATACATTTGAAAGTCCGGTGTATGTTCTATACAACGAATAAGAAAGATCGAAGTTGGATTCTAAATCCAGAAAATGTATCTTCTTAGGCTATGCTGATGGTGTCAAGGGGTATCGTTTGTGGGATCCTACTGCCCACAAACTTATTATCAGCAGTGATGTTATCTTCGAGGAAGATAAAGTGAAGGGAGACAAATGCCCACTGAATTCAGATACTACTACAATTCAGGTGGAAAATAAGACAGAAGAAGGTCAAGTTTCTTCTGAGGTATTATCAGAGCACGATGAACAAGAACCAGATGAGTCAGAGGTTCTCAAAGTTTGGCAGTCTACTCGCGAGAGGAGACCACCGGTTTGGCTTTCAGATTATGATACTGAAAGCAATATTGCGTACTGCTTGCTGACAGAGGATGGTGAACCATCGAGTTTCCAGGAGGCTACTCAAAGTTCGGATATATCCCTATGGATGCAAGCTATGCAGGAAGAGGCCTTGGACCGGAATAAAACTTGGGATCTTATTACACTACCACGAGGACGGAAAGCCATCGGTAATAGATGGGTCTATAAGATCAAACGTGATGGTAACAACCAAGTGGAAAGATATCGTGCAAGATTGGTGGTGAAAGCATATGCTCGGAAGGAAGGTATCGACTTCAATGAGATATTTTCTCCTGTGGTCCAACTTACTACAGTCAGAGTAGCATTGGCATTATGTACGGTGTTTGACCTACATCTAGAGCAGCTAGATGTGAAAACAGCTTTTCTTCATGGAGATCTTGAAGAAGAAATTTATATGCTCCAACCAGAAGGTTTTGCTGAAATAGGAAAAGAGAACTTGGTTTGCAGGTTGAACAAATCTCTGTAAGGCCTAAAACAGGCGCCAAGGTGTTGGTACAAGAGATTTGATTCATATATCATGAGCCTTGGGTACAACAGACTTAATGCATATCCTTGTGCATATTACAAGAGATCTGGGAATGATGATTATATCATTTTGTTGTTGTACGTGGACACATGTTGGTCGCAGGCCCCAACAATGATCGAGTCCAAGAATTGAAGGCACAATTGGCTAGGAAATGTAATATGAAGGACTTGGGACCGGCAAACAAGATTCTAGGGATGCAAGTTCACCGAGACAGAAGTAACATAAAGATTTGGCTTTCCCAGAAAAACTATTTGAAGAATATCTTGCAACGCTTCAACATGCAAGATTGTAAGCCAATTTCTACCCCTCTTCCTGTTAACTTCAAGTTATCCTCCGAGATGAGTCCTAGCAGTGAAGCAGAGAGGATTGAGATGTCTCGAGTACCGTATGCATCAGCGGTGGGAAGTTTAATGTTCGTTATGATCTGTACAAGACCAGACATTGCACAAGCAGTGGGAGCAGTCAGTCGGTACATGGCAAATCCTCGACTGGAGTACGGTTAAGAGGATCCTTAGATACATTAAGGGTACCTCGGATGCTGCATTATGTTACGGATGATCAAATTTTACACTCAGGGGCTATGTGGATTCAGATTATGCTGGTGATCCGGATAAAAGAAAATCTACTACTGGTTATGTGTTTACACTTGCAGGAAACAGCAAAAGTTGTGGCGTTATCTGGCAGCTACTCAGGCTTGCAAGGAGGCAATATGGAATAAAAGGTTATTGGAGAAGCTAGGGTGCAAACAGGAGAATATTCTCCTGTTTTGTGATAGTCAGAGTGCCTTACACATTGCAAGGAATCCATCCTTTCATTGCAGGATGAAACACATTGTAGTACAGTTTCATTTTGTGCGGGAAGTAGTAGAAGACGGAAGTGTAGATATGCAGAAAATCCATATGAAGGAGAACATATCTGATTTTCTGACAAAGTCGGTTAATACTGATAAGTTTGAGTGATGCACATCCTCAAATGGCCTAGCAGAAACGTGAGCAGTATGATATGACAAGATTGAAAGGATGTGTGGAGATGTGTTTGGTTCTCAATCAATCTCTAAGTGGGAGAAATGTCGGCAATTGTAATTGCCGTGTGCAATTAATGGAGTGGATGGTCAGTAGGCATTGGGGGGGTTGGGAATGTGCATTTAATGCACATTTTCAACCCTATAAATAGAGCTCTTCTGATTTCATTTCATTCATTCCATTTCAGAGTGTTCTCTCATATCTCTACATTTGAGTGTGTATTCTATAATATTTGTGAGGTAGTTTTCTCATTTATTGAGAGTGTTGTTCTCTTTAAAAGATGGAGAGAGGTTGTAACCCACAAAATATTAAGTGGAATCTTTTCATCTTGCCGTGGTTTTTACCCTAATAATTGACAATTGAAGAGAAATACTCGTAAGTGAACTGAAAAACTTGGATGATTTCATCCTTTGTATTACCATCTTTATATATATGTACACATCATACAAGAATCCCTAGAATCCTCTATTTTCCTACCTAGTAATTAACTATAATGGTATATGTACAATGATATATGCAAGTTTCCAAATGAGTCATATTGTAATTCACGATAATTGCTAGTTGCCTAATTTGATATATTTATTCCTAGTAACACCCCCCTCAAATTGATGCTGAGAGATTAGAAAGCATCAATTTGTTGACAAGAAACTCGTGACGTGGCGAGAGAGAGCCTTGGTAAATATATCAGCAATCTGAAGAGTGGATGAAGTATGCGGGAGAGTAATAACATTATCATCATAAGCCTCACGGATGTAGTGACAATCCACTTCGATGTGCTTGGTACTCTCATGGAATACCGGATTAGCTGTGATTCGCACAATACTGGTATTGTCAACATGAAGAGGTGTAGGAGAAATAGGACCAAAACCAAGTTCAGTCAATAAACGTCGCAACCATACAATTTCAGAACATGCCAAAGACATGGAACGATATTCAGATTCCGTTGAGGACTAAGACACTCGGTCTTGTTTCTTACTTTTCCAAGAGATCAATGCGGAACCAAGAAACATGCAACAACCCGAAACTGATCAACGAGTGTTGGGGCATCCGGCCCAATCTGCGTCACTGTAGGCAATTAGTTCAATTGGGGAGTGGAGTGGAAAGAAGAGCCCATGAGTAGATGTAGCCTTCAAGTAGCGAATAATGCGATGAACAGCTGTGAGATGAAGATGTCGGGGGGGCTGCATGAACTGACTAACTTGTTGAACCGCAAACGAAATATCAGGACGAGTAATTGTCAGATAGTTAAGACTCCCAACAAGCTGACGATACAAGGATGGATTGGATAGAAACTCGCCCTCATCATCATGATATTTCACACTGACTTCTAATGGGGTATCAACAGTGCGACCATGTTGGAGATCGGCCAAGGAGATCAAATCTTGTGTGTACTTGTTCTGATGCAGGCAAGTACCAGTGGGAGTAGACAACACCTCAAGACCCAGAAAATATTGCAAGGGACCAAAATCCTTCATATGAAACGAGCGCTGAAGATGCTGTTGTAACTCAGAAATCAAGGTTGAGTCGGTGCCAGTAATAACAATGTCATCGACATACACCAAAAGAAGAACAATGCCATGAGTGGTTTTGCATAAAAATAAAGAAGAATCATACTAACTTTGTGTAAAGGAGAGACGGAGAAGTGTGGTCCGAAATTTGTCAAACCAAGCACGAGGAGCCTGTTTCAAACCATAGAGAGATCGCCGAAGCTTACATACTGTTGAGGGAGGTGTAGAAAACATCCCGGGTGGAGGAGTCATATAAATATCTTCCTTAAGATCGCCATGTAAGAAGGCATTTTTTACGTCCATCTGATGCAAGGGCCAATGTCGAGAGGCGGCAATAGCAAGAACGAGCCGAACAGTGGTCATTTTAGTGACAGGAGCAAAGGTTTCATCATAATCTACCCCATACTCTTGATGGTTTCCCTTAGCCACTAGTCTATCTTTGTAGCTTTCAAGACTCCCATCGGCATGTAACTTGATCGAGTATACCCATTTAGAACCAATCGGAGTAACACCCGCAGGACAAGGAACGAGATCCCAAGTGTTATTTTCCAATATAGCATGAATTTCCTCATGCATTGCTTTCACCCAACGAGCTTGCTTGGCATCCTGAGAATAAGAATTAGGAACAACAATATCGGCTAAAGTAGTAGATAAACCATACCTAGCAGGAGGTCAAATAGTGCGTGAGGAACGTCAAAGATCAACTTGGCCTGGTGATGGATCAGGATCGGGAGGAGGCGGTGAGAGGGGTGGCCGATGCCGCTGATTGACCATGTATGGTTTGAAACATTCAGGAGATGAAACAAGACCATCAAAGCTAGGAAGTAACACATGAGTCGTGGAAGGAACATGATGCTGAAAGTATTATTGATATTCAAAGAAAGTGACATTTTGAGAGATGCGCATGCGGTTAGAAAGCATATTGTAGCACACATAGCCCTTGTGGGCAGTATTATAGCCCATGAAAGCACACCGAACAGATTGAGTAGAAAGTTTGTGACGTTCGTGAGAAGGTAAGTGAACAAAGCAGGTACTACCAAATGTTCGTAGAAGATGATAGTTCGGATGTGTGCCATGTAAGCGAAAGTACGGTGACTCAAAGTTCAAGGATTGAGAAGGGAGACGATTAATAAGATAGACAGCTGTAGATAAAGCCTCAATGGTACCGAAGATTCTAAGAGCAGAGTACGAACCATATCTAACAAGTGGCGATTTTTCTGTTCGACAACGCCATTTTGTTGAGGGGTATAGGGACATGAGCGTTGAGAGACAATGCCTCTCTGTTGCAAGAAAGCCTAAAAGGCATGAGACATATATTCACCGCCATTGTCAGAGCGAAGACACTTAATTGTGGTGGAAAACTGGGTTTCAACAGAAGCAACGAAAGTCCCAAATATAGCAAGTAGTTCAGCTTTCGAACGAAGAAAATACACCCACGTAAAGCGACTAAAGTCATCAATGAAAGTCACAAAATACTTATAATGAGCATGTGAAGTAACAGGAGCAATACCCCAAATATCACTATGAATGAGTTCAAAACAAGCATGAGTACGACTACCAGGATGCGGAAATGATAAAATCTTACTCTTGCCAAGTTTGCAAGTGGAACAATCAAGTAATGAAGAAGTAGAAATTGAATGTGTATTTCCCAAAAAAACCATTTTTCATTAAATGTAATAAAACAACATTATTGGGATGACCCAAACAGGTATGCCAACTAGCAGTCTTTTGCGGAATAGTAAAACAAGATAACGATAAATGAGGTGAAATGGTAAAGTGCAGAGGAAACATGCGTCCCACTTTAGGTCCCCCTCGCGATCACCTTCCCCGATACCTGATCCTGCACAAGACAACCATCATGTGAGAAATTGACATTGCAATGATTGCCAACCAATGACCAATAGAGTTCAAACTAGTAGTTAGTCCAGGAGAGACAAAGACATCTTTAAACGAAGAGTTAATGTCACCGATATGTGTAATCGGAAGATTATGGCCATTAGCGATTTGAATGTGTTGACTACCATTATATTGGCGAAGCTTGCGTAAATAATTAGAGGAACCAGACTTATGGTTCGATGCCCCAGAATCAACAAACCAAGGGGATGAAACATTCTTACCGCTGCCGTGAAGTCCAAGAGCATAAAGTGCGGAAATAATCATCTGTTGAACCATGTCAGGTGTAAGAGGTTGCGCAGTGGGAGCTGGCAATGTGGTGCTGGCCGAAGGAGAATCGGAACCAGGTGGTGCAACAACAGCGTGAAAGGCTTTAGCACGACGATTCTGAGGACGTGTAGGACATTCGGCAATAATGTGATCCTTTTGTTTACAATAACCACAAAACTTTTTATGACAATACTTAGCAATATGCCCAAATCCCTTGCAACTGTAACACTGAGTGGAGCCACGACCCTGGGGCTTACCGGTCGCAGCATATGCAACATTAACAACTTCAGAATCTGCCGGAGAGGAATGAAGTGTTGTTTGAGTGACCAAGTTGTTCTTCACGCATAAGTTCACCAAAACAAACATCGAGAATCGGTACAGGGTCGCGATTCAGTAAGCCAGCACGAGTATGCTCATATTCAGGACGCAACTTCATGAGAAATTGATCGTGTTTCCGAACTTCATGAAGATCCTGAATAGCGGAGAGAGCATCTTTAGAGACGGTTGTATAAAGAATATCCGTATACTCGCTCCAAAGAGTGAGGAAAACAGAGTAGTATTGGTCGATAGTCAAAGTACTCTGAGAATAATTCGCAATGTCAAGTTCAAGTTGAAAGCGTCGAGCGGTGTTACCCTGATAGTATACTCGTTTCAAGTAGACCCATATGTCCTTAGAGGTAGTAAAGCACCGGAGATTATTCACCATATGAGATTCAATTGACCCAAGTATCCAAGAAATTATCCGAGCATCATCCGTTTCCCATTGAGATAGTGCTTTGGGTTCACTCGGCGCTGCAGTAGACCCATCAAGGTGGCCCCAAAGATCCTTACCTTTCAGAAACATGCGGAATTGAAATTCCCAACCAGAGTAATTTTTACCAGAAAATTTGACCGGGAAAAACTCAGTAGTCATAGTAAAGAAAAACCAGCAACAAAAGTAAATCAACAAACTTGTAATTGCCCAGAAGCAAAACTAAGCGATGAAAAATAACACTGTGATAACTACCCACAATAATGCCACGTACTGAAGTTCAAGCCACGATAATATAGCAAGATCTTTAGTATATAAAAATGAGAGTAACCTGCGAAGAACAATCGAAAGGAAAAAAAAATTTCCCAATGGTGCAAACCCACGAATCGCAGCAAAGAGCTGAGCCAAAATCACCGAGAGAATCCACAACAATCAGTGGGAATCCCACAAACACGAAAGAAAACCGGCTGCCAAGATCCACCGAGAGACCAACCCCGGTTTGTGCGAAACCCATAGAGACGGTAGGGAAGGCGCTACCGCAATCCACCAAGAGATCAACCACGACTGACGTGGAACTCACAGACGCACGCACCGAGAAGAAAAAAAATTGTAGGAACCAAGAACAAATCAATGATGTGCGATGAACGAATAGGGAGCAAATCAGCAGATTTGCAACCCACGAATGTGCCCGACGAGTGGAACGAAAAAAATGCTATCAAAGTGCTGGCTCTGATACCATGACAATTGAAGAGAAATACTCGTAAGTGAACTGAAAAACTTGGATGATTTCATCCTTTGTATTGCCATATTTATATACATGTACACAACATACAAGAATCCCTAGAATCCTCTATTTTCCTACCTAGTAATTAACTATAATGGTATATGTACAATGATATATGCAAGTTTCCAAATGAGTCATAATGTAATTCACGATAATTGCTAGTTGCCTAATTTGATATATTTATTCCTATTAACAATAATTTTTAGGGGTTTTTCACGTAAATTCTGGTGTCCATTTTATTCTTCATTTTCGCTATTTTCTATCTCATTTTGCCACACCTGAGGCCAACAGGGGGTTTCACTGTATTAAAAGTTAAGGTCTCTAGATTTTGTTGCTACTTGCTGCCTTTAAACATAGGAAAGTCATTTTGCTCTCACGCCTTGTTTGGTTTCTCATTTCATTTGCCGAGACCCCTATTTTCCTATCATGTGCCTGTGACCATCGAAGGGAATGAATGATTGATTGTGTCTTGCAGCATTTCAAAGATGACCAATTAAATGTAGTTATTTTAATATTTATGCAGCATCGAGGGGAAAGGCGAGGTCTTGGGGGTATATTTTTTGATGATTTGAATACATATGATCAAGAGATGCTTCTCTCCTTTGCTACTGGTAATTCTCAAGAAGAGCTTTCTATACTGCTTACAAAAGCAGTTAGTGGTTTCGATTTATTTGCTTATTAGATCGAGGACAAACACTTTCAATTCACTTTTTGTTAAATGATTGCAGAGTGCGCAAATTCCGTGATTCCAACTTATATGCCCATCACGGAGAGGAGAAAGGACATGACATTCACAAAGAGACACAAGTTATGGCAGTAACTACGCATAGGACGCTATGTAGAGTTCAACTTGGTATTGATCTATGACCAATCTTTGAAGCAAAAAAAAAAATAAAGACTATATGTTCTAAATATTTGTTGCTACAAGCGTAGGTTTATGATCGTGGAACCACGTTTGGTCTCAAAACTGTTGGTAGGAGAGTATTCTTGTATCACTTCCATTAACTGCACGATGGGAATACGACCACGTGAGATCTCCATCACCTTGTCTTTTGTTACAATCAATGTGTCTATGTGCGTGTAGATGTAAAACATCACGATTAACCCACTGCAGTCATTTATATTTTCAGCAACCAGAAGATGGAGGCGAAGAATGGAAACTGTTGGATGCCTGGATCTGGACTTCTTTTTTTCAGTTTTCCTTTTTGCAAGTGTTGCATAGCTGTAAAGTTACGATGTGTTCTGTTTAAGTATGGTCTGTGTCTTGTTTGGTCGGCGACGTGCATAGTTATTAGTGTATTTTTTTTTTTTTTGCGACGCATTTATTGTAGCTACTGTTAGCATAAATGCCCTACAAGCCAATCGTTGGCCCAATGGGCTTTATATTAACCATGGCCCAATTAGCTTATACAACTATAAATATGACATTAGTATCAGAAGGAAAAAAACCTAATCACTCTCAATCAACACTCACTCTCTGAGAATAGCCGTCATCACACTAGCACTGGTGTCGGGCTTGTAGATCTGGTCAGGTTGATTGGACTCGAGGATCACCGCCATCAGATTGATTTCGCTGTTAACGGTAATCTCTTTTCGTGCATTAATATTCGATTTATGCATGTTTATATATGAATCAGGCGCGATCTTCCGTCCACGGGTCAGATCTGTTTATTGTTTATTTCCGCTGCGTTTGGATCTGGCGCCGGGGTACGGAAACCCAACAGTGGTATCAGAGCCAGGTTGCGCTTTTGATTCATTAATTTGATAATTATTTTTATTAGATCATTTCCCATCGACACTAACCATGTTTGAAATCTCAGAAATTTTGGAATCCGGTAAACATAGAAAATTGGAATAAAATGAGTTTTAATCCAGATTCAAAACCTTTCACCGGAAACTGTCTCCGGCTCTCCATCACCGGTGACGCGCCGGCAGCTAGCACCCCGCACTGGAGGAGCCTATCACGGCGGTGCAGATGTGGAGAATTGTTCTCCGCGCGCAGCCAGGGAGAGGCGACCATGCGCGCTGAGAGAATCGCGAACAGAATCCCATGGGTGGACGCGCACAGAATCGCGACCTGATTTTTGGAAATTGTTTCCAGAAATCTGTGACTGCCGCCGGGTGTTGGAGGCGACGAGAAGCTGACGACGTGAAATCTGGTGGCGAGAGGCGGCGGCGGCTGCTGCTGAATCTAGGGTTTGAGAAACCCTAATGTCTATTTGGGAAGGATGATGAACAGTGCAATTCGGAAAGAAAAAAAAAACAAAAAAAAAATTATTTGATAAATTCGAAAATTAAGATAATTTTTGTGTTGAAATTGCATTCTAATTTTTGGGTCCAAATTGTTTGGAGTCCATCAATTATTTTGGGTCATTTTAGATGTTTTGTCCGGATATTAATTTTTGAAATAATAAATCATAATACTTAATTTTTAAAAATGTGATTTTTAATTTAAGTGTAAAATGGAGATTTTACAATTAGTTAAAATTTAATTAATTGAAAATTGAATGAAAATGTTTCATTTGATTTGTTAATTTTATTTTTGGCTAATATTATGATTTGAGGTAAAATAGTGATTTTACCAAGTATTTGAAAATTTAATTAACTGAAATTTAAATGAAAGTGTTTCATTTAATTTGTTAATTTTATTTTCGATTATCATTATGATTAAAAGGTAAAATAGTGATTTTACCAAGTAAATAAAAATTTAATTAATTGGAAATTAAATGAAAATGTTTTATTTAATTTGTTAATTTTATTTTTGATTAATATGATGATTGAAAGCTAAAATAGAGATTTTACCAATTTATTGAAAATTTAATTAATTAGAAATTAAATAAAATGGTTTTATTTAATTTGTTAATTTTATTTTCAATTAATGATACGATTAGTGGAAAACGATAGAATAAATTAATTATTGGGCTCTAATTACATGTGATGTGATTAGTACAATTACATATGATGTAATTGTTTAGTTTAATGTTTAATTACATTTGTTGTGATTGCATGATGGATGATTACGGGCCTTGACCAATGTGTTTAGGTGAATGTTTAGGTTTTTATTGTTTCATTATTATTGTGATTTTTGGTTATCAGGCCTGCGAGTCTGCTCTCTCTATTTTCTGATGTATCCCTCCCCGGATTTGTATCCCTATTCTCTTGTTTGCATGATTTAAATGTAAAATCTTTAGAATTAGTGGGAGATCGAGATTGAAGACGGAGCACCAAGATCAAGACTTGTATGATGGAAACAAAATGTAATAGGATTGCATTGCATACCTGCATCACCTTAGACAGACTTGTGATCCACGTATGGCTCACGTGGATCAATTAGGAAAAGGCCGTAATCGTCCATATTTATTTTTATTATGCATGTGATGTATGATAAATGTTTGTTTGTATGTTTTATTAGTACATATGACTGCATGAATAAAACATAGTTGCATGAATCCGGCAAACAAACAAACAAACAAGCAATTGATGAGATTTTAAAATAAATTAAATCCCTCTTTTGAATATGATTCAAAACTTTTAATATCAAACTGAAAAGGGGAGCTCAAAAGGGTTTGTTGCTTCCTGTCTTCCATCAACAGTTAAGCCATGAGACGCTACTTGTGTCATATTGCCTTACTCACCCACGTGGGGGGCATCTGGCATGGGAAAGCTGTGCGTTTAACTGCCACTTAATTAAGGGTGTGGTTATGTTAACCTTCTAGATTACTCACCCACGTGGGGTCTTTTGGGCGTGACATTTCCATCTGTGGGATGGGTTAGTTTGACGTGAGAAGGCATAATTGTCCTGCCCACGTAGGGTTATGCCAATCGCGAGACAAATATCTTGGGGGTTGCATATGATGCAATTGTGATCTACCTTTAGTATCATGAAGCCGGTGGGCCCACGTCCGGGGTTTTCATGAGCTAGTTGGACTCCAAGCCCACCAAGAAAATGTGATTTTCCGTTCATTTGTCATGAGGGTGATGAATTCGAAAAATTTAGTGGGAGCATTCAATAACTAAAGTCCATAGTTTTTGAATTAATTAATAATCAGACGGTTTGCATGTATTTTCTGTTTATTCTCAGTATTGTGATTGCCGTGAATCCGATTGCATCAATTCTCGATACAAACAAAGTAACCGCACCAAATTATTCTGATTGACTATTAATTTTAAAATAGTGCTTGCTTCTAAAAGGTGGCTATATACCCTTGGTGGGAGCCTCCTGTTGAAGTGTCTCCCGGTTCGTCTAATGAAGAGATTGCCACACTTGAGAAGTGATGGGACGATAATCTCTCGGCTAGCTGCTATATGATAGCATCAATGTCACCAATGAGTTTCAACACAGATATGAGAAACTCGTTCACATTACTGATATTTTCCAACACCTACAAATGTTGTTTGGTGAACGGACACGATTACTGAGACTCGTGACTTCAAAAGAGCTATTTCATTTCACATGCAAGATGGGGCTTCGGTCTATGAGCATGGTGTAAGAAAAATATCTCTTCTTGATAAATTGGAAAATCTGAATGTGATAATACCTCATTAACTGGCTGTAGATTTGATCTTATAGTAAAAATGTTGGAAACTCATGAGTCCTTGATTCAAAAGAAGAAACGTGTTCTTCTTGTCGAATCTTCTACCAATGGTATTTCAAGGATAAAGAAGAGGAAGGGAAATGGTTCCCAACCTCAAAAGACGAAAAAGGATATAGTAGCAACTATGAATGGAGAGGCATCTATGTTTTCACTGCTGGTCACTAGCCCAAAATTGTAAGGAATACCTAGACTAGAAGCGTTCTAGAAATGGTATGTTTTATATTAAAATTAAATGTTTCTATTGGTTCTACTTCTTTGGTATATGATGCCAGTTGTGCTCGCATTTTTGCAAATAGTTGCATGTGATGTGAAGAAGTAGAGAGCCCTGGGAAGGTGAAACCTACCTGAGGCTAAGCATTGTAGCAATAGTTGTTGCAAAGGCTATTTGAAACATTTATTTAATATAAAATCTTGAACTTGTTAGGAACTGGTTTGAGCAATTATTCATTTGTTCTAGATTTAATCATGAACATTGTTCCTATTTTGATAGATAATGATATTCTTTTAAATATGTGAATGTGATTTGCAGTATTTTTAAGAATGCATATTTTATTGAATCTGGTGAACTTATGAATGATTAGTATGATTATATTCAAAGAATATAAAAAGAATGATAACTTAAATCCAACATATATTTAGCATATGCTGAATGTCCAATGAATTTGATTCATATGAACGTATGTGGAGCACTAAATGTTAGTGCAAGATGATGTTGAGTTATCTTAAAGTGAATGTGATTCTCTCTGAGTAACTCTCTAAAGTTACATATTTGTTGAATATAATTCATACCAATGCAGTGACCAAAACTCCATATACGATATGGACTGAAAAATAATCAAAATTTTTATTTTGAGATTGTTCTGCTTATGTGAAGCAGCCAGTGCGAGATGAGTTGGATAGTTGATCCATCTTATGTTATTTTGTGGAAATTATATTATCAATTGCAGGCAAAGAGCTTGTTTCGCAAGTGCAATCTTTCTAGAGAAAATGTTTCTATTAGAAAGGATGACAAAATAATATAACTTGAAAGGGTTCAAGAACCACAAACCACTAGAAAAGTGAAAACAGTGAAATTAATTTAGTCAATCACAACCTTTGATTTACACACACCAAGGAGATTTGAAAATGTTTCAACAGCTCCTGATAGAATGAATCTACTCCTTGAAAGTAGTCAAGAAATAGACCATGGATATGATCCTTGGACTTTCAAGGAGGCGATGTCAGATATTGATTCGGGACATTGGCAAGATGCCATGAAATCTGAAATGGACTCCATGTACTCCAATAAGGTATGGGCCTTAGTAGATCATCTTTGGGAATTGTTCCCATTGGCTGCATGGATTTACAAGTGAAAGCTTGGAGTGCATGGGAAGGTAGTGACCTTCAAAGCTTAACTAGTGAGAAACAGTTATTCTCATAGGCAAAGAGTTGTTTATGAGAAAATTTTCATCGGTTATGATGCTATAGTCTATTTAAATTTTATTAGTTATATCTTTATATTATGAATATGAGATATGAGTAATGGATGTAAACACAACATTTCTCAGTGGTGGCATTGAGGTAGAAATGTAGCAGCCAAACGTGTTTACAACTTCTTGGAGTGAGAAAAATGTTTTCAAACTCCAGAGGTCCATTTATGGGCCTAAGAAGGCATCCCGAAGTTTGAACCTCCGTTTGATAACATCATCAAAGTGTTTGGTTTTGTTAAAAATCCGGAAGTGACATGTGTGTGCAAAAGAGTTAGTGGGAGCATGTTACATTTGTGATGCTTTAAGTTGATTATATCATACTCATTATGAATGGTATTGGATTAATCAATTAAAGCACGATCATCTACTAATTTCTCCATGTAAGATTGGGGGAAGTGTCATACGTGTTTAGCGTAAGGATCTATAGGGATAGATCTAAAGGATGCTTGAGATATCTCAATCTACATACATAAACACTGTGCTAAAAGGGTTTAGCATAGAATAGTCGAAAAAACGAGTTACTTCATAATATGTCATAGTATTCATCTCTCAAGTCAATATGTTTTAAGATTGATGAGGAGAGAGAAAAGATGACATTGGTACCTTATATTTCTACTTTAATAGCATAATGTATGCTATGTTATGTACTTGGCCTGATGTATGTTCTTAGTGTAATGAGCAAACATCAGACAGATCCCGGTGAAGATCACTGGAAAATTGTGAAAATAATCCTCAAGTGCTTATGAAGAACTTAGGATACGTTCATGATTTTTGGATCTGTAAGTGGAGAAATAAAAGTTGAAGTCTAAGCTGATGCTGTTTTTTCAGTCGGATGTAGATGATACCATATCGATGTTCGGATTTGTATTTAAGCTCAATGATGGTGATGTCTCTTGGAAACGTTCCAAGCAAGACATCACTTTGGATTCCACCACTGAAGCTGAATACATTGCAGCATACGATGCAGCAAAGAGGCAGTTTGGATAAGACATTTCATCCAAGAGTTGGGTGTAATTTCTAGTGCAGTTGACACAGTCTCTGTGTACTGTGACAACATTTGAGCTATTATGAATAGCCAATATCTCATCAGGATCCAAACATATATTGAGAAAATACTATCTAATGAAAGAGATGGTATACGCGACATTATTATCGAGAGAATCGCTTCAACAGAAAAATATAGTGAATCCACTGACAAAGCATTACAATGATTGATGTCTGTTAGACATCTTGGGAAGATGGTCTTAAGACACATGAGTAGTTGGCTTTGGGAAAGTGAAAGATATTGTTGTCATACATGATTAAGTAAATCAATAGTTGATTGATTGTACATGTAATCTTATTATGACAAATCTTTGTTTGAATATTAATATATATGGCACTTCTTCATCTGTTTACCCATGCATCTTGATGTATTGATGAAGTCCTTGAAGTTGCTATAGTCCATAGAATGTGGTTACGCATATGATGGTGACCATGAAATACATTCTCGACTGCGATTTCAAAAAGTTCCTGGTCGATGAGCCTTCGAGAATGGGATATCGATATATGCTCGTTAGAGACTGGTATTCATGATGTGTCTAGTGTAGTGCGCCGCGTTTCATCGGCGTTGGCTTGGAGAAGTCAGCACACATGAATAGGTGCTCATTAGGAATGAGTTCACTGAACGACCCTACTCGGAATTCTATAAGTGGTTACCATTTGTCGAGTATAGAATTTCTAGTCATAGTTGTGCACCATTACTCCTCATGACCCGAGGCGTCATTGAGGTCTTGATAGATAGTTGTGTACTTTGATTTAATGACTGATCACATGTGGGTCATAAAGTCATTATTTTGGGTATTCAGTGATGCTGTCAGAGGCCTATGATTGTCGTTGGGGATTCACCACTGGTCTTGATGAACCAGGATGTCCTATGTGTTTTTCTATATATGATTCGAGGAATCTCTGGCCAGAGTGGGTAGTGCTTGTGAAAAATGGGTTTTTCATATACGCACACAAGGAATCATATAATGTGAAACAAATACATAGTTATTGAAATCATAAGGGGCCTCGACCAACCAATGCCCTTGATTCAATCGGGACATATTGAGTGAAAGGAATGTACTGCACGCTAACTATGGCTGACAGGTTCTCGTACGTTGCTAGTCATTTGTATCTAGGTCTTCGTGAAGCGCAGATGCTAGGCGCTACCCACGATCGGTAGGTTGTTGCTGGAATTATATTTCAGCCATTGTCTATTAAAGGAGTTTAGTTGACAATGAGGCATTCAGGGTAAGCCCAAAGAAGTTGTTTGACTTCTAAAATCACAAAGGTTGTGATCCTACTGCTATGATACACTTGAGCCTCGCTGGGTCACAATCAACCGGCCGCCGATCTATTGATGAGAATTGAGACTTAAATGTTAAGTGCTCAAATTGAGTGATTTAGAAGAGATGAATTTAATTTTTGAAAGCTCCTCACTTTAGTGGAGTTTCTATATTTGAAAATGTTTCATCTGTAGAAAGTTCTAAATTAAAACGTTTGATATATTAATGTCTCATAATTATGTACATTAGTAGTACATCAAGTTATTCAATAGGATTGAGTTACTTGGATTATGAGTTTGTAGTTTTGTTTTGGCTTTTGGGCAAGTGGGAGATTGTTAGCATAAATGCCCTATAAGCCAATCGTTGGCCCAATGGGCTTTATATTAACCCTGGCCCAATTAGCTTATACAACTATAAATATGACATTAGTATCAGAAGGAAAAAAACCTAATCACTCTCAATCAACACTCACTCTCTGAGAATAGCCGTCATCACACTAGCACTGGTGTCGGGCTTGTAGATCTGGTCAGGTTGATTGGACTCGAGGATCACCGCCATCAGATTGATTTCGCTGTTAACGGTAATCTCTTTTCGTGCATTAATATTCGATTTATGCATGTTTATATATGAATCAGGCGCGATCTTCCGTCCACGGGTCAGATCTGTTTATTGTTTATTTCCGCTGCGTTTGGATCTGGCGCCGGGGTACGGAAACCCAACAGCTACATGTGATGGATTGAATAAAAATTAACACACGAGTCCTATTGTGGAAGATATATATAGGTCTTGCAAACCAAGAAAGTAAATTCAACATCTTTCGAAATAGAATAAACTCTGTTGAACAAGCGAAATCTATTGTTATAAGGGGTTCCAATCCGAGACTTTGGTAGCGGGATTGGAGAAAGGAGAGAATTGCGGTAATGGACGGCCCACATAAGAAGAAGTGGATCAAAGTAAACCAACTCAACCTGCTGTGCTTGTAAAAGATAAGGATTACAATGATGGTAGGTGATGAGAACCCTTGTAAAAGATAAGGATCACAATGTGATAGTAGGTCATGAGAACCAAAATCCTGATCATATCAGTAGGCAAAATTCAATCCTAAAATATAGGCGAAGTAGAGTTTTGAACAAAAATCATAAAAAACAAACCAGTAAGAGGAGCCGAAAAACTAAAGTAGAAGCAGAAAAAGGAAAATGGAAAATATTCGCAGCGGGTTTGACAACGGATGAAGAAAGTGCTAACCAAGGAACCGAGTCTTATAATCTGATATTCAACTCTGGTACTCAAGTCGAAGTGTTTAAAGCAAAAGCAAATTAAAGACTTTGTTTGGGAAGCCACTGAATTATGGAATACAGGGAAACATATCGGGATTGTGGGTAATGGTAACGATAAGGAAATTATTGACCAATTAGTGGATATAGAGACAAAAAGAGATGTAGAAGCTATTGAAAAGCAAAAAATGACAAATCATCGAGGAAGGATGTAGAAGAGTTATTATGAAGATTGTGAGTTTCGATATTCGAGGGTTAGGGGGCAGGTAAAAAACGACAAAATTAAGGCATTTGTATTGAAGGAAAGAACGATTTTCTTTGTTATGTGGTTAAAGAAAAATTAAATGCAATATTATTAACGTGTATTCACCGGCAGATGTGTTATAAATTGGAAGGTAATGAGGAAGAGAGGTGGTGTATTTGTGGGATTTTAATGCCATAAGATGTCGAAAGGAGAGAAGAGACGGGAATTCAAACAATAATGTTAGTGAAATCAACGAGTTTGACGCCGTCATCAATAATATAAGCCTCATTGACCTACCATTGGAATGGATAAAATATACATGATACAGTCCTGATGGTTCATGTGTTAAGTCGGCTTGATCGGTTCTTGATTTCATCAAAATGGTTACAATAGTGGCCTAATATGACTCAATGGGGGCATGAAGCGATCATTCTCAGATCATTGCCCAATTATGATCAAAACTCAGTCGTTGATTGGGGCCTAAAACCTTTTTGGATCCTTGATTCGTGGTCACTTAACCCGGATTTTAAGGATTTTATTGAAAAAGAACTGAAGAGTTTGAAGGTTTAGGGTTGGGGAGGTTTTTATTCTGAAGGAGAATTTAAAATGTTGAAAAACATGCTAAACAGTTCCAATTAGGTTGTGTCCGGAATGATGGATAAAAATATTGAAGAGACTATAGAAAAAATAAATGTATGGGATGAAATTGCATAGAAGAGAGATCTAACGATAGATGAAGCAAATTTGAGACGGGTCGAGATGGTAAAATTTCAAGAACGAGTTGGTATGAAGGATACCTTACTCTACCAGAAATCAAGATTAAAGTGGATAAAGGAAGGTGATGTTAATTCAAGTTTCTTTCAAACGTATGTTAATCGTAGAAGGAAAAGAAATTAAAATTATGGGGCTTTAAAATTGAAGGACAGTGGGTTGACACAGTAGAAGGGGGTGAAGAAAGGGGTTCAGAGACATTTTCCCAATCACTTTAGCAACAATATTGGACTAGACTGCAGCTCCAAAGTATCCAATTTGAGCAAATGGATGAGACAAAAAGTAATTTCTTAACAACCGAATTCTCAGAGATGGAAGGAAGAAATGCTATTTGGAACTGTGCTAGCTCCAAAAGCCCTTGTCCGTATGGATTCAATTTTCAATTCATCCAAACTTTATGGAATGTCCTCAAAGCAGAAATGATGAAGTTCTTTCTGAATTCCACAATGAAGGGGTAAACTGATTTAAGAGGGGAAATCCATCATTTACAATGCTAGTGCCTTAAAAAGAAAATACATTGAAGATTGGAGAGTATCGACCTATTTCACTTATATGTTACGTCTACAAGATCCTAGCAAAACTCCTCGCTACTAGATTGAGCTGAGTCTTAGATAAGGTTATTCCAGAATCCCAATAGGTCTTCGTCGATAATCGTCATATTCTAGATGGGGTATTAGTTATCAATGAATTGATTGATGAAATGAGGAAAAAACAAAGAAAATCTATGTTTTTAAAGTGGATTTTGATAAAAGCATATGATTCAGTCAATTGGGACTTCCTCGAGCAAGTTATGAAAATGATGAACTTTGATATCAAATGTAGGTTGGATAATGGGTGTATATCAAGTGATAAAGCTTTGATGTTGATAAATGGATACCCTACTAAAGAATTCAAACTAAATAGAGGCCTCGGACAAGGGGATCCTCTTTGCCCATTCCTTTTATTTGATTGTGACAGCAGCATTGAGTAAAATGGTTAGCAAGACATCGATAATAACTTCTTGGCGGTGGTTAAAGTGGGCAGAGAAGAGACTGTAATATCCCACCTCGAGTTCGCCGATGACACACTACTTGCTGGTGAAGCAACAACGGATAATGCTAAAACCTTCATAGGAATCTTACTCATTTATGAGATAATGTCGGGGCTGAAAATCAACTTTAATAAGAGCAATATCATTGGAATCAATGTAGAGCAGGGTATAATGGAAGAACTAGCATTCACACTGAACTACAATATTGGGGATTTGCCTTTTAAATATCTTGGCATCTGGATTGGCTTAAACTCGAAGAATAGTATTGTGTGGAAACCAGTGTTGTAAAATTTCGGAAAAGGTTGGCTAGCCGCGAAGATAAATGCCTCTCTCTTGGGGATAGTATGATTTTGCAAAATGATGTGATGTCCTCTTTAGAGGTCTATTTCTTCACTTTTTATCGAGCTCCAAAGAAAATCCTTTCTAACCTTAAATCTCTACATATTGGTTTTTACGAGGGATGGGGAGAGCAGTTGGAAAGTAGCTTGAGTCAAATGGTCAGATGTATGTAAATCTAAGTAAAATGGGAGACTCGTGGTGAGAGTCTTGATTCTTTCAATAATGCACTAATGGGTAAATGGGGTTGAGGATTACTTAATGGGGGAGACAGTTGGGAAAATGTACTAAAATCTAAATATGATCCTCTTAGTTGAAATTTTTTGGTGTTGGGTAGTGAGGGAGAGAGGAACTCACACTCCTCTTGGTGGAAAGTATTAGGAATAAAATCTTTAATGATCCAACATGGTGGTTTAAGAAATGGGTGTTTCGAAAAGTGACATATTCTCGTCGGAGTAAGATTTACTCAACAATTTGCTTACTCTTATTGACATGTTAGCTTTGGTACAGGACAAAGACGTTAGATGTAAGTGGCATCACGATCCGACGAAACTCTTTACGATTTCATCGGCTTATCATCTGATTCAAGAAGAGGTCTCACATCATGTAGATGTTCAGTCAATGTTTGAAGTCATCTAGGATTGAGGTCTAACCCCTAAACTTAGATTTTTGCGAGTCCCGAGCAAAATTAAGAACAAAGGCAAAGAAAATAAAAATGAAAACAACAAATTCAAAAGACTCAAGTTATGCAATGATCAATCATGATTGGCCTCATAGATTCATGGTCTAACATTTGACTCAAATTTCATGCCACTTTCCTTTAAATGAGATTTTCATTCACTTATGTCAATAGGTTCACAGTATCATTTTGGCTTCAAGATTATTGTGCAACAGAAGAATAGACTCATAACAAAACTAGGCAACTTCAATCACGTTAATGAGACGTGTGTGTGGATGTCAACCCATACTCATCAAATATGTATCTCGAGAGTCCGTAGGCTTAACTTTTGTACCATTCTCCACTAGTATATTGGACGAACATGACTCGATCAATAGGTCTTTCTTAGCTTGTAATGTATGGCTACGACTCATGGCTTCAACAAAAAAGGATAAGGATTTCAAACGAGAGAGTAAGTCAAATATACATTTTTGTGCACTCCCCTTTCACTCTTCATTCTCCTTTTTGCTTATTCATCATTCTTTTATTTTCTTGATTTTCACCCCTCCATATTTTTCCTCTCTTATCAAACACCTCATTTTCTTTTACACATTCAATTCATCCACTTCTTTCCACCATCATTTTCATTTCATTCAACTATTTTCGTCTTTTCTCCCTTTTTGCTTATTTTCAATTATGAACATCGGGAGATTTTCAAAATCCTTAGTGCAACAGGGCTTACTCAATCGAGGGTAGGAATTAGTGTATAGGCTAAACATGGTAGTTGATGTGGGTTCGAAATAATGCCAAATGGGGGTCAATCATGTGCCTAAGCACATGCCATTCGATTTTTTAATTGATTTCAAATGGGGTTACTAAAATATAAATGATGTTATTGGGTGGCTCGAAAGGCTCAAACTATTCAAAAATCGCCTAAATTATTCATAAGCCATATAATGTTCGTCTTTCGCCTCGAATGGTATTAAAGCAAGTTCTAGACTATTCTCAATTCATATTCAAATTGTATGAAGTGACTATCGTGCTTGATTATCGTCTCAAATCAAGATATAAGCTAAGGTAACACCATTTTTTTTTTTTTTGAATGGGACTGTACAATAAGTATGCAATTCATTCAAGTCCACTATTTTCTTTTAGGCTCAGCAGGCTCCAATGACAATTTATATCAGTGAATAAAGACTCAAATCAATTCCAAAGATTGCCTATATCATTTATATGCTCACTTAAATCACAATTAGCTTCAAGTGACAATCAAATGGGTAATAAAATCATAAGATCAGCCAACATAGCGAACTAAGTGTTCAAAATTTTCACATTTAAGCAGCAATTCCCATCATCGGCCTCACAAGTCAATCATACACAACTTAGTGACTCAACAACTGACTAGACATCTTATAAATCACAATCAAAACCAACTAATCAGGAATTCAGGTAAATCATGCAAGGTATGTGTAAGGTCCTCACCGCCTTAAACCATAATTATGATCGCGTAACAAACTTGTACTATTGATCATATAGACTTTAGTCGATTAATTACAAAAACAGTTGTATTACGTCATTACATGCCATAGTGAAATACAACAAAATACTTCTCAAAACATCATTTCTTCTAAATTTTTCTAAACGACAACTCTATTGCCATTGCAGCAAAATGGACCCTAAATCTTGGCCTCCCTCGCCCAAAAGAGTTCCTACAGAACAACCCACCAAAATATGAACACAATATGTAACAAAAGATATATAAAAATAACAGTTTTCTTCAATACCAACAATTACTCCCTGTATTTCATACATATATCATCTCTCCTTGGGTTGTTACTGTACAATACTCATCCATAATATAATTCCACAATTATATTAAATGCATATGTCATGACATGTCATAAACTCATCTCGATCATAACTTGATCATTCTCTCAATCACATTCCAATCCCATTTCAGTGAATACCATTCTTTCATTTAAACCCCATTGGATGGGTATAATATCTTATATGAGTAGCACATATAATATTGTTATTACGCTCAATATGATCCCATCATATTAGTAGCCAATATTATATTTCCTTTCAACTCCATATCATATTAGTAGCACATATAACATTGTTATTACGCTCAATATGATTCCATCATATTAGTAGCCAATGTTATATTGCCTTTCAACTCCATATAAAAGTCACAGATATTATATTATTGCACGCCTCCAATCAATACATAATCTCGCCCCAATGCGTTGGTATTCACTGACTCAGTGTTCTTACGTCCCACGTACCTGACGATATCCAAAATAGATAGAGCTATCACCAGCGATAAACCTTTACCCCGCTCGATGTCCTGTGATATATGATGGTTCCCAACACTTCCTTAAGCTTTCTATCAAAATTTCTTTGACAATTTAGAAATAAGTTCAAGAGGTGGAAGAGAAAATTTTTTGAAACGATAAGAACATTTGACTTTCAGATTCTGATTTTAAAGAATCATATTTGCAAGTCAATCCCTCAAGTTTCATCATTTCCCAAATTATATCCCCCCCCCCCCCCCCCAATTGTAAGTTAAGCCTTTTCAATGTCCCAATTGCAATCGAGTCCTTAACTTATAACCAAGTTCAATTTGTTACTCACTCTTTTCTTATTAACTTTTCATCTTTACTATCATGTCATATACAAATTATACATCCCTTAATATGGTCTTTAACCGTGATGTAATATGGGATATCACAATGAGCCTGGTGTAGCAAATACAACATGCATCCTGGTGGCAAGAAAATGTACCGAGATTTGTATTCCCATTTTTGGTGGAAAGTGATGAAACGAGATATATGAGAATTTGTAAAACGATGTTTGATATGTCAGCAAGTGAAGGCATGGAGAAAAAGGCTAGGTGGTGAATTACAGAGTTTAGAGGTACCAATTTGGAAGTGAGACCACATATCGATGGATTTTGTAACTCATTTGCCAAGGACTCCTTCAGGGCATGATGCTATTTTGGTCATTATCGAAAGTAGCGCACTTTATACCATATAACATGAGTTTTACAGTATGATAAACATGCAATTCATATGTGCCCCCTAAACTTAGGATCGTGCATTGTCCTCAATGTACTGAATCGAGAAAAAATAAGAACGAAGCACATATCTGTTTTGACGACTGTCAGTAGTCATCATTCTCCTCATCATCCTGATCATGGGGATAGGGTGGAAACTTTGGTGGCTGTGGTAGTTGTGTTGGAATATGCCCTAATACAACTCATTAAATGATTGATTTTGCATACAATGTAATATGATTTTATTAATGGCAATTCATTATTAAATATTATTCCAGTATCTGTATAATATGAATATATATATATATATATATTAATGTCCTTAGAATAAAATTGTATTATTCTTAAAGATTGTCCTAGTCAAGTATTATCACGAATTAGGATAATGATAATGCATTGAGACTAGTATGTATTGGTTGATGATTTTGTTCATGGATATGAGATATCGAATCAACACATGGGTATATGTTAGATAACTATGTACTGGAAAGACCCACCATGAGAATGCTACATTGATAGTTATATGAATGTCATAAGCAATTCTCATAGTGATAATAGTATATGTAATTCTTACGACTTGAGATCATGTGATATCCCCGAAATGATTAATTGTAATTTGAGCATTAATTGTGTTTATATGATTAATTATGGTGGTAATTAATTATGGGTTGGATTTATTAATCTTATGGAAATGCTTAGTCACATGATAGAGTGACCCGAGAGGACATTTCATGGTGTATGTTGTGCATGTTGGGGAAAAAAATTGTTATTAGCATGATTTATTTGCCATGGTTAGCAATTAATTGGAAATCATGAGTTTATTTGATATTTGGTGCATTTTGGATTAATGCTTTTAAAAATATCATGTTGGGGTGTTTTATACACCATGAGTTGTGGGATGCATTTTAATTAATTAACCCACTTTATTACCCCAAACTCCCCACCATACATTTCACTATCACTTTTCAACTTTCCCAAATAACACCACCCAAACCCTTCTTTTCTCTCATTTTCGTTCTTGAACTTAAGGGTGGAGAGAAATCCTTGCAAAAAGTGGATTTGTGGAGTTTATTGGGAGATTTGAGATCCCCAAGAGGTATGGATACCTCATTGTTGATTTTGTAAGCTTTGTTTAAGTTTGGTATGTTTTTGAAGGGTTTTAAAATGGGTTTGTGTGAGTTGGTGTTATTTTTGGATGAGTGTTAGATTTATGGTTGTATGATGATATTTATGGAAGATTTGTAGTGATTTGGTATGGTGGATGTTTGATTATTTGAGGTTGTTTGAGTTTGGGAAGGAGAAGGGTGAATAGTGCCCGAAAATCGCATGTGCAAGACTCGGCGATCGATCGGCGCCTCCAGCGATCGATCGCGAGCTGCAAGGGCTGGAGGCAGTGGCCTTCAGCGATCGATCGCGAGTTTGGCGCGATCGATCGGCGAGGTCGCGATCGATCGGCGCAAACTCAGCGATCGATCGCGGATTGTAAATTTTTGTTGGTCGAGGCAGTGTGGTCTCGCGATCGATCGGGGCTGTATGGCGATCGATCGCGAGACACCAAAAATGGTGTTTTTGGATTTTATTGTAGGATTTTTGGTATCGGACTATTATTGGGTTCTAATATTGATTTGTGTGAATGTGTAGAACCATCCCAGGTGGCAACACAGCCAAGGAACTGAAGTCCTACCATACCCTACATTTTGGAAAGGTACGTAGAGGACGTACGGGCACCCAACGGTACATGTATCTAATATACTCATTGTTTATGCATTGTGGATGCGAGTATATATGTGATTATGCATTGTGGATGCAAATACATGTTGAATTATGCATGATGATAGTAGATGCATATGATTATTGGTGCACATCCCATGAGTCGTGGTCATCCCTTGATGATTTTAATGCTTGCCGCTATTTGTTTTGGTTCCGCTAAATGTGAAGCGAGGGGTGGGAGCACCGCATGTCACATTTGAGCGTGGTTATCATATAGGGCGAGGAAAGGATATTTACCGCTCAATGTGAGGCGAGGGGTGGGAGTACCGCTTGTCCATTGAAGCGAGGTTATTCTATGCCGCCTATATGTAAATAAGCGAGGGGCATTAAAATACATTGTGATGGACAGACTAAGGAATGGTGACCGGTATTTGATATTGATGAGATGGTATTGTGTCATGACATGTCTAGACCATTAAAAATAATCTATTGATTATACTCATGAGTTATGGTACATGGACAACCAAACTGGAAGCGTTTTGAAATGCAGGGGAAAACAGGAAGTGTTTTAATAGTGTTTTATGCATTTACGATTTATATTCATATTGTGTTGAATATGAATGATATTATTGCTCATGTTTGGGGGTTGTCCTTGTAGGTACACTTTTGGCATGATAGAAGGGCTAAGCGGGTTGAGGTGGTGAGCTTGTGGAGAATTCTTTTGAGGCAGGAAGGACAGGATTAATTCTTTTGTATAGTGTCTACTCTAGGAGTAGTGTAAAACTATAGTTGATAACATTCTTTTGATAGGGAATGTAATTAATCCATTGATAGTCCTCATTTTGGCATGTAATTCTTAAAGCTCATAGACTCAACACGATTAATTCACTCTGATCATTTATATTAGCTCTATTTATGCCTTTGATCCGCACTTAAGGATTAGGGTCCTTACATTAGTGGTATCAGAGCAGTGGTTAGTGAACCCGGGAACGAGTGAAGGGTAGCCTTAGCATGATTGGCTAGGTGCTTACATTTGAGGCATGTTTATGCATGTGGTGCATATTGATGTATATTCTGTTATACTAACATGCTTATTATCATTCCTGCTATCTAACGGCATAACATGTATATTTGTTTTGGAATTGTTGTTAACCTTTGTGTTACAGCATGGCTGCTATGAATGCGGGGAACCTTAACGAAGAAGTTGGCGATGTGGGCAGTGTTAACGCTAGCGTTGGACAAGTGAACCCTCTACCTCCACCAGCAGTAGGCTTGGAGCCAGTGGTTCAGTTATTACTACCCGGTGAGATTAACTTGACTCAGTTTCTGTCTTACCACCCGCCCCGGTTTGAGGGAACAGAATCAGGGGAGGAAGCTGAGGAGTGGCTGGAGAGACTTGAGCAGATATTTGTGTCGGCTCCTTGTGCTGTTACAGCGTGGCTGAGGCTAGCGGAGTTCCAGTTAGCAAAGAAACCTCTAATGTGGTGGAGGGGCACTGTATTGGAGCTAAGAGCACTGGGTACTGTGATCGATTGGACACTCTTCAGGACCCGGTTTCTGAACCGGTACTTCTCCACAGCGGCGAGACAGACAAAGGAGGACGAGTTTACAAGTTTGAAACAGGGGAACATGACAGTGTCAGACTATGCCACGCGGTACTCTTCGTTGCTGAGGTATGTTCCCCACATTGCCACCAATGGGCACGCAAAGATGAGGAATTTTATGAAGGGGTTGCGACCGGAGCTCTATGACTGGGTTATCACCAATAACCCAACTTCTTTTGATGATGCTCTCACAAGGGCGGAGCTTGCCGAGCTTGGAGTGGGAGCTTATCCTAGTGCTATGCCACCACAAGTACCACAACAGAGGCAGACTAATGACAGCTTGAGGCCCGAGGAGAGCCATTTAAACCTCGTGGTGCCTCTTCATCTGCACGGTTTGGTGGAAAGAAGTACTTTGGTCAGAAACAGGAGAACAAGAAGAGCAATTGGTCCGCCAATCGAGGGTCTTCACAAGGGAATAGGCCGGGAGAGCCGAGGTGCGACAACTGTGGAGGGCCACATTCTTCAAGTAAGTGCCCTGCCTGTTATAGTTGTGGCAAGATAGGCCACATCTCTCGGTATTGTCCCACCCGGGGAGGACAGTCAGAGTTTTAGGGCAACAGGCCGAGGTTTGATGATAGGACTGTACACCAGAGGCAGCAGTTTGGGCCTCGACCATCGGGAGGTCAGACAGTGGGACCGTCCCAGGGACAGGTGTATGCGCTGACCAGAGAGCAGGCTCAGGCAGCCCCAGAGGAGGTGATCGCCGGTACGTGTCATTTATTTACGTACCCTGCTTTTATTTTGATAGATACAGGTGCCTCCCACTCTTTTGTATCTGTTGGTTTTGTGGAGAGACACCATATGCGCACGTCTTCTCTACCCACGCCTCTCCTTGTCTCGACACCCACTGGAAGAAATGTCGTTGCTGATCAGTTCATGGCAGATTGCCTCATTTATTTTGAGGGCAACGAGTTGAAGGCAGACTTGATCGTGTTGGGTATGTCGGACTTCGACTGCATCTTGGGCATTGATATTCTGAACAGATATCAGGCAGTGGTAGATTGCCGGCAGAAGACAGTGAAGTTCAGACCTGATTTGGGTAGTCAGTGGACTTTCTTTGGCAACGGTTCTCGTGCTAAGATTCCGTTGATTTCAGCGATCAAGATGACTCAGTTGTTGGAACGTGGTCACACGGGCTATCTCATCTATGCCGTGGACACGTCCGGGAAGAATAAAGAATTGAGAGTTGAGGATGTACCAGTGGTAGCAGAATTTGCTGATGTATTCCCAGAAGAGATCCCAGGGTTCCCACCAGCTAGGGAAGTTGAGTTTGGGATCGAGTTGTTACCGGGGACATCCGCTATCTCTCGTGCACCTTACAGGATGGCACCGGCGGAGTTGAGAGAGTTGAAGGAGCAGTTGCAGGAGCTCCTTGACAAAGGATATATACGCCCGAGCGTATCGCCATGGGGCGCACCGGTTCTCTTTGTGAAAAAGAAGGATGGCTCGATGAGGTTGTGCATCGATTACCGGCAGCTGAATAAGGCTACAGTAAAGAACAAATATCCTCTCCCAAGGATTGATGATTTGTTTGATCAGTTGCAAGGTACCAGAGTATATAGCAAGATTGATTTGAGATCCGGGTACCATCAGATTCGAGTCAGAGAGGAAGATGTGCAGAAGACAGCATTCCGGACTCGATATGGACATTATGAGTTCTTAGTGATGCCGTTCGGTGTGACGAATGCTCCAGCGGTCTTTATGAGTCTGATGAACAGAGTGTTTCAACCGTACCTTGAGCAGTTCGTCATCGTGTTCATCGACGACATTCTCATCTATTCCCGGAGTGAGGAAGAGCACGCGAAACACTTGAGGACAGTTCTCCAGATTCTTCGAGATCACCAGTTGTATGCCAAGCTCAGTAAGTGTGAGTTCTGGTTGAGCAGTGTAGTGTTTCTGGGGCATGTCATTTCTAGCAGTGGGATATCAGTGGATCCCAGGAAGATCGAAGCTGTGATGGAGTGGGCTGCCCCCACTTCTGTGCCTGAGATTCGGAGCTTCCTTGGTTTGGCCGGATATTATCGACGCTTCGTCGAGGGCTTTTCGAAGATTGCCAAGCCGTTGACCCAGTTGACCCAGAAAGGAGTACCTTTCTTTTGGTCAGAAGCTTGTGAAGAGAGCTTCCAGGAGTTAAAGCATCGTTTGACGACGGTGCCAGTGTTAGTGATCCCTACGGAGAACAGATTTTTTTTGTGTACCGATGCATCACTCCAGGGCATTGGGTGTGTACTGATGCAGGATAGGCATGTGGTAGCTTATGCATCGAGGCAGTTGAAGCCGCATGAGACGAGATACCCAGTCCATGACTTGGAACTGGCGGCTATCATCTTCGCCCTGAAGATTTGGAGACATTACTTGTATGGTACTTCATTTACCATATACACGGATCACAAGAGCCTCAAGTTTTTTATCACTCAGGCGGAGCTGAACATGAGGCAGAGGAGGTGGATGGACTTACTCAAAGACTATGATTGTGAAATTGAGTACCATCCCGGGAAAGCTAATTTGACAGCAGATGCTTTGAGCCGGAAAGTAAGGAGTTCTGCTGAGGACGTCATCCATTTGTCAGCCATGATGACCTCCTATTGCCATCTGGGCTATGACTTTGACATTGATGCATCACCTGTGTATGTATCGACCTTGTTAGCTGAGCCAGATATCTATGAGAACATTAGGAGAGCTCAGAGGTCAGATGATGAGGTTCAGAGGTGGTTATCTTTAGTACATCTTGGTCAGCCAACGAAATTCAGAGTGGCCGATGACGGATCTTTGAGGTTGGGTGACCGTTGGGTGGTTCCGAGTACGCCGGAGTTGCATAGAGGGATCTTGGAGCGAGCTCATAGTAGCAGACTTAGCATCCACCCAGGCGGGAGGAAGATGTATAAAGATATACGTGGTCAGTTTTGGTGGAAGAGGATGAAATCTGATGTCGTCGCTTTTGTTAAGAGGTGTTTGATCTGCCAACAGGTTAAGGACAGAGAGACAGAGACCTGGCGGCGAGTTGAGAAGCTTGGAGATACCGAAGTGGAAGTGGGAACACATTTCCATGGACTTCGTGACTCACCTGCCGAGGAGTGCCTCAGGCTTTGATGCTATTTGGGTGATTGTGGATCGATTGACTAAGGTAGCTCATTTCATCCCCTATAGCATGACTTTCACCTTTTTGAGGATGGCGCAGTTGTACATTCGAGATGTGGTGAGATTGCATGGGATCCCCATTTCCATAGTGTCGGATCGAGATCCGCGATTCACATCTCATTTTTGGGAAGGTCTTCAGTCAGCCTTGGGAACTGAAGTCAGATTGAGCACTGCTTATCATCCTCAGACGGATGGCCAGACCGAACGTACTATCCAGACGCTCGAGGACATGTTAAGAGCTTGTGTCTTGGAGTTCGATGTTTCTTGGCAAGATTCAGTGCCTTTGGTAGAGTTCTCTTATAATAATAGCTACCAGGCGAGTATTCAGATGGCTCCTTTTGAAGCTCTTTATGGCAGACGGTGTAGATCACCCTTGTGTTGGGATGATTTGGACCGCAAATCGGTCGGAGGACCGGAATTGATTCGGGAGATGGAAGAGAAGATAAAGATGATAAGGCAGAAAATGAAAGCAGCCCAGGACAGACAGGCAGCTTATGCGAATAAACGGCGGAGACCGTTGGAATTTCAGTTGGGAGATAAGGTCTTTTTGAAGATCTCGCCCTTCAGAGGCGTTGTGCGATTTGGGATGCGCGGGAAACTGTCTCCGAGGTATGTTGGACCGTACGAGATTTTGCAGCGCATTGGCACCTTAGCTTACCGACTAGCTCTGCCGCCTTCTTTATCTGGTATACATGATGTGTTTCATGTGTCTATGCTGCGGAAGTATGAGCCGGATCCGTCGCATGTATTACAGCCTTCCGAAGTTCAATTAGAGTCCGATGTGTCTTATGTGGAACGGCCTGTTAGAATTCTGGATCGAGCAGACCGTAGACTTCGGAACAAAGTGATACCTATGATCAAGGTTCAGTGGGATCGCAGGGGTGTCGAGGAGGCTACGTGGGAGACGGAGCGGCATATGGTGCAGCACTACCCGGAACTATTCTCTGGTATGTGATTATGTTTAGTTTCTTTTGAGGGGTAAGTGCATGTGATTTCGAGGACGAAATCTTATAAGTAGGGGAGTATTGTGATATCCCCGAAATGATTAATTGCAATTTGAGCATTAATTGTGTTTATATGATTAATTATGGTGGTAATTAATTATGGGTTGGATTTATTAATCTTATGGAAATGCTTAGTCACATGATAGAGTGACCCGGGAGGACATTTCATGGTGTATGTTGTGCATGTTGGGGAAAAAAAATTGTTATTAGCATGATTTATTTGCCATGGTTAGCAATTAATTGGAAATCATGAGTTTATTTGATATTTGGTGCATTTTGGATTAATGCTTTTAAAAATATCATGTTGGGGTGTTTTATACACCATGAGTTGTGGGATGCATTTTAATTAATTAACCCACTTTATTACCCTAAACCCCCCACCATACATTTCACTATCACTTTTCAACTTTCCCAAATAACACCACCCAAACCCTTCTTTTCTCTCATTTTCGTTCTTGAACTTAAGGGTGGAGAGAAATCCTTGCAAAAAGTGGATTTGTGGAGTTTATTGGGAGATTTGAGATCCCCAAGAGGTATGGATACCTCATTGTTGATTTTGTAAGCTTTGTTTAAGTTTGGTATGTTTTTGAAGGGTTTTAAAATGGGTTTGTGTGAGTTGGTGTTATTTTTGGATGAGTGTTAGATTTATGGTTGTATGATGATATTTATGGAAGATTTGTAGTGATTTGGTATGGTGGATGTTTGATTATTTGAGGTTGTTTGAGTTTGGGAAGGAGAAGGGTGAATAGTGCCCGAAAATCGCATGTGCAAGACTCGGCGATCGATCGGCGCCTCCAGCGATCGATCGCGAGCTGCAAGGGCTGGAGGCAGTGGCCTTCAGCGATCGATCGCGAGTTTGGCGCGATCGATCGGCGAGGTCGCGATCGATTGGCGCAAACTCAGCGATCGATCGCGGATTGTAAATTTTTGTTGGTCGAGGCAGTGTGGTCTCGCGATCGATCGGGGCTGTATGGCGATCGATCGCGAGACACCAAAAATGGTGTTTTTGGATTTTATTGTAGGATTTTTGGTATCGGACTATTATTGGGTTCTAATATTGATTTGTGTGAATGTGTAGAACCATCCCAGGTGGCAACACAGCCAAGGAACTGAAGTCCTACCATACCCTACATTTTGGAAAGGTACGTAGAGGACGTACGGGCACCCAACGGTACATGTATCTAATATACTCATTGTTTATGCATTGTGGATGCGAGTATATATGTGATTATGCATTGTGGATGCAAATACATGTTGAATTATGCATGATGATAGTAGATGCATATGATTATTGGTGCACATCCCATGAGTCGTGGTCATCCCTTGATGATTTTAATGCTTGCCGCTATTTGTTTTGGTTCCGCTAAATGTGAAGCGAGGGGTGGGAGCGCCGCATGTCACATTTGAGCGTGGTTATCATATAGGGCGAGGAAAGGATATTTGCCGCTCAATGTGAGGCGAGGGGTGGGAGTACCGCTTGTCCATTGAAGCGAGGTTATTCTATGCCGCCTATATGTAAATAAGCGAGGGGCATTAAAATACATTGTGATGGACCGACTAGGGAATGGTGACCGGTATTTGATATTGATGAGATGGTATTGTGTCATGTCATGTCTAGACCATTAAAAATAATCTATTGATTATACTCATGAGTTATGGTACAGGGACAACCAAACTGGAAGCGTTTTGAAATGCAGGGGAAAACAGGAAGTGTTTTAATAGTGTTTTATGCATTTACGATTTATATTCATATTGTGTTGAATATGAATGATATTATTGCTCATGTTTGGGGGTTGTCCTTGTAGGTACACTTTTGGCATGATAGAAGGGCTAAGAGGGTTGAGGTGGTGAGCTTGTGGAGAATTCTTTTGAGGCAGGAAGGACAGGATTAATTCTTTTGTATAGTGTCTACTCTATGAGTAGTCTAAAACTATAGTTGATAACATTCTTTTGATGGGGAATGTAATTAATCCATTGATAGTCCTCATTTTGGCATGTAATTCTTAAAGCTCATAGACTCAACACGATTAATTCACTCTGATCATTTATATTAGCTCTATTTATGCCTTTGATCCGCACTTAAGGATTAGGGTCCTTACAGATCATCAGAGATACCAACATAAGGAGTTGATATTGTCAAACGTTACCTGTAACAGGGTAAAATATAAAGACAATCATTGGATACACTACGAATTATGTAGAGGGATGTTGAGTGATCAAGATAGGATTTGTCCCTGCTATATAACAGGAGAAGTGTTTGGGCCCTTGATCAAGTGAGACTAAAATGCATGGTCATGCTCGAATGAGTCGATATGTGATCGAACTTATTCGTTTATTCTAGTCTACTCAGGGATCAAGAAATAAAAGATTGAACTATACGAGTATGACTTATTCCATGACTCGTGTTTAATCTAAACACATAGGACAAAGAGATTAAGTTACATGGTTAATATTATCACAGTCCATAGGTAATGTCGAGTCAATGACATTCTTGTAACTTGGGTTGCCTTGATGTGCTGCTAGATACCGCTCATTGCTTGTGACATAAAATAAAATTTTATGTCACTGCCAACGTTGCAAGATCCTAACGGGTCGTACAAAGATTAAATCGATAAAGAGAGATATAATTCATTGGATGAATTAAGTTTATTAGGAATAGTCCTAATCATATAATATATATATATATATATATATATTATAAAATGGGCCATATTTATTTATAAATATGGAACATATACATATACGAATTGAGCTTGGTATGGGCTAAGGGTTTTTTGAAAACCCTATTCAGATTGAGCCGCCACATATTATTAGTAGATATATATATGTGTGTTTATTAGGTTGAATTACGGGTGAGACGTTAATACAGATTGACGAAAACCTAAAAACCATTTTTTTCGAAAAGATCTAAGGTGCAACCGTCACCTTTACTCGAACTTTCGTCCCTTTCTTTCTATTGAATTATCAAGTCTAGCAACTTGATAATTGCAACATCCCTTATCGATTCGATCGTGTGGAAAATCGTAGAGGCAAAGTTGTGAAGTTTTGCTTGTGGGCGTTCATCTTCGAGGATTATGTATCAAACACGCTACATATGTATAACTCTCAACATCCGATATGATTACTTCGTATAGGTCCTCGGTGGGAATCCAAATTTTATTTATTTCCACTGCATTCATGATCGTCAGATTCCTTAAAGTGGTATCAGAGCCGTGTATGAAACTCATATCAGGGTTATGTGATAAATTGTTTTATCATATTTTGAGTTACTGTAATCATTCTAATTCGATCAAAACTGTAAGAACATATTAGATATTTTATATTGACATATGAGATATGTATGTGGAAACTGTAATAAAAATATATATGATATATTCACACATATGTGTGGGCGCGACTGAACCTAGCAAGGCTGGCGGCCGTAGCTCGATAGTCGGGCGAGTGTAGCTAGCAAGGCGGGCGACTGTATCTCGATAGTTGTATAATGTAGCTCGCAATATGGGCGACCGCCCATGGCAAGGTGGGCGACGGCCATGGCTGGGCGGCGTCCAAGCCACATGGTTGCGCTACCCCGTTGCGTGCAATATTTTTCCCATTTAGACCTATTTGTTTTATTTACAGTTTATGAACCTAGAATTAAATTTTAAAGTTTAGAATTTAATTCATTAATTGTTATGTCCGAGCATGTCTTATGTGTTTTTTGAGCATGGTACATTGTTATAGCCCTATTACCTATTAGATTGTAATTTCGTGAATGGTTGTAATTTTAAATACGGCCTGCGTGTCGTGCCTTCTCTATTTTTTTTGAATATATTCCCTCCCCTATACTCCCCTCGAATGTAACTCGAGGTCTTCTCTATATCATGTAATTGTTATGTAGTATAGTTTTTTGCTTTTGTTGATGGAGATCAATGAAGTTGGACCATGGTGTCGAGACAAGAAGACCATTCACAAATAGACGGAAGAGGTGCTTGGAGAAGTTACCATTAGGTTGACCATTTAGATTTTCTCATTAGCTTGATAAAATCAGTAGTTCGGGCTATAAACATGTCACATTTATTATGTTGATGTATGTGATGCATGTTTATCATTTGATATATATATATGTATATATATATATACATACATATACATATTTTCATAATCAATATTAATAAAAGCGTGAGATCTTTAAATCCCTCTAATAATATTAAGTCAAGTTAGATGCCTTTCAATTAAAAGTACTCGTCAAGACTTCGATTGAACATGTGTAGATTTGCCAAAGCAAAGTACCGTGACAATCTTAGTAAGGCGCGATGGGATAAAAGTGATATACGTGTGATTTTAAATTGGGAACCTAGAGGCATGGGGTTGGGTAATAATTCATTAGATGAATTAGACAAAGTGTTGTTCGCCCAACATCCAAGAGTTACATGTGATGTAATTGACAAAGTGTTGTCTACCTAAATAATTGAGTCTTGGGTGATTAGCCAAATCTAACTCAAGCTTAGGTGAAATATGGATCTTGGCCAACTAATAGTTTTGAGGGTTGATGATTTTCACTAAATAGTGGGAGCTTCATTTAATATAAGACCTTATTAAATGATTAAAATCATAAAACTTATTTTGCATATTTATATTATAGATATCCATGGCATCAAACAACGTTACTAGTACATTATCATTGCGATCGGTCCTTGAGAAGGACAATTGAATGGGACAAATTTCCTAGACTGGTATAGGAATCTGAATATGTCCTAGAGGAACCCTTACCTGCTGAGGAACCTCCTGCTACGGCCGTAAGGGCTGATAGGGATTCTTACAAGAAGCATCAAAATGTGGCTCTTGATGTTGGCTGCCTAATGCTTGCAACCATGAACTCTGAGCTTCAAAAGCAACATGAGGAAATGGATGATGTAAGGACCCTAGTTCCTTAAGTGCGGACTAAAGGCGTAATTAAAAATTTCCATGCATAAACAGAGTATAAAGGTTGTGTCGATGCTCTGAGCTATTAAATTACAGTGCCAAAATAAAGATCCAAAATGGATTAATTACATTCTTAACTACGAATGTTAATCCTATAGTTTTACACTACTCCTAGAGTAGATACTATACAAAAGAATGTGCCTGCTACAAGAGCACTCCGCACTAGCTCACTGCACCAACTCGCCTTAGCCCTTCCGCCCAAAAGTACCTACAGGAACAACCCCAAAACCATGAGCATGTATAAAATATATACACAACGATATGACAGCAATTCAAATGCATAATTATAAATGTGATTCACTTCCTGTATGTAACACATTTAAAATGCTCCTTGGGTTATCCCTGTACCAAATGACAATCAGTAGATTATATTACCAACAATGTATGTCATGACATGCACCGATTCCCATATATATGCCGTGTTCAATCCCGAGTCTTATTATATCAGTGGCATAATACCCCTCGCGTTATCATGACAGCGGAAATACCCCTCGCTTAAGACAATACCTAGCGGCACTAATATCCCTCGCTATAAATATGACAGCGGTCGTGTTCTTCGCTTCATATTAGCGGCAAATATTCTCTCATCGCTACGGTATGACAGCGGCAAGTATTCACATCGCTACGCCACTAGCGGTAAGTATTCTTCATTACTGGAATATAATTCCTGACTCACAATCACATGCAACAATGCATCCAATATACACATGCAACCAAAATGCATGACCAATCATGTATACAATCCATGATGTATAAACATTACCCCATATGCAACCACAATGCATAATCAATTCCATGTGCACAACCATAGTGCATAATCAATACAAAGCGTAATAAATACGTTTTACCGTCCGATGCTCGTACGTCTCACTACGTACCTTGGTTCCAAAAGTGGAGATATTGTGGAACTTTATCTCCTTTGTTGTGTGGCTACCTGGGATGGTTCTACACAATCACATGAATCCATATTAGAAGCCAATTAATGAACCATTACCAAAACATCAACATTTAGAACCAAAATCCAAAATTCACAATTTTGTGCCTTGCGATCGATCGGTCCCAAGCCCCGATCGATCGCCAAGCTAAGAAAATTTGGCATCCAAGCACTGCCTCCACCGATCGATCGAGCCATTTCACAGATCGATCGAGACGTCACACCGATCGATCGGGAAAATTTACCGATCGATCGGTAAACCCATTACGCGCCTTGTTCAGGCTCTGCTTTGCTCGATCGATCGGATCCATTTTCCGATCGATCGAGAAGCCATGTTTCAGAAATAAACTTCCATATATGAGCTTCTATCAACATCTACACTCAAGCACAACCAAGAACAACTACCATGCTCAACTTAAAGCCACAAAACAACCTTAAAAATGCAACTTCCAAACATAACAAGATGTTGGACCAAGATCCACCCTTAAATCCCCAAAAATAAGCTACAAACCCAATCAAAACTCAACAAAACTCAACCAAGGTGGTAGCTTACCCTTTGAGCTCCAAGTTTCTAGCAAGAAAACACCAAATGAACCCTTTTCACCAAGTTTTCCCCTTTCCTTTTGATGCAGAAACGAAAATGGAAAGTTTTTCTTGCAAGAGAGAAGGTGCAGGTGGGTTTTGACTTAAAGGTGATGGAAAGGATTTGATATAAAGTGAGCAAGTGGCTCATACCATGCTATGGTTTCAAATGATGTTATGGTTTCAAATGTGTAACAAGACACAAGCATGGTATATAATATACCCCTACATGATATTTTAAAAGCATTTTACCACAATGCACCAAAAATACCATTAAAATCATGTTTTACCTAAATGAACACAATCCATATCATTTAAACCATTTTAACACCCAAAATTCCTCACATGTACAACATGCACCCCGAAATGCTCTACCGGGTCACTCCTACCATGTGACAAGCATTAAACCAAGATAATTAGTCCCAACACATAATCTAATTATCACCATAATATCACATAAACATAATTAATGCCCAAATTGCAATTAATTATTTCGAGGATATCACAATACTCCCCTACTTACAAGATTTCGCCCTCGAAATCGCATGCAATTACCCAAATCAAAACTAAACATAAATCACATACCAGAGAATAATTCCGGGTAGTGCTGCACCATATGCTGCTCCGTCTCCCACGTGGCCTCTTCGACACCCCTGCGATCCCACTGTACCTTTACCATAGGTATCACTTTGTTCCGAAGCCTGCGATCAGCCCTATCTAGAATCCTGACTGGCCGTTCCTCATAGGATACATCAGAATCTAACTGAACCTGAGAAGGCTGCAATACATGCGACGGATCCGGCTCATATTTCCGTAGCATAGATACATGAAACACGTCGTGAATACCAGACAACGACGGTGGTAGTGCCAAACGGTAAGCTAAGGTACCAATGCGTTGTAAAATCTCATACGGTCCCACATACCTCGGAGACAGTTTACCACGCATGCCAAACCGAACCACACCTCTGAAAGGTGAAATCTTCAAAAAGACCTATCTCCCGTCTGAAACTCTAACGGTCTCCGTCGTTTATTCGCATAGGCTGCCTGCCTGTCCTGGGCTGCCTTCATTTTCTGTCGGATAACCTTTACCTTATCCTCCATCTCCCGAATCAATTCGGGTCCTCGCTTTACTGGTCAAGTCATCCCAGTATAATGGCGACCTACAACGCCTACCATGCAAAGCCTCAAACGGTGCCATCTGAATACTCGTCTGATAGCTGTTGTTGTATGAAAATTCTACCAAGGGCAAGGAATCTTGCCATGAAGCATCAAACTCCAATACACAAGCTCGCAGCATGTCCTCAAGCGTCTGAATAGTACGCTCAGTCTGCCCATCCGTCTGGGGATGATATGCCGTACTCAATCTCACCTCAGTACCCAAAGCTGACTGAAGACCTCCCCAGAAATGAGATGTGAACCGTGGGTCCCTGTCTGACACAATAGATACTGGAATCCCATGTAGTCTCACTATGTCCCGGACATACAACTGAGCCATCCTCAAGTATGTGTACGTCATACAATATGGAATGAAGTGAGCTACCTTCGTCAGTCTGTCAATGATCACCCAAATGGCATCACAGCCCGAAGTAGTCCTCGGCAGGTGGGTCACAAAGTCCATAGATATGTGTTCCCACTTCCACTCCGGTATCTCTAAGCTCCTTAGCTCGCCACCGGGTCTCTGCCTCTCTGCCTTAACTTGCTGGCAGATCAAACATCTCTTGACAAAAGCGATCACATCACGCTTCATCCGCTTCCACCAGAACTGATCACATAAGTCCTTATACATTTTCCTTCCTCCTGGGTGGATGCTAAATCGGCTACTATGAGCCCGTTCCAAGATTCCTCTACGCAACTCCGGCGTATATGGAACTACCCATCGGTTACCGAGTCTCAAGGAACCATCCTCAGCCACTCTAAACTTTGATGGCTGCCCTTGAAGTGCCAATGACGACCATCTCTGAATCTCATCATCTGTCCTCTGAGCTCTCCTGATATTCTCATAGATATCTGGCTCAGCTAATAAGGTCGATACCCAAACCGGTGATGCGTCCACATCGAAGTCATAGCCCATATGGCAACAAGAAGTCATCATAGCCGACAAATGCATGACATCCTCAGCAGTATTCCTCACCTTCCGACTCAAGGCGTCTGCTGTCAAATTGGCCTTCCCCGGATGGTACTCTATTTCACAGTCATAATCTTTAAGTAGGTCCATCCATCTCCTCTGACGCATATTCAATTCCGCCTGAGTAAACAAGAATTTCAGGCTCTTATGATCTGTATAAATGGTGAAGGAGGTACCATACAGATAATGCCTCCAAATCTTCAGGGCAAATATAATAGCCGCCAACTCCAAATCGTGGACTGGGTACCTAGCCTCATGCGGTTTCAACTGCCTTGATGCATAAGCTACCACGTGCTTATCTTGCATCAATACACATCCCAAGCCCTGAAGTGACGCGTCAGTATACAGAACAAACCTCTTATTCTCTGAGGGAATTACCAAAATAGGTGCCGTGGTCAACCGGTGTTTCAGTTCCTGGAAGCTCTGCTCGCAAGCCTCAGACCAATAAAACGGTACCCCTTTCTGAGTCAACTGAGTCAGTGGCTTAGCAATCTTAGAAAATCCTTCGACGAAGCGTCGATAATAGCCAGCCAAACCAAGGAAACTCCGAATCTCGGGTACAGAAGTGGGTGCAGCCCACTCCATCACAGCCTCAATCTTCCTGGGGTCCACAGAAATCCCACTGCTGGATATGACATGCCCCAGAAATACTACTCTACTCAACCAAAACTCACACTTGCTGAGCTTGGCATATAATTGGTGATCTCTGAGGATCTGGAGCACTGTCCTCAAGTGTTTCACGTGCTCTTCCTCGCTCCTGGAGTAGATGAGTATATCGTCAATAAATACGATGACGAATTGATCCAGATACGGTTGGAACACCCGATTCATCAAGCTCATAAAGACAACCGGGGCGTTCGTCACACCAAACGGCATTACTAAGAACTCGTAATGTCCATACCGAGTCCGAAATGCTGTCTTCTGTACATCTTCCTCCCTGACCCGTATCTGGTGGTACCCGGATCGCAGATCAATCTTGCTATAAAGTCTGGTACCTTGCAACTGGTCAAACAGATCATCAATCCTTGGAAGAGGATACTTGTTCTTTACCGTAGCCTTATTCAGTTGCCGGTAATCGATGCACAACCGCATCGAGCCATCCTTCTTCTTTACAAAAAGAACTGGTGCACCCCAAGGCGATACGCTAGGGCGTATATATCCTTTATCAAGGAGTTCCTGCAACTGCTCCTTCAGTTCTCTTAATTCTGCCGGTGCCATTCGGTAAGGGGCACGAGAAATAGCGGATGTCCCCGGTAATAACTCAATCCCAAACTCGACTTCCCTAGTCGGTGGGAATCCTGGAATCTCCTCCGGGAACACATCAGCAAATTCCGCTACTACTGGTATGTCCTCCACTTTTAACTCCTTGCTTTTTCCCAACAGATCCACGGCATAAATGAGATAGCCCATGTGTCCACGTTCCAATAGTTGGGACATTTTGATTGCGAGATCAACGGAATCTTCGCACGAGAACCGTTGCCATAGAAAATCCACTGAACTCCCAAATGAGATCTGAACCGTACTGTCCTCTGTCGGCAATCCACTACTGCCTGATATCTGTTCAGAATGTCGATGCCCACAATGCAGTCGAAATCTGACATGCTCAGAACAATCAAATCTGCCTTCACCTCATTGCCCTCAAAATAAATGAGGCAGTCCATTAGAAACTGATCCGCAACAACTTTCTTTCCGGTGGGTGTCGAGACCAAGAGAGACGTGGGTAACGGAGACGTGCACATGTGATGTCTCGCCACAAAGTCCGCAGACACAAAGGAATGGGAAGCACCTGTGTCTATCAAAATAAAGGCGGAATATGTAAATAATAGGCACGTACCAGCTATAACCTCCTCTGGAGCTGCATCGGCCTGCTCCCTGGTCAATGCATAGACCTGTCCCTGGGGTGGCCCCATCACCTGTCCTCCCCCCTGACGAGGTACCATCGGTGGCCTCTGCTGTACTGTCCCGGTAGAAAACCTCCCTCTGCCTCCTCTCAGATCTACCTGACCATCACTATTCTGACAAAACCGGGATATGTGGCCCATCTGGCCGCATTTATAACAAGCAGTACAGTCTCGCATGTGATGCGGTCCTCCACAAAAATGGCACTTCACCACTCCACTCCTATTCACTTGAGTCTGCCCTCTGTTGTTAGGCGCACCGCCCCTCCTGTTATCCATTCTTCTCCCACCAAACCGAGAAGATGAAGAAGAAGTCCCACGAGATTTAAATGATTCTCCTCGAGGCCTCAAACTATTAGACATTGGCCGCGGCGGTGGGACTTGTGGGGGTGTAACGTCCGGATAGGCGCCGACCCCGATCTCCGCTAGCTCCGCTCTGGTGAGGGCATCATCAAAAGAAGTGGGTTTGTTGGAAATAACCCGATCAAAAAGTTCCGGTCGCAGTCCCTTCATGAAATTCCTCATTTTTGCATGCCCATTGGTGGCAATATGTGGAACATATCTCAGTAACGAAGAGTACTGCGTGGCATAGTCGGACACTGTCATGCTTCCTTGTTTCAAACTTGCAAATTCATCCTCCTTCGTCTGTCTTGCTGCTGCCGAGAAATACCGGTTCAGAAACCGGGTTCTGAAAAGCGTCCAATCAATCACTGCACCTTGTGCTCTCTGTTCCATTACAGTGCTCCTCCACCACATTAAAGGTTTCTTTGCTAACTGGAACTCCGCTAGCCTCAGCCAAGCTGTAACAGCACAAGGAGCTGATACAAAAATCTGTTCAAGCCTTTCCAGCCACTCCTCAGCCTCCTCTCCGGACTCTGTTCCCTCAAACCGAGGTGGGTGATACGATAGAAACTGAGTCAAGCTAATCTCACCAGGTAGCAATAACTGAGCCACTGGTTCCATGCTTACAGCCGGTGGAGGTAGAGGGTTTGCCTGTCCAATACTTGCGTTTACGCTACCCACATCGCCCACCTCTTCATTGAGATTCATAGCCGCCAAGCTGTAACACAAGGGTTAAAACAACTCCAAACAAGAATATATGTTATGCCGTTAGATAACAGGAATGATAATAAGCATGTTAGTATAACAGGATATACATCAATATGCACTACATGCATAAACATGCTTTAAATGTAAGCACCTAGTCAATCATGCTAAGGCTACCCTTTACTCGTTCCCGGGTTCTCTAACCACTGCTCTGATACCACTAATGTAAGGACCCTAGTTCCTTAAGTTTAAAAATTTCCATGCATAAACAGAGTATAAAGGTTGTGTCGATGCTCTGAGCTATTAAATTACAGTGCCAAAATAAAGATCCAAAATGGATTAATTACATTCTTAACTACGAATGTTAATCCTATAGTTTTACACTACTCCTAGAGTAGATACTATACAAAAGAATGTGCCTGCTACAAGAGCACTCCGCACTAGCTCACTGCACCAACTCGCCTTAGCCCTTCCGCCCAAAAGTACCTACAGGAACAACCCCAAAACCATGAGCATGTATAAAATCATATACACAACGATATGACAGCAATTCAAATGCATAATTATAAATGTGATTCACTTCCTGTATGTAACACATTTAAAATGCTCCCTTGGGTTATCCCTGTACCAAATGACAATCAGTAGATTATATTACCAACAATGTATGTCATGACATGCACCGATTCCCATATATATGCCGTGTTCAATCCCGAGTCTTATTATATCAGTGGCATAATACCCCTCGGGTTATCATGACAGCGGAAATACCCCTCGCTTAAGACAATACCAGCGGCACTAATATCCCTCGCTATAAATATGACAGCGGTCGTGTTCTTCGCTTCATATTAGCGGCAAATATTCTCTCATCGCTACGGTATGACAGCGGCAAGTATTCACATCGCTACGCCACTAGCGGTAAGTATTCTTCATTACTGGAATATAATTCCTGACTCACAATCACATGCAACAATGCATCCAATATACACATGCAACCAAAATGCATGACCAATCATGTATACAATCCATGATGTATAAACATTACCCCATATGCAACCACAATGCATAATCAATTCCATGTGCACAACCATAGTGCATAATCAATACAAAGCGTAATAAATACGTTTTACCGTCCGATGCTCGTACGTCTCACTACGTACCTTGGTTCCAAAAGTGGAGATATTGTGGAACTTTATCTCCTTTGTTGTGTGGCTACCTGGGATGGTTCTACACAATCACATGAATCCATATTAGAAGCCAATTAATGAACCATTACCAAAACATCAACATTTAGAACCAAAATTCAAAATTCACAATTTTGTGCCTTGCGATCGATCGGTCCCAAGCCCCGATCGATCGCCAAGCTAAGAAAATTTGGCATCCAAGCACTGCCTCCACCGATCGATCGAGCCATTTCACCGATCGATCGAGACGTCACACCGATCGATCGGGAAAATTTACCGATCGATCGGTAAACCCATTACGCGCCTTGTTCAGGCTCTGCTTTGCTCGATCGATCGGATCCATTTTCCGATCGATCGAGAAGCCCTGTTTCAGAAATAAACTTCCATATATGAGCTTCTATCAACATCTACACTCAAGCACAACCAAGAACAACTACCATGCTCAACTTAAAGCCACAAAACAACCTTAAAAATGCAACTTCCAAACATAACAAGATGTTGGACCAAGATCCACCCTTAAATCCCCAAAAATAAGCTACAAACCCAATCAAAACTCAACAAAACTCAACCAAGGTGGTAGCTTACCCTTTGAGCTCCAAGTTTCTAGCAAGAAAACACCAAATGAACCCTTTCACCAAGTTTTCCCCTTTCCTTTTGATGCAGAAACGAAAATGGAAAGTTTTTCTTGCAAGAGAGAAGGTGCAGGTGGGTTTTGACTTAAAGGTGATGGAAAGGATTTGATATAAAGTGAACAAGTGGCTCATACCATGCTATGGTTTCAAATGATGTTATGGTTTCAAATGTGTAACAAGACACAAGCATGGTATATAATATACCCCTACATGATATTTTAAAAGCATTTACCACAATGCACCAAAAATACCATTAAAATCATGTTTTACCTAAATGAACACAATCCATATCATTTAAACCATTTTAACACCCAAAATTCCTCACATGTACAACATGCACCCCGAAATGCTCTACCGGGTCACTCCTACCATGTGACAAGCATTAAACCAAGATAATTAGTCCCAACACATAATCTAATTATCACCATAATATCACATAAACATAATTAATGCCCAAATTGCAATTAATTATTTCGGGGATATCACAGATGCGTTCAATATGATTGAACATCTTAAGCAACTTTACCAACAACAAGCTAGACAAGAGAGGTATGACGTCTCTAAAGCGTTATTTCAGTGTAGAATGGTAGAAGGAAGCCTTATTGGAACTCATGTACTCAAACTGATTGGATACATAGAGAATCTTGAGAAACTGGGTTTTTCGTTGGACCAAGAGTTGGCCACCGACGTGATCTTGCAATCGTTGCCTGATAGATATAGTCAATTTGTTCTGAATTACAATATGATTGAAATTGAGAAGACTCTACCATAGTTTCTTGGTATGTTGAGAACTCACGAGGCAAACACAAAGAAGTTTAAACCCACAAATGTTCTTATTGTGAATAAGGGCAAGGGAAAGGCTAAAGCAAATGGCTTTAGAAAAGACAAGAAAGTCTCTATCAAATCTAAGCCTCATGCTACTGCACTTAAGCCTAAGGGAGGTGTGGCTAAGGAGAGAAATTGCTTCCATTGTGGTGAGACCGGACTTTGGAAGAGAAACTGCAAGTTATACCTGGAAGATCTTAAGAAGACGAAGGAAAGTGTGACTTCTACTTCAGGTATTTTTGTATAGAAGTCAATCTATCTACTTCTTCATAATGGGCATTAGATACTGGATGTGGTTCTCACATTTGTGTTAATGTGCAGGAACTCAAAAGCAGTATAGTGTTGGCGAAAGACGAAGTTGACCTACGAGTGGGAAATGGAGCAAGAGTTGCTGCAATTAGTTATAGGAGATTATTCATTGACTTTGTCTTATGGTTTAATTTTAGATTTACAAGACTGTATTTTGTGATGCCGATTACTAGAAACATTATTTCAATTCTTGTTTGGACAAGATGTGTTTTTCATTTATAATAAAGGACAAATGTTGCTCCATTTATTTGAATGAGATGTTTTATACTAGTGCACAATTGATTAATGGTCTCTATGTTCTAAATCTTGATATGCCTGTCTATAACATAAATACTAAGTGGATTAAGACTAATGATTCTAATCCAACTTATCTCTGGCATTGTCGCTTGGACCATATAAATGAGAATCACATATCAAAACTTCATAAGGATGAAGTTTTAGATTCATTTGATTTTGAATCATATGAAACATTGTGAATCTTGTTTAATGGACAAGATGACTAAAGCCCATTTCAAGGGACATGTTGAAAGGGCAAATGATTTATTGAGTCTCAAACATAGTGTTGTATGTGACCCAATAAGCATACAAGCTAGAGGTGGTTTTCAATACTTCGTTACATCTACTGATGACTTCAGTAGATATGGGTATGTGTACCTAATGAAACATAAATATGAAACTTTTGAAAAGTTCAAGGATTTCAAGAATGGAGTACAAAACCAACTTGGAAAAGTATCAAAATCCTCCAATCGGATCAAGGAGGTGAATACTTAAGCCAAGAGTTTCATGATAATCTAAAGGAGTGCGGGATAGCCCCACAACTCACACCTCCGTATACTCCACAATGGAATGGTGTATCTGAAAGGAGGAATCGAACTTTGTTGGACATGGTTCGATCTATGATGGTCATGCAGATCTTCCGATTTCCTTTTGGGGACATGCTTTAGAAACAACAATATTTATACTGAACCGTGTTCCATCTAATCAGTTGAAAAGACACCATATGAGATATGGACTAGGAAGCGTCCTAGTATGTCTTTTATGAAGATTTGGGGTTGTGAGGCTTACTTGAGACTTCACACCTCCAATAAACTTGGACCCAAATCTGATAAGTGTTTATTTGTGGGGTATCCTAAGGAAACAAAAGGATACTATTTCTATTATCCCATCGAGAACAAAGTGGTTGTTGCTCGGACATGTGTCTTTCTTGAAAGATAATTTATTTCTAGAAGAACCAGTGGGAGACAAACAGAACTTAGTGAAGTACAACCACAACAAAACACTGAACGTGATATTGAGATGGAAACAGAGCAGTCACCAAAAGTTGTTGTGGACGAAATGCCTGCTCAAGAGACACAAGCCCAACGTTGGTATGTAAGAGTACATCGGGAGCCACAGAGATATGGATTTCTTGTGACTCAACAAGTTGACTTACTACTCATTGATGAGGATGATCCTTCATCCTATCAAGAAGCTATAATGGGCTCTGATTCTGAGAAAAGGCTAGAGGCCATGAAATTTGAGATGGAATCCATGTATATAAACCAAGTATTGACTTTGGTTGACCCACATGAAGGGGTAAGACCCATATGGTGCAAGTGGATTTTCAAGAAGAAGACTGACATATATGGTAATGTACAAATCTTTAAAGGACGATTGGTTGCTAAATGTTTCAAACAAATTCATGGTATTGACTATGATGAAACTTTTTTCAACAGTTGCCAGGGTTAAATCCATCAAAATCTTACTTGCAATATTTGCATTCCATGATTATGAAATCTGGCAGATGTTTTTGTCGATCCAAAAGATGTTGGAAAGTATGCAAGCTACAACGATCCATTTTTGGATTGAAGCAAGCTTCTCGGGGAATCTTTGTTTCGTTGATGCGATTTGGTTTCATCAAGAACGTAGATGAACCTTGTGTCTACAAGAAGGTCAGTGGGAGCACAATTATCTTCTTGTGTTGTATGTAGATGACATACTTCTTATTGGGAATGATATCACTGCCTTGCAATCTGTAAAGATTTGGCTACGGAATTGCTTTTCTATGAAAGACTTTGGTGAAGCCACCTATGTGTTAGGTATCAAGATGAGATAGATCAAGAAAATTACTTACCTAAGTCAAAGTACATACATAGATAAAGTACTAAAACGGTTTAGCATCAAGAATCAAAGAAAAGGATTCGTACCTATGTCACTGAGATGTGTAATTTTTACACTTAATTTGATATAAGATTAGGGGTGTTTTTGTAGTGATTCCTGAAAAATATTACGCTTTTTGGTATATATTTGTATATTTCAGGAATCTAGGTCCAAATGCATAAAAGTTGAGCTATAATTGATGAAAAAGGACCAATGTTTTCAATGGTTTAATCTAGGGGATCCAATGTCTTGAACCCACAATTTTAATTAAGTTTTTTGATTGATCTTACAATTCTTTGAGTTTAATTTATTGTTGTTCATGCTTTAAATGGATTAATCATCCTTGATTGATTATTTATTGCGATTAAATTTACCATAGGAGATTGTGATAAGATATAGTAAATTAAACCGTGGATTTCAGACTAAGATCGAAAGATAAAGTCAAATACATGTGTGATGGCAATAGATTTACCAAAATCGAAGGCTAGAAGTTTTCATAACTCGACATACAATATTGAGTGTTAAATAAGTGCATGATCATTGCCTTGTTGCATCTTAGTATTAGACTTGTTATAACCGGACCAAGGTATAACAATTGCATTAGGAAAACTCATCACCTTAGAACGTTTGAATTTAATTCTAAACTAATAAGCGAATTGTGGGGGATTGCACCGAAAGTCTTGATAATTGCTCTATTGTTCTAATCTTATCCGTTCTTGTGTGTTGGGTTAATTATTGAGTTAATTCGTCACTTCATTTAATTAATCACAACCAATTATCGTAGGCTAAATATAGTTAAATTGATTGACTTTGGTACTTATTTCCTAGTCCTCGTGGGTTCGACTCGTACTTTTCATATCATTATTAAAACTTGACACCGTGTACTTGTGGTACGCAATCGCTACACTGAAAAAATACTGTTTAAAATAATAGCGATCAAGTTTTGGCGCCGTTGCCGGGAACTAGTTTTAATAATATCAAACGAGATTAGTTGACTGTAGTTTAGTCATTCATTTTTTTTATTTTTGATTTTTTTTCCCATTCTCTCTACACTTCTACTGTTTGTTTCTTGTGTGGATCTTTGCACGTTGTTATCTCTTGGTGCATGCTAAGGAGTAGCAAGCCTACACTTGAGCCTTTTGACTCCGAGATCAATGCACTTGTCAAGGGAGGCTAAGGCAAGCAAGAGCACTAATGGTGAATAACGAGGAGATTCCAATACCACCAGTTGCAAGATCACTCATGGACTACGCACATCCTTCATTCCATGGATCACTGTCGAGTATCACGAGACCAACCATCCATGATAACAATTTCGAGATCAAGCCTGCTATCATACAGATGATCCAACATTCGGTCCAGTTTGGGGGAGTTGCTACGGATGATCCCAACGCCCACATCTCCAACTTCTTGGAGATTTGTGATACCTTTAAACATAATGGCTTTACTGACGATGCCATCAGGGTACGTTTGTTTCCTTTCTCTTTATGTGATAAAGCTAAATCTTGGTTAGAATCGTTGCCTGTGGGTTCTATTACCACGTGGGATGGGATGGCGCAATTGTTCTTGTAAAATTTCTTTTCACCATCCAAGATGGACAAAATGCGCAATGATATCACGACTTTTGCCCAATTCGATCCCGAGACACTGTATGAAGCATGGGAGCGCTTCAAGGATTTACTGCGGAGATGTCCACATCATTGCCTTCCTATCTGGCTGTAGGTACAAACATTTTATAACAGTTTATTTGCTGATAACCGTTCTATGATTGATGCAGCATCATGAGGTACTGTGACGAGGAAGATGCCCGAGGAGGCTTATACACTGTTGGAGGAGATGGCTGCGAATAGCTGTCAAGGGCAGTCTGAAAGGAACATGCCAAAGAAGCAAGCCGGATTGCACCAAGTGAGTGAAGTTGCTGCCCTAGCTGCCCAGTTGGAAGCGCTAAACAAGAAGATTGACAGTTTGAGCATGCATGCAACGCAAGTTCAAACTGTTACATGCGAGCTTTGCCAAGGAGGACATCCGAGCACGGAATGCCAAGTAGGTAACCCTTTCATTAAAACTAATGAAGCTGTTAACTTTGTAGGGAACCAACCACCACAGACATATCCTTACTTGAATACGTACAATACGGTACCGAGGAAGTATCCTCAACCACCAGCGGGGTATGCACCAAAGCCAAGCATGGAGGAACTGCTAACCAAGTTCATATCATCGACTGAACAAGGATGAACAATCATGAGGCATCGATAAAGAACTTGGAAGTCCAAGTGGTACATAACAAAAATCATAGCCGGACGAGCACAAGGATCACTAGCTAGTGACACTGAAAAGAATCCTAGGGAGCAAGTCCATGCCATCACATTGAGGAGCGGAAAGGAGGTCGCTGAGAAAAATGATGTACAAGTTGAGTTAAAAGGCAATGCAGACATCAAACAAGAAGAGGTGCCAACACGCAACAAAGGTAAGTCTACTAAGACCTCTACACCCATCGCACCACCTGCTAAGGTAGATATCCCACTCCTAAATTTGCTAAGTTTTTAGATTTGATAAAGAAGCTCCACATTGAGATGTCATTCATTGATGCTATACGGCACATGCTGAATTATGCTAAGTTTTTGAAGGTGATTCTGTCAAAAAATCGGAAAAAATTGGGAGAGCATGAGATGATAAACTTAACTGATGAGTGTTCCGCTATCATTCAAAATGATTCACCTCCAAAGTTAAAGGATCCAGGGAGTTCCACTATACCTTGCAAAATAAACTCTATATCTTTTAAGAAATCCTAATGTGATTTGGGTGCAAGTGTGAATTTAATGCCTTTGTCTGTCTACAGGAAGGTGGGTTTAGGAGAGTTAAAACAGATAAATGTGTTACTGCAGATGGCAGACAAATCCATCAAGTACCCTCAAGGGATAGTTGAGGATGTACCACTAAAAGTCGACAAATTCACCCTTTCGGTGGATTTCATTGTGTTGGACATGAAGGAAGATGTTGACATGCCCTTGATCCTAGGAAGTCCATTCCTTGCAACTGGAAGAGCACTGATTGACGTCCAAGAAGGAAAGTTGATCCTTCGTGTAGGGGAGGATCAAGTCGTCTTTGATATGTTCAAAACTTTGAACACTGCACTCACCGAGCACCGATGTTTTAATATCAATATTATTGATACATTATCTGTTGATGCAACGCAGGTTAAGAGCAAGACGAAGTTGGAAGTCACATCGAATGCCCATAAAAAAGGGATCAAATTCTGTAAGGGGGACTTGGTGTTAATGAATCGAGCCAAGATGCGACTATTCCCATGGAAGTCGGACTCACCATGGGTGGGGTCTTTCAAAGTGGTCAATGTTCTACCATGCGACACTATTAATCTGAGAGATGACCAAGGGCCGCTGTTCATGGTCAAAGAGAAGTGGTTACGACACTACCACAAGGATGACGGGAAATCATCCCCCACTGCCCCTTGCGGCACTTGAGCTTACATGGTAAGAAGTCCAGCTTGAGACTATAAATCATGAATTTTTTCTTATCCCTTAGCTTTGATTTTGGTTTGTTTTTGTTTTTGTTTTGTTTTGGTTTTTTTTTTATTTTGGCTAAACTCCATGCGTGCTGTGATCTGTCCAACACTATACCCCATGAGCTGACGAGGAATTGGACGATGATCACTGAAGTCGTTGTCAACGGTAAATGCTTTGTCTTATTTTCCACGCCTATTACATTGAGGGCAATGCATGAATTAAGTATGGGGGAGTGCATTACTGTGTCATGCTTTTTCTTTGGAATTGTATCGTTCTTTGAGCACCAACAAATTTTTTTCTTGAAAATGGGTTCAATTATAGAGAAAAGAATGAATCGTAGTATTGGTCTCTATTCCATGAGGATATTAATCTCACTATGCATGTCAACTTGAGTTTTGGTTTTTTTAAGACTTGTTGTGAATATCTTGTTTTGAGATAGCATGCCAAAGATGAAGGATATATTGATCACATTTGAGTCATAATCTTGCGAATTGCATTTGGAGTAATAATAATCTTTCTGAATTTGATGAATTGTTTTGAGCATCTTAGAGTACATTAGAACCTATTTGATGATGACACTTTGAGGCGGAATTTTATAGTTATGGACTTGACTTGGAAATGATTAGGAGATCTTTGGACCGTTTGAGCCTTTCAAGCTTACCATGATATATATCAATCTCTAGTGTCCTATTTTGAGCCTAATTGAAAAAGAATGAGTATGTTTAACATACTATTAGCCTCTATTCAACAAATTTCTTTGGCAACTCATTATACCGACCATTATGAGCCTAAATTGAAAAACATTTATCCTTACCTAAAGGGATATAATGAATCTCAATAGATGCACATGAATTGCTATATTTTGATGAGCTATTGTTGAAAAATTTATGAATGAGAAAAAAAAATAGAAAAGAAAGAGCCTTGAAAAAAAAAAATTCTAATTAAGACCCAAAGTAGCCAAGGCAAAAAAAGAAAAAGAAGAGAAGCTCAAGTTGTGCTAAAAATTTGAAATTTACATGATTATACTCTCTTCTTTGTGCTTATCCTACCTTTTCTTTGAAGCCCAACACCTAGGCCTAACATTACAAGCTTAAAAAGTCCTTTTGATCCAAGTCTAAGGAGTAACTACATTAGTAGAGAAGTTATTTGAAAATAGGCCTATGAAATGCTCAACGATAATCTTACTTTTCATTGCTCCTGTAGGGACACTATGACACGAAGGGCTAATACCAGGGTTGAAAGACACGAAATGGTAACCTCCGTTTTATATACATCATGGATTATGCGTTAATGTGCACAATGGAGTGATGATTTTAATGCTTTGCCGCCAAATGTTGAAGCGAGGGTGTTGCCGCATGTCGCATTTGAGCGAGGTGCATTAAAATACACTCATGGTGATGTATATTGGATATGGTATATGCATTATATTGCAGGTATAGATGTATTGCTTGGTGAATATCCCATGAGTCGTTGTTATGGATGAGTGATGATTTTAAATGCTTGCCGCTATTTATTTGTGCCGCTAAATGTGAAGCGAGGGGTGGGAGTACCGCATGTCACATTGGAGCGAGGTTATCATATGAAGCGAGGAAAGAATATTTGCCGCTACAATGTGAAGCGAGGGGTGGGAGTACCGCATGTCCATTGAAGCGAGGTTATTCTATGCCGCTTATATGTGAAGCGAGGGGTGGGAGTACCGCATGTCCATTGAAGCGAGGTGCATTAAAATACACTACCGTAACACTACTAGGGATCGGCTATTCTATGGGCGATGGTTCATGCCGCCAGGTATTCATAGCGATGGTTCATTTCGCTATTCTATTGGCGATGGTTCATGCCGCCGGGTATTCATAGAGATGGTTCATTCCGCTATTCTATTGGCGATGGTTCATGCCGCCAGGTATTCATAACGATGGTTCATTCCGCTATTCTATGGGCGATGGTTCATGCCGCCGGGTATTCATAGCGATGGTTCATTCCGCTATTCTATTGGCGATGGTTCATGCCACCGGGTATTCATAGCGATGGTTCATTCCGCTATTCTATTGGCGATGGTTCATGCCGCCGGGTATTATATAGCGATGGTACATTCCGCTACATCTATTGGCGATGGTTTATACCGCCGGATATCTATAGCGATGTTTTATGCCGCCGACTCTATGGCGAGGAATCGTGCCGCTGATTCTATAGCAATGGGTTATGCCGCTATGTACGTGACACTGGATTGCGCCACCTACGAGCGATGGGAACTGATTGCGTGCCACTGTTGGACGACGGAGACAGGTATGCCGCTATTTTGATAGCGATGAGGTATGTCATATTGCTGTTTATTTAAGCATTATTGTGGATGATATATGATGATATGTATACCGTCATGTGTTTGACGATGAGGCTATGGATGTCATGTTTCGACATTTACCATCACGAGTTGACGAGGTTATATTGAGTGTCATATGTTGACAAGTACCGTCACTAGATGACGAAGGCATAGTGGATGTCTATGTAGACGCGTAGCGTCGTTTCGATGAACACTGTATTTATGTATATGTATTTAGTCCTGTGGTCGAGTGCCAATGGTGAGCACATGATATAATGAATCTCAATAGATGCACATAAATTGCTATATTTTGATGAGCTATTGTTGAAAAATTTATGAATGAGAAAAAAAAATAGAAAAGAAAGAGCCTTGAAAAAAAAAAAATTTCTAATTAAGACCCAAAGTAGCCAAGGCAAAAAAAGAAAAAGAAGAGAAGCTCAAGTTGTGCTAAAAATTTGAAATTTACATGATTATACTCTCTTCTTTGTGCTTATCCTACCTTTTCTTTGAAGCCCAACACCTAGGCCTAACATTACAAGCTTAAAAAGTCCTTTTGATCCAAGTCTAAGGAGTAACTACATTAGTAGAGAAGTTATTTGAAAATAGGCCTATGAAATGCTCAACGATAATCTTACTTTTCATTGACCTATGAAATTTGCATGAAACTTGAAAATGACAATGGCACACACGCACATTCTGATTTGGAGACATGTTGCTCTATATATGACAAAACACAACATGTTGAACATTTTTTATTGACTCTTGTTTGTAAGTGAGATGTCCGAGTTAATTGATTGACTGTGAATTTGTTTATTTGAATTATCAATGTTGAACTTTACATTTTGATCTTATTTCTTGCTCGATATGATCAAGTTTAAGTTTGGAGGAGTTGATAAGTGTGATTTTTACACTTAATTTGATATAAGATTAGGGGTGTTTTTGTAGTGATTCCTGGAGAATATTACGCTTTTTGGTATATATTTGTATATTTCAGGAATCTAGGTCCAAATGCATAAAAGTGGAGGAAATAAGCTATAATTGTTGAAAAGGACCAAACCGAGCAAACATGGAAAAGGAGGGACGAAATCCCGAATTGTGAAATTAGAATCAGTGATTGATCGGAAGTTTTTACCGATCGATCGCCGCTGACCAGAAGATTCTAGCGATCGATCGCCAGTTTCTACCGATCGATCGTCGGTGTGAAAAATTCAAAAAATAAAATCAGAAACATTTGGTGATCGATTGCCGCTTTTTACCGATCGATTGCCAGACCTGAACTTTTCGAGATTTTGTTTCCTTCTTGGTTATTTTGTGTCCAAATTTTGCAAAACTCTCCATCACTATATATGGGATGATGTTGGACAAAATAAGGATCTTTTTGCTCATAATTAACCCTACACAAGCAGTCTCCATCACCTCCATCATCTAAAACCATCCATATACCATCAAACCATTGAAGAAAAAGATATCATAAGAGACGGGACGACGGAGCAACGCAAGGAGTCAACGCATATCGTTACTTTAGTATTCCTAAACTTTGCTCTTTGTTTTTATCAAATTATTAATGTTTTAGATTGTTGAAAAACATGATTTCTCATTATTATTTGATGACTATAGTTGGCTAAGTTTTGTTGTCAAGACTTAGGGAATCCCATGTTTTGAACCCACAATTTTAATTAAGTTTTTATTGATCTTACAATTCTTTGAGTTTAATTTATTGTTGTTCATGCTTTCAATGGATTAATCGTCCTTGATTGATAATTTATTGCGATTGAATTGACCATAGGAGATTGCGATACGATATAGTCAATTAAACCGTGGATTTCAGACTAAGATCGAAAGATAAAGTCAAATACATGTGTGATGGCAATAGATTTACCAAAATCGAAGGCTAGAAGTTTTCATAAATCGACATACAATACTGAGTGTTAAATAAGTGCATGATCATTGTCTTGTTGCATCTTAGTATTAGACTTGTTATAACCTAACCAAGGCATAACAAGTGCATTAGGAAAACTCGTCACCTTAGAACGTTTGAATTTAATTCTATGGGGGATTGCATGGGTGAACCGAAAGTCTTGATAATTGTCTCTGTTGTTTCTAATCTTATTCGTTATTGTGTGTTGGGTTAATTATTGAGTTAATTCGTCATTTTAGTTAATTAATCACAACCAATTTTTGTAGGCTAAAATAGTTAAATTGATTGAGTTTGGTACTTATTTCCTAGTCCTTGTTGGTTCGACACTAGTACTTTTCATATCATTATATTAAACTTGACACCGTGCACTTGCGGTACGTTATCGCTACACTGAAAAAATATTGTTTAAAATAATAGCGATCAGACACATGGGATACATCTCTCGAAGGATCGGTGTCCTTTTATGAGAGACAACATATGAGTAACATTCCATATGCGTCGGCTATTGGATCTATCATGTATGCCATGATATGTACTCGTCCCGATGTTTCGTATGTTTTAAGCATGACGAACAAGTATCAAGTTGATCCAGGTGAATGTCACTGGAACGCTGTCAAGAATATCCTGAAGTACTTGAGAAGAACTAATGATACATTCTTGATTTATGGAGGTGATGAAGAACTCAATGTAATAGGTTACACTGATGCAAGCTTCCAAACCGACAAGGATGATTTCCGATCACAATCAGGATATGTGTTTTACCTAAATGGCGGTGCTGTGAGCTGGAAGAGTTCAAAGCAAAAGACAGTAGCCGATTCAACAACTGAAGCTGGGTATATTGCTGCCTCAGATGCAGCAAAGGAAGCCGTTTGGATCAAGAAGTTCATTCTGAGCTTGGGGTTATGCCTAGCATTCTAGATCCGATTGAACTCTATTGTGACAACAATGGAGCCATCGCATTGGTTAAGGAACCCAGATCTCACCAGCGATCTAAACACATACTTTGGCGTTTTCATTTCATTCGAGAAATCGTTGAAAGAGGAGATCTGAAAATATGCAAAGTACCAACTGATGGTAATGTATCTGACCCGCTAACGAAATTGCTATCACAGCAGAAGCATGATCATCATTCTAGATCTTTAGGCATTAAGTACATGTCTGATTGGTGTTAGTGCAAGTGGGAGATTTGTTGGGATATGCCCTAAGACAACTCATTAGATGATTGATTTTGGCATACAATGTAATATGATTTTATTAATGGCAATTCATTAGTATTATCATGAATTAGGATAATGATAATGCATTGAGACTAGTATGTATTGGTTGATGAATTTGTTCGCAATTCTCATAGTGATAATAGTGTATGTAATCCTTACGACTTGAGATCACCAGAGATCCCAAACATAAGGAGTTGTGTATCTTGATATTGTCAAACGTTATCTGTAACATGGTGAACTATAAAGACAATAATTGGATACACTACAAATTATGTAGAGGGGTGTTGAGTGATCAAGATAGGATTTGTCCCTCCTATAACAGGAGAAGTATTTGGGCCCTTGATCAAGTGAGACTAAAATGCATGGGCATGCTCGAATGAGTCGATATGTGATATCGAGCTTATTCGTTTATTCTAGTCTACTCGGGGATCAAGAAACAAAAGATTGAACTATATGAGTATGATTTATTACATGACTCGTGTTTAATCTAAACACATAGGACAAAGGGATTAAGTTACATGGTGAATATTATCACAGTCCATAGGTAATGTCGAGTCAATGACATTCTTGTAACTTGGGTAGCGTTGATGTGTTGCTAGATACCGTTCATTGCTTGTGACATAAAATAAGATTTTATGTCACTGTCAACGTTGCAAGATCCTAACGGGTCGCACAAAAGATTAAATCGATAAAGAAAGATATAATTCATTGGATGAATTAAGTTTATTAGGAAGAGTCCTCATCATATAAGGGTATAACTCTCAACACCCGATATAATTACTTCGTATAGGGGTGGGAATCCAAATTTTATTTATTTTCGCTGCGTTCATAATCGCCAGATTCCTTACAGCTTGGAGACCTATAAATCAGACGACTTTGGATAAGAATTGCATCAAAAATAAAAATTAAAAATTAAACTAAGAATCAACAAAAGAGAAAATCTAAAGGATATAAAACTTGGGTTACCTCCCAAGAAGCGCTTAGTTTATAGTTGTCAGCCAGAATTTGCAGCACTTTCAACCATTTGTTGCTCGTTGTTTGGAAGGGTTGTGCCTCTCTTTTACCCTCCACACTTGCTTGAACTTATCTCACTTCTTCTTTAGCTTCTTCACAACTTTCTTGATATCAATAACCACTTTGTGCAGCTTTCCAGTCATATCAATCTTGCAACACTGCTCAACTCTCTCAGTTGTCGGCATTTGGACCTTCTTACAATCCTTTGGCTTCTCCATGACATGAGAGGTGGTAGTCATTGTAAATACATTAAAAATGACTTTTTCATCTTCAATTTGCATTGATAGCTCACCCCTTTTTACATCTATTTTTGTTTCCCTTGTAGCCAAGAACGATCGACCCAAGATTAGCGGCATCTCCTTGTCTTCTTGTATATCTAGAATAATGAAGTATGTTGGTAGGTAGAGTTTGCCCACTTTCACTAACACATCTTCCACTATACCATGAGGGTATGTGAGAGACATATCCGCCATTTGCAGTTTGATGTTGGTTGGTTTCACCTCCCCAAGTCCTAATTTCTTGAAAACAGATAGAGGCATTAAATTTATACTAGCTCCAAGATCATATAAAGCTTTAAAATAAGAACTATCGATAACACAAGGTATAGTAAAACTCCCTGGATCTTTCAATTTCAGTGGCAACTTCTTTTGGAGGATTGCACTGCATTCCTCTCAGATTCATTGTCTCAAAGTCTTCCATCTTGCGCTTCCTAGCCATCATGTCCTTCATGAACTTTGCATAAGGGCATTTGTTGCAAAGCATCAGCAAAAGGAATGTTGATATGAATTTTCTTGAAAATTTCCAAGAACTTTGCAAACTGATCATTTATTGCCTTCTTCTTGAAGCGTTGAGGATATGGAAGAATACGCTTATACATTGGAGGTTTCACGAGTTGGGTGTCATGCGGCTCCTTTTTGACCTCCTTAGATTGGTGATTGATGTTACTAAAAATAAACATATCTATTGCGTTTAATTGCATATGATTTGGTATGTTCTGATATTTAATTTGATACATATGCTACCTAATCATATATTTGTGTAAATGTATGTGAAATCGAAGAAGAAATCAAGCTAACAAAGGAGAATAAGGATCAAGAAATGCATTGGAGTTGACAATGGATCAAAGTAGACCAAGAAAAATGTATAAAAATGGACAAAGGCTCGTGATCAATCGCCCAGATGAGCTCGATCGATCGAGCATGGTAGAAAATTCATGCAACAAAAAGCTTATCTAAGCAATCGATCGCCGAGAAGCGCCGATCGATCGCCAGCCTAAAAATCTGAAAAAAATAACCGGCCCAGAAGAATCCTCAAAAATATGGAAACTCGATTTTTACCATATTTGGATGGATTTTTACCTACCCTATCATTCCTACCATAAATCTCGAAATTGGGTGCCTCAAATCAGATGTTTATAGACCTTTATCATAGTTTAGACCTAGAATATAATTTTTCTCTCATGTTTTGAAGGCGGCTTGAAGATTCAACACAAAGGCGGGATTGACAACCTCGACGCGTGGTGATTCTCATAGTTTGTTTTACTTTTGTTCATGCTTTCTATACATTATTTTATTTCTTTTTCATTAATCATGAGTAGCTAAACTCTTAATCTTGGTTGAGGGAGACAAAACCTTGGAGATTAATTCATTCATGAGATTGTTGTTTTGAATTGGTGATTTTTATTATCATAAGTTTTTCTATTATTCTTGCCATGATTATGTTGTTTGGTTACTAGACTAGCTACCTAAAAAATTTTCATATAATCTAATGCTAAGTTTGATATCAAATCCATAATTGTTTGATTAATCGAATTTGTGAAGCAACTAGGATTGATAATTCTCCGCAGTTGAGGTTATTAAATTCCTAGGGAAAACTTTTGACTAGATTAAATATAACTATTGTTGTTTAGTTTCACCAATCTTACTTGTTCGTATGCTATCATTAGTTTAAATCTTAACTGTTGTTGTTAAGGTTGATTAATCGATAATGGTTAAATTTGAACTGTTGTTTTCGATTTAACTAAACTTAAAGTGAGATATAAGTTAATTATTCAATGGTGAATATTCATATATAAAAATTACATCTGAGAGAAAATCGATGAATGAATGAGTGAATTCCAATGGTAGAGTCGACTGAAACCAAGATATCTTTTTAATTGATTAATTCATCTTTTATTTAAATATTGCATCCTTGATAAGTTAGATTAGTAACATTACAAATCCCCCATATTTTGATACTTGTTAGCATAAAAATACTCACTTCCATGTGAGATCGATCCCTACTCACACTACTACATTAATTTGCTATTAACTGAGAATTGTTAATTTTGGCATATGCGATAAGAGCTACCAAATTTTGGCTCCATTCCCGGGGAAGGCATTGCCGGAGGTGAGAAGAAGAAGAAAGGATTAATATGAGAGAGAACCAGAGTCTAAGACATGTAGTGAATCGTACCTTGGATAAGCAGCCCCTCTGCATTACTTTCCCTACGCTTGCTACTAATATTAATTTTGAATACATTTCTTGCCCTCTTTTCATGGTCTTGCAGGTGAAGATCCGCATAAGCATTTGATGGAATTCCATCTAGTTTGCACTACTATGAAGTCGGCTGGCATAACAGAGGAGCAAATCAAACTACGAGCTTTTCCCTTCTCCTTGAAGGACGATGCTAAGGATTGACTCTTGTACCTACTATCTGAATTCCTCACTACATGGAACGAGCTGAAGAGGATTTTCTTGGAGAAGTATTTTCCAGCATCAAGGGCGACTAACATATTCAAAGAAATATTTGGCATCAGAAATCTCCATGAGGAATCACTTCATGAATATTGGGAGAAATTCAAAAAGCTTTGTGCAAGCTGCCCTCAACATCAGATAAGTGATCATTTTCTTATTCAATATTTTTATGAGGGTCTTTTGCCAAATGACAGGAACTTGGTGGACGCTGCAATTGGAGGAGCGTTTTTGGATAAAACGCCAGAGGAAGCGAAGCACTTGATTGCAGACATGGCACCCAACTCTCAACAGTTTGGCACTGCTCAACCTGACCACAAACTTAGGAAGCAAAACGAGGTAAATGTTTCTAGCCTCGAACAACAATTGATAGACTTAACCGGTATTGTGAGACAGCTTGCAGTTGGAGTTGGACAAAGTGCTAAAGTATGTGGAATCTGTGCACTGCCGAGTCATCCTACTGAAACATGTCCCACGCTTCAAGAACCACCTAGTGAGGAAGTAAATGCAGCAGGTGGATTTCCAGGACATCCACAAAGAAGATATGATCCCTCTTCCAGCACATACAACCCAGGATGGCGAGATCATCCAAATTTGAGATATTGGAATTAAGCTGAACCAGATGCAATCCAACCCACCACTCTATAGACCATCATTCCAAAGGCCACAACAAACAGTTCCGACCCCAACACCTGGTGAGTATCTAGAAAATATTGTTAAAGAACTTGTTAATGGCAATGTAAAATTTCAACAGGAGACAAGAGCAAGTATCCAAAACTTGAATACTCAGGTAGGATAGTTGGCCACCACAATATATCGCATAGAAGCTCAAAGATCAAGTAACCTACCATCACAACCAGTGGTGAATCCAAGGGAGAATGCAAGTGCGATTAAACTAAGGAGTGGGAAGGAACTCGGGACAAACCAAGAGGAGAAGCCGATGGGTACTGCACATGGAGAGGAGAAAGATATTGAGGTCAAAGGCAAAGAGTCCATGAAAGATAAGGAATCCCAAGGTAAGTCTCCTCCATATTTTGATTATAAAATTGAAGTCCATTTTCCACTTGCTTTGAAGGAGAATAGGAAGGATGATAGCATCAAAGACTATATATCACCTTTCAAAGATGTGAAGTGAATATTCCACTATTAGATGCTTCAAGCAAGTCCCTCGCTATGCTAAGTTCTTAAAGGAGTTATGCACTGCAAAGCGGAAGCAGAAGTTGAAGGGATGCCAAAAAGTTGAGTTGGGGGAGAACATCTCTGCTGTAACTCAAAGGAAGATACCAACCAAGTGCAAAGACCCAGGTACGTTTACTATCCCTTGCATTATTGGTACAACACGACTAGATTGGCAAAGAAACAACAATGGAGAGCCCCAGTTGGTCCTAAAGAAATATTTGAAACCAGAGGCACAAGCGTGGTTTTCTTTCATAGCCTCAAAGGGTCATGCCATCGACCCACACTTCTGAGGTCACCAAGGAGAGAGCTGCCCTGGTGTTTGCTATACTCACTGGGTAGATGCTATACTCACTAGGTAAACGGTGGATCTGGGGTACATTATAAATGACCACATCAGTGACATCAGCATGAATCCGCCCACCTCCGCATTACCCTTTCCATCTACTATCACTGCTCTTTGCAAGAGATGTGGAGTGAACTGGGCCGCCGATGAAGAACTCCTACCACCAAAAGGACAAATAGGGGTTGATGGACCACCACCTCCTACAGGCCGACGTAGGGCAGAGCCACGACCTTCGAGCAGCAAACATGATGGGCCGTCCTCATCTTCCGCTGCAGAGCATTCATCTATCACCTTGGACTCCCTCCACAGGGATCTCCAAGATATACACCTAGACAGCAGGACATCCGAAATTTGCAAAGGGAAATCCGGTTGGACCAAGAGCAGATGAGTCAGCGACATATGGAGTTCATGCATTATCAGTGTGCATGGAACACTGCCTTGGCCCAAGGTTTCCCAGCTATCCAGTTTCCACCTGAGCCGCACTTCCAGCCATATCAACCACAACCACCTGAATATCCACCGTACCAACTGGAGGAGCCTTACTACCCAGTACCCCCACCGGAGCATGATGAGGACGATGATCACTGACGATCATTGTCGAGGTATGTGTTTTGCGGTTGCGCTTATTGTTTACTGTACATTGAGGGTAATGCACATACTAAGTTTGGGGGGGTGTACTCATTTCTGCTGTTTTCTCTTGTTACTTATTTTGCATGCCTATTCTATCATGAGATTAGATTGTTTTTGATCATATATAAAAAAAAAAAAAACCTTTTTTTGAAAAATGAGATCATTAAGAAATAATGAATTAGACTTGCAACGGTATTGCATGATGATATTAATCCCCATCTCAACTAGAGTCTTGAAGATTTTTGACTTGTTTGTGAATATCTGTGGTTGAGTAAATATTTCAAAATTGACGAACATCTTGAGCACTTTTGAGTCATGATTGAGGGAAATATATATTGGAAAGTGAAAGATTTTTGTTAACTATGATTTGTCTTGAGCATCTTAAAGCACTCTAGAACTTATTTGAGGGCACTTTGAGGCGAAATTTTATAATTCTGAACTTGATTTGGACATGATTTAGGCGATCTTTGGAACATTTGAGCCTTTCAAGCTTACCCAATATATATCAATCTTTAGTGTCCAACTTTGAGCTTGATTGAATAAGAATGGAAAATAGCCACCATTCGACTTCTGTTGATAAACTCATTATACCTACCTTGTGTAGCCTAAAATGAAAAAATTTTATCCTTAGCCCAAGGGAGTATAATGAATCTCATTAGATGCACATAAATGACTATATTTTAATGAGCTTATTGTGATAATGATTGATGAATGAGAAGAAGAAGAAGAAAAAAAAAAGAAAAGGGAAGAAAAAGCATTAAAAAACATGTATAAGACCCAAAGTGGCCAAGGCTAGACAAGAAAAAGAAGAGGAGCTTGAAATGTGCGAAAATTTGAACTGTATATAATTATACTCTCTTCTTTGCGCTTATCTTTTCTTTCCTTTGAAGCCGACACCCAAGGCCTGACATTATAAGCTTAAAAAGTCATTTTGATCCAAGTCTAGGAAATAATTACATTAGTGGAAGAAGTGCTTGAAAAGTAGGCTTATGGAGTGTTTAATAGTAATCTTGGCTTTGAGTTTAATAGCATTATTTGATCCTGAAAATATATATGAAACTCAAGATTGACATTACCACACACGCACGTTCCGATTTTGCGATGTATTGCTTGGCTTAGGAGAAAACACTTCTTGTTGATTTTTGGATTGACTTATGGTTGAAGTGTTAGTGGGATTTCTGAGCTTTTACATTTGAGTTGCTAAGTTAATTCATTTAAAGTATTGAGGATGAACTTTGCATTTTGATCTTAATGCTTGCTCGAGGACGATCAAGTCTAAGTTTGGGGGAGTTGATAAGGATGAATATTACGTGTATTTTTGCAATGATATGTATATATTTTCGTGTTGATTCATGGATGATGTCACGCTTTTTGATATTTATTTGTTTGTTTTAGGAATCTAGGTGGGAAGTGGAAGAATTAAGCTAGAAAGACAAAAACGGATCAAACCGAGGCAGGAAATGAAGAATTTGGAATCTGACATAACCGAATCGATCGGAAGCGGAGCTCGATCGATCGAGCATGGCAGAGAAATGTTAAGCGAGAATGAAGAGTGCTCGATCGATCGGACGTTTATGCTCGATCGATCGAGCGTGGCAGAAGAATTCAGGGACGAGAAATAAGAGTGCTCGATCGATCGAGACAATTTCTCGATCGATCGAGCAATAGAATTTTCAGAAAAAAAAAAGACTTGATTGAGTTTGATCTATTTGGAAAATCTTCCATCCACCTCCTCTTCTATAAATATGAGACCTAAGGCATGAATTTGAAGACCAATATCATATCACATACCATAAATCAGCCTCCTATCATCCCCAACATCTACACAATTTAAGAAGAAAAAGCCTTTGAAGTGCAAGGAAGGAAGCAAGGGAAGAAGTAACGTTTCAACGCACGGATTCAACTCCTACGTTATCATACTTCTAAACTTTATTTATTATGATTTTCGAATTTATTGATGTTTATGAGGTTGAGAAACAATTATTCATCATGTTAGTTTGATTTGAATATAAATAAGTTTATTTTATCAAGGTTAGGGAAGCTTGTGATTGAGTTAATGATTTGAATGTTTATAGAGTGGATTAATTCTTTTGTGCAAGATTTATACTTTTAATGCTATCAAAGCCTTGCTACCTTTGATTGATTTGTGAATTATAATTGAGATCGAGAGATAAAATTATAATACGCTATAATAAATCATGTTGTATGCTAACGATTTAGATCGAGAGATTAAATCACATACGTGATCACTTTGAATTGAAAGATTTAAAGTTAACTGTTTTCATCGATATTTATGCAATATTAAATTGGTTTAAGTGAACGAGAGTTACTTGTTTCAATTTAATATTAGTTTCAATATAGTTGAGAAAGTGTAATGATTATTTTACGGTCCGTCACCTTTAGAATTAATTGGTTAGTAATTATTTTTACAAACAAATCATTGACGATAAAACAAGTGAACCGACATCCTGATAATTTTCTCAAGTGGAATTCCTTCGCATCTTCAAAGGAGTTGATTTAATTTTAAGTTTTTTTAGTTTTCATTTTGATCAGTTAATTATTCATATATTTTTAGGCTAAATATAATTTTTCTAATTTTATTTGGTACTTATATGTTAGTCCTTGTGGGTACGACATCCCTATACTAAAACTTGACACCGTGCACTTGCGGTATAAAAACGCTACACTGGAATTAATTATTTAAAATAAAAGCGATCAAGATTTTGGCGCCGTTGCCGGGGACTAAGTTGTATAATATCATACGAGATTAGTTAATTGTAATCTAGCCATTTTTTTTTTGTTTGTCAATTTTGAGTATTTGGTTTACTACATTTGTGTTTCTCGTTTTGGGTTGATTTTTACAGGTAGTCATCTTCGTGGTGCATGCTAAGGGGTAGCCATCCCATATTCGAGCCTTTTGATCCAGAAATTGAGCGAACTTTTCTTAGGAGAATACGGGAAGCTCGAACGATGGCGGATAACAATCAAGAAGGGGGCGCGAATAATGAAGCACCGAATCCAAGATCTATGATGGACTTTGCTCAACCAGCTTGCCATGGATCACTGTCAAGCATAACGGGGCCAAGTATTCAAGCTAACAATTTTGAGATAAAGCCTGCAATAATTCAGATGATCAAGCATTCAGTAATGTTTGGGGGAGCAGCCACGGATGACCCAAATGCTCACATCTCCAACTTCTTGGAGATTTGTCACATTCAAACACAATGGCGTTTCTGACAACGCCACAGGTTACGGTTATTTCCCTTTTCATTAAAAGATAAAGCTAAAGCATGGTTAAATTCTTTACCTGCAGAATCTATTACCACTTGGGAGGGGATGGCTCAAGCTTTCTTGTCTAAATATTTCCCCCCTTCAAAAACTGCGAAGATGAGAAACACCACGTTTGGGCAATATGATCCTGAAACATTATATGAGGCGTGGGATTGTTTCAAGGACTTGCTTAGGAGATGCCCACATCATGGTCTTCCTGTTTGGCTCCAGGTACAAACATTTTGTAACGGTTTATTTTCAGCTAACTGTTCAATGATTGATGCAGCCTCAGGAGGATCCATCATGCGAAAAACACCGGAAGCAGCTTTGAACTCTTGGAAGAGATGGCTTCTAATAGCTATCAATGGCAATCAGAGAGGAATGTGCCAAAGAAACCGAGTGGAGTTCATCAAATTGACGAAATCACAGCTATGTCGGCTCAGATAGAAGCTTTGAGCAAAAAGATTGATAGCATGAGCATGACCGCGATGGAAGCTCCAGTTATCACTTGTGATCTATGTGGAAGCAATTATCCAAGCATCGAATGCCAGGCAGGTAATCCATGTACTCAGTCTAATGATGCCCCATGATTCAAGAAGCACGGCGACGAGGTTGGTTTGAGTTTATTCAACAACCTATTGATGCGGTGGTCCCTGTTGTGCGGGAATTCTATACAAATTTAAGGACAGTCCACCAAAATTCAAGGGAGGTTGTGTTTGTACGGGGAAAGGATGTGGAGTTTGATCAGTTTAAAATTAATGCAATTTTTCGGATGCCTTCAATAAATGACAGTGAGTATAAAGCTTTTAGGAAAAGCCAAATCAACTACGATGAAGTACTCTCTGTTATTATTATTGAGGGGACTGATTGGCAAGGAACAACAATGGAGAGCCCCAGTTGGTCCTAAAGAAGTATTTGAAACCAGAGGCACAAGCGTGGTTTTCTTTCATAGCCTCACGGGTCATGCCATCGACCCACACTTCTGAGGTCACCAAGGAGATAACTGCCCTGGTGTTTGCTATACTCACTGGGCAAACGATGGATCTGGGGTACATTATAAATGACCACATCAGTGACATCGGCATGAATCCGCCCACCTCCACATTACCCTTTCCATCTACTATCACTGCTCTTTGCAAGAGATGTGGAGTGAACTGGGTCGCCGATGAAGAACTCCTACCACCAAAAGGACCAATAGTGGTTGATGGACCACCACCTCCTACAGGCCGACGTAGGGCCAAGCCACGGCCTTCGAGCAGCAGACATGCTGCGCCGTCCTCATCTTCCGCTGCAGAGCATTCATCTATCACCTTGGACTCCCCCCACAGGGATCTCCAAGACATACGCCTGGAGCAGCAGGACATCCGAAATTTGCAAAGGGAAATCAGATTGGACCAAGAGCAGATGAGTCAGCGACATATGGAGTTCATGCATTATCAGTGTGCATGGAACACTGCCTTGGCCCAAGGTTTCCCAGCTATCCAGTTTCCACATGAGCCGCACTTCCAGCCATACCAGCCATATCAACCACCACCACCTGAATATCTGCCATATCCACCGTACCAGCTGGAGGAGCCTTACTACCCAGTACCCCCACTGGAGCATGATGAGGACGACGATCACTGACGATCGTTGTCGAGGTATGTGTTTTGCTGCTGCGCTTATTGTTTACTGTACATTGAGGGCAATGCACGTACTAAGTTTGGAGGAGTGTACTCATTTCTGCTGTTTTCTCTTGTTATTATCTTGCATGCCTATTCTATCATGAGATTAGATTGTTTTTGAGCATATAAAAAAAAAATCTCAACTAGAGTCTTGAAGATTTTTGACTTGTTTGTGAATATCTGTGGTTGAGTAAATATTTCAAAATTAACGAACATCTTGAGCACTTTTGAGTCATGATTGAGGGAAATATATATTGTAAAGTGAAAGATTTTTGTTAACTATGATTTGTCTTGAGCATCTTAAAGCACTCTAGAACTTATTTGAGGGCACTTTGAGGCGAAATTTTATAATTCTGAACTTGATTTGGACATGATTTAGGCGATCTTTGGAACATTTGAGCCTTTCAAGCTTACCCAATATATATCAATCTTTAGTGTCCAACTTTGAGCTTGATTGAATAAGAATGGAAAATAGCCACCATTCGACTTCTGTTGATAAACTCATTATACCTACCTTCCTAAAATGAAAAAAATTTATCTTAGCCCAAGGGAGTATAATGAATCTCATTAGATGCACATAAATGACTATATTTTAATGAGCTTATTGTGATAATGATTGATGAATGAGAAGAAGAAGAAGAAAAAAAAAGAAAAGAGAAGAAAAAGCATTAAAAAACATGTATAAGACCCAAAGTGGCCAAGGCTAGACAAGAAAAAGAAGAGGAGCTTGAAATGTGCGAAAATTTGAACTGTATATAATTATACTCTCTTCTTTGCGCTTATCTTTTCTTTCCTTTGAAGCCGACACCCAAGGCCTGACATTATAAGCTTAAAAAGTCCTTTTGATCCAAGTCTAGAAAATAATTACATTAGTGGAGAAGTGCTTGAAAAGTAGGCTTATGGAGTGTTTAATAGTAATCTTGACTTTGAGTTTAATAGCATTATTTAATCCTGAAAATATATATGAAACTCAAGATTGACATTAACACACACGCACGTTCCGATTTTGCGATGAATTGCTTGGCTTAGGAGAAAACACTTCTTGTTGATTTTTGGATTGACTTATGGTTGAAGTGTTAGTGGGATTTCTGAGCTTTTACATTTGAGTTGCCAAGTTAATTCATTTAAAGTATTGAGGATGAACTTTGCATTTTGATCTTAATGCTTGCTCGAGGACGATCAAGTCTAAGTTTGGGGGAGTTGATAAGGATGAATATTACGTGTAATTTTGCAATGGTATGCATATATTTTCGTGTTGATTCCCGGATGATGTTACGCTTTTTGGTATTTATTTGTTTGTTTCAGGAATCTAGGTGGGAAGTGGAAGAATTAAGCTAGAAGACAAAAACGGATCAAACCGAGGCAGGAAATGAAGAATTTGGAATCTGACATAACCGATCGATCGGAAGCGGAGCTCGATCGATCGAGCATGGCAGAGAAATGTTAAGCGAGAATGAAGAGTGCTCGATCTATCGGACGTTTATGCTCAATCGATCGAGCGTGGCAGAAGAATTCAGGGACGAGAAATAAGAGTGCTCGATCGATCGAGACAATTTCTCGATCGATCGAACAATAGAATTTTCAGAAAAAAAAAAGACTTGATTGAGTTTGATCTATTGGGAACACTTCCATCCACCTCATCTTCTATAAATATGAGACCTAGGGCACGAATTTGAAGACCAATATCATATCACACACCATAAATCAGCCTCCTATCATCCTCCAACATCTACACAATTTAAGAAGAAAATGCCTTTGAAGTGCAAGGAAGGAAGCAAGGGATGAAGTAACGTTTCAACGCACGGATTCAACTCCTACGTTATCGTACTTCTAAACTTTATTTATTTTGATTTTCAAATTTATTGATGTTTATGAGGTTGAGAAACAATTATTCATCATGTTAGTTTGATTTGAATATAAAATAAGTTTATTTTATCAAGGTTAGGGAAGCTTGTGATTGAGTTAATGATTTGAATGTTTATAGAGTGCATTAATTCTTTTGTGCATGATTTATACTTTTAATGCTATCAAAGCCTTGCTACCTTTGATTGATTTGTGAATTATAATTGAGATCGAGAGATAAAATTATAATACTCTATAATAAATCATGTTGTATGCTAACGATTTAGATCGAGAGATTAAATCACATACTGATCACTTTGAATTGAAAGATTTAAAGTTAACTGTTTTCATCGATATTTATGCAATATTAAATTGGTTTAAGTGAACGAGAGTTACTTGTTTCAATTTAATATTAGTTTCAATATAGCTTGAGAAAGTGTATTGATTATTTTACGGGAATCCGTCACCTTAAGAATTAATTGGTTAGTAATTGTTTTTACAAACAAATCATTGACGATAAAACAAGTGAACCGACATCTTGAAAAATTTCTCGAGTGGAATTCCTTCGCATCTTCAAAGGAGTTGATTTAATTTTAAGATTTTTTTAGTTTTCATTTTGATTAGTTAATTATTCATATATTTCGTAGGCTAAATATAATTTTTCTAATTTTATTTGGTACTTATACGTTAGTCCCTGTGGGTACGACATCCCTATTTCTAAATCACTATACTAAAACTTGACACCGTGCAATTGCGGTATAAAATCGCTACACTGGAATTAATTGTTTGAAATAAAAGTGAGCATCAGGCGTTGACACTTAGAGATGATATGGAAAACACAATAGATGCCTTGAATTACAAGCCTACTTGGCCACTTTCAGGCACATTTTCTTATGTTTCTTTACCTATTTCTGACACTAGACCTCTCCCATCTATTTCGCAGGCACCTTCTATCAAATTGAAGCCACTGCCATCCACCTCAAATATGTGTTCCTAAGAGAAGGAGACACACTTCCAGTGATCATATCATGTAAGTTGGATGAATGGCAAGAAGAAGATTTAGTGTAAGTACTCAAGGAACACAAGGTCGCCATTGGATGGACGATTGCTGATATCAATGGTATAAGCCCCTCCACATGCATGCATCACATACTACTTGAGAAGGGAGGAAAGCCTACACGTCAACCACAAAGGAATCTCAACCCACCTATGATGGAGGTAGTTAAAGACGAGATACTTAAACTCCTGGTTGTAGGAGTAATTTAGCCCATCTCTGATAGTCAATGAGTGAGTCCAGTTCAATTTGTTCCCAAGAAGACATGCATCACAATGATCAAGAAAAAAGGATAATGAATTGGTTCCCACATGAATTCAAAATGGTTGGAGAGTTTGTATTGATTATCGAAAGCTGAATGCGGTGACTCGCAAGGACCAGTTCCCTCTACCCTTCATTGATCAAATGCTTGAAAGGTTAGCCTGTCATTCTTATTACTGCTTTCTTGATGGATATTCCGGTTATTTTCAGATTGCTATTTCTCCGAAGGACCAAGAAAAGACGACATTCAAATGCCCATTTAGAACATTCGCTTATAGGCGCATGCCCTTTGGACTATGCAATGCACCGACAACTTTTTAGCGATGTATGGTTAGTATATTTTCTGAGTACATTGAGCATATCCTAGAGGTATTTATGGATGATTTCATTGTCTATGGTGATTCATTTGAGGCATGCCTAGTTAACCTTAAACTTGTTCTTAAGAGGTGCATCGATAATAAGCTTATCTTGAATTCTGAAAAATGCCACTTCATGGTAGAACAAGGTATAATTTTGGGCCATGTGATTTCTTCAAAATGTATGGAGGTAGATAAAGCAAAAATTGATATTATACAATCTCTACCTTACCCTACTTGTGTGAGGGATGTGCGTTCTTTTCTTGACCATGCAGGTTTCTACAGGACGTACATCAAAGACTTCGCCAAGATTGCATCTCCACTATGTAAGTTACTACAAAAGGATATATCCTTTGATTTTGATGATGGGTGCAAGAAGGCTTTTGACAATTTGAAAGAATCATTGATCTCCACCCCCATAATTCAACCACCTGATTGGAGCGAGCCATTTGAGATCATGCACGATGCTAGTGATTGTGCCGTAGGATCCATCTTGGGTCAAAGAATTGGGAATGTTTCTCATGTCATCTATTACTCATCCAAGACCCTGAACGAAGCCCATCTTAACTATACCACTACTGAAAAGGAGTTTTTAGCTGTTGTATTTGCTCTTGAAAAATTTAGATCATATTTACTTGGTACTAAAGTTGTTGTGTTTTCTAATCTTGCAACACTTAGGTACTTGATGAAAAAGATAGAAGCAAAGCCACGACTGATAAGGTGGATCTTATTATTGAGAGAGTTTGACTTGGAGATCCAAGACAAGAAAGGTACTGAGAACACAGTGGTGGACCACCTGATTCGTCTACCATACATCGACGATGAACTTTGCTCAAGAGAAGAATTTCCTGACGAGCACCTTTTCTCCATTCACGCCAAGTTCCCATGGTACGCTGATATTGTGAATTATTTGGACACTAACAATTTCATGTTGATATATCTAGGGCCAAGAAAGCAAAGATCAAGAGTGATGCTAGATACTGCGTATGAGACGATCCATATCTTTGAAAGCACTATGCCGAACAAGTCATTAGACGATGCATTCCTGATAATGAGGTACTATCGATACTAAAATTTTGCCATGCTTATGCATGTGGAGGACATGTTGGAGTCAAGAGGACTTTGAAAAAGTACTTGAATGTGGCCTCTTCTGGCCATCACTATTTCGAGATACTTATAACTTTTGCAAGTCATGCACCGAGTGCCAAAAGACAGGTAACAATTCTCAACACAAGGAGATGCCCCAACAACCCATACACATTTGTGAAATTTTTGATGTGTGGGGGCATCGACTTTATGATACCTTTTCCTAGCTCTTATGGATACATATATATCTTGCTTGCAGTTGACTATGTTTCAAAGTGGGTAGAAGCTATAGCCACCCGGACTAACGATTTTACAGTAGTTCCAGGATTCATAAAACACAATATTTTTTTCTAGGTTTGGAATCCCAAGAGCGATCATTAGCGAATAGGTACCCATTTTTGCAATAGGACGGTGGTAAGCTTGTTGAAGAAATATCATGTGACACATAAGGTATCCACCGCCTACCACCCTCAAACAAATGGGCAAGCTGAGGTGTCCAATAAAGAAGTCAAATCCATCTTAGAGAAGACTGTCAATCCTATAAGGAAAGATTGGAGCTTACGTCTGGACGATGCACTATGGGCATATCGCACAGCATATAAGACACCCATATGTATGTCTCATTTTCGATTAATTTTTTGTAAACCATGGCATCTTCCTGTAGAATTGGAGCATATGGAATATTGGGCTATCAAGCACTTTAACATGAAGATTGATGAAAGTGGTGAGCGTAGAAAGTTGCAGCTGCAAGAATTGGAGGAGATACGCAATGATGCATATACAAGTTCAAAAAAATTATAAGGAGAAGACGAAGGCCTTTCATGATAAGATGATCTCGAAAAGAACATTCAAAGTTGGTCAAAACGTCCTCATCTATCACTCCCGCCTTCAACACTTCTCGGTAAGTTGCGTTCTAAATGGAATGGACCTTATCTGGTCACTAATGTTTCCTCTTATGGCGCTGTGGAAATTCAAAGCTTGAACACAACAAAGAAATTCACAGTGAATGGCCATCAGCTGAAACACTATTATGAGGGAATCCAAGCTGATGGAGTGGTCAAGATGGCACTCGACGACACACCTGCGGTTGCGTTATGAAGGAACAATTGAAGTCGAGCCACCGACATTGAACAGAGGCGCTGCTTGGGAGGCAACCCAAGGGGAGTTACTTTTTCCCTTTTATATATTTATTTATTGCTTTCTTAGTTTAATTTCTCCTTTCTTGTGATTTTTTCTTACATTGGGAAAATGTAAGATTTAAGTATGGGGGAGGAATTAGTAGTGTGTTATTACTTTCTTATTATAAAAATACAAAAAAAATTGAAAATTTTGAAAAATTTTGAGCTCATTGTTAGTGATGAACATGAACGTTTGAATCACTAGCCTATGATGAATCCTAATTAATAGCATACATGTTTTTAACATAGGTAAATTGTTAACTTTGGAACACTTTGAACTCATGCAAATTATGTTTTGACATAGTATTTGAATATTTTGAGCACGAATTGTCATGACGTGTGAAGTGTGCATAGCGCAGTGAAGATTGTGTGAATTTTGTGATAGTCTTAGGAAGTCTTTGATCATGCTAGAACTTAACTACATGCTCTTTGAGACGTATGTCTAGACTACTTGCGAACATTAAAGTGATAAAGGCGATATTTGATGTGTTTGAGCCTTTCGAGCCTACTATGTAAATAAAATCATCACTAGTACCCTTTTTGAGCTTTAATGTAAAAGAATGGTTGTGTTCTAAGCATACAAAAGACCCACATTCAACATTTTTTTGATTAGCTTATCCTCCTTCCCTAATGAGCCTAAATATGATTTAAATCCATACCTTTGAAGGGAGTATGATGTGTTTCATTCACATGCACATGCTATGATTGATTCATATACTTTGAGAGCTTTATTGTCAAAAGAATGAAATAAAATGGAATGCCTTGAAAAAATAGATAAAAATATGACTCCAAGAGCCAATGTACAAAAGAGAAGAAAACAATTGAAATAAACCTTACAAAATGAACAAGGTTTGAAAAAAAATCATGCAAGAAGATAAGTTTTATATCGTGCATATCATCATACTCTCTTGTTTGATACACCTTACCCTTTCTTTCATAAGTCAATGCCTAGGCCAAGCTACAAACTAATTAAGACCTACATGATTTGTGTTTGCAAGTGGCTAAGATAGTGGAGAAGAGTGTACAAGTGAGCTTGTAGTTGTGTTGGTGTACAACTTGAACCATTGTGGGTTTACATTTATTGGATCTATAATATGTATTTGACACTTGTTTATGCCCACACACGCACGTTCACTACTTTATTGAGTATGAGATGTCTAGGGATTGAACTTGTTCCACTGTTAACTTTTCACCGTCTTTCGTTATTGTGCATGTTTAAAATTATTGAGGCATTAAAGTGAGGACAAGTTAGTTTGTTATGATGTTGTGAGCCAACAAAAAGATTATAGTTTTGTCTGATTTACTCGAGGTCGAGTAAAGACTAAGTATGATGGATTTTGATGTGACTAGAAATAGACACATCTATTGCGTTTAATTGCATACGATTTGGTATGTTCTGATAGTTAATTTGATACATATGCTACGTATCATATATTTGTGTAAATGTAGGTGAAATGAAGAAATCGAGCTAACAATGGACCATAAGGATCAAGAAATGTATTGGAGTTGATAAGTGATCAAAGTAGACCAAGAAAAATACATAAAAGTGGACTAAGGCTCGCGATCAATCGCCCAGAAGAGCTCGATCGATCGAGCACGACATATCTTTCACGCAACAAAAAGTTGATCTCAGTGATCGATCGCCGAGAAGCGTTGATCGATCGTCTGCCTAAAAATTCTGAAAAAAATAACCAGCGATCAATCGCTAGCTTGCGCCGATTGAACGCCAGAAGAATCCTAAAAAATATGGAAACTATATTTTTAACATCTTTGGATAAATGTTTACCTACCCTATCATTCTCCTACCATAAATGTCGAAATTGGGTGCCTCAAGTCATATGGTTAGGGACTTTTATCATAGTTTAGACCTAGAATATTATTTTCTCTCAAGTTTTGAAGGCGGCTTAAAGATTCAACACAAAGGCGAGATTGACAACCTTGACGCGTGGCGATTCTCATAGTTTGTTTTACTTTCGTTCATGCAATCTATACATTTTTTGTTTGTTTTTCCAGTAATTATGAGTAGCTAAACTCTTAATCTTGGTTGAGGGAGACAAAACCTTGGAGTTTAATTCATCCATGAAATTGTTGTTTTGAATTGGTGATTTTTATTGAGTATCATAAGTTTTTCTATTATTCTTGCCATGATTGTGTTGTTTGGTTGGTAGACTAGCTACCTAATAAATTTTCATACAATCTAATGCTAAGTTTGATATCAAATTCGTAATTGTTTGATTAATCGAATTTGTGAAGCAACTAGAATTGATAATTCTCTGTTGTTGAGGTTATTAAATTCCTAGGGAAAACTTTTGACTAGATTAAATATAACTGTTGTTGTTTATGTTGTTTGGTTTCACCAATCTTACTTGTTCGTACCTATCATTAGTTTAAATCTTAACTGCTGTTGTTAAGGTTGATTAATCGATAATGATTAAATTTGAATGATGTTTTCGATTTAACTAAACTTCAGTTGAGGTATGAGTTAAATCTTCAATAGTAAATATTCATATATAAAAATTCATCTACGAGAAAATCGATGAATGAATGAGTGAATTCCAATAGTAGAGTTGACTGAAACCAATATATCTTTTTAATTGATTAATTCATCTTTTATTTAAATCTTGCATCCTAGATAAGTTAGATTAATAACATTATAAATCCCCCATATTTTGATACTTGTTATGATAAAAATACTCACTTCCCTGGTGGGATCTATCTCTACTTACAGTACTACATTAATTTGCTATTAACTAAGAATGGTTAATTTGGGCGTACGTTATAAGCGCTACCAGTGATTTATCAGTATTGACAGATTCTAATTTACCAATTTCATTACCACTTCTCAATGTGATGGCATGACACTGTTCTTTTGGATTTACCCCGGTATTGCTAGGAAAACTTCCCAAACGCTGGTTGCCTACGGCGTTTGCAAGTTGTCCAATTTGCATCTCAAGAGATTTCATCGAAGCACTCATGTTGGTCATGTGGGTTTCTATGTTATCCAACCTTGCTTCATTCCGTTCAAACTGCTTGGAAGATTCAGTTACAAAGGTACCGACTACGTCTTCTAGAGAGGGCTTACCTTCATTTTCTGCGACACATATCCAGGAGGCGGGTTCAAAGCATTCTTGTTATTGGCATAGGAAAATTTCTCATGATTTCGGTATTCAGGATTGTATTGGTTAGGCACAGGATTACCTCGATAGTTGTTTGGATTCCTATTGTTCACGAACTGAGCTTGCTCTTGGTTGGGATCCTCTACAGTTAATGACACCCCAACAACACAGCGACGAACTCAATAGTAGGCGGAGCCCCTTGCTTGTTAATGATGCAAACCTGCATAGTAAGAGTAAGAGTAGCCAATTGTGCAGATAATGCAGTAAATTGATCAACTTCGTACATAACTGCTGGCTTTCGTACCAGTGCTCGCTCGGCTGATCGCTTTTATTTTTAAACAATATTTTTCAGTGTAGAGATTTTATACCGCAAGTGCACGGTTGTCAAGTTTTAGTATAGTAAATGAAGAATAGGTTGTCTAACCCACATGGACTAACTGTAAGTATCAAATAAGATGCTTTTTAACTATATTTAACCTACGAAGTTGAATTAATAACTAAACTACTAATTAATTAAATTAACTACTAATCCAACCAAGTCAATAAAAGTAAACGAGAAAAATCTACTAGAGAAGATTATCGAGACTTTGGCTCACCAATGCAATCCCTACATTCTCAATTGAATATCCAAATATTTCTAGGGTGACGAGTTTTCCTAATGCATTCGTTATACTTTGGTCCAGTTATAACAAGTCTAATATTAATATTTCAGTAAACCACTCCCTTGTCCTTATTGAACAATTAATATCGAATAAAGATCTATGAAAACTACTAGCCTTCGATTTTGGTAATTGATATCACACGTGTGCTAGATTTTACTTGGTCCGTCTCAACCTAAAACCCACGGTATAATTTATTATATCATATTGCAATATCATATGGTCAATTCAATCGCAATAAAGTAATCATCCAAGGGTGATCAATCCCTCAAAAGCATGAAGATCAATAAATTATACGCAAAGAATTAAAGGAATTCAATCAAATAAATCATCAAATCATAGGTTATTGACAAAGGATTGCCTAGTCTCGATAAATAAATAAATTTAGTTCATCATCATACATAAATACCAATACTCAAACATGTCTTGCAACAATCCAAGCATGATATAATCAAAACAAAACTAAACTAAAGTTTAAAAGTAAGAATAAACTCCTAGCGTCGGCTCCGGTTATAGATCCTCGCTCCTTCTCTTGCTTCCTTCTCGATCGTCTCTTTAATCGCCTTGTTGGAGTTGTTCCAAAATCATAGGGTAAAAGGTTGAAGGTTGGATAGATGATGGAGAAAGTTTTGGTCTCGAGTGAATAGTGGCATGAATAGTGGCGTGAATAGTGATTAGAAAAGATGGAGGCGTGAGGGAGAATTGGTTAGGGTGGAAGAAGGAATTTTGGTTGGAGAGAATCGTGTGATTGGGTAAGGGAGATGTGAGATTGGTTCCTGTTAGGAAAACATTTCTAAGTTTTGGTGGTGACAAACATCAACTGGATGGACATCTACCGGATGTTGAACACTTACCGGGTGACAAAGACCTACCGGATGACAAACATCAACTGGATGGACATCTACCGGATGTTGAACACTTACCGGGTGACAAAGACCTACCAGATGACAAACATCAACTGGATGGACATCTACCGGATGATGAACACCTACTGGGTATCAAAGACCTACCGGGTGATAAAGACCTACCGGGTAACAAAGACCTACGGATGATGGACATCAACTGGACAGACATCAACCGGATAGACATAAACTGGATGGACATCTACTGGACAACCATCAACCAGATAGTCTCACATTGAACAAAGACATCTACTGGTCACAAGAGGATAAACGACCAGTTGAACAAAGAAGGCCAGCAGGAGTCTAACCACCCAGTAAGAGCACTAAGCAACGAGACAAAATAAGTATAACATTCTCTGACAAAGGTACAACAGAGCGGCGCACCCTGCTATATCTCCGCCACCATTAGCGTCAGAATAAAAGAGCCGTTGCTTAACAAAATAGGAAAGAAGACAATCTAAATTTGGAAAGCTGATCTCTTCCTAATACAGAAAAGCTGTCGTTGGACTACTAAGCCTATAAATACGTCCAAGCAAAGAATGAAGAGGTTAGCTGGGCGACTTATTCAAACAAAGAGAAACACTTCATCGTAAACAGAAAATCAACTTACTGATAATCTAAAAGTTCAGCAAAAGAGCAGACAAGCAGTGCAACTGAATCTGTGACAGATTATTTCCAACTGAAGTCTGCTCTACAAGAACACTCGAAGCCAAAAGTTTATTTTGTGAGAGTGTCATAGAATCTTTTGTAATCAAATTAAGAAGTTGTGATTGCTAGTAGTTTAGGCCAAGTTGTGTAAGTGCCTAAGAAGGTTGTATGAATGAATAATAGTTGAGACTTGAGAGAGTAATGAAGATTATGTGAATGTTAACCTCACACATATACCTTTTTGGCCAACGGCTCTTTTGAGCCGTTGGCCACCTATTTTTATTTTTTAAAATTTTTTTTTATTTTTTTAAAAATTGTTACCGATTCTATTCCAATTCGGAACTGAAATCGGATAGTCCGACATCGGTAAGCTACCGATTCCAGACCATTGGAACCGCCCCGATCCGGTTCCTATTCAAGTGGCCCGATTCCGGTTACAAACCGGTTACAAGCCAACCCGACCTGTTAAGCAGCTTGATAAGGAGGTGGATTGATGAGTTATATTTGACCATCCTTTGTTTAGTTGGCTTTCTGACAAAAAAATATCCCATTTTATTACACCTTTGTAGCAAAACGGCATATACACCATGACCAATTTTTTAAGAACATATTTTTCTAAATATTTATTATTTATCCAATAATTTTAAAAATGTTAGTAATAAATTTATGATTGGGGAAATATATTATTTGACCTAATAAAAATTTTAGTTCAAAAATTTGCTTGAATTAGAAAACAAATATGTATCAGTTTATACAAAAATAAAAATTGTAACATTTTTTCTGAAAAAAGTAGAATATAATATGCTAGTAATCTTTGAAAAAATATTATTTGATGTTAAATTTTATTTGAAAAATTAATTTTTTGAAAGATAGTTAAATTTATTAATTATTAAAATATAAAAAATATAGTTATTTCAATAATAATTCTAATTTTAATTTTACCCAATTAAATTAAATAATATTAATTGAGGTATTTTGTTCATTACAACACATACCAAACATCATATAACAATGCTATATTATTTATCCCCACCATTTATCTCTAATCAATCTCATAGTTATCACATACCACACTTCAAACGGACATAATAATTTATATATATATTTTAATTTTATATATCATATTATCTCAAATCTTATATTTCAGGTTAATTCATAATTATAAGTTAAATGGTGATTATAAGATATTTTGGAAACTGATCTTCCCATAATTTTTTTTTTTAAAAAAATAATGTTCTCTAGTGTTATTTATAACAAGTGGGAGGTCGTTCCTTGAAAAAAAATTTCTTTTAACGTCGTCACCAAAATATTCCGACTATCTTGTGTTAGATTTTGAAATGTCTCTGTGCTAAACTGCGTGGGGCAATCACCGTTGGTTGCTCAGAAGCGAACTACGAGCGGCGGAAGAAAACCGACTTTTCTTTGCTCTTTGAGTTCATAATCATGAACTTTTGAGCTGTATCGCCGCTTCCTCGTAAATATGCCTTTTTTGCTCAGTAGTTTTCCACTTTAATTTTTCATTATCTTCAATTTTATATGTCCTTACTGCTTCCACTGAATTTTCTTTTTATTTTCTTACTCATTTGAATATCTTATAGATGGGTTAAGTGGATAATGACTAGAGAATCATCAGTTGGACTTGAATTTAGCGTAAGATAAATTTAAAGTAAGGGATGAAGAAATGGACCGGTGGTTTATTGATAGTGGGCCTAGCTTTCATTTTGGTGCTCAGCTACAGCTTTATTGAAAAATCCGAATCTCCGAAAAAGCAGTCTGCATATGAATTTTTCAACACGCATCCACCCAAAGGGGCCAATTCAGATGATGGCGATAATGAATTATCTTTGGCAAAGAAAAAAAGGCTACAAGCTGTTCAGAAAAAATCCCAGCTGATACATCTTGAAGGGCTGAGTGATTTATACAGTTTGAGTGAGAATGTGACCGAAGAAGAGTCTAGTGCCTTGCTAGTGTGGAGACAGATGATATTTATATTTCCACGATCAGATGCATTGCCTGAAACAGCTCAAGGGATTAAAGAGGCTGTCGCTATATGGAAATATTTACTGCTCATGATTGAGAAAGACAAAGGTTTAAGGCTTGGAAACATTATTGCAAATGTAAATTGCCCTTACTTTGTCAAAGCATCTAATAATGAACTTGGGATCCCTTGTGGTCTAGTTGAGGATTCTTCTATCACGCTTATTGGGATCCCAAATTCAGAGAAAGACAGTTTTCAAATTGAACTTATAGGCCAACGAGTTCATGAGGAGCTGAACCCCCCAATTGTATTGCAATACAAGGTCTTTTTACCTGGTGAGAACTTGACAAAAGAGCCTTTTACTATTCAGAATACATGGACTAAAGAATCTGGGTGGGGCGAGGAGGAGAGGTGCCCTGACCATCGAATGCGTGGAGTTTTAAGAGGTACTCATTTGATAGATAATTACAATATTAAAATATAGATACCTAGAAAATGAAAAGAAATGTTCTTCATATTTATCCTTTAGTTTTCGTTTATCTCCTGTTTTCATTTCTGTTTCTATCTTTCTTAGCGCTAGTCACCTTACTGTGGACTGTAAAGATAGATCAACACTTCTGACAAATGAAAATACTGGTTCTTGCCTTTTAAGATTATTGTCACTGGTAAATTAATTTTTCTAATGGTCCTAGAGTTGATTGTAAACATAAAGGCGGCTTCATACTGGTAATTTTGAACTGCCCAGTTCTTGAATAAGCACGTAACATGAAAGATGGATTTCATGTGGTTTCACCAGGTGATTTTTGTTAGATTTGACACTAATTATCAGATGATAAGTGACCGCATTAAAGTATTTAACACTATCAGTTACAATGCTAGATTTCATGTAGTTGCACTTGGTGGTTTTGTTGGCTTTGACACTTGATATCAGCTGCAAAGTGACCACGTTAAAAGTGGATAATGTTAGAGTCTTTGCATAACAATGCGTCTCTTGCTCAGTAGGATCTGCTCTGGTTAATGATTAAATCTGTGCCGTTTGCATGACATGATTCATGCTTAAAGACAGATTCTTTAGCCTCCATATTTAAGTGTTAAAATTTGAAGAGATTGCTTGAAAATTGTTACGAGCCCAATCATTCCAGCCGTTGATCTAGACCCAATTGTGAAAGATATGCCCACGATTAAATTAGTTTATTCTAGAAGAGGGAGGGCGGGAAGAGGTACGTGAGTGGAAGGAATATATTGAGAATGGGATTGGGTAGTTACTTATTCAGTTATATCCAGCAAAGTGAAACTAGCGTCGTTCTAGGGAGATACATAGGAGTGCCTTTGGGTTTTTGTAATCGCCTTGTGTATTTGTATTCATTTATCTTTGCGTCTTGTAATCGTTATCGTCAACCAAATTAAGTTCGCTGTTGTTAAGGCATAAATTGGTCCGACCTGCCGGATTCGAAGATAAGGAGCGCATTTCATGGCTAATACACGATCAGAAGCTAAAGTCGAAGATGTAGAGAAATCTGTCGCTAACAAGACAACATGGCAAAAATACGAGAGCACATGACTCATATCCAGAGTCGATTGGATAAAATCGATTGACCGGAGGATGGGTTTTTAAGTATGCGTGCGATGTTGGAACAAATGATTAAGAACCAAGTAACTATGGGTTCTGAGCAAATAAACAATATGGAAAAACAGCCAGAGATTTCTGGGTCCCAAAAAAGAGAAATAGAGGAAAATGGAGACGAGGCGAGTGCACGAGAGGAGATGAAGCAGGCGTTGAGGAAGGCCGAATTACCGGGATTTGAGGGTGAGGATCCTTTGGTTTGGTTGGGAAAAGCTGAGCAAAATTTTGAAATACACAATACCCCAAGTGACATCAAACTCAAACTTGCGTACATTTCTATGCAATGTACTACAATTCATTACTTCCGTTGGATGAAGGCTCGAATACCACACTTGAGTTGGGACAGGTTTGCTGAGGAATTGATAAAGCGGTATAGTGGCAGTGAGGCCAATCTTTTTGAATTGGCAGCATCGCTTAAACAGGAATAGCACAATGTTGATTGGTACATTGAAAAATTTGAGATGATTATCGCTCAATTGGCGATGCAACTGAGGATCAATGCCTTGGGTATTTCCTTAGTGGATTGCAGTGAGAGATTATGAGGAAAAGGTTCGTTCATAATCCACGCTCAGTGGACCGAGCCATGCAGTTGGCCCGTGTTTTTGAGTTGGAGTTTAATGGTGGTATGGTTGATCGGGGAAAGAGTAAGACAGGATCCGCTGTCACCTATGGTTGGGTCAATCACTATAATGACAAGGATCGAGGCAAGTATAATCAAGTTCCTAATCCATTGGCAAGAAGTGACAGAGGCGGACCACGCATGAACGTCGGAGGGGAAAACAAGCTGGATAGGAATCTTAACAAAAGCCCAGTGATAAGAGGATGAGATTGAAGAACTGTGTCTCACCAAGAGTACCTACATCGTCGGGAAAAAGGGGTTGTGTTTCAAGTGTGCGGAACCCTACCACCTGACGCATAGGTGCGGGTATAGAGTCACTATTCTTGCGGAGGAAGAAGTAGAAAACAGTGAAGGAGGGGGTGCCGTGGGAGAGGAAGAACCGAACCCGGGCAATGGGGAGATTGACGAAAGTATTGAGGCACCAAACATCGATTATAATAACACACTAGAATTGTCGTTATATTCAGTGAATAAGATCAATCGTCCTCAATTGAAAATGAGGGCCAAGATTGCGGATCGTGAAGTGATTGCTATGGTGGACAGTGGGGCCATCCATAATAGCTTGATAAATGAATTGGGATTAATAGTTGATAACAATGTGTATTTACAGTGTGTTTAGGAGATGGGGGTCGAGTAGCTTGTCAAGAGGTGTATAGGGAATTGGTTGTGGATTTAGGACAATGCCAGATCTTATTGGAGGGTATGTGTTTGAATTGGGAGGAGTGGATTTGATTCTTGGGGTGGATTGGCTTTGTACTTTTGGGAGATGTTATGTTAAATTGGAACAAATTGTTAATGAAATTTAAGTTGAAGGAGCAGTCCATTACCCTACAAGGGGACCCAACGCTTAGTAGGTCGATAGTTTCTTTGAAGGCCATCACGAAACTTAACGATATTGAATTTAGGGGGTTGTGGTTGTGAAGTGGGAGGCTTCTGAAGAAGAAATGAAAAAGGGGTAGCTGGCTTATTCAACTTCTGAAATCCAGGAGTTTCTGACTAAGTTCCAAAGAGTGTTCCAAGAGCCAAAGGACTACCACCCGGCAATATGCAAGAACATGTAATCAGCATCCCGCCAGGCTGTGGGCCAGTATCTATCAGGCCTACAGACACGCTCATCGTGAAAAGGATGAAATTGAGCGGATGGTGGTTGAAATGCTTGAGTCCGGAGTCATACTACCAAGCAATAGTCCCTCTTCGAGCCCGGTCATACTAGTCAAGAAGAAAGATGGAAGCTGGAGATCCTGTGTGGATTACCACACTTTAAACGAGATCACTATATCCGATAAGTACCCAAGCCCAGTGGTGGAGGATTTATTTGATGAATTACATGGGGCTAAACATTTCTCTAAGTTGGATTTGAAATTAGGGTATCACCAAATTCGAGTTAAGGAAGGGGATGCAGACTAAACAACTTCAGAGCTCATACGGGCCACTATGTGGGCTAAAAAACGTCCCTGCCACGTTCCAATCCATTATGAACGAGGTATTTCACCCTTATTTACGAAAGTTTGTATTAGCTTTCTTTGATGATATTTTAGTTTACATTAAAGGGTTGGAAGAGCATGTTAAACACTTGGAGGGGTTGCTGAAAGTGTTGACTGAAAACAAGATTGTTTTGAATGAAAAAAATGTGAGCTTGCTTTTGAGCAGGTAGATTACTTGGGCCACCTAATTTCGGCCCAAGGTGTGATGGTAGACCCAAAGAAAGTGGAAGGTGTGCTCAATTGGCCGATTCCAAAGAACGCCCCAGGGGTTGAGAAGGTTTTTGGGTTTAACGGGTTATTATCGGAAGTTCATCAGAGATTATGGCAAGATAGCTCGTCCCTTGACGGATCAGTTGAAGAAAAATTATTTTGCATGGAATGAACAAGCAGCAAATGCTTTTGAAACATTAAGATTGGCTTTGAGTCGTGCTCCGATATTAAGGATTGTTGAATAAATAGATAGATAGAGATTGTTATGAGATAAGGAGATAAGATAATCTTTGTATTTGATTTATTGGAGTGTTTTCTTTTCTTAGGATTCTTTAGTATTAGGAGTCTATATAAACCTACATTGTATCTTCTCTTTTATATAGTTTTGAATAAAAAGTTTCTAGTTCTCTTAAAACTCATCTTTCTACATGGTATCAGAGACATTAGATCTTATACGAATTTTTTTTCCCAAGGTTTTCGCGGCTGTTATTGTGCGCGGCTACTGTTCACGCTCCTCGATTACTGTTTGCGGCTACTGTTCACGCGCCTCGATTACTGTTTGCGACTACTGTTCACACGGACGTGATTACTGTGCGTGGCAACTGTTCACGCAAACACAAACACGTCGCATTCATCGCTTCCGCACAATCGTACATTGCGCATACACATCGCCCTCTTTATCGCAGACAGTGGACGAATTTTTTCTGTACAGATTTCATCGCCTGTGCTTTCCAGCCACGTTTTTGAGTTCATACCAGGATCCATTTTTTTTCGTTCAATTCTTCACTGCCCATCGCACAAATGGCTTCTACAGATTCTTCTTCCTCGGCCACCAATTCTACCACTACACTCACCCCACCAACACTTACTGATTTTTCTTCTAATCCTATTACGAATCATCGGTTAAGTGGACTCAATTACCTTCAATGGTCTCAGTCGGTGAGGATGTTTATTCGAGGTAGGGGTCGAGATGACTTTATTTCTGGCTCAAGCCGCTGCCCTGTCAAAACTGATGAAGCAGCATTTAATACATGGAATATCGAAAACAATATGGTGATGTCACATGGCTTATCAATTCCATGACACCCGATATTGGTGAACCAATCCTATTGTATTCCACGGCCAAATCAGTTTGGGATGCTGCCAGATACTCCTCAACAGAATGGGATCTCTAAGCGCAAGAATCGTCACTTACTTGAGGTTGCTCGCTCCTTACTCTTTTCCCATAATGTACCTTCTTGTTTTTGGGGTGATGCAGTTCTGACTGCCGCTTACCTCATTAATAGAATGCCCTCTCGTATCCTCAAGTTTGATACTCCTATAAAAACCCTTCTCAGGACTTATCCAACCTCGCACATTTTACCGACTATTTCACTCAAAATCTTTGGATGTACTTCCTTTGTACACATCCACTCACATGCTAGGGGTAAACTTGACCCTCGATCGATAAAATGCATTTTTCTTGGTTATTCTCCCAACCAAAAAGGGTATAAATGCTACTCACCAATTCTCAAGCATTTCTTCCATACCATGGATGTGATATTTTTTGAAAATCAGCCTTTTTATCCTCGTTCTTCGATTCCGGGGGAGAGCAATCTGAATGAATCTCAAAGTCCAGCAGGAATCCAACCAACCATACCCATTATAGAGCCAACCATACCCATTATAGAGCCTTTCACGATCTCTCATCATCCACTTCATGTGCCTGAACCACCATTGCAGGTTTACTCTAGGAGGCATCGGGAACCTGAACAAATTCAGCCTTGTCATGACTCCTCCTTGGATCCACGTTTTGCTGAGAAACCACGAGGTAATACTGATTCTTCTAACCACAGTATTGATGATTCTGATGATAGGCCTATAGAGTTAGAAAAGGGGCGAGATCATGCACTCAGCATCCTATTTCTAAATTTGTTTCAACTGATCACTTATCTCCTACATATCGAGCTTTTGTGTCATGTTTAGATCAGGTCCAGATACCGTCCAATATTGAGACTACTATGCAAGACCCAAATTGGAAATCTGCTGTCCTAGACGAAATAATAGCTCTAGAGAAAAACAAAACATGGCTCATTACTGATTTACCTCCAAATAAGAGGATTGTTGGGTGTAGATGGATTTTTTCAGTGAAACATAAATCTGATGGGAGCATAGAGCGATATAAAGCCAGATTAGTTGCAAAAGGGTATACCCAATCTTATGGCATTGATTATCAAGAGACATTTGCTCCAGTTGCCAGGTTAAATACTATCCGAGTTCTTCTCTCTATTGCTGGAAATATGGATTGGCCCTTATATCAGCTTGATATCAAGAATGCTTTTCTCAACGGAGATCTTGAGGAAGAAATCTATATGGATATTCCTCCTGGATTTGGGACTCAGTCTACGGTTAATAAAGTATGCAACTTGAAGAAATCCCTTTATGGCCTGAAGCAGTCACCCCGAGCTTGGTTCCATCGTTTCTCCACTGTTCTAAAGGGGAACGGTTACTTACAGTGTCAGTCTGATCACACATTGTTTGTCAAAAATTCAGAGGAAGGAAAGATCACTATTCTTATAGTGTATGTTGATGATATTGTTCTCACAGGAAACCACAATGATGAAATGACTCAGATGAAAGCTCTACTTTCTATGGAATTTGAAATGAAAGATCTAGGACATTTGAAGTATTTTTTAGGAATGGAAGTTGCTCGATCATCCAACGGTATCTTTATTTCTCAAAGAAAATATGTATTGGACCTCCTAAAGGAAACTGGAATGTTGGGATGCAAACCCATAGACACACCGATGGACACTAAAGTAAAGCTGGAAGCAAGAGAAGACAGTCCATTGGTTGACAAAGGAAGGTATCAGCGCTTAGTGGGGAAGCTAATTTATCTTTCACACACACGCCCGGATATTGGTTTTGTGGTTAGCGTTGTCAGTCAATTTATGAATAACCCAACCAAGGATCATATGGATGCTGTATATCGAATATTGAGGTATCTCAAAAGAAATCCTGGAAAGGGTTTGTTCTTCAAGAAGTCGACAAACAGAAGTGTCAAAGTTTACAGTGATGCTGATTGGGCTGGCTCTCACACTGACAGAAGATCAACATCTGCTTACTGTGCATTTATATGGGGAAATCTGGTAACATGGAGGAGTAAGAAACAAACTGTTGTAGCTAGGAGCAGTGCAGAAGCAGAGTATCGTGCCTTGGCTCAAGCCATATGTGAAGAAATGTGGTTGAAAAGGTTGCTAAGTGAACTCAAGCTAGACAACAATCATCCAATTGAAATGATGTGTGATAATCAAGCCGCCATAAGCATTGCTAAAAATCCAGTGCATCATGACCGTACCAAACACATTGAGTTAGATCGACACTTCATCAGTGAAAAGATCGAGAAGAGAATTATTGATCTCAATTATGTCTCCACTCACATGCAATTTGCTGACATCTTAACTAAGGCACTTCATCATCCTTTATTTGAAGATTTTTGTTCCAAGCTGGGCATGATAGACATATATGACCCTGCTTGAGGGAGAGTGTTGAATAAATAGATAGATAGAGATTGTTATGAGATAAGGAGATAAGATAATCTTTGTATTTGATTTATTGGAGTGTTTTCTTTTCTTAGGATTCTTTAGTATTAGGAGTCTATATAAACCTACATTGTATCTCTTCTTTTATATAGTTTTGAATAAAGAGTTTCTAGTTCTCTTAAAACTCATCTTTCTACAAGGATGCCTGATTTTAGTATGGAATTCGTGGTTGAATGGGATGCGTCAGGAGTGGGATTGGAGTAGTGTTGGCTCAACAGTGACGGCCTATAGCTACTACAGTAAGGCCTTATCCGATTGATCTGTGTCTAAGTCGGCTTATGAAAAAGAATTGATGGCATTGATATTAGCTGCATAATATTGGTGGCATTACTTGTTAGGAAGGAGATTATTGTGATAACTGACCATAAGCCATTGCAAACCTGCAACAGAGAGTTTCAACACCTGATCATCAATATTGGTTTGTCAAATTACTAGGATTTGAGTTTGAGATCAAACAGAAAGCCGGGGCAGAAAATGGGGCTGCTGATGCCTTGTCGAGTAGGGAGAGTTCGAGCAATTTAAATGCCATAACGACTGTACAATGGAGGGGGCGGATGAATTAAAAGAAGCAGTAGCGGAAGACCAAAGTTTGGTTACAATTATGCAACAGTTGAAAGATGACAGATGCAAATCCAAGCACTATTCATTGACTAATGGCTGTCTAAAATTCAAAGGAAGAACGGTCATTCCCAAGGATTCACCTTGCATTCGGACCTCACTGGAGGAGTTCCACTCCATTCCTTTAGGGGGACGTTCATGAGACATTCAGGGGCTGTTAGGACCTACAAACGGCTGGCCAGTGAGCTCTTTTGGCAAGGTATGAAAGGGACATTCTTAATTTTGTGGCAGCATGCGAAATATGCCAGAAACAGAAAATGAAGCAGCGTCACCCGCAGGGTTGTTTCAGCCTTTAAACATTCGAGAAGCGATTTGGGAGGACCTAGCTATGGATTATATTGTGAGACTTCCAAAATCTAAAGGCTACGAAGTGATTCTTGTGGTGATTGATAGGCCATCCAAATACGGGAACTTTGTATTGTTGAAACATCCTTATACCGCAGGGACTGTGGCTGAGATTTTTATTAAGGAAATTTGAGATTGCTTGGGATTCCTAAGTCCATAGAAAGTGACTCATATGCCTTGTTCATGAGTATTTTTTGGTCCGAGTTATTTAAAGCACAATGGACAGCCCTCAGAATTAGCACATCGTATCACCCTGTAACGGATGGTCAAAGTGAAGCTTTAAACAAGTGTGTGGAGACGTATCTACGGTGTTTTTCGTCGGAACAACCTAAGGGATGGGCTGCTTGGATTACATGGGCTGAGTTACAACACTGCCTATCAAACAACAGCCAGAATGGCTTCTTTTGAAATTGTTTATGGGAGGAACCACCGACTATAACCATATTTATTCCAGGTGAAACGATCGAGGCAGCAGTTTCCTAAGCATTAAGCGATAGAGACGAGTTATTGAGGCAACTCAAGTTTAATTTGACAAGGGCTCAACAACAGATGGTTAAGTTTGCAAACAAAAAAAGGAGAGAAGTGAATTTTCAAGAAGGAGACATGGTGTGGTTGAAATTGAGGCCTCATAGACAGAATTCAGTGTGCACAAGGGTATTTCAGAAATTGGCTGCACGCTATTACGGGCCTTTGATGGTTCTGAAAAAGATTTGACAAGTTGCATACAAGTTGCAGCTGCCTGAAGGCTCCAAAGTGGTTCCGGTTTTTCATGTATCAAACTTGAAAAGAGTAGTGGGAAAGCCAGAGCAGGAAGCCAAATTACCTATAGATTTGGATGCTGATCTGTTCCTTACATTTGAACTGAGGGGGTGTTAGCATCCAGAATGAAGCTGAATAAAGGAAAACACGTCAGTGAAGTTTTGATAAAATGGAAGGGACGAGCAGAGGAGGCAACTTGGGATGATGTCGAAGAACTATCACTGGGGGAAGCAATGTTATGAGCCCAATCATTCCAGCGGTTGATCCAGGCCCAATCGTGAAAGATAAGTCCATGATTAAATTAGTTATTCTAGAAGAGGGAGGGCAGGAACAGGTACGTGAGTGGAAGGAATATATTGAGAATGGGATTGGGTAGTTACACATTCTGTTATATTCAGAAAAAGTGAAACTAGCATCGCTCTAGGGAAATACAGAGGAGTGCCTCTGGGTATTTGTAATCGTCGATTGTTGTGTCGTTGTAATCGTTTATCTTTGCGTCTTGTAATAGTCTATCGTCAATCAAATTGTATTTCAGTTCTTGTGATATTGTGATTGTTGTTGCTCCATTAAGTTCGTTGTTGTTAAGGCATAACAAAATTGACACTACTCATTCTTTTGTCAATTTAACCTTGTGCGTATTTCCAGTTGATGGACTGATCAAGTGCAACAATCAAATTGGTCAAAGAACTGCGGAGGAAAGTTTAAATGCCAGTCAACCTACATATAGCAAATTCGCTAATGTTTCTGGGGTGACTGTGAGTGCAAGCACTGCCCTCCACTTTGTTGAAGGTAACCCCTTTACCGCCTCATTGTGGGTTGGCACTGAGGGATTTCACATGACAGTAAATGGAAGGCACGAAACATCATTTGCACGTCGAGATGTAAGTTTTTTTGGCATTTCAAAATGTTGGAGCAACTGCATAAGAACTCTGTGCTATATAATACATAAAAACAACTTAGATTGGTCTCTTTGGTTGGTTTGTCATCACATCTTGCTATATATTAGGTACTAATGATTATTATTATGCAATTGTAGAAACTTGAACCCCAGTTAGTTAATAGAGTCAATGTGAAGGGTGGCCTGACCATTATGTCTCTCCTAGCAAAAGGTCTTCCTGTTACTGAAGATGTAGATTTGGCTGATGCTCAAAACCTCAAAGCCTCATCACTTTCTAATAAAAGGCTTGCACTACTAATTGGGGTTTTCTCATCGGGGAATAACTTTGAGAGGCGTATGGCCATAAGAAGAACCTGGATGAAATATGATTCCATACACTCTGGGGATGTGGCTGTCCGCTTCTTCATTGGACTTGTAAGTCAATCTCTTTAAACTGGGAGGACGTATTTTAATCACCCAAAATCTATGACTTACGTCAAATGATACTTGCACCTACTATTATATATTCAAGGGGAGGAATAGATAAAAGTGAGTTTGGTGCACATATTTTGTGATACCAAACTTGTAATCAACTCTTCCAACTAAAAATAATATAGAAAAAATGAATAAAATTATGTTTCTTAACTCAATTTCAACACTTAAAAGTATCCAACTAATTTTGATGTCTAAAATATCATTAATTATTCGTATTGATTTATTATTGTTGATATGCATAATGTGTATTCCAAAAAATTATCATAAGATGTAATTGCTTTCACTTTTAAATTTACTGGAAAAATATGTTTTATGTTTTAAAATTAATTTGAATTAAGTGTAATTTAAGATTTGCATAATTTTTTTTTTAATGCTCCCCAATGCTTGTGAATGGTTAGTAGAGTGAATTATGTACTGCTAGGTGTAATACAATTCAATGGGTCGGTAATTGAGTCTCAAGTCCATACAAGATTGTGCAAAATACTGGGACAAATGGTTCCTCATTTATATATTTGAATGTAGCTTAAAATAACATGAAAAACGAATTGGAGCAATTCTTAGTGATATTGAATATGTTGCTAAAAAACCATGTCTCCGATAATGTGCCTGCATGCGTAATTTTTGCATCTATTTATGATTTCTTAACCCTTTTATTTGCTTATAGTAATTCAAACGTATGTCTTTTCATAGACCAGGAAGAAGCAGATGCCTCGCACATGAATAGACAATAAATTAAGAAATAAATGTTGAACTTTATTGTATTATTTTGTTCATATTTATAATAATTGAAATTTTAAATTTAAGTATTAAGTAAACTCTTACGATAATTATGAAATAAAATTTCATTATCAATTATGTAAATTTAAATGAGAGACTTCTCAAATAAAATCTTATAATCAGTTATATACTTTATATTATAAATTTTGAAATGTAAACTATGAAATAAATTTCCATGACCAGTATATTAAATATGTGATTTTATTATATTTTCTGACTTATTTAATACCACTCTTCTTCTAATTTTTTTTTTTGCTAGAATGTACTAAATCAATTATATTATTCAAGTAAACTACTATAATAATCATCGAACGAAGATTCATAACCAATATGTAATACTCGTAATCAATTTAAGATATAAACAATAAGATAATTTTTTTATAGTCAAAATCTTAAATAAGGTTTGAAGTTATTAAATGTTAAATTTCTTATAAATTTATGATTTGAGTATTTAGTTATACTTTTACAAACTTTTAAATTTATTATTTCTCATATATTGATGTAATTGTTTTGTCATATTTTTGAATTATTTATATATTGATTTCCAATCTTAATAGCTTGAGCAACAAATTTGATAATTGTTTTGAAACAGGACAATACCTGAATCCAATTATATTTATGTGTAAATGATTTGGATAACTCATTTGGCAATGTAAAACTAAAGCATGGATCCCCAAATTTGCTCTATTTTACATTATTTAGAAGTTTAACTGTTTTTTTAGTTTCTTAATGATAGTGTGACTTTTGAGTTGCCACGAATTTTATTTTGTGACTTTTGATTTTCAACTAAATTTTAAATACAATTTCGCAATATATATGGTTGAAGAAAAGTATGAATACAACAACAATCAAGCCTTTGTCCCACTATGTGATATTGGCTATATGGATCATCCTACGCCATTGTGCTCTATTCCCTACTAAATACTTATCCATATTTAAATGAATTTTATCCTGCTTTATTGTTGTCCACCAAGTCTTCTTTAGTCCACCTCTTCCTAGGTTAATATGTTGTTGACAAGTATGATAGGAGTTTGGTTTATCTTGAATAATAGACTAGTTTATCTCTTTATTTGATTAGATTTATCTTCCTAGATTTTAGTATTATGACTCTTCTATAAATATAAGATATTAGGTTGTATTTATTTTAAGATTGGAACAATCAATAAACAAGGAGAAGACTACATTGAGTCTCTCACATAATTCCCTTCTTCATGCGTTTATAGGTGTATTTGTCATTGTCTCCCATCGCCTAACTGGGGTATTTATTGATCACCTAAGTACATGTTCGAATCATTTTAATCACGTCTCTCTAAGTTTCTCATCAATAAACTCAACCCCAACTTTTTCTCTAAAGTTTTAATTTCTTATCTTGCCCATCATTGTATATCCGCACCTTAACATCCTTATCTCGACGACTCTCATCTTTTCTTCTGAATTTGGTTTTTAGCTCATCATTCAGCTTCATAAAATATAGCAAGTTTAATTGTTTTTTTGTAAAATTTCTCATTTAAGCCTTGGAGGTACCTTACGATCACAAAGAACACCTGACACATTCCTCTATTTCAATTATCCTGCTTGTATTCTATGTAATACATCTCTATCAACGCCTACATCTTTTTGCAAAAAACAATCTTAGATACTTATAATTCTCACTTACAGGTCTTAACCATTGTCTGACTACATCTCATACTGTTAAATCTAAATTCCATATATTTTGTGTTTACTCTACCAAGCCTAAAACCTTTTTGTTCCAATGTCTTTTGCCAAGATTTAAGTTTAACATATACTCATTCACATATCTCATCTGCCAATACAATTCATTTGCAGAAAACATGTACTGTGGTAATGTGTCTTGGATGTGTCCAATGAGTTCATCCATGACTAGCGTAGAAAGATAAGGACTTAGAGCTAATATTTGATGTTACCCTAATTCTTTAGGAAACTCTTTTGTTAATCCGGCAGGAGTCTTTACTCTTGTTTTTGCATCCTCATACACATCCTTAATTGCTTCAGTATACATTACTCTAACTCCTTTCTTTTCTAAAATTCTCCACATAATTTCCCACGGGACTCTGTCATAACCTTTTTCTAGATCAATGAATACATGTGTCAATTAGTTGCTGAGATGAGGTATAGTTTCCATCGTCTACCTTCCAAGCATGAATCCAAAATGATTTTCGATCACCTTAGTCTCCTTCCTTATTCTTCTTTATATCACTCTTTCTCAAAGCTTCATGCTATGGCTCATTAGCTTAATGTCCCTATAATTCGCACAATTTTGTACATCTACTTTGTTTAGGGGAACTAAAATACTTACTCTCAAGTGATCAGACATTTTCTTCATTTTCAATATCAAGTTGAATAACTTTGTAAACCATTCAATACCATGTTTCCGTAAGCACTTCCACACCTCTATGGAATATCATTCTGTCCAACCATTTTTCGTCTCTTTTAAAACTTGTTCTACTTCTAAAGTTTGAATTCTCCGATAATTGTTTAAAATTCTATACTCCCATGACCTACTTAAATTACCTAAGCTAATTTTTTACCTAAATCTTCATTAAAAAGTTGATAAAATACCTCTTCTATCTCTCTTTTATTTCCTCATCATCCACTAATACCCTATTCGATTCATCTTTAATGCATCTTATTTGGAGAAGATCCCTTGTTTTCCTTTCTTGCTTTAGCTATTCTATAGATGTTCCTTGATACAAGCCTTTCGAAAGCTTTATCCTGGCTCTCACTACTTTCTTGGCCTGTTTCTTGGCCACTACATGCTTTTGAAGTTTTCTTCGTCCTTATAGTGTACATAAACTTATAGGCTAACTGTTGTTTTTCCTTCACTTTATTTTGTACTTTTTATTCCACCACCATGGTTTTTATTCAGTGGTAATAGTCCTGTCGATCAACATGCATCAAACAAGCCCTTCACAACCTTCCTTAATTACCACTCGGTCAACAGAGATCATCATCCATCAAGCTATTTCACACGGAATTCCTAAATTAAACTAATGTAAATATGTCAACAATGTAATTTAGGGCTGATGGTATAATTTCCGAGATTAGGATGTAAATCATAGTTGTAACGGATGTAAATAGCATCATATGGTCAGGAAATGAAAAGCAAAGTGGTAATTCGGTGGAAAATATCTTTTGACTAACATGGTTTCAGTCACGGGTTACACATTGAGTCTTGATTTGTTTTAAATCTCCAGACATCGTGTGTGCGCTGCCTTCTGATCGATGTTTCTTCCATTTTCTTTCTAATTGACGCTGCTTCGTTTTTTCCCCGAATGCTTTTGTGACATTCGCGCATTACTGTATCTGGAATACAGATTCATCGCAACATTGTGCGACTTTGTTTCTGGGTTTTCGGCTTCCCCTTCAAATTGTGATTTATGTGCGATTTGTTTGTCGTTGAATGCGTCTAGGATACAGATTAATCGCAACATTATGCGATTTTGTTTCTGGTTTTTGGGCTTCCCCATCTAATCGCGATTTCTATTCGATTTTGTGTTGTTAATTACAAATTGAGTTGATATTCATCTTATTCATCATGAAGAAAGTCTATTCCCAAAACAACATGGCTCGCAGATTCCAATTATAATACGAAATTGGATTTTTTTACTCGGAGAGATTTCTGTGTTCAATAATATTTCATTAGGTTTCAAACTCTTATGGGCCGAATTCGCAGACATCATTTATGCCGTAGTTCCTGATGGCTCTCTTGCCGTGGTTTAGGCAATTACCAACAAAGCAAGATAGACCAATTCCTCATTTAGCTACGACCTGGATTCGACATTACTCGGTCCACCTTGATGTACCGTGACACGTCTCCAACTTTAGATGCATGTCTTGGCAAATTGCTTCATGAAGAACACAAAGCACCCTCCAGCACAGCAACTCCACGAATGTCCTGGCTTATGCCTCGTATGTGAAAAACAAAGGCAAAGATGTCCGTCCAGTTCAATGCTATAGTTGCAAAGAACATGGCCATATTGCTAAAAACTTCCCAACAAAACTACGCAATTATTGCAAAAAACCAGGCCACATCATCAACGATTGTCCTACTCGTCCTCAAATTCGACAACCTCATAGTTATCATGCATCTGTCGCATCTCCTACGTCGGCTATCAATGAGCCTGCTCTACTCACGACTGAGACAGTCCAACTATTGATTATTTATGCTCTCTCTGCGCCTGGCCTTCAAGGTAAAAATATACACAATACTCGACCTGAACCTATGTTCTCTTCAGATAACAATTGCTAATGGTTGTCAACTACGTATTCAAGCGGTGGGTGATGTTAACTCTTCATTCTGGGATGTGTTTGTTTCCCCCGATTTGTTTACTAGTCTCATTTTCGTAGGACAGTTAGTTGATGATAATTGTAAAGTTATGTTTTATCACTCTGGTTGTTTTGTGCAGGATCAGGTATCGGGGAAGATACCCGCGAAGTGGCATAAAGTTAGGGATGGAAATGAGGCGGGTCTAAACCCGGACCCATATTGAACCCGACCTGTTTCAACCTGGTTTTGAAGCGGGGCGGGGCGGGTCCACCCCGCTATACATGTATAAATTTTTTTTTTCAAAAATTTAATATCGAACATACATTTCACTTTTTTGGTTGAATAATAAAGTGTCAATATTTAATTTATATCAAAACATATGTGTTCATATTAAAAAAGTTGGATATTTTGAAGTGAATGAGAGCAAATTTGGTAGCTTAAAGATAGTTTTACAAGGCTTATTATAAATATTTACTAGAGAAAAACATGAAATTCAATCGCTAAACTCAATTTTTGTGCTTCAAAATTGATTTCTAACTAATAAACAATTTCTTTTAAAAAAAAAAAAAATTAAATTTTTTTTGAACTATTTGACAATCGCTCGGCCTGATAAAACTAATTTTTCTTCTCATGTGTCTCTCGATTGTCCTATATACATATTAGGGAAGAGAAACTCTATTTAAACTCAATGTCAAATATCGTCGTGGCGAAGGTGATCTCCTTTCTAAACCTACTATGTACCATCAACTGGTTGGTAGCTTGAACTATTTGACAATCGCTAGGCCTGACATCTCCTTTGCGGTTCAACAAGTTAACCAGTTTATGCGGTTCCCTCGACACTTGCATCTTGCTGCAGTTCATCGTATCATTTGATATCTACGTGTTTCACCCTCTCATGGACTATTCTTTCCCACCGAGAATCCGCTTCCTCTCACCATCTTTAGTGACGCAGATTGACCTGGGTGTCCGGATACACGTCGCTCTGTAATAGGTTGGTTCATATTTTTGGGACAATCTTTGCTCTCTTGGAAAAGTAGGAAACATGCACGAGTATCCAAATCCTCTACAGAATCTGAATATCGAGCTATGTCTGCTGCTTGCTCTGAGATTCTCTGGCTACGTGGTCTCTTGGATGAACTTGTTTTCTCTCAGCTCCAACCTACTCCTATACATGGCGACAACACAAGCGCTATTCAAATTGCAGCCAACCCTATCTTCCATGAACACACGAAGCACATCGAGGTAGATTGTCGTTGTATTCGCGAAGCTGTGGACAACAAGACTATCACTATCCCACGTCTCCAGTACTCTTCAAGTGGCTGACATCTTTACCAAGGCCATGACCAAACAACGTCATCAATTTCTGGTTGGCAAATTGCTACTTCTCGATCAACCAACATTAATTTGAGAGGGATGATCGTCCGGTCAATCAACATGCATCAAGCAAGCCCTTCACAACGTTCCTTAATTACTACTCAGTCAACACAAATAACCATCCATCAAGCTATTTCACACGGCATTCCTAAATTAGACTAATGTAAATATTACAAGAATGTAGTTTAGGGCTGATAATATACTTTCCTAGGTTATGATGTAGCATTATATAGTCAGGAAATGAAAAAGAAAGTAGTAATTCGGTGAAAAATATCTTTTAACTAACAGGTGGTGCACGCTCTTTTGACACCTTGGGCGTGCTCTTGGCCACTGTTTTCAATTTTAATGTCATCTTATCCCAAATCATACTCGACTCGCCATGTATTTATCCTAATAATTGTGCTCCTACTCTCTCCTTAAAGGTGCTTTGATTTCCATCATTTAACTTCCACCACTTGATTCTAGGAGCCATTCACGTTTTCCTTCTACGAATATCATGCTTGAGGCGTGTATCTAACACTACTAACCTCTGTTGGACTGTTAAATTTCTCTAGGGATGACCTTGCAATTTTTATAAAAATTTTCTATCCATTTTTCTGATCATAAGAAAGTCAATTTGTGACTTATTGTTCCCACTTTTGAATGTAACCAAGTGTGTTCTTCTCTTTTCTTGAAAAACATATTAGCTACTATAAGTTGATATGCTATCGCGAAATCTAATATAGATTTTCCTTAATTTATTTTCTAAGACAATAACCCCCATATACGCTATCGTATTCCCCACTTTTTTCTCCTACATGCCCATTTAGATCATTTGGCGGAATTTTTTGTACTACCTCATCTAAGTCTTTCCAAAACCTACGGTTGGTATCTTCATTTAATCCTACTTGAGGTGCATATATGCTAGTTACATTAATAGTTTCTTTTGCTACCACTATCTTGAGAGCTATAATCCTATCTCCCTTCCTAACTACCCATACTACTTCATCCTTTAACGAACTATCTACAACAACACCTACTCCATTTCGTTTTTTACTCTTTCCAGTGTACCATAACTTAAAACCTGACTTTTCTATCATCTTTGCCTTCTCTCTTACCCATTTTGTTTCTTGTAAACACAAAATAATAATTCTTCTCTAATCATCGTATCTACTACCTCCATTTTTTTGCGTGATCGTTCTTAGTGTTTCATGTTCCAAATCTAAGATAATCAGTATTTCTATAATGTTTGTTCTTATCCAATCTAAGATGTTAGAACTCTTTCATATTTAACACTACACCCAAGTCCTCATGTAGATGTAGCAGTCCTTGCCGAGACGTTGCAGTCGGACCCTGCAAGGCATTCCTTATGGGAAACAACCTAGCATTAGCACAATTTTTTGGATCCATATATAATAAATTTGCCCAAAGTGGCCCAATCCTTTCCCGACCCTGCGTATAGCGGGAGCTTCGTGCACGAAAATTATGAATGGAGTTATGGAGCATGATATGTATGATAGTTGAATTGTTGAGTGAACAAGGGATATGATAATTGATTAACTACAGTAAAATACATAACATGCTATGCTCCGTTGGATGTGTTGTAAGACCAGAAGAAGTACAATCAGGAAACGAAGACATTCGAGATGAAGTATATGTGACTTTTTTTTTGTTTGATCAGGCAAATAATTTTATTAGAAAGAGTACTAGGAGTACTCCAAAATTACAAAAAAGCTAATAAAAGTAAGATCCCAAAAAACTAGAAAATAAAACCTAATTAAGCAAACAAAACAAAGGTTCCCTAATCCAATCTGTTAGAGAATAAGAAAATTGTCTCAAATTTTTAATCCAAAACCAACTCCGGAATCTGATAAGTTCCAAACTGTCAGCACACCCTTCCTCGGTTGATCTGAATACTTTTTTATTTCTCTCCAACCAAATTGTCCAAATCACCGTCTGCCAAATCGTCATCCATTCTTTGATTACTTTCTTATGCATCCATAAACCAATGTGCTGAGTCATATGAAGTGGGGTTTCCTGATGTAGCACTAAAGAGAATCCAAACCATCTGTAGCATTGCATCCATATCTTATATGATTCCCCACAACCGAAAGCCAAGTGCGATGATGTTTCCTCTGCGGAATTGCAGAATACACATAGATTAAGCGCATCTCCCGTTGAAATATTCCTTTTCCTTAGATCAACTTTAGATGGAATGCGGTCCGTCAAGATCCTCCAAACCAAGGCAATTACTTTATTCGGGGCAAAGCTATTCCAAATTGGTTCATAGACGCTCAACAACAGCGATTGTGGAGATTCTGGGGAGACCGAATCCTGTAAAAGATAATAAGCTGTTGCCACGGAGTATTTTTTTAAATTATCATGTCGCCATTCCCAACCATCTTCTTTGTCATAACACCTGGAGACCCTGTCAATGCAACACAAAAGTTCTTTAAACAACTCTTCCTCCCTCAAAAACAGTCCCCGGCGCCAGTCCCAAACCCATTGCCAGACCCCCTCCCTCAAAAAGCCCATCTGACTGACTGACAAATCCTGAGATCTTGCTATCGAAGCTAACCTCGAAAACTGCGACTTTAGGCTCTCCGTACCCGCCCAAACATCTTTCCAAAAATTTGTATTAAGGCCATTACCCACGATCTTTCTCAACCCCTGAATAAACCACGAATCTGTGGAGTTAAAAAGTGTCTTTCTAATATCCCTCCACCAAAAAGAAAATGATTTTGATTCTCTTAGCGACTCAGTTGTCATTCCCTCCCATGAAATAGGACCATGCTTTGAAGTGATGATCCTGTACCACAATGAATTAGAACAATATGACGACCGAAGAAGACATATTTTGAAGTTACATGCAAAGATATGGAGTTCTCTTGGAGAAGTTGATGCTTGTGCGTGACCCGACTTGATTTTTTCTGTGGTTCATGTAGCCTACTTCAATCCATCATGATTAAATGCTTAGTTGTTCTTGAAATAACATTATAATTTGTACAATTGGACAAAAAATTATAAATGTTTTTAACTTTCGAAAGAAAGGATACTTTGATTACAAAAACTGCGTGAAAATAAATCAAACAATATGAATATATTCAACTTTAAATTAAAGAATACGTTAAATTCATGAAACGTTTTATACAAAATGAATAAAAAATTATGGAAGTTGCAAATTATAAACTAAGTAAACTAAGGAAGTTAACGTACTATTGATAATTAAGAGACAATGAGCAACAGCAATGTTTAAAATAAGATGAAATATTTAATATGTTCAACCCGATGATCCGGCCTTCTCTTGACTCTTTATTGGTGCTTACTTCCATAGATCCCCCCCTTTCCCTCCATAATAACATATATAATACTCCATATGTGTACCTATATTGCAATAAGTTTAGTAGGGTGGAAATCAAAACCATAACAATGAGAAAACAAACGAATAACTGACATTTATTGGTATATGTAATAGATATAAATGTTAAAAGACTAGAAGAAAGCAAGCATTTGTAATATTTATTTAGCATTCAAGTCAATTAACTTTAACTTAGAGCATCAAAAGGCACATCCTCTTCGTCCTCTCATGTCAATTCCATAGCCATTGAGAAAAGACGATTATAAAGTCTATGAAGAACATTAATACAACAAAATCAATTTGTGGGAAAGTTCGAAAATGATCAATAATGTAAGTGGAGAATGACATCACTATCATTTCAAATTGAAAGAGACAAACCATAAATGACATTATTGCCACTTCAAAATTGAAAGAGGCAACCATATGAAGGGCGATTGTGTGTATGTAGAGATATTATAAATGTAGCTAAAGATCATTTGTCTTTTTTTTTTTTTTTTTTGGGAATTGCATTCTTCTTGTTTATGAAATTGCAGCACGCGAATAAAAAAGTGAACTTCAAGCTATGGAAGGAAGCACAAGCATACGGAGATATCCAGTTGATGCCTTTCATTGACTATTATAGCCTTCTCACTTATAAAACCATCGCGATTTGCATCCTGGGGGTGAGCATTTTATATTACCTAAAGACAAAAAAGAGGAAATATGTGTGAACTGAAACAATAATATTTGTGAGAAAACTTGCTTGGATTCTGCTGAACTTTTACAGCCTATATACTCGTTTACAAGGTCACAGAATACAGAAAATAAATATCTAATTGATTCTATGATATTGTCGTAGTAATCATTTCTATTCTAGTTATTCATTAAAGGAACGTGTACAAATATATACACTAAAGGAAAGTGTATGCACACCATTGAACATTCCAACAGAATTTAGATCAATGACTCAAGGAGGGGATAATACATAAAATAGTCCACAAAGTTTGCTAAAAGACATGATTTAGTCCCTAATGTTTTCGGTGACCTTGTTTAGTCCCTAATGTTTTAAAATTTCCCCGGTTCAGTTCCTGACGTAAAGTCGGCCGTTTGAACTAATGGAGATGGACTGATTTGAGAATATTTTAAAACTTTAGGTTAGATCGGGTCACATAAAACATTAGGGACTAAATCGGGAATTAAATTTTAGGGACTAAATTGAGTACAAGGGTTTGTGATTACCCTTTTGTTTCGTGGACCATAATAGCAATATAAAAATGGAACACTACTTCCATCGGTAATGTGAAATTGAAACAATTTATAATTTAGACCACATATATTTATGCACTGTCACGTAAAATGTATTATGATTCCAATAAGTAGTCTAAAAATTTAAAATATTAACTAAGTTTCTATAATTTTAGTTTTTCAATAATTAACTGACAAATTAATCATGCACAAACAATCAAAGATACCAATTAAGATGTAAGAATGCACATGCAGAAACTCTGAAACCATAATTCAATGTATCATACATTTATGTATATATGTAATCTCATATATTTATGTATGGCTTCAGAGTTCCTGCATGGATATTTTTACATCTTAATGGTTATCTTTGATTGTTTGTGCATGATTAAATTATCAGTATTTAGTTTTTAAATTGTTTCAATTTCACATTACTGGTAGGAGTTCAAAGGATTTTGCGAAGTAGTGTTCCATTTTTATATTGCTAATATGGTCCACGAAACAAATGGGTAAGCACAAACCTTTGTTCTCAATTTAGTCTAAAGTTTGCGTTAATTCCCGATTTAGTCCTAATGTTTTAGGGGACTTGATTTAGTCCGTAAAGTTTTAAAATATATCCGAATCAGTTCATATCTGTTTGTCAAAAACGGCCGACTTAACGCCGGCGACTGAATCGGGGAAAATTTTAAAACATTAGGAATTAAATCGGGTCATCGAAAATATTAAGGACTGAACCGGGTCACTTAGCGAACTTTGAGGACTATTTTATGTATTATCCCACTCAAGGAGTGTGAGTTCAAGAAGAACAAAAAAGGCTAGTAAGTCTTCATATGAAGCGTACTTGATGACAAGTTTGCTATCATGAGTGCTCATGATCTTGTTCTATTCTAGTTATTCATTAAAAGAAAGTGTATGCACACCATTGAACATTCCAACAGAAGCTGATACAAAGGTTGGAGGATCTTAGGTATCTGAAGGGAATACCAGGAAAACAACTCTTCTTAAAGAAAAATTGAAAAAGGGGAAATTTAAGGATATACAAATGCCGATTGGACAGATTAAGTTACCGATGAAGGTCAACTTCAGGGTACTGTACATTTTTATGGGGCAATTTAGTCACTTGATGGAGGAAAATGAAAAATGTTGTTGCTAGGTGTAGTGTAGAATTTGAATTTAGATCAATGACTCAGGGAGTGTGTGGGGTTTTTTGGCTGAAAAGAGTTCTAGAAGAACAAAAAGGGCTAGTAAGTCTTCCTATGAAGCCGTACTTGATGACAAGTTTGCTATTGTGAATGCTCATAATCTTGTTCTATACGTGATAGAACTAAGCATGGTGATGCTGGCACTTGATAAAAGGAAAACTTGAAGAAGGATATCCCATACTTCATTTGTTATAACCACACATCAGGTGGTAGACGTTTTAACCAAGGGCTTATTAAGAAAACTCTTTGAATTTCGAGTTAGAAAGTTGAGCATGACAGATATCTTTGCACGGTCTTGAGGGGACTCTTGGCAATTTAGCTATGACAGAACTTTTTGAATAAATTAAGAAAATCAAATTTTGTAGCTATGATTGAGAATTTATTGAATAATTAGCGAAACCAAATCTTAGGATTATGGTGAGAGTAAGTTAGTTTCCCCATTATTTAGGATAATAGGTTAGTTTTTTTCTATTTAAAGTGTAATACTTCTTGTGAACTCAATTCTCTAAAGTTTATTACTATTCTCTCCCTATTCATTGTTTCATGTGTTCTATTGAACAGACCAAAATATTGTCTGCCAAATTTATAATGAAAACGGATGATGATGCTTTTGTAAGGATAGATGAAGTTTTATCAAGTCTCAAGGGGAAACCGTCAAATGGACTTTTGTATGGTAGTATATCGTTTGACTCAGAACCCCACAGAGACAAGGACAATAAATGGTACATAAGTGAGAAGGTATCACCAAAAGTTTTTTAACTACCATATGAAACTATTAACTGTAAATATATTTCATCTATAAATTGTGGTGCTGATGGATCTTTTTGGTAGGAGTGGCCGCATTCCCTGTATCCTCCATGGGCTCATGGTCCAGGTTACATAATTTCCCAAGACATAGCAAAATTCATAGTTCATGGTCACGCGAAGGGGGAACTCATGGTAGGATCTAAAATCTTGAGTTAAATCTATTGCTGTTAATTCCCCTCCGAGAACTTGTGGTATGAATGTTTTCATGTTTTTTTCCCATCTGCTCTCAACATTTTATCTATTTATATGTGGCAGCTATTTAAACTTGAAGATGTTGGTGTTGGGATATGGATTGAGCAATTTGAAAAGCATGGGCACAGAATTGAGTATGTAAATGATGACCGATTTCACAATGCTGGATGCGAGTCAGATTATATTCTAGCTCATTATCAAAATCCAAGAAAAATGTTGTGCCTGTGGGAGAAGCTTCACAAAGACCAGAAACCTGAATGCTGCGAAGACTGAATTCATGAACTAATTAATATTACTAAATGAATATCTCACATTTTACAAGACTAGGGAGTGACATGAATTTTACCATATAACCTTGGTAATTTATTACTTCTATTAATGAGTCTTATCTTGGATATTTCAATCATAATTTCAGCTTTTAGTTCAAAAGGGAATGCAATGGGGTTTTTCATCAAGGATGCTGAATCTGCCTCAAACGTCTTATGTTGAGAAAAAATAATTGCATGAGTTGCAGAGCGTTTTTCGAGTCAATGGAAAGAGTAGTGTGGGTTGGTACTGTCGGACCACAGCATTAATCACGATGATTTTTGGAAGATATCTAGCTACTTGTAGCAAGCAAATGCTGTTGACCGGTTTAATGTAGAAAATATGTGGTTGTGCTATGTGAAGATCATAGAAGAACCCTCTTGTCAGGTAGAAGGAAAAAGGGTTGAGGATTTTTGGGTTAGCTAGGGTACCTAGATGGTGAACTTTGTGGTTGTTACTTGAGTTGTGCACGAAACTGCCACATCCAAGCTAGGACTTCAACAGATTTTGTGGATTGAAATGTCTGGTATGTATACTTTATTCTTTATCATGTAATGTAAGTAATGATATTTGCTTGTGTTTAATTTACATATAGATACAAATTCAAGGTTGGATCCATCCTAATCCTCGGAAATTCCGAACCATAGCACATAGGAGATATCATTATACAACACCCGCACGTTTATTTGCTAAACATATTCAAATTTACAATACTAAAAACAAAATTCAAAAATTGGAAGATGGTTTCTTTGAGCCCCGGCTGGCTATGAATTCTTGCATTTTCTGAAATTGGTCACGAGTCATTTCATCGTAATAATGGTGAGCCCTTTCCTGTGAGTGACAAGTACAACTGTCCCAATTAAAGTCATGATTTATAACCATCAAACTTTAGGCCAGCTGTATAAAAAGTTATATTTCGCACAATATTTTCACATCAACTCAAATTCAAAATAATAGTTAACCATAGGAGATTCTACATATGAAAAAATAGAATAAAATATTAAAGGAAGCCACAACATATCCAAGCATATAAGCTAAGATGACCTATCAATAGTACAGAAGTTTAAGTTGAACATATATGATATAGCAGCGAAGGAAACTGGGAAAATGATAGAAAACACTTGTTTCCTTCTCCAGAGCAAGTGTATGGCTGAGATCTAGTCTAAATCCACCATTTAAAACTGCTTTATACCTCAGCACCAAGTCTTGATTATTCTTGATCTGGGATTCTTCAATACTTCACTTTCTTCAACGACATGATGAACAAAACCCCATCTATCAGCTTGCTCAGCAGTTGCAGGCATCGTGGTCAAAGACACTTGACGAGCTCGATTGGGCCCTATAATGCGAGAGCTTCTGAGATAGACCCCAAGATGGAAATATCCAAACCTGCTTATCAAATTTATAGTAACCCTTACACTTGAAAAAAGTATAAAATAGACTTCCACACACATTCGATATGAATTAAGGACCTTCAATTGTATATATATATATATATTGAAATTGCCTTCAATTATATATATATTTTTTGAGGATGCCTTCAATTATATTTAACATCACAAAGAAACTCGATATAATTTTTCTTCAAAAAGCAGTGATTATTATAACATTCACCCACCTCACAATCAATTGAAATCCATTTGAATAAAAAAGCATCACAAACTAGAGACGTCAAACTCCTATCACTTATGAAACAATACTGACGAAAATTGAAATTACTCGTGTTAAATCATAACCATAAATTCGATCACATACAGTGATCCGATATTTAGTTTCCATGTTTCGTCAATGAAACTTGACCAACAAAATAACCATCAGCAACCATCACTTCCAATATAAAGTACAAAAACTAATTTGTTTTTGTTAGGAAACAAATTTGAGATTGTCGGTCTCCTCAAGAATGGGGATTAAAGAAGAAGAAGAAGAGAAGAGTCGGAGCAAAAGAAAATTCTTTATTGAATAAATGGTTGAATGAATATATTTATGGCACTAACTTACGACCCACTAACTTTTAACTAACTTGTAAACTAACTTCCTATCTAGCTTTCAAAAAATTATGTCTGCTCAAAACTAATTTGAAGTGGGAGTGTCCTATATGTTCCTATATAAAGAAGATAATGTTGAATTTTGGGAAAGAACACGTAGTTGTAGGAGATGAGACTCACTGACATAGTATATAAAGCATAAAAGAAACCCATCATACATATGTGCACACCAATGCGACAATGAAAATTCATATATGTCATGCAGTGAGCATACTATATATGATATTGATAGTCCAGAAATGTAGTCTTCAAGTAATAGTATAGCTCCCTTTCCATAATATATGTAGAAATGGTTGGTAGACCTACGAAATTGAGGAGGAGAGAGCCAAATGAGCCACCTGCTGCAAGTTATTATCCACATAGAAGAGGTGTGGAAAAACAAACAAATGTAGAACTTGTGGATATATAAGTGACAATTCAAAACATGCAGCAAAAAGAACAATGGGTGAATATGCACAGGATAATCAGAGGTTGTCTCAAATGATGTGAATTGTCAGTCTCAATATATGATATACGGATAATCCTAAAATTTTGACGATCACGTATCGGATATGTTTCGGATACAGATACGCATGGATACTTGATCGTGCTTTATTTAAATAATAAATTCTATTGATGCATGTTATAACTCAGTAGCACGAATTTAAATCGCAAGTGCACAGTTGTCAAGTTTTAGTATAGTAAGAAGAAGTAGAGTATCGAACCCACAATGACTAACTGTAAATACCAATAAGACGCTTTTAACTATATTTAACCTACTATAATGAATCGAATAAAATACTAATTAACTAAATTAAAACTACTAATCCAACCAAGCAAATCAAAGTTAACGAGAACAATCCACTTGAGAATATTTTCAAGACTTCGGTTCACCAATGTAATCCCTATGACCCTCGATTGAATATCCATATATCTCTAAGGTGACGAGTTCTCCGATTTTATCTAATATGCTCTCTCGAGCTATATTAAATTTAATATCAAATTGCAGTAAGTCACTCTCGTGTTGTGATGCCCGGGAATTAATGGTGTAAATCCCGGTGTGGTAATGATCCTTAATGGATTTTTAATTGTGGCAATTATGAATTAATTGCGGTATTGGGACTTCCGAGGATTTTAAATCCGGTATTTGGGGTCGTTGATCCAAAGGATGAGATTGTATTCTCATCGTGGTGTTAAACCTTGGAATTGGGTTTTTGGTGGAATTTGAGGTCTGGGGCGCTTTGTGTTGGGACTAGTAATGGAATTTGAGATTGAGAGGTAATTATTGAACACAGATGATTTTTATTGAGTCATGATGTATTTGTGGAGGACTCGGGATTTTTGAACCTTGGTATATATATATACCAAGTGGACTCGGTGTTCAGGCATTCTCTCCTCTCTCTTCTCTCTCTTTCACGCCAATCTCCCCTCCTTTTTCCCCTCTTTTCTCCTTGGAAGCAGAAATCGAGCAAGGCTAGACTTGGGAGCATAATTACGCGAAGATAACTTGGTAATCTCCTTCCCCTCGCATTTATCTTCGTTTTGATTGTAGTATTGCTAAGTTTGGGCATGTTTTGAGTTGGGTTTGGATTTTGGGAGATTTTGAAGAATCTTGGTTCTTGTTTTAAACTGTGTTTTAACCCTTGTTGAGTGTCCTAGGGTGTTTATTTTTCGTTTAAAATGAGTTGGAGGGAGTTGTGGTTGCTTGGTTGAGGTTTTGGAAGCTTTTAAAAATGGTGGTTTTCGGGTTTGTGCAGTGACCGATAGATCGGTAGCATCTTACCGATCGATCGGTGCAAGTGCGTAGCGATGGGTAAAATTCTGACATTTTACCGATCGATCGGTGGCACTTAGCGATCCATCGGTAGAGGCGAGCGATAGATCGGTAGAGGTTACCGATCGATCGGTGCAATGCCGTAGTCAAAATGTAATTTTTGGATTTTTACTGATCGATCTGTAGGTTGACCGATCGATCGGTATGTCAGATATTTTGGAAAATTATTTTTTTTTGTGTTGTGGTGTCGGTGCATGCTTCGCCCGGGGTCTTTTAAATGGTTGATCGTCATGGATTGACGATATTACTGGGGATTGTGAACGTGCTTGGGCACGTGGTTGCATGCTCATTAATAATTGTGAGTTATTTTATGTGTTAGCACATGATTCATCGGGTCACGGGACTAAGGCAAGGTTTGATTCAGACTACGGAATTCTAAGGTACGTATAACGTACGAGCATAACCTTATATCTTATCGCAACTATTGAATGCATGGTATACTGTAATCGCAATAAATGGATTTGTATTGTGAACTAATGGTGCAGCTATGAAGCGAGCAATGGTTGAGATGTTGTCGCCATGGAGCGAACATCGGTTATGAATATCGCTGCTACTGAGCAAGCGATGAAATGGGATTGTGTAACTTTTGTTTAAACGTGCGATATCTATAAACATTGTAAATGATTGGATTTTATTGATTATGGAAATTGGCAATTAGTGAACGGATTTAGTTAATCAATGAAATGATTAACTGATTTTGGGAATTTTATGGTTTGGTTATTGTGAGAAAAGGAACATCGCGGGGAATCCTATGGGATTACGATACTATACGGGGTGTATCTTTTATGTTACAGCTTTATGTTCTGTAAATTATGAATTGTAATATTTGCTGTTATTGAGATGGTGGATTGGTATGTTTTCACCCCGTGTGGGGGTTGTCTCTGTTGGGACATGTGGAATAGGTACAATGGTAGCTCCGGTGTTGAGATCGAGCTATGGATTGGAGGTACTTCCACGATCGAGGTACCAGTGCTGGTATTGAGTAGGGTACTTTATACACTAAATACACATTCACTCATTTGATGCTCGCATGTCAGCACTACTAAATATGTGTATGGTTTGTGTAAAAAGGCAAGGGCCTTTCTCTTTTCATTCATGGGTTGCATGCAATTAATTAATGAATTGCTAAATGAATTGAGAACATGTTAGTGTATTATAAGATGCATACTTAAGGGTTGAGTGGTATGGAGGATTTGAACATTATATGGAATAATGTAAGGAACTTTATTGTTGGTATTTTATGCTATGATAGCTTGTGGTTTTTCCCCCTGATTACATGATTGTATACTCTAAATACATGGGATAATACAATAATAGCGGGTTAAGGGCACGGGGTCCTTACAATAGTGGTATCAGAGTAGTGGTTAGCTCTTTGGAATGTCTAAGGCCTAAGGGTGTGCCGAGAGAATTGAATAGCACATAATTTACGCATGATTGTAGTTTTGCGATAGTGTGATATGACATTTACACCTATGTGCATATTATGATATGTATGGTATGAAACAATGTAAATTGTGTTATTGCTAACCGTTGATGTTGCAAAATTGACTTGGGATCATGAGGAACATGGCAATGAGGAATCATTGTTGATTCTAGTAGATAAACCTATTGATGACGGTATTGTTGAAAAGCTCATGAGTCTGATAATTCGTTTTAACTATATTGATGACTTGAATATTGTGAAAGTGATGATGCCCGTTGAGATGCGTGGTGAATGATTTGCCACGCTGACGATACTTAAAGTTGATGATAAATTGATGTCATTGCTAGTAATGGAATGGATGAATTTTATCGAGTTATGCACGTGCCATATACGTATACAGTGCTGAAAATCTGATTTTGTAGGAGAATCAGAAAAATGAGATATGGGATATGATGTCAGATGACATGAATGGTTTGGCAGCACTAGACTGTGGGTAGATGTGATTGGGTCGCCACCGATGAGTGTGCGATGTGATTGGGTCGCCACCGACGAGTGTGTGATGTGATTGAATCGCCACTGACGAGTGTATGATGTGACAGGGTCGCCGCTGACGAGCTAACGATGTGTTATTGGGGTGCTAGAGAGAGCATGCAACGTGTATATTGTTATTGGGTCGGTGCTAGAGAGAGCATGCGACATGTATATTGTTATTGGGTCGGTGCTAGAGAGAGCATGCGACGTGTATATTGTTATTGGGTCGGTGCTAGAGAGAGCATGCAATGTGTATATTGTTATTGGGTCGGTGCTAGAGAGATCATGTGATGCGTATATTGTTATTGGGTCGATGCTAGAGAGAGCATGCACAATGTATATTGATATTGGGTCAATGTTAGGGAGAGCATGCGATGTGATTATTGTCGGGATCGACGCTAATGAGAGCGTGCAATGTATTATATATACCTCCGCTATAGAGGAGGGTGATAGATATATGTTGATTTAAATTGATCTTTGTTGATTATGTGGTGGGTATTGTAATGCACGTAATGTATAAACTTGCATTGATATTTGTCTTTGTGATTATGATATATGGGAATAAAATACTTGCCGCTCATATGGCGAAGCGATGATTATGCCGCTATCATATTGAAGTGAGGGGTATTGATTGTGTACCGCCATTGGGTTATAAGTATTGTATACCGCCATTGGACAGAGTATTGTGTACCATGTGGGGCGAGGAATATTATGTACCGCCATAATGAAATGAATATTGTTATACTGTTAATGTGTTAGCAATGTATATTGATGATGTATTGATTGCAGATGGCAATGAACGTTGTGTTATTATTGTTTCTTGGGCACATGAGCTGTAGGCTCAAGAGAATATTGGAATGTTCCAGGGGAAACGAGGAATTGAGGTAAACCATTTCGTTTGGTTTAACATGTTTGATATACGTGGATTGTGAATTATCTCGATTGATTTATATGGTTTATGAGAATCGATTTAAATATGAGGAAGAATTGAGAAGGAAATTGAAATGACATATAGTAGTGATATGTTCATTGATTATTGTCGGAGAAATGAGATAACAGTGGGGTAATGATGGTCAGATTGATGATCTATTAATCACGTTATGTTGAGTTAATAAAACCATGTTGGAATGAGATTTCTTAACAGGTCATGAGGTAACATGGAGCGTCACGGGTTGACGATGATATTGGGGATGTCATATGTTGACATGTACCGTCACGGGTTGACGATGATATTGTGGGTGTCATGTATTGACATGTGCCGTCACGGGCTGACGATGGTATTGTGGATGTCATATGTTGACATGTACCGTCACGGGTTAACGATGATATTGTGGGTGTCATGTATTGACATATATCGTCACGGGTTGACGATGATATTGTGGGTGTCATGTATTGACATGTGCCGTCACGGGCTGACGATGGTATTGTGGATGGCATATGTTGACATGTACTGTCACGGGTTAACGATGATATTGTGGTGTCATGTATTGACATGTGTCGTCACGGGCTGACAATTTTATTGTGGATGTCATATGTTGACATATACCGTCACGGGTTAACGATGATATTGTGGGTGTCATGTATTGATGTGATGCCCCGAAATTAATTAATGGTAACTTGAACATTAATTATGTTTATATGATGAATTATCATGATGTTTAAGTCATGTTTGGGAAATGAAGAAGTAACATGATTTAAGGATGTTAATTTTAAGTATGAGGATGATGTGGGTTTAATGAAGTTGATTGCAATTAGTAAATGCTTATCATGTTAATGTATTTTAAATACATCATGTTGTTGTTGGGGTACAAATTAAAAGTAAGACATAACCCACCACTTTTACCTCACCTCACTTTTACACTCAAACTCCCAAAATCACTTTCCCAAATTCCCTTACCCTCATTTTCGAAATTAACCCTAAAGGTGGGAAGAAATTCTTGTAAAAGCTTCCTTCTTGCATTTCTTGGTAAGATTTAGTGCCTATGATGTTTATATAGCACTTATTGATGTTCTAGAAATGGTTGTTAAGTTTTGGAAGGGTTTTAAAAAGAGTTTGAAATGGGTTTGTTTGGGTTAGTGTGATTCTTGGTGAGATGTTGAATTTTTAATGGTTTTATGATGTGTAATGAAGGTTTTGAGTGTTTTAATGGTTTTAAGATGTTGGTATAAATGATGGTTGAGGTTGGTAAGGTTTAAAGGTGCAAAAATGGAGATTTTCGTTGTACAGAGGCTGGCGATCGATCGCCCGTTTTTGGCGATCGATCGCGAGCAGGCAGTAGGCTCCAGAAGCCTTTGGCGATCGATTGCCACTTTTGGGCGATCGATCGGTGAGCTTGGCGATCGATCGCGCCAAAGGTGGCGATCGATCGCCGAATGCATAAAATTGTTGATGCGGGCAGTGTGATCTCGCGATCGATCGGGACGACTTGGCGATCGATCGCGAGACACACAAAAGTGTGTTTTTGGCATTTTTATGGGAATTTTGTATATTGGACTATGATTAGCTTCTAATATTGAATTGTATGGTTGTGTAGAACCATCCCAAGGACCCACAACTTCGAGAAGATAAAGTACTACGACTTCACCACATTTTGAAAAGGTACGTAAGAAACGTACGGGCATCAACGGTAACATATCCCTAAACCATGACTTTGCATCAATTTGCATAAGTATTTATGATGATGATTATGATGATATGGTGATAAACAAAGATGATATAATGTTACGATGATAATTATGATGTGATGATGATGTTGGAAATGATGATCCTTATAAGATGATGACGCATGTTTGACTATGCTACTTAGAGTGGTCGAATGTCCGGTGACTATTATGGGCAAGCGAGGAAGGTCTTGCCGCTCACATAACTGAGCGATGGGGTACATCCGCTAGGTGTAGCGATGGGTATCATCCGCTGAGCGATGGGGTACATCCGCTATCAAGGCGTAGCGATGGGTATCATCCGCTGAATAAGGGATACATCCGCTATCAAGGCGTAGCGATGGGTATCATAAGATGTGTTATGTCGAGCGAGGGGGCCAATTGTGCCGCTGTCATAATAGAACCCGGACAGTCCCATTTCTAATTAACATGGATTGTGAGCTTATATACGAAATATGATATTATTCACTCATGTCTTGAGCTAATGATTATATGCGTAATTATGACACAGGGACAACCAAGGAAGGATAGTACTATTAAACAGGAAGTATATGTTATCAATTATTTTCATGCATTATTTACACGCCATTAATTCATGATGATAAGTAACGATGTACATGCTCACGATGAGTTGTTCCTGTAGGTACACTTTTGGATCGAGACCAAGGGTCGGGTTGAGATAGTGAGCTAAAGGAGCATAAGAAGATAGATACAGGATTTTTGTTAGCCTTAACATTCTTTTTTGGGGAATGTAATTAACTAACTATTGAAGTTTTATTTTGGCCTGTTATTACATTGAGCTCACATAACAACCAGAACTCTAAGATGTCTCTAATGCATGTTTAGTTCATAATACGCTTTTAAAATGATGTTAAGGTAGGAAGACCCTACATTAGTGGTATCAGAGCAGTGGTTTAGATAACCCGGGGATGAGTGAAGGGTAGCCTTAGCAGTAGGTTGGCTAGGCGCTTACTTTTGACATGCTATGTTACACATGAAGTATATGACTGTTATGATAACATGTTATGGTTTTCTAACGATGTATATATGAACTGCTTTTGGATTTTGTTGTTAACCCTTGTGTTGCAGTATGGCAGCAAATATCGACATTGGTGATGCTGTAAGTGTGAACGCTAGTGCGGGGCGCACGAATCCCCTACCCCCGCCAGCCTTAGGCGAAGAGCCGTCCGAGCAACAGTTATTGCCGGGAGAGTTGAGTTTGACTCAGTTCCTAGCGTATCGGCCCCCGACTTTTGAAGGGACTGAAACAGGGGAACGAGCCGAGGAATGGCTAGAAAGGATGGAACAAATATTTGTGGCAGCCCCGTGTGCAAAGACGGCATGGATAAGGCTAGCAGAGTTCCAACTAGCCAAGAAAGCACTGATGTGGTGGAGGACCACCGTGATTGAACAAGAGGCACAGGGTCAAGAGGTAAACTGGAAGCTGTTTAGAACTAGATTCCTGGCCCGATACTTTTCAGCTGCTGCACGTCAAGCTAAAGAGGATGAGTTTAATAAGTTGAAGCAAGGTACTATGCCGGTGTCAGATTATGCCCTCCACTACTGTTCTCTACTCAGATATGTACCTCACATCGCTGCCGACACTCAAGCTAAACTGAGGAACTTCATGAAGGGTTTAAGGCCAGAACTTTATGATAGGGTGATCACATATGGCCCTACCTGCTTTGACGATGCACTTACCCGGGCTGAGTTAGCCGAACTAGGGGTTGGCGCGTACCCTGATGCTGTGCCACCTCCAGCGCCCCCTCAGAGATCTACTCCCGACAATTTAAGGCCAAGGGGTGATCGGTTCAAGCCTGGGGGGAACACTTCGGCGTCCAGATTCAGTGGTAGGAGGCCCGATAACCGATGGAAGGGAAACCGCAGGAATGACGCTCCACCAAGAGGAGGACGTGTGCCATCGTTATGATGAATAATGCATTTAGGTATATGTATTTAGTCTTATGGTTTGAGTGCTGATGGTGGGCACAAGATGGTGTATGTGTCACCGATTGACGAGACCATTATGTCGAGCATGTTTGCTCGATGAATAAATGGATGCGTCGTACGGGTAAGTATACCGCAACACGTATTTGAGGTAAATATTTTATTAGTAGTGGTACCTTTGGGTATACTCGTATTGATGGCTATGGCCAAGTGACTGGTGGTAGGAGTAGTTATTGAGGAAACTACTTGCTTATACCGATGTGACTTATGGTAGATATGGTCACACCCGCACATGAAGTTGTGGAATAAATCCTAATGGATTAGGATTGCTATGTGGGTGAGTAAGGACACTGGGACGTCCGTTATACATTGGTGTTAGAGAAATATTGGGTGATGACCCACTACTCTAATTTATGGTAAAGTATGGTATACCTGGGTGGAACGTATGATACGTTGGTAGGTTTGGTATAAACCTAAGGAAGGCAGCGATCTGCTAGCCATGTATTGTTGTAGTGTTATAGTGAGCTTGATGTAGCCATTATACTGCTCATTGGAATCAAGTTTGATAAATCGTATGATGATATGATGAGGGTTTATAGTGGACTCTTTTAGTCACTATGTGGCATGAGAATTGAGGTAGGGAATACTTCACGAGAACGTTTATACGTTATATGTTTTGAGAGACTTGTACTGGGACAGCTCAATTTTGTTGGGAATACCAACGTGAGTGTCAACAAGTCGTTGTTAGCTCTAGTTGAGAATCTTTGATATGGAATGCAATGGGGGTCACGATTGGAACTATGGGATATAGTCAGTGGAGTGACACTACTATATTGATTGTATCTCTTGGAGAGATTCGGTACCCACTGTCATGGAGACAGCTGGTATTGGTCGAGGGTTGATTGTGAATCAGCCATGGTAAGCATTACATGTGTTGGACTGGGTAATGGTTTTCTATTTTCAGTGAGTTACGAGGAGATGTCTCTGGGGAGATGCTCGAGATGTGGAGTACTATGGTATTAGTACAGAGCATCGTTAGTTTGGGTATACATCGTGTATACGGATTTCGATTTGGTAATAGTGGCAAGGATGCACTATTTTGAACCAATTTTGTTTTTATTGGTTCCGGGATATACTTTGGAATAAATATATCCAGATTTTCCGAAGGTGGTTCGAGGTTGGAGGGTCATGGATTCATGACACTTTCCTTGTGAGGAAGACGTTGTTGATATACCTATTTTGAATCCTTGAGAGATTCGATGTTTCGGTACGCGTGGTGTTGATGTGGAGTTCACACCATTAGCTGTTGGTTCGTCAATCAATATTCTCCGCAGGGTGAGAATAACTGAGGATTGACAGTTGTATTTGGGGCTTATGGGTATGGTTGGAGATACCCAAGACGAGTGCATTGAGTATGCGTGTGGTGTTGGTGCTTAGGCATGTATACCGGTGTGTGTATACGAATGCCAGCATTTTGGTACTTGTCGATCATCGGATTAGTATGCTTGGATGAATGAATCTCTGGCGAGAGATTGTGGCACCTTGAGATTGGTAATCTCAATGGCACGATGTATTCTGAAGAATGATCGTGAGGTCCGGTTGACTTCTTCCGATGAGAGATTGTCGTATTTGAGATCATGGTAGTTCATTACTAGGTAGTTCGATAGCATCCCTGTGTAAGGATTGTTGAATCCTAGGGTAAACGAGGGATGATGTTAGGGGAGAAAAGTATGCAAGACCAAACAAGATGATGCTGGAATCAACTGAGCAGGCCCAAGATAAATGGAAGGACAAACCGATAGAGGAAGCGACATGGGAAGGCGTTGAAGAAATCACACAACAATATCCTACCTTTAGCCTTGAGGACAAGGCTAATTCCGGAGGGGAAGATATTGTTAGGGGAGAAACGTATGCAAGCCCAAACAAGATGATGCTGAAACCAACTGAGCAGGCCCAAGATAAAAAGCCCATGGTATATAAGGTTTATCAAAGAAAGCCCAGAATTGAAGGGGGACCACGTGCATGAGAGAGAGGACGGTTATGCAACAAAAGAGAATAAATCAGAGAGAGTGGGAGATCAGCGGTAGGGAAGTTTTGGGTTGAGTTTAGCGCAGGCTTCATTGCTTGGGCAAGGGAATATTTTATATCCCTTGAGTAATAGTGAGCAGAGTGCATTTTCCTTTTCTTCTTCATTGTAGTTTCCAATTCCAGTTGAATCTTCAAGTATTAATACAAATTTCCATTTCCTTAAGTTTGTGTGTGGAATTAAATCGAGACTCTGTTCTTTCACCACTAACATTTGGTCCGACCTGCCTCGAGCCATTGCAGCCACAACCATGACAACTACACGAGCTGATACCAAGTTTGAAACACTGGAGAAGCTAGTGGTGACCAACGAAGAAAAACACCAAGAATGGAAACATACCATGGAACAAATGATGCTTACTCAAGGCGGAAAAATCGATAACCTCCACAACACGGTTACCAAGTTAGTCGAATTCATGAACATCAACTCACAACCTTCACTTCAAGAACATGTTCCCCATCGCCATACAGAACATGAACCTCCCCGGCACAACACTTTTCGTGATGATAAGTTTTTTGACGAAGACGTCGGGTATAGAGCATCTCCTCGCAAATACGGGTTTGGTGAAATGCGCCATACCTTACGCCGTATTGAGTCACCAATTTTTAATGGGAATGATCTGTGCTGATGGTTGTTAAAAGCTGAGCAATATTTTGATCAATGCAACCCCGGCACAAAACCGCGTTCCGATGGCTTGGGTTTGCATGGAGGGAGCCGCGATGAATTGGATTCGTTGGGTCAAGTTGCGGGTTCCACACATTGCTTGAGATGAATTAAAAATGGAAATCCTCCGTCGCTTCAGTCATGACTTGGCTACAAATCCTTACCAACAACTTGCTTCTTTGCGCCAAAAATCCTTATCGGTAAAAGACTATATTGAAAAATTTGAGTTGGTCATCGGGCAACTTCCAGTATTGGAGGAAGATCACTATATTGGCATTTTTTTGGGAGGCTTTCGGAAAGAGTTGCGGCATCGGGTTGAAACTCATAATCCTTTATCCATATTGCAGGCAATGGAATTGGCCAAAGTTGTCGAAGGTGAACTTGGCAGCCGTTTGTTTGAACGGAAGGGAGGAGGTTTAGGTGGAACATGGAGAGAATGGCCCAGATTTTCTCCATACAGTCCTGGACCCAATGGACCAAGATTCTCAGGCCCTATGAAATCTCCGATGGGCTTTTCACAGCCCAAATGGCCTGTTGGAAGTTCTCAAAATCCACCAGACAACAAAAACACAACATACACACCTCCTTTTGCTCGAGATGAGAGGAAACATGGGTTTACATCAGGGACCCGCAGTTGGGAAGGCAAAGAGCGTGATGGCCAGACATTATCCAATCAAGAATACTGGCGACGCCGAGATAAGGGTTTGTGTTTTCGTTGTGGTGAAAATTTTCATCCACAACATCAATGTTCGGGGAAGGCTTTACGTGTGCTGATTTTAGCCGAGGATGAAGATGATACCAACGACCAACAGGAGGGTGCAGAGGATGGTGTCCAGGAGCCTCTCCAGCATGTGTGTGAGTGAGGGTGAGGTAACAAATTTAGAGTTGCCATTGTTTTCTATTGGAGGTATCTCTCAACCCCGTACCATGAAGGTTCGAGGTACTCTCGCAGGAGCGCCAATTGTGATAATGATTGACAGTGGGGCTAGTCACAATTTTATATCTGAACATTACCAATCTCCAGATTTCTGTTACTGATGCACACGAGTTTGCGGTCAGATTATGGAATGGGCTTTGGGTGACCTCTCGGGTTATGTGTGAGGGGGTCAAATTGGATCTGGTAGTTTTAAAATAGTGGTGGATGGTTATTTGTTTGATTTGGGGGGGGGGGGGGGGGGGTGGTGGATCTGATTCTAGGGGTGGCATGGTTGAGTACGCTGGGTGAGGTTAAGAGCGATTGGAAAAAGATGACCATGAAATTTACCCAAGAAAATAAGGAGATAGTGTTGTGCGGAGATCCCTCTTTGATTCGAACCTCAGGTACCTTAAATTATTTTGCTAAATCGATGGCAGTAGAGTTTTGGGGTATGGTTTTGTGTGTGTCACAAGTCGAGGAGGGGGGACAGTGGGAAGCAGCAGGCACGTACTGTGAGGATATCAAAGGGTGTTAGAGGAGTTTTATGCGGCATACAACCTAGCGTGAGTCCTTATTCAAGTCCAGTAATCTTAGTAAAAAAGAGGGATGGAGTTGGAGGTTTTGTGTCGACTATCGAGCTTTAAATGAGATTACAATTCCGGATAAATATCCTATTCCGGCAATCGAAGAGTTATTAGATGAGTTATGTGGGGCTAGAATATTTTCTAAGATTGATTTGAGGGCGAGATATCACCAAATACGGGTTAAGGAAGATGATGTGGTAAAAATATGTTTCGTACTCACTCGGGTCACTATGAGTTTTTAGTTATGCCTTTTGGGTTAAGGAATGCCCCTGCTACCTTTCAAGCTAATATGAACGAAATTTTCAGGCCTTATTTGCGAAAATTTGTCTTGGTTTTTTTTGATGATATATTAGTGTATAGCCAATCGGGAGTCGAACATTTACAACACTTACGATTGATATTTCAGATTCTGCTGCATAATCAATTTGTGGTTAACCAAAAAAAGTGTAGTTTTGGACAAAATCAAGTTGAGTATTTGGGACATGTGTCGGAAAGAGGGGTAGAAGTAGACCCTAACAAGGTGAGGTGTGTTCAAGAGTGGCCTGTCCCTAAAATTGTCAAAGGGGTGCGTGGATTCCTTGGGTTAACAGGGTACTATAGACGTTTCATTCGTGAATATGGGAAGGTCGCCAAACCCCTTACTGAGTTACTTAAAAAGGATGGTTTTAATTGGGGTAAGGAGGCACAAGAGGCTTTTGATAACTTGAAATATTTGACTACTACTCCTCCAGTATTGCAGGTACTGGATTTTAGCAAGGAATTTGTCATTGAATGTGATGCGTTCGGGAGAGGAATCGGGGCTGTTCTTATGCAAGGCGGCCGACCTCTTTCTTTCTTCAGCAAGGCTCTTGCTGCCAGAACTCTCTCCAAGTCTATTTATGAGAAGGAACTTATGGCATTGGTGTTGGCAATTCAGCATTGGCGTCCTTACTTGTTGGGACGGACACAAATTCAAAGTTTGTACTGATCACAAAGCCCTCAAATACCTCATGCAACAGCGGGTGACAACCACAGATCAACAAAAATGGTTGGCCAAATTATTAGGGTATGACTTGGAGGTGATTTATAAACCTAGGACAGCAAACAAAGTGGCTGATGCTTTGTCAAGAAGGGAGTGTGAAGCTGAACTGCAGGCTGTTAGTTTACCCATGTGGGAAGAAGCCGAGATGTTGCAAGAGGAAGTAAGGCAGGATCCTGAATTTTTGAAGATAATTACAGCCTTGACAGAAGCACCACATCTTTCTTCTCCATGCTCATTGCAGCGCGACATGTTACTGTATAAAGGCAGGTTGGTTATCCCGCGCAACTCTCTGTGGGTGGACCGATTATTACAGGAATTTCACCGGACACCAGTTGGAGGTCATGCTGGAGAATATCGAACTTATCGCCGCATAGCATCCAATTTATATTGGAAAGAAATGAAGAAAGATATATACACTTTTGTGGCTAAATGTGATGAGTGTCAGCGCCATAAATATCAAGCTACCTAGCCAGCAGGGTTATTACAGCCTTTACCCATTTCGAAATGGGTTTCGGAGGACATCGCAATGGATTTCATTACAGGCCTTCCAAAATAAAAAGGTTTTGATCAAGCATCCTTACTCGACACGAGGCGTGGCAGAAGTATTTGCTAGAGAGGTGGTTCGGCTTCATGGGTTTCCAAAATCAATTGCGAGCGATCAGGATCCTACCTTAGTCATTTTTGGACCGAGTATTTCAAACTACAATGGACTCAACTTAAAATGAGCTCGCTTATCATCCTCAAACAGATGGGCAATCTGAGGTGTTAAATCGTTGTTTAGAGACATATTTGAGATGCTTTGCCTCGGAGCAGCCGAAATTACGAGCCGTTTGGATGCATTGGGTCGAGTTTTGGTACAATACGAGTTTTCACTCGGCTTCTAAATCCATACCGTATGAACTAGTGTATGGAAGACCACCTCCAGCCTTAGTTCATTATCTTCCAGGAGAGACGAAAGTGGAGGCAGTAGCAATTGAATTGGGAGAACGGGATGAAGTCTTGAAACAATTGGAATTCAATCTCTAGAGGCCCAACAACGCATGGAGAAATTTGTCAATGTCAAAAGAAGGGATGAATCTTGGGAACCAGGCGATTGGGTATTTTTAAAATTACGACCACATCGGCAGCAGTCTGTGATAAGGCGTGTGCACTAGAAATTAGCTGCAAGGTTTTGTGGCCTTTTCCAAGTATTACAAAAAATTGGAGCTGTAGCATACAAACTTAAGCTTCCAGAGGGTACCAGAATACATCCTGTATTCCATGCATCTCAATTAAAGCAAGCAAAGGGAACATATCTAATTGTTCCAGATCTTCACAAGGAGTTAGAAGTTGACGCAGCAGAGGATGCCATACCTTTACAAATTTTGGGCAGAAGACATTTACAGGACGACACTGAAATATTGCATCAAGTCTTGATACAATGGAAGCATAAACCGATAGAGGAAGCAATGGGAAGGCGTTGAAGAAATCACACAACAATATCCTACCTTTAGCCTTGAGGACAAGGCTAATTCCGGAGGGGAAGATATTGTTATGGGAGAAACGTATGCAAGCCCAAACAAGATGATGCTGGAATCAACTGAGCAGACCCAAGATAAAAGGCCCAAGGTATATAAGGTTTATCAAAGAAAGCCCAGAATTGAAGGGGGACCACATGCATGAGAGAGAGGACGGTTATGCAACAGAAGAGAATAAATCAGAGAGAGTGGTAGATTAGCGGTAGGGAAGTTTTGGGTTGAGTTTAGTGCAGGTTTCATTGCTTGGGTAAGGGAATATTTCATATCCCTTGAGTAATAGTGAGCAGAGTGCATTTTCCTTTTCTTCTTCATTGTAATTTCCAATTCCAGTCGAATCTTCAAGTATTAATACAAATTTCCATTTCCATAAGTTTTTGTGTGGAATTAAATTGAGACTCTGTTCTTTCACCACTAACATATGACCATGGTTGGATTTATTGGTGTCGTTGTCGACACAGGTGACGAGAATGCAATCGATTTTTCTTGCATGTTCTCTATGGAAACTTGAGAACTTGTGGAGTCTCGATAGTGTGTTTGGACCAAGATGTGATTTCTTGGAACACATGGGATGTAAGAATCTTTGGAGATGTGTTTGTGTTGATCGGTGGCCGTGAATTGCTCGATCCGAGTTGCAAATGGTGCAGCTACTCCCTCGACAGAGATGGATTTGGAGAGCGGAAACCGGGTTCAGAATGTGTATACTGTAGTATACTAGTGGTCTCCATCGTAATGTTGCTTGTTTGACATCGTAGACTAAGTGGAAGATATATCTACGTTGGAATTGGGGATGATTCGAGTAGCTAGCAGTTAGGGTTGACTGGCTGCTTTTGGGTGGTTAGCATCGAGGTATGCTGACATCTTTTTAAGATTGTAATGGTTTGAGAGGTTTACTCCATTCCAGAATTGGTGCGAGGTCGGTGTCCTCGCGGTTGGTGTTTCGATCATGATGCATTCATGAATCGATGCTGTGGATCTGATTGGATTATGAGGTCTTGGCAGTACGTGGAGTACGTCTGTGCAAGTTTCGAGGTTGAATTTTTTTAGTGGGGGATATTATGATGCCCGGGAATTAATGGTGTAAATCTCGGTGTGGTAATGATCCATAATGGATTTTTAATTGTGGCAATTATGAATTAATTGCGGTATTGGGACTCCTGAGGATTTTAAAAATCCGATATTTGGGGTCGTTGGATCCAAATGTTGAGATTGTATTCTCATCGTGGTGTTAAACCTTGGAATTGGGTTTTTGGTGGAATCTAAGGTCTGAGACGCTTTGTGTTGGCACTGGTAATGGAATTTGAGATTAAGAGGTAATTATTGAGCACAGATGATTTTTATTGAGTCATGATGTATTTGTGGAGGACTCGGGATTTTTGAGCCTTGTATGGATGGTTTTAAATTTTGTCGCCCTATGTTATTTCTTGATGGAACTTTTTTGAAATCCCGTTTCAAGGGCATACTTCTGTCAGCTACTGCAAAGGATGGGAATCAAGGTAAGATGCAACAAGATTATAATGTAAATGATTTTACATGCACCGAAGTCTGTCGGTGCATGTATATTACATGCACCGATAGACTTGTGCGTAAAACAATGTTGCATGATATATAAACTAATCGGATCAAATGCGGTGCATGTAATATACATGCACCGCTAGTCTACCGGTGCATGTATATTCCATGCACTGATAGAACTTGGCGTCTTTAACATTTAGTACTACATATGCATGTAACTGAGAATCGATGCATGTATATTACATGCACCGCAAGTCTATTGGTGCATGTATATTACATGCGGCGTCTCTAAATGTACCACTAAAGGTTATATAAGTGCATCATATAACATAAATTGTATTTTTTGCTTTATATGTTTTGATTATTTTATTGTAGGGTTGTTCCCCCTGGCTTTTGCTGTTGTGGACTCAGAGAACTTTGATAATTGGTGTTGGTTTCTATCTTGCTTGAGCAAGATTGTAGATAATGGTGGAGATATTGTTTATATATCTGATCGGAATGTTGGTTTGATGGAGGCTTTACCTGTTGTGTTTGGACTTTCTCCAAAACACTTTTTTTGTCTTTATCATTTGAAATGCAACCTTCGGGACAGATATGCTGGCAAACATTTTTCGAACCAGTTTTGGGAAAGGATGTGTTACTTGTTGGATGAGTGTGCATATATGCCGACGGTGGCTATTTTCACAGAGAAGCTTGCTATTTTGAAACGAGAAGGTGGTTCAATTGTAGAAGGGTTTTTACAGGGTCTATCTTTGGAGAAATGGACAAATACTTACTCATGCGGCATGCGATATGGAGAGATGTATTAAAATGCAGCAGAGTCTTTTAATTCGTGGATATTAGAGGCAAGGGGTCTGCCTATTACTCACATGGTGGATTGTATCCTGGTTAAGCTGATGAGCTGGTTTTATGATAGGAGAACAATGGATGCACGATGGAGTGGGGTTCTGTGTGCGAAGATGGAAAAGAAATGGTCTTTTTACAAAAATCAAGGTCGTGCATGGAATGTGAAGATGTCTTCTGACTGTTGTTTCGAGGTGTTTTCATATCCTTCAGTTACTGTGCGCCTTGATATTCGTACGTGTACTTGCTATCAGTGGCAGCTTGATGGATTCCCATGTCCTCATGCGATTGTTGTATTTAGGAGGACCAAGATGGCCATAGATGAAGTTGTTGATGTATATTTCCATGTTCGTACTTATAAGAGTTGTTATGAAGGAGTTATAATTCCGATTCCAGGACGTTCAAGTGATGATTCTGCTCAGATTGTCACGGGTATGGTTATTTTACCACCACAAACAAAAAGGCAACCGGGTCGTCCAAAGAAGAGGAGAATTAGATCCAAAGGTGAAAACATTCAACAGTTGCATTGTAGTCGGTGCAAAAAATAGATGTTTTTTGTAAGTTTATGTTGAACAAAATTTAATTGTAGAAATTATTTGTTTGATTTGTTATTGGTTATTTAACATAATGATGCAAATACATATCATTTTCTATAGTTGCATGTAATTTACGTGCACCTATAGATTTAAGTTTCACATATAGGTGCATGTCATATACATGCACCAAAAGATTCAAGTTGAACATGGATAAATGAAAATGTGTATTCTATCGGTGTATGTGATATACATGCACCGATAGAAACAAAATGTTAATGCATGTTTGTTTACATGCATCGTTGATTAAAATAACAAAAGTAAATAAATACATGAACCGCTTCTGTACAAAAAATTTGAATTGGTCATTGTTATTTACATGCACCGGTTGATTCAAGTAGTTCATGTTGGATAAATGCAACTTTGTTTTATGCTAGTGTATTTACATGAATCGTTAGTACATATCAAGTAAAATCATCATTCAAGCATTGCATGTTATATAATTGCAACTAAATGTATATTGGTGCATGTGATTTCACATGCACCAATAGAAAAAAATGTGAATATTTCATGTTATTTACATGCACCAATTGAAACCAAAATTGAATTAACACAAGTAAACAAATACATACACCGCTTCTGTCTACAGGTGCATGTGTTTCACATGAACCTATAGACTCATTCGGTGCATGCGAAGGGACACACAATACAAATTAAACAAAGTGCACTTGTAGGATTCAATTTTGTCCAGTTCATCATTAACCAACTAAAACACCAATATGAGTCTGTATAGTTATTCAAGAACAAACGTTTGTTTCTTTACAAAGTTATACATTTACAATACAAAATATATATACAACAAAGTATTAATCGTTGTCTTATACATACTGGAGGATTACTTTCACCATTTTTGCTCTATAAATACTATTTATATCTACATTTTATTGCTTGGGCACTTCTTGTCCTCTCATAATTCTTTCCATGTTCATGCAAACAAACGCGGCACAGTCTGCCGAGCCAGACTTTTGTTGCATTGCTTCTTTGAATGTTATGATTTCGTATGTATCTTCACTTGGACTGTAGGTGATGCCTGCTGAAATGGGAGACTCCTGAATGATTTTATTCATCTTCTCTTCAACGTAGACTTTCTATATTTTGGAAGAAGTATTGTTATCAACTGGTAATTTTATAAAAAGTAGTGAATTTTAAAAAAATAAGTGTATTTAAAGTAAACCTTACCAGTAATTTGGCTTTTTCAAAGTAATAATCTGTCTCCCCCTCAATTCGTGGCCTTATTGAATTGTAATGAGTTCAAACTGACTCTTGAATATCAAAGACAAGTAGTGTCCAGTGGTATCCTGGTGTTTTTAAGTGGTCTTCTTTGCCTTGTGTGTTTATTGGAAAAACCAAAAACCTATATGACATTGCCTCTTGTAGGAATTTATCAATGTTGTTTTCTGCTGAGTCTTTGTAGTAGCTTCCTAGTGAGATCACTGCTACGTATGGCTGCGAATTTGTATGAAATAATTGCATGATATATGAATATCCAAAGTTGAATGGTATGAGTGCACTTTGTTTAAAGAAAAAAAATATTTAATAGTTGAGTTTTATTACCCAACACATGTTGTTGAACACATAGGCTATCTTCTTTTTTCCGGTCTTGGCAATGAGGTTATTTACAATAATCGTCCAACGGTCAATCATCTGTAAGTAATGATCAATCAGTTTCACAGATATATATAGTAGTTCATGTGCGAGACATACACCTAATGTTATGTCGGTGCATGTGTACATATTTGATAAATGCAACTAATGGTCTACCGGTGCATGTGAAATCACATGCACCGATACCAAAAATTTGAATTGCTACATGTTATTTACATGCACCGGTTTATTCAAGTTGTTCATATTGTATAAATGCAACTTTGTTTTATGCTTGTGTATTTACATGCATCGTTAGTACATATCAAGTAAAATAATCATAAAAGATTTATTCAAGCATTGCATGTTATATAAATGCAACTAAAGGTCTATCGGTGCATGTGATTTCACATGCACCGATAGAAAATGTTGGATAAATGCAATTAATGAACTACCGGTGCATGTATATCACATGCACCTATAGAAACAAAATTTTAATTAATGCTTGTGTATTTACATGCATCGTTAGTACATATCAAGTAAAATCATCACAAAAGATTTATTCAAGCATTGCATGTTATATAAATGCAACTAAAGGTCTATCAGTGCATGTGATTTCACATGCACATAATGATCAATCAGTTTCACAATATATATAGTAGTTCATGTGCGAGACGTACTCCTAATGTTATGTTGGTGCATGTGTACATGTTTGATAAATGCAACTAATGGTCTACCGGTGCATGTGAAATCACATGCACCGATACCAAAAATTTGAATTGCTACATGTTATTTACATGCACCGGTTGTTTCAAGTTGTTCATATTGTATAAATGTAACTTTGTTTTATGCTTGTGTATATTATCATGCATCGTTAGTATATATCAAGTAAAATAATCATAAAAGATTTATTCAAGCATTGCATGTTATATAAATGCAACTAAAGGTCTATCGGTGCATGTGATTTCACATGCACCGATAGAAAATGTTGGATAAATGCAATTAATGAACTACCGATGCATGTATATCACATGCACCTATAGACACAAAATTTTAATTAATGCTTGTGTATTTACATGCATCGTTAGTACATATCAAGTATAATCATCATAAAAGATTTATTCAAGCATTGCATGTTATATAAATGCAACTAAAGGTCTATCGGCGTATGTGATTTCACATGCACCGATAGAAAAAATGTGAATATTTGCATGTTATTTACATGCACTTGTAACCAAATGTGAATTAATGTTTTTTTATCAAGCAAAATCATTAGAAAAGTATAATGCAATTGACTTACATCATTGGCAAGAGATACATCGTGAAGGATTTCAGCAATATCCGAAACAAATAACTTTCTGTTGGTGAATCTGTCTTTCCAGATAAGTCCCCTGCACATAGTTGAAGAGTCAGTGTCAAGGAAGTGTTGTTTAATTAAATTAGAAGTACCATTTTCCATGTGTCTTGCTAATATTCATTATGTAAGACTTTTCATCCGCTGTTAAGAGCTTTGATGTGACTAGAAATAGACACATCTTTAGTGCTTAATTGTCTACGATTTGGTAGGTTTTGATGGATAATTTGATACGTATGCTACCTAATCGTATATTTGTGTAATTGTAGGTACAATCGACGAAAACGAGCTAAAAATGATGTGTAAAGACCAAGAAAAGATATGGACATGACAATGACTCAAAATTGATCAAGAAAAGGGCAAAAACATAATTTTGAAGGAGGAGATCGATTGCCATGAAGAGGAGATCGATCGCCCTTGGACAGAAACTTGAGCAACAAAATTAATCATGCAGCGATCGATCGGTGATTCTAGGCGATCGATCGCCTGAGGCTACTGGAGGGAAGCGATCGATCGCTATTAAAGGGGCGATCGATCGCCAAAGAGTCGGGATTTTTGGAAATTAAGTCTTTTACCATGTTTAAAAGATTGTAACCTAATTATTAGCCTCCAAGACCCCATAACTGGATTTATCACTTCTTAGGCAGATTATTCGAGATTTTTAGAAGATTTTTAGGTTTTTAGAAGATTTTTCTTTCAAGTTTTGTCAAGAACAACGCGAAGAACGGAGCCGGAATCGTGATTCGTCTTAGTAATTTCTTTTCCTTTGTTTATTTAATGATTTCGAATCAAATTTTGTTATTTTTAGATTCAATTATGCTAGGCTAAACTCCTAGATTCTTGGTTGAAGGGATACTTGCTTTTGGATTTGAATCTCTTGTGAGAATTTTGGTTTGTTATTGAATTTAATTTCGATTTCAATTCTGTTTCTTGGTATCGATTTCAATGATTATTGTGTTTGTTTATTAGTTTGATCACCTAGTATTCACATGCATAATCGATAGCTAATTAAGAAGCAACTAAGATTAATAATTACCGGTTGTAGGTGTTATTGAATTCTTAGGAGAAACGATCGGGTAATCAATCATTAACAGCTGTAGTTTTTATTGATTAGATTTATCGAACTCACTAGTTTTGAAATCTATCATTGATTCAATCATTAACGGCTGTAGTTTTGATTAGAGATTTGATAAGGGTCGGATTGAATGCTGTTTTCTCTTTGACTACGACTAAGGTGGGTAGGAATTCAATTTCCAATCGATGAATAATTGATTAGTGATTTGATGATCAAGAGAGAATTTTCCAAAAGTAAAGTTGACCAAAAACCAAGAATCGCTTCACTCTCATAAGTTTTAACCGGTTTAGTTAATCTCGTTAATTAGTTTGATTCTTAAATTTTGCTTAGTAGTAATCACTCAACTCAAAACCCCCCTTGTTACTATTCGTTTTTAAATTGACACAAAAATAAAACTACCTTCCCTGTGGGATCGATCCCTACTATCGCTACTACATACTTTTGCTATTAACTTGAGAAGGGTTAATTTGGGTGTACGCGATAAGCGCTACCAAGCTTCATGGCAGGCATTGTGGTTTTGAACTTGAGCGGTCCATTATCTTTTTACGCCTTCCCTTTTTGTTTATTGTCGCTGACAAAATCATCATCTCTCAGCTCTAGATCTATGGGATCATTAGTTGTACCTTTGTCTTTCATACTTTGTATTGATTCCACTTCTGCATACTTTTTATCTCCCTCTTCGTCGTTTTTCTTGGTCCTCTCTGCCTTCCTCTTATCAGGGTATGTGTGGTCCATCTCCATTTTTTGCTGCCTGTCCACCCTTTTCTTGATCCTCTTGACAAGGGATGTTTGTTCTTGCTTTTCTTTAAAGATATGTTCTTGTTTTTCATTAATGATGAAGGAAGCAGCTTTGACATTGAGAAGCTCATTTTTTAGTTAATTATTCTCATCATTTACCCTTTCAAGGTCCGCATAGAGCTGTGTTATTATAGTTTCGAGCTCATCTTTCTTTGTTTTCATCTCTTCGTAATTGTCTTTAATTTCTTTCATTTGCTCGTCTCTCAGAAAAAGATTTGTTTTTGTTTCTTCCAGCTGGGGTGTTAGTTCCGCATATTCAAAAAATTACGGTGTTGGAATTGTTTCTTGCTCATGATAAAAGGAATTAACAATGTTCTTCAGTTCTGTTATTTCATTATCCATTGTCATGAGCGTCGCCTTCAATTCTTCAATCTCTGTTACAAGTAATGCAGCTTGAAGAAATTCTTGGGCTTGTGTGGCATCAAGTTCATTCATTTCTTCAGATAGATTGTCGACATTTTCTTCGTTCTGGGCAGGTTCCTCATCAATAGCTACATCCACCATGTTGCCCTCCATTTCAATGTATTCATCATTGAATATATTTTTCCTCTGTACTTTGTTGCTTCAGTTCCATGAGGACTCCGGCAATGGTGGAGTCCGCTGTTGTCAAATATTTAGTTGTTTGTCATTGGAGATTCTGTAGCACAAGCAATGGCTTTATTCAGCATTTCATCTTCTTCAACAGAAATTTGCAGAGGTTTTTTTACTATATGCAATTGAATTGTTGGAAGTCTAGTTAAATTGCATGCACCAGCATAGTTTCATTGCATGCATCAGTGTAATTGCATGAACCTAATGAACTATCGGTGCATGTATATTGCATGCATCGATAGAAACAAAATGATAATTAATGCTTGTGTATTTACATGCATCGTTAGTACATATCAAGTAAAATCATTATAAAATATATATGTAAGCCTCACATGTTGGATAAAGGCAACTAATGGTCTACCGGTGCATGTGAAATCACATGCACCGATAAAAAAAATGTGAATTTGTTCATGAGTATTTACATGCACCGATTGATTCAAGTTGTTCATGTTTGATAAATGCAACTTTGTTTTATGCTTGTGTATTTACATGCATCGTTAGTACATTTCAAGTAAAATCATTATAAAGATTATTCAAGCATATCATGTTATATAATTGCATGCACCAGTATCGAAAAATTGCATGCACCAGGACAAGTTAAATTGCATGCACCAGCATAGTTAAATTGCATGTACAAGAAACTTACATAATCACGGGCGAGCTCTTTGATGTCAATATTTTGAATCCTTTTGTAAAAATCCTCAAGATTCCACTTAAGGAACCTTGGGATAAGGTTGGGTTGGACTGGATTTATGAGCTCAATCCTCTCACATAACCAATACTACAAAGTATATAGAATCGATGTTATTATATAAACATGAAGAAATAATTGTTGTTTAAAGATTGATTATAAAGACTTCTTATAGATATTAATAGAACACAGCCGGAGTGTTTTTCAGAGTCAGGCTGCATCAGGCTGTTGAGCAATGTATTCAATATGTGTTTGGACCAGTCGTAGCTGCAAATCATGTCCAGGTCGTCAACAACCGATGTGTACGCCCATGGAATGTTCGATGATTTTGTTGATATGAAAAAGGCTGCAAGAATGTATAGAGTCACCAAACGAGCAACGTCATTGACATCAGTATCAATGTTGCTTTGTGCCTTTATTTTCAGTTTTTTGTAGATTAAACTCTTGCTCATCCTTATGTCTTTTTTATCTCCTTTCTTTTCTGGAAAGCATCTATATAAGAATTCCGTACGTTTGTAATCCTGAAGCTGCGTATCAATGTCTTCTTTACCATCTCTTGTTCCAAAGAGTATACGCACGTCATTTGTCCTGATTTTCATTGTATATGATCCGAATGTGAAATCTTGAGTTTTTCTGTTAGGAATCCGAATAAGCAAAACGCAGCAGAAAATAAAACTGGATTCCTACCAAGGACCTATACAAAGTAATCGTATCGAGATTTAATAGAATCATACCCTTGTAGCGTGTTTGAAGCCGAATCCTCGTTGCAACACCACGAGTCACTAACAAAGATTTGCACATTTGCCTCTACGGATCCACACGATCAAATCGAAAGGGGTGTTCAAGAACAAGTTGCTAGACTTGTTCTTAAACCGAAACAAAACTCACGGTTCAAAACCGTAAAACACCACTATTCACGACGGAGGCCGTGAGGTTGTAGGGTGAGAGTGGCGGCCGAGAGCGGCGGCCGAGAGCTTGTAGTCGAAGGTGGCTAGGTTTAGGTTCTATGAATTGTGATTGACCTTTTTATTCATAATCACCTTAATGGCCTTATATCATTAGATTTAATTAAGGGCTTTCAAAAAGCCTTATTGGCCCAAAAACCAATTTTAATTAAATCCATACATATGTTATAATTAAGACTCCTCTTAATTAAATTAATTCATCCAATGAACTTTATTTCCCTTTATCGGTTTAATATTTTGTACGACCCGATAGGATCTTGCAATGTTGGCAGTGTCATAAAATCTAAGTTTATGTCACAAGCAATGAGCGGTATCTAGCAACACATCAAGGCTACCCAAATTACAAGAATGTCATTGACTCGACATAACCTATGTAATGTGATAATATTAACCATGTAACTTAATCCCTTTGTCCAATGTGTTTAGATTGAACATGAGTCATGGAATAGTCATACTCGTATATTCAATCTTTTATTTCTTTATCCCCAAGTAGAACTAGAATAAACGAATAAGCTCGATATCACATATCGACTCATTCGAGCATGGCCATACATTTTAGTCTCACGTGATCAAGGGCTCAAACACTTCTCATGTTATATAGGATGGACAAATTGTATCTTGATCAATCAACATCCCTTTACATAATTCGTAGTATATCCAATAGTTGTCTTTATAGTTTACCCTGTTACAGGTAACGTTTAACAATATCAAGATACATAACTCCTTATGTTGGGATCTCAGATGATCTCAAGTCGTAAGGATTACATACACTATTATCACTATGAGAATTGCTTATGACACTCATATAAATATCCATGTAGCATTTTCACGGCAGGTCTGTCCAGTACAGTCTCTAACATGTACCCATGTGTTGATTTGATATCTCATATCTATGAACAATTCATCAATCAAAACATACTAGTCTCAATGCATTATCATTATCCCGATTCATGATAATACTTGACTAGGGACAATCTTTAAGAACAATACAATATTATTCTAAGGACATTAACTTATATATTAATTCATATTACACAGATATTCGAATAATATATAATAATGAATTGCCATTAATAAAACCATAATACATTGTATGTCATAAACAATCATCTAATGAGTTGTCTTAGGGCATATCCCAACAAATCTCCCACTTGCACTAAGACCAATCAGACATATACTTAATGCCTAGAGATCTAGTATGACGATCATGCTTTTGCTGTAATAGTGGCTTCATCAGTGGGTCAGATACATTATCATCAGTTGGTACTTGGCATATTTTTACATCTCCTCTTTCAACGATTTCTCAAATGAAATGAAAGCGCCGAAGTATTTGCTTGGATCTTTGGTGAGATCTAGGTTCCTTAGTCAATGTGATGGCTCCATTGTTGTCACAATAGAGTTCAATCAGATCTAATATGCTAGGCATCACCCCAAGTTCAGAAATGAACTTCTTGATCCAAACAGCTTCCTTTGCTGCATCTGAGACAACAATGTATTCAGCTTCAGTTGTAGAATCGGCTACTGTGTCTTGCTTTGAACTCTTCCAGTTCACAGCACCTCCATTTAGGCAAAACACATATCCTGATTGCAATCGGAAATCATCTTTACATTGAGCTCTTCCTCACCTCCATAAATCAAGAATGTATCCTTAGTTCTTCTCAAGTACTTCAGGATATTCTTGACAGCAATCAAGTGACATTCACCTGGATCAACCTGATATCTGCTCGTCATGCTCAGAGCATACAAGACACCGGGACGAGTACATATCATGGCATACATGATAGATCCAATAGCTGACGTATATGGAATCTTACTCATGCGTTGTCTCTCATCTGGTGTTGAAGGACACTGATCCTTCGAGAGATGTATCCCATGTGTCATAGGCATGAATCCTTTCTTTGATTCTTGCATGCTAAACCGTTTTAGCACTTTGTCTATGTATGTACTTTGACTTAGGCCAAGTAATCTTCTTGATCTATCTCTATAGATCTTGATACCTAATACATAAGTGGCTTCACCCAAGTCTTTCATAGAAAAACAATTCCCTAGCCAAATCTTTACAGATTGTAAGGCAGGGATATCATTCCCAATGAGAAGTATGTCATCTACATACAATACTAGGAATATAATTATGCTCACACTGACCTTCTTGTAGACACAAGGTTCATCTACGTTTTTGATGAAACCAAACTCTTTGATTGCATCATCAAAAAAAGATTCCAACTCCGAGAAGCTTGCTTCAATCCATAAATGGATCATTGTAGCTTGCATATCTTTCCAGCATCCTTTGGATCGACAAAACCCTCGGGTTGTGTCATGTACACATCCTCAGGTAAATTTCCATTAAAAAAAGCTGTTTTGACATCCATCTGCCAGATTTCATAATCATGAAATGCAGCTATTGCAAGTAAGATCCTAATGGATTTAACCATGGCAACTGTTGAAAAAGTTCCATCATAGTCAATACCATGAATTTGTTTGAAATCTTAGCAACCAGTCGACTATTAAAGGTTTGTACATTACCATCCATGTCAGTCTTTTTCTTGAAAATCCATTTGCACCCTATGGGTCTTACCCCTTCAGGCGGGTCAACCAAAGTCCATACTTGGTTTGCATACATGGATTCCATCTCAGATTTCATGACCTCTTGCCATTTCTCAGAATCAGGGCCCATTATAGCTTCTTGATAAGATGACGGCTCATCCTCATCAATAAATAGTAAGTCACCTTGTTGAGTCACAAGAAATCCATATCTCTGTGGCTCACGGTGTTCTCTTACAGACCTACACTGAGCTTGTGTCTCTTGAGCAGGCATTTCATCCACAACAACTTGTGGTGTCTGCTCTGTTTCCATCTAAATATCATGTTCAATGTTTTCTTTTGGTTGAACTTCACTAAATTTTATTTGTCTCCCACTGGTTCTTCTAGAAATAAATTCTCTTTCAAGAAAGACACCAGTCCGATCAACAACCACTTTGTTCTCGGTGGGATAATAGAAATATTATCATTTTGTTTCCTTAGGATACCCCACAAATAAACACTTATCAGACTTGGGTCCAAGTTTATTGGAGGCGTGACGTCTCACATAAGCCTCACAACCCCAAATCTTCATAATACATACTAGGACGTTTCCCAGTCCATATCTCATATGGTGTCTTTTCAACTGATTTAGATGGAACACGGTTCAGTATAAATATTGCTGTTTCTAAAGCATATCCTCAAAAGGAAATCGAAAAATCTGCATGACTCATCATTGATCGAACCATGTCCAACAAAGTTCGATTCTTCCTTTTGGATACACCATTCCATTGTGGAGTATACAGAGGTGTGAGTTGTTGGACTATCCCACACTCATTTAGATAGTCGTGAAACTCTTGGCTTAGGTATTCTCCTCCTCGATCTGATCGGAGGATTTTGATACTTTTGCCAAGTTGGTTTTGTACTTCATTCTTGAAATCTTTGAACTTTTCAAAGGTTCATGTTTATGTTTCATTAGGTACACATACCCATATCTACTGAATTCACCAGTAAATGTAACGAAGTATTGAAAACCACCTCTAGCTTGTGTGTTTATTGGTCCACATATATCACTATGTATGAGACTCAACAAATCATTTGCCCTTTCAACATGCCCTTGAAAGGGGCTTTAGTCATCTTGCCCATTAAACAAGATTCACATGTTTCATATGATTCAAAATCAAATGAGTCTAATACTCCATCCTTATGAAGTTTTGATATGCAATTCTCGTTTATATGGCCCAAGCGACAATGCCAAAGATAAGTTGGATTAAAATCATTATTCTTAATCCTTTTAGTATTTATGTTATAGACAGGCATATTAAGATTTAATACATAAAGACCATTAATCAATTGTGCACTAGCATATAACATATCATCAAATAAATGGAGCAACACTTGTCCTTTATAATAAATGAAACCCAACCTTGTCCAAACAAGAAATTGAAATAATGTTTCTCGTGATAGAAGCCACAAAATAACAGTCTTTTAAATCCAATAATAAACCAGAAGGCAAAGTTAAAGAGTAATCTCCTATAGCTAATGCAACAACTCTTGCTCCATTTCCCACTCGGAGATCAACTTCGCCTTCGCAATTACCCTACTCCTTTTGAGATCCTGCACATTAACACAAATGTGAGAACCGCATCTAGTATCTAATACCCATGATGAAGAAGTAGATAAATTGACTTCTATAACAAAAATACCTGAAGTGGAAGTCACACTTCCCTTCGTCTTCTTAAGATCTTCCAGATATAATTTGCAGTTCCTCCATTTGGCTTAAGTGCAGAAGCATGAGGCTTAGATTTAACAAAGGCTTTCTTGTTCTTCTTAAAGCCTTTTGCTTTAGACTTTCCCTTGCTCTTATTCACAATAAGAACATTAGTGGGCTTAGACTTCTTTGTGTTCGCTTCATATGTTCTCAACATACCAAGCAATTACGGTAGAGTCTTTTCGATTTCAATCATATTGTAATTCAAGACAAATTGACTGTAGTTATCAGGCAATGATTGCATGATCACATCAGTTGCCAACTCTTGGTCCAATGGAAAACCCAGCTTCTCAAGATTCTCAATATACCCAATCATCTTCAGTACATGGGTCCAACAAGGCTTCCTTCTACCATTCTGCACTGGAATAACGCTTTAGAGACGTCATACCTCTCTTGTCTAGCTTGTTGTTGGTAGAGTTGCTTTAAGTGCTCGATCATATCGAACGCCTCCATTTCCTCATGTTGCTTCTGAAGCTCAGAGTTCATGGTGGCAAGCATAAGGCAACCAACATCAAGTGCGTCATTTTGATACTTCTTGTATGCATCCTTATCGGCTTTAGCGGCCGTCACAGGAGGTTCCTCAGCAAGTAAGGGTTCCTCTAGGACATATTGTTTTTTCTCTTGTTTGAGGACAATCCTCAAATTCCTATAACAGTCTAGGAAATTAGTCCCATTCAGTTTGTCCTTCTCAAGGACCGATCGTAATGACACTGTGCTAGTTACGTTGTTTGATGCCATGGATATCTACAATATAAATATGCAAAATAAGTTTATGATTTTAATCATTAAGGTCTTATATTAAATGACACTCCCACCATTTTGTTTAAAATTATCAACCCTCGAAACCTTAGTGGGTCAAGATCCATATTTCACATAATCCTGAGTTAGCTTTGGCTAATTACCCAAGACTCGGTTTTTAGATAGACAACACTTTGTCAATTACATCACATGTAATTCTTGGATGGTTGGACGAACAACACTTTGTTCAAATTCATCTAATGAATTATTATCCAACCCCATGCCTCTAGGTTGCCAATCCTATTGAGATAACCTAGTTAAGTCAGACCCAATATAAAGTATAACGGATATCACTTTTATCCTTTCGCGCCTTACCAAGATTGTCACGGTGCTTTGCTTTGGCAAACCCACACATGTTCAATCAAAGTCTTGACGAGTACTTTTATTTTTGGAAGGCATCTAAAAATTAATATTATTATAGGGATTTATTGATCTCATGATTTTATTGATAATTAAAAATATGTCTGGTACATATACGCATATACATATCTACATATATGTATAACAATTATCAATATAAACATCATAAGATAAACATGCATCACATACATCAACTTAAAAGTGACATGATTATAGCCCCTACTAAAGATTTTCTCAAGCCAATGAGAAAATCCTAAAATGTCAACCTAAGGTAACTTCTCCAAGCACCTCTTTGGCTCCCTTTTGTGAATGGCCTCCTCATCCCGGCACCTTGGTTCATCTTCATTGATCTCCATGAATAAAATAAACTATACTATAAAACAATTACATGAGATAGAGAATTGCTCGAGTTACATTCGAGGGGAACATAGGGGAGGGATAACATTTAGGAAAAATAGAGAAGGCACTACAAGTAGGCCTTATTAAATTACAATCATTCACAAAATCCTATCTAATATGTCATAGGGCTATAACCATGCACCATGCTCAAACAACACATAAAACATGTTATAACAATTAATGAATTAAATTCTAAATATTTTAATAATTAATTCTAATTAAAAACTGTAAAATAAATTTTTTTTTAAAAAATTATCGTACGCTCGGGACATCACATGCCACGGATACTCGGCGCGTCTCAAGCCATGGACTTGCTAACCCTAGCAAGCCCACGGTTGCAGCCATGTCACGGACCAAGGGTTTGAAAAACCCTAGCCTAACACACGGCCCAACCATGCACGAGACTAGGGTTCGAAACCCTAGCCATGTGAGGCGGCGGCTTGACCTACTCGAGCCAAATGGTTCGAAAAACTTAACATCATACGGCAGCCGAGATCTTTATCGAGCCAAAGGGTTCGAAACCCTAGATGGTGCGGCGGCTCGGCTCATGCTCGAGCCAAGGGTCCGAGACCCTAGCTTGCATGCGACGGCCGACTCATGTTACTTAAGAATAAAAAACTACAAACATTTCTAAATGCGGTGTTAATAAGGTATTCAATAGTACTCATGCATTATAGACACAAGCAATTATAGTAACACACAAATAGTTTAACATGTGAAAACCCCAGATTTATGATTACGAAATAGTTTAATATGTCAAAACCCTAGATTAATGATTACAAGTATTGGAGCACCTTTTTTCTTTCCCTTGTTGTTTGTTGGTGGTTTGGTTTGAGGAATCTTCTTTGATTTTGGAGCCATTTTTAGGTTTTCGCCTCAGAAGGTATGACAAAATTACAGTAAAATACTTGTACGATTTCGATGAAATTTTTAAAAACATATAGGAATCTTTGAACAATTTCGATGAAAATGGTGGAGGAATGACTGGAAAAGTTTTTAGCGTTGAAGAAGAAGAAGAGGCGCGATAATTTTAAGATGTGCAGAAAGTTTTCAACGATTAATATAAAGGAAGAAGACGAGGGTAATTTAGTAATTTTTTGCTCAATCGGACTTATATGAAAGGCAAATAATTTGGTGGACTGGGCCAAAAAATCTTTTATATTTTGATACCGACTCGAAATTTTCCCAAAGTTTTTTTCGTTTATTAATGGGTTGGCCCATTTCCAAACTTGACCAGCAAAACAAAAACTTTTTGGCTCATAACATCTTCTCCACCCTTGCTCCAGCTACCTAACCTGCGCTGCCTCCATTACGACAATGTTTGACGCCGCTGTTCGGCGATTTAACTGCGCCGATCCAGAACCCTTTTCGCAAAAAGGCTCGGTCGGGCTTCATCTGCAACAATTTCAAAACCTATGGCCGTGCGTTCTTGTCTGGAACAATTACATAACGATTTTGGAGGATAACATGTCGATTGCAGCAGCAACTCCCCGTTCAACGCAGCAGCAACATGCTTGTTGTTGTGATCTTGCGATGCTGCAGCGTGGTGGCCATCACTTTTCCCGGCGAGTTCGTCAAGATCTGAGCACGACTTTGATCTCAAGCCATGGATGTTCGGGCGACTTTGCTGGTACTCAATATCCAGCCGCCTACAACGCACAATGTCAGAAACAATTTCCTGTCATGCACCGCCAATCTCTGCAAGCCGCACAACCAATTGATCTCCTCGAAGGTGACGATGTCGGAAACACTTTCCAGGTCGATTTTTGGGTCCTGATTAAAACTCATTTTAATCTATTTTCTATATTTTTTCGGATTTCAAAAGTTTTGAAGTTTTTAACACGGTTAAGATGGTTTGAAAAGATCTAATAAAATTAATTCTCAAATACATGAATTATAGCGCAATCTGGCTCTGATACACCTGTTGGGTTTCCGCTCCCGGCGTCAGATTCAAAAGGGAAAATAAACATGAACAGTTCTAAACTCAGGGATGATCGATTGCGCATGATTCATATATAACATTCATAAATCAAATATTAATGCACGAAAAGAGATTATCGTTCATCGACGTAAATCCGATAGCAGTGATTCCTCGTATCCTAACTACCCGACGAGATATTCAAGCCGACACCAGTGCTAGTTTGGTACCAACTTATCTATGAGTGTATATAATGGATTGAGTTGTCTAACCCTAGAGGTGCCATATATTTATAGGTGAGTTTGAATCACATTTGAGCTAGGGTTCTTAGGGTCCAACTGGACAACCATTGGCCCATTGATTTGTAGGCATCTTATGCTAACACTCAATACACTAACCTTCAAGATAATGGATGTTTACGCATGTTGATCTTGCTCCAACCCGGAGTAACAACAACCTTGGCAGCAAGACTGGTGAATTCCCTATGGTTTTTTCAATATTGTTAAAACATAAAGTGCAGAGGAGAAGAAGAGCTTGAGGAAATATTGTTCATTGAAAAATGAAATAAGAAGCCAATAAAAAATGTACAACTATCGGTACTTATATATACAACAAAGATAAAAAAATCCAATATATAACTTCAACATTGGCCCTCAAGTATGGTATATGTATACCACTCCAAGCTTGGAAAGTAAATAGCCTCAAAAGCTTTGTAAATATGTCAGGACGGTTCTTCATTCGTTGAAGCATATGTTGTCTAAATGATTTCTCTCAAATTCTCTTCCTAACTAAATGACAATCAATTTCTATATATTTTGTTCTCTCATGATATAGTGCATTTACTGCTATTTGCATCGCATCCTTATTAACACTGTAATAACTGGAAACGTTATTGTTAGCATAAGATGCCCTACAAGCCAATGAGTCAATGGTTGACCTGTTGGGTCTAAGAACCCTAGCTCATTAGTGACTTAATACCAACTATAAATATATGCCTCATCTCTAGGGTTGTAATAATTATTCAATTCCAATACACACAACTCTCATAGATAGGCTGACACCAAACTAGCACTGGTGTTGGCTCAAAGATCTGGTCAGCTTGGTTAGACTCAAGGGATCACTGATATTAGATTTACGTTGGTGAACGGTAATCTCTTTTCATGCCCTTATATTTGGTACTTGCATCTTATTATAGAAATCTAGCACGATCATCCGTCCCCGTGTCAGATCTGTTTATGCTTATCTTTCCGCTGCGTTTGAATATGATGCCGGGGGATGGAAACCCAACAGTGATACCAGAGCTAAGTTTGTGCTTTTATTCGTGTATTCAATAATTAATTTTATTAGATCGTTTCCAACAATTACTAATCGTGTTTGGATTTTCAAAAATATGGAGTCCTGAAAAATATGGAAATTTGGAATAAAAGGAGTTTTAATCCAACCCAAATTTTGTCGGCATCTGAAACTGTTTCCGATGGTCACTGTTCATCGCACGACACGTTAGTGGTGGAGGACAGGTGGCGGCATGGCGGGACGCGGTAGCTCTATGAGGGGCGGCGCAAACCTGCTGTGAATCCATTGAGAAAATTGTGTAACCTGCTATGCTCGTGAAACCTGTTGTGCTCGCCAATTGCAAAGAGTGTTCGTACGTCCCACATACATGACAATATTCAAAATAGATAGAGCTACCACCAGTAATAACTCTTAACCCTGCTCGACGTCCTGTGGTATGTGATGACTCTACACATATTTGAGATATTAGTGTCATGCTCTTTTAATATCTTATCATCAACAATCTTCATAAAATTATTGATGAAAATATACAATATCATACACTTATCCATGTAATAAATCGAACTAACAAGAATTGGAAAAATCCCATTTTTACGCCTACCGATCGATCGGTGATAACCACTGATCGATCCCTAAGCATTCCGCGATCGATCGCCCAACTTGCTCGATCAATTGCCCAATGCAGACATTTTTTATCAACTTCGACCGATCGATCGGCGCAACTTACTGATTGATCGGTGAGCCCTATAACTCAAAATTTCGTCATTTTCACCGTTTTTTCATTTCTTACACCTTCACTACACATACACCACCCCATACTTCACTCAACTCAAGTAAACCACATCCAACCATCATAAGATAACTCCTTGCTTCACATTACAAGTTATTTCATCCTCAATCCACTCCAAATCAAATTCATCAAAATATAAATACATACCAAGACTACATACTACACAAAATTCATGGATATGCAATAAGAAGCACAAATAAGACGTAAATTACTTACTCTAACACTTTCTTAAGCTTTCAATCAGAACTTGAAGAGGAATTTTGTCCAGAATTTTCAGAATTAGAAGAGAAAAAATTTGGGTTTTTGGTTTATCAATCAGATTTGGGGATTTATATCACCCAATTGCAAACCCCCTTCATACATTTGACCCTCCCCTCAGTTGCAATTGAATCCAATTAAGTCCTCTCTGCATAATTACCAAGACCTCCTTCACATTCACCATTCTTTATCATTGTAGCTTAACTTTCACACACATGTAGTCCTTAACAGGTTGAGTAATCATTTCATATTGTGTTTAAATATCAGATTAACATGGGATATCACAACGGGGGTCAGTAACTCTAGTACGAGAAACCAGATAAAATCACGATAATATGACAAAATACCATGCGATGCATGTCGTGCATGAATGCAATGCGTGTACAAGGGTAATAATCTCAAAGTGTCGATATATCCGAAATCAAAGGAAAGATCATCAACAATATCAAGCTCGAGCATAGGGTGGCAACACACACACTGCGATGTGTTGCGCCCAGCATCCCTCGTGTTTAGGTCCAGCGACAACACGCGTGACTACAGTTTATACCTAAACTGTCTGTCATCACCGTGTCCAGCGTCCTCATGACACTATAGATCTCATCATAAATCAAATGGTATCAAAGAAGCAGTAAGATCAATATGATATGCCAAATATCCATGCATCTCAATGTATCGTGTAATCTTATATGATACATCTCAATATATATTGATGTGACTAGAAATAGACACATCTATTGCGCTCAATTATCTACGATTTGGTATGTTTTGATGAATAATTTGATGCATATGCTACCTAATCGTATATTTGTGTAGATGTAGGTGAAATCAAAGAAACCGAGCTAAAAAGGTGTATAAAGACCAAGGAAAGCTTTGGAGATGAAAAAGACTTAAGGTAGATCAAGAAAAGGGCTTCAAAAGTAATTTTGGAGAAGAGATCGATATCATAGAAGAGGGGAACGATCGCCTCTCGACAGAAAGTTGAGCAACAAATTATGCGAGTCAGCGATCGATCGCTACATATGAGCGATCGATCGCCAAAGTATATTGGAGCCAAGAGATCGATCACTAAAAAAAGGCGATCGATCGCCCAAAGAAATCTGCCGAAAAAAATAAAGCTAGCGATCGGTCGCTAGCTTGTAGCGATCGGTCGCCAGCGAGTCCGAGAAAAAGGAAAATATGGTCTTTTTACCATCTTGGGAAGATTTTTACCATATCCTAGCATATCCTCCTACCATAACTCGAATGGGGGACCTTAAATCAGACTATTATGCACCATAATTCAGGCTTTTGATTTATTTTAGATTATTAGAATAGATTTTCTCTCAACTTTTGTGAAAAACGACTTGACGAACGAAGAACGAAGGCGGAAGTAACGCTCCAGAATCGTAATTCCCTTTAGTAATTATTCCTTTTGCTATTGATTTAATGTTTTCTAGAGTAGTTTTTATTGTTCTCGATTTAGTCATGCTAGGCTAACGCTTTTGATTCTTGGTTAAAGGAATATAATATCTTGGATTTTAAGTTTTTTCATGAGATTGATGTTCTTTTATTAATTTTTATTGAGTTCATATGCTTTTCTGATTTTCATGCCATGAATGTTGTGTTTGATTGTTAGAATAACCATCTAATGATTTTACATGCAATCTAATGCTTGGTCTTTGAAGCAACTAAAATTGATGATTTCCTGATGTTGGTGTTTTTAATAGATTAAACATAGACGCTTGAATTATGTTGTCTAAGTTTCATCATTCTTACTTGAATTGAAAGCTATTGTTACTATTAATCTTAACTGCTGTTGTTTTGATTGATTTAATGATACGGGTTAATTTAGAACGATTGAGCTATCTTAACTAGGCATAAGGTAAGATAAGAGTTGAATCTCTAATGATGAATATTCAAGTAAAAATTACATCTTTTGTAATAATCAATGATTGAATGCATAAATCCAAGTTAGAGTCGACTGAAAACCAAGAATCGCTTTTCTCATAATTTAATCACCTTAGTTTAATCTTTCTAATTAGTTTAGTTCACAGATTTTTTTTATTATTAGTAGTTTAATCAATTTCAAAACCCTATTTTTACTATTTGGGAGAATCCCGGGCATTATTTTGGATGCGACTAACTAGTCATGCACGTTCACCCTTTTTGTCTTTCTATATACTTATCTAATATATATATTTATGTCGCTTCTATGTTGGTTGGTAGACATGATTTTGTGTGCAGTTATCATCATGTTTATGTAAATATATATGTATGTGTTACTGTATTGTCTCTACGATGGTGGTTTTTTTTGTTATGTTGCATTGCTGGCGCAACACTTGGTTTTGACTTCTGCGCCTTACGGTTTCGTGCATCATTCAGTGGTTTGACATTCAGTGAGAGTTTTGGATACGAGAACTTGTTTTTTTATTGACCCTTTATCAGTTTATGTTTCTCGTATATCCTTGTTTGTACCTTCAGTATTGTTGGAATGCAGTTCATTTACTCGTCTATACTCTGGGCTACATGGTTTGAAGGGATCTGATTTGGTTATTGTGGTTTCTGCACAATTGTGGTCGAAGCCGTGTGCACCTACAATGATTTACTTCTTCTACGCATCTTCATAGATAGACCTTCGTAGTAAATATTAGGGTTCGATGTGTTTTATTATTGTTATCTCATGACCTTGCTATAATTGTCGTTATGACTTCTCTATAATTAACAGATTGTATGTTTATGCTACTAAAAAAACAGGCGCTATGTGATGGTAGGTAACATACTTTATATACTAAACAAATAATTAATTTCCAATTCTGAACAGAACGGAGAATAGAAGACGTCAATGGAGCTGTTGATATTCGCTGAGGTGGCGAGGTTCTGTGCGTCTCGGGTGCAAATCTCATCTTTTTCTTATTAATTTATGTTATTTATTATTATTATTTTTGGAACAGGTGTCTGGACGGATGCACAAGATTGCTTTTGTTCGTACGCCCACCTGTCCCGCAGAAGACTAACTTCGTATCTGAAATTTGGAACTCTTCTTTTTTTGCTCAAAAAAAAATTGGAACTCTTATATTCTTCCTATTCCACCTGTATTACGTATTTCACACACACTAACACAACACCATCACACACAGTAGCATAATCCCTTGGAGAATGGCGCCGGTGGAGAAAGATATTGATGATCTACCCAAGAATAGTGCTAATTACACCGCTTTGACGCCGCTCGGGTTCCTGGAGCGGGCTGCCACTCTGCACCCGACCCGAAAGTCCGTGATCCATGGCTCTTTGTCTTACACATGGCTCCAGACTTACAAGCGCTGCTGCCAGATGGCATCGGCCCTCACCAAGAGAGGCGTCACCTTTGGTTGCACCGTGAGTGACGTTGTCATTTTCATACCAATTATTTTTCAAAAGTTTTAATATTTTTAGACTTCACGTCTTGATTTTATTGGAGAAGGGGAAAGGGGAAGATTTTTTTGGTAGTTGTTCGAGATTGTTGGTTGTTATTTAGTGAAGCTGAAGTTTTGAATTCGTTTATCTAATTTTTGTTGGGAATAAATCAGAATTTATCTGAGAACAAAGATATGACATATTCTGCCAAGTTACACACTCGTTAGATTAAGTAGTTTGGCTGTTCAGTCGGTGGTCACACTTTCACAATGGGAGGTGATGGTAAATCCCCATGCATTGTCCACCTTGGCATGCCCTACGAAACCCGACCCATGACTGCACCCATTTTGTCCTGAACTCGAGCCTGAGATCGGATCCAAAATGCACACTAGCATGTTTGCGGTTCTATTAATTGACAAAATTTGTTATTTTTTTTTGATGTGGGATAGCTCACCTATTTTGAGTAAGAAGATGATTCAATGAGTTGAAGAAGTGGAAGACATTTTTATGGGACTGTACTCAGTTTTGGGTAAGATCATAATTTGTGGTACCCTTTTAGAAAGACACAAGGAAATGCATACATGTGAAGAAAGGGAATGATTGATTGTGGATAGAAGCTGTGATATTTTCTGTTATAGGTAAAATTCTCATCTAGATCTAATTATTTCTTATGAGGAAATTCGATTTTATGGTTTTGACGTTAGGTTGGATGTATCTATATCTATATAAATATAAATGTTGTTCAAAACTTCAATTCATGATATCCACAGATTTTGAATGTAGGGGGCGATTGCCATTATCTACCCAAGCTTGGGGCATATCTTCTATTTCTTTTTGCTTATTGTATTCGTTCACCTTGTCTCTGGTTTCTTGGTAGTTCAAGACTACATTTCCAAAGAATCCATTAGATAACGTATGCAGTAATCTTCTCTTCAAGAGTTCAAATCTTATAGAAATTATGAAAGAGTTAGTCTCTGCCTTGGGATTTACAGGAATTCGGGATGTTTCAATTTTTTTTTTCTATTATGACAGGTAGCTGTAATTGCACCAAACATTCCAGCCATATATGAAGCTCATTTTGGAGTTCCAATGTCTGGAGCTGTTCTAAATGCTGTCAATATTCGTCTGAATGCACAAACAATTGCTTTTCTGCTGGGACATTCTCAATCCGCTGTTATAATTGTGGATCAAGAGTTCTATACCTTGGCAGATGAAGCATTGTCAATCATAAAGGATAAAAGCAAGCATAATTTTAAGCTTCCAATTATGATTGTTGTAGCTGATAAAAACTGTGACCCAAAGTCACTCCAACATGCACTCAGAAAAGGGGCTATTGAATATGAGAAGTTCTTGGAAACTGGTGACCCCGAATTTCCTTGGAAACCACCTGAGGACGAGTGGCAGAGTATTGCTCTGGGGTATACCTCTGGCACAACAGCTAGTCCTAAAGGGGTGGTGTTACATCATAGAGGGGCGTACCTTATGGCTTTGAGTAATGCAATTATATGGGGAATGGGGCAAGGAGCCGTTTACTTGTGGACTTTGCCCATGTTCCATTGTAATGGTTGGTGTTTTCCATGGACTCTTGCAGCGCTTTGCGGTACAAGCATATGCCTTAGACAGGTAATCAAATTACATTTTATATAGCTCTCGTACTTAAGAAAGAAAAATGGGATGTGCGAGATTTAATTGGTTCTATATAATATTTAACGCAGGGTGGACACTCATTTATGATTAATTCATCATTACTTTCTATACAATCTTGGAGACCTAATAGATTCTATGAGTTACGTCCAGAAAGGCATACATATGAAGAAAATTCTTCTTTTTATTATCGAAATCTGAAAAAAGTTAAAATTACAACTCAATGGTCCAGTTTAATTTAACCTGATACACTGGATTATGAGTTATGTCAATAGCAGCCTTGTTGTCACACCACAGTTTCAGTGGCAACTGTGATACTCATCTTTAATTCTTCTAGCATCATCTTTAACCATAATCCCTCGCACACCCCATGAGTTACTGATCTCAATTCAGCTCAGTGATGCTCCTTGCTTCAACTTGCTGTTTCTTACTTTTCCATATTACCAAATTTCCCAAAACAAACGTGCAAAATCCTGATGTAGATCTTCTGCCACTTATTGATCCTGCCCAGTCAGCATCATTAAAAAATTCAATGTTTCTTGCCTATGTTCTTTATGAAGAACAGTCCTCTTTAGATACCTTAAGATTCTATAGATAGCCACCATCTGTTCTTCCATTGGAGCATGCATAACTGACTTACGTAGCTTACATGAAATGCTATATCCAGTCTATTATGAGAGAGATAAATCAGTTTACTAACTAGCCGTTGATATTTAGCTTCATCTACGGGATTGCTACTCATTTTTTCTTCTAACTTTATATTAGGATCTATGGGAGTATCGACTGCTTTGCAGCCCAACATCCTTGTCTCCTTTAAAAGATCCAACACATTTCCGTTGGGATACAGAGCTTACATTTATTCCTTATTATCTCCGTGCCAAGAAAGTATCTTAATTTCCTCAAATCTTTCATTTCAAATTCAGCAAAAAGAGTTTTTTTTTTCATCCATAAAATAATGTATGGTCTGTGTTGGGTTGGCGATAATCAAGTTTCAGGATTGCATTGTAAATTTGTCAAATCAGACCCATGGAGATTGTTTGAAACCATACAACGACTTCTTCATCTACACACTTTCCCTTTCTTACTTTCTTCATTAAAGCCCGATGGCAGTTCTCTATAAACTTTCTCCTCAAGATCTCCATTTAAGAACGCATTCTTTATATCCAATTGATATAGTGGCCGGTCTAATTTCGCAGCTAAGGATAATAACACTCTTACTGTATTGATTTTGAAAACTGGAGCAAAAGGCTCTTGATAAGCAACACCATATGTTTGCGTGTACCCCTTAGTAACCAACTTTTCCTTGTAAAGTTCAATTGTTTCATCAGCTTTGTATTTAATTGTAAAGACCCACTTACAACCAACTGGTATTTTATCTTTGGGTTTGTGAACAGTTTTCCACGGTCATTTGTTCTCAAGTGCCTGCATTTCTTCTTGGACAACCGTTTTCCAGTTTGAATCATTCTAAGCTTCCTGTATTGTATTTGAAACTTTAGTACTGGAAAGATTTGAGATTAATACCTAACTCAAAATCAATTGGTAATGATTGGAGTTACAAATGTATTTTATAAAGAGCTAACATAGCTTGTAAATTCCCAATGTAGGACAACTCTCAACATGCCCCCTCACGTGTGACATTATATAAGTCAAACACGTGGATTGATAACACAGGTGATGGTGAGCATGTAGGCGGAATAACCAATCACATGGAAAGCCTGCTCTGATACAATGTTAAGAATACATGGGGTTCCAACTCAAAACCAATGGGTAATGAGTAGAGTAACACATGTATCTTATAAAAAGCTAACATAGCTTGTAAATTCTCAATGTAGAACATCAACAATACCTTAACAAATGCTAATAGATGTCCATATGCCACAAATTTAGCCAGAGGATGATGTTGTTTGCAACTGGTATACTTTCGTACTGCAATTGGTATGTCAAAGTCACCAAATATTCACCAACCTCATTATTATGTGATAGATTCATTCGTTTCATCAGTGTCATCATGCAGTACATACATTTCATTCTTTGACCTAGATTTCGAATTGGGAGCATGGCTGACAAGAAGTGCTTGTTCTATAAATTTGTTTGGATGTTTTTTTCATGAAAAATGCAAAGGAAAAGGTTGTACAAGGTCCCCCTGCCGTTGATTGTCCGAGTGCTGCTGTGTTATGGGAGGTGGGCTCATTAATGGATGAATCAGGAGTCAAAAGGTATATTATGGTATTCGGTGCTGAGGAGAGAGGATAAGTCCAAGAGTATTCTAGTGCATTGGGAAGGACCCTAGTCGAAGGATATGTGGGACAGTGCTCCCCCTTGCTCGAAGCAGCAGAAGAATTTTCATGAAAACTGATATAGTTTCGAAAAAAGTGACATCACGGGAAATAAAGTATTGAGTCCTATCAAATGAAAAACACTTATATCCCTTTTGAGTTGAGGAATAACCCAAGAAAATGCATTTATGTGACCGGAGATCCAACTTATTACGGTTGGGCTCATGAACTTGGACAAATGCTACGCTACCAAAGATTTTGGGTTCGAGGCTTGAAGAGAATCTATAATAGGGAAAGGAAGTCAAGTGGAGTTTGAAAATTGGGGACTCGAGATGGCATCCTATTTATCAAAAATAACATGCAAAATTACATCCCCCCAAAAAAGTTTTTGTATATTTGTTGTGAATAAAAATGAACATGCTACTTTTAAGACCTATCGATTTTTTCGCTCCGACATTCCATTTTGTCGCTGTGTATACACAAAAAAACTCTGGTGGATGATTTCATTCTCTAATAAAAAATCATTAAGGTGGAAACTAAAAAATTATGTTCCATTATATGTACGGAGTTGTTGAATTGTGGTATTTAACTGAGTTTTGATCATGGAATAAAAATTTTGAAACATTTTTCGAGCCTCTGATTTTCTTTTAAAAGATACACTCAACAAACGCGAAAATAATCATCAGTAAAAGTAATAACCAACAATGATTAGAAGTATTACATAAACGAGAAGATCCAAATGTCACTATGGATTAAGGCCAATGGTTTGGATGGTTGATATGGATGGGGGGAATGAAGCACGAGCATGTTTTGATAATTGACAAAATTCACATTGAAAAAAATTTGGTTTGAAACACAGAAGAAAATAAACGTCATAGATACAATGAATTAAGGTGTGACCCATGTAGGAACATTATCTGTTGTCTATGATTCAATATAGCTGGCCCAATAGGTTTCTGAACAAGATTACTCAAATATGAATTATCCTGAAAGTAATAGAGTCCAGCTACTGTCTTAGCATTAACAACCCTATTCTTCTAAATTTGGTTTTGAAAAACACAATTAAAGGGTATGAAATGAACTGAGCAATTTAAGTCCCTTGTGAGTTTGCTGATGGAGATCAAATTGCGAGATAGGTTAGGCACATGTAATACATCCTTAAGAAAAATTGAAGAATCAAGTACGACATTGCCTACACCCGCAACATCAGTATAGGAACCGTTTGTGATTTTAACCTGTTTATGATCGCTACTTGATATGTAAGTGGTAAAAGTTTCTTGCTTGACATATGATCGGAAACCCCAAAATCAGTTATTCAAGTCTCACCTTTCTGATCTAGATCCTCTTGGGCCGTGAATGTACTCCTTGGCTGCTAAATTTGGAATTGATGTGCCGGAGAGCAGTTTTAGCAATTGGTCTATTTTTTTTGGAAAATATTGAATCAGAATTAGTGATCGAATACTACGACGATCTAGTGGCATGGAATCCCCTTTTGTCTCGGTTTTTAGATATGTCGGGAAGCCAATTTGCGGGCTTTCCATGGACAACATGTGTCCACTGTATGATAGTGTTGTTTGCAGCGCTCACACCAAGGCTTTCCACCCTTCACGCGTGAATTAGTGCCACTATCTCGAGTATGGGTCACAAGTGTCAGTGTTTTCTGTGGCATGAACCATATCAGGGAGCATCACCCTTTTACGGATTCCTCTCACGAACTTTTGCAAATACTTCATCAATAAAGTGCAGTGGTTTCACGCTAAAAATCCTACCCCGAACCTCATCCAGATTGCGATGAAGACCGGCCAAAAAATCATAAACTCGGTCTTTAGCCACCATCCTACGATATACGATTCCTTCCATTCACAAAACGCGAATAAATCGAACTCCTGCCAGAGACGCTTAAAGGGTATTGAAATATTGCGTGACATTAACGTATCCCTGTTTTAGATTGTGTATCTGTTTCGAAGTTCAAATACTTGGGACGAATCCTCAAGATCAGTATGCCAATGTCACATCATCCCATATATCTTTTGTTGTGAGATGGAAGAGATATGTGTAGCCAATTGCTTTATCCATGGAGTTTATTAACCAGGCCACCAAAATCGAATTTTGAACATCCCGATGAAAAAAATTGGGATCAGTGGCCGATGGTGGCGGTATGGATCCATCAAGATATCCAAATTTCCCTTTACCTCGGATCACCATTTGGATAGAACGAGACCATTGAAGAAAGTTCTTTCCATTGAATTTATGATTCGTCATTTGAATGGATGTGGATTCAAACATGGTCGCGGGTGGTGTTGTGACGATCAATGGAGGAATTTGTGAGGAAATATCAGAGCCTGAACCTCCGCTGACGCCGGAAAAAGCCATCTTCACCATCGGAATTTAAGGAAAAAACGAATCGGAAAATGATTTAGGATCGAAAAATGCTTTGATACCATATGAGTTTTGTCCAGAAAGACGTACATATGAAGAACAATTCTTCTTTTTGTTACTGGAATCTGGAAAAAAGTTAAACTTACGACTCAATGTTCCAATATTTATAAAAGCTTCTACACGTAGGATATAAGATCTTAACCTAACCTAATCACTTGTCTCTAATTTAATCTAAACTAAAGACTTGATAATACATATCTCTCAATTTAAAATAATCTAATCTCTTGATACACGCTTATCAATAGATTCCAAGCTAAACGATGTGTTCTTAATGCACTGTTGCCAACTAAGGTAGTTAATCTCCTCTCTTGATCTATCTTCTGTCTGTCTAGGTCACGGCTAAAGGCGTCTATTCAGCTATAGCTAATCTTGGAGTGACCTATTTCTGTGCTGCGCCAGTTGTTCTCAATACTATTGCAAATGCGCCCAAAAATGAGTCCATTCTTCCCCTTCCACGTGTTGTCCATGTAATGACAGCAGGTGCAACACCACCTCCTTCTATTCTTTTGGCAATGTCGCAGAGAGGCTTCCGAGTCACTCACACTTATGGTCTTTCTGAAACATATGGCCCCTCGACCGTATGTGCATGGAAGCCCGAATGGGATTCACTGTCACCAGAAGAACAAACACGATTGAATTCCAGGCAAGGAGTCCGATATGTAGGCCTAGAAGGCTTGGATGTTATTGACATGAAAAGCATGAATCCTGTACTTGCGGATGGCAAAGCTGTCGGAGAAATTGTGTTCAGGGGAAATGTTGTGATGAAGGGCTATCTGAAGAACCCTAAAGCAAACGAAGAAGCTTTTAGTAGTGGTTGGTTTCATTCAGGTGATATTGGTGTAAAGCATCCAGATGGCTACATAGAAATCAAAGACAGATCAAAGGACATAATTATATCAGGTGGAGAAAACATTAGTAGTGTTGAGGTAGAAAATATTCTATACCAGCACCCTGCGATATTTGAAGTGTCGGTAGTGGCCAGGCCGGATGAGCAGTGGGGTGAATCACCTTGTGCATTTGTGACGCTAAAGGCCGATGGCGATGGCGAGGCTTCTGATAAGAAACGTTTGACTGATGATATAATGAAGTTCAGTCGGTCAAAGATGCCTACATATTGGGTTCCAAAATCAGTGATATTTGGACCATTGCCAAAAACGGCAACTGGAAAAATACAGAAACACGTCCTAAGAGCCAAGGCAAAGGAGATGGGGCCTGTCAAGAAGAGTAGATTGTAAATGCAAACACTTACCTGCTGTGTGTGATGTAATAAGGATATATTATTCCCATGGTTACTTTAAATTTCTTGTTTTCTGCAATTCCAGCCTAATTACCGTCATTTTACCTCAAACGCTATATATACAATTTCTGAGCAAAGAAAACAAATTCCTAGCAAGATTAAGCCGTCGTTTTTTATTTTCAGAAGAGAAATTAGCAAAATAAATCGGCAATATTAAATCTTTATGGTATGCATGTTGGCGGCTATGAGAAACTCGATTTTCGTAGCAAATCGAGAGGTCCTACGGTTTAGACGAAAGGAAATTGTAATGGTAGTATCATTCCCTTTCTATTTTGTCAATTTGTGATGAACTTAGCAGCAAATAGTTAAATCAATTATCAATGTGAATTCGTATCAAACAATAATTGAGAATGTGAAGATTGTGCCATTTGTCAAACACATGCATATAGGACTGTCAGACTGTCACTCACATACAGAGAAATACCGTTCCATAACCGAAGTAATAAGAGGACGCTTATGTTGGGGTGTCCTTAAGGGCACTACCCTTTGGGCACCCCCAATCATTGGATTGGCACACCCAAATGTTGGATGTGTCAATCTAATGGCCATGCTGTCCTGAAGGTCAGGGCAGCATCAATTACTATCTCAGAGAAAAACTGACATCACATTATCATTGGTGTTGACTTGAAGATCTGGCCAAGTTGGTTGGGTTCGAGGGTCACCGCTATCAGATTTACATCGGTGAACGGTAATCCTTTATTTCGTGCATTTATTTTTTTTTATATTTGCAGATGTTTATATATGAATCAGACACGATCGTTCGTCTCCGGATATAGATCTGGTCATGTTTATTTTCGCGGCATTTCGAACTTTACGCCGGGGGATGGAAACTCAATAGTGATATCAGGGCCAGATTGCGCTTTGATTCATATATTGATAATTAATTTTGTTAGATTGTTTCCAATTGATATTAATCATGTTTGGATTTTCAAAAATTACTCCGTCCGAAAAACATAGAAAATCATTTAAGAAGAGTTTTAATTGAAAATCCATAAATCACTGCATCGGAAAAGGTTTCTGGTCTGCCACTAGGACGTCGTCGGAGGGCCAAAGACGGCAATCCATGGTCGCGCATTGGCTGCGAGTTCGAACCAAATGGCTGCGGCGCAGGCGATGGCCTCCCCGCGCGCCACTAGTGGGAACCCGCATACGCGCGCGACATGGCAGCGGATTCGAGTCACAGCAGCTACGGCTGCTATTCAGACAATCCTGCGTGTGACGCTGCTGGACGACGTGCTACGTTGTGGATATGGTGCTGCAACCGCGGAAAGGTTCCGCGACCACGGTAGCGATCGCGCGAGGATGTGCGATAATTTTTTTTTTCATTGTTTGCGCGACCAGTTACTCATGGCTCCGACTTCGATGCTAGGAAGGTGACGGCGACGACGCGAGGAGGCGGCTGGTGCTGCGTGGCGGCGGCTACAGTAACCCTGATCCTAACCCTAACCCTAATTTTTGAATTTATGTGGAAGATGATGAATAGTTATTTTAGATTGGGCCAGATTTTTGAATTTTAAACATTTTTGGGCCTAATTTCGAATTTGAACCAATTTTAGATGTGGCATGGATACTTGAAATACATTTTTTTTTGGGAAAATTTCGGGCCGGTACCATTTGGTAAAAGATTTTTCAGCCCAGTCACCCCAAAAAAAATTCTTTCAACAAAGTCCACTTTTGGTCAAAATGACCAAAATAGTCTTCTGTCTTCCTTGAATCACACCCTTCAACCCCAAAACCCTAGTCTCCAATCCTCACACCAGCCACATGTCCCAACCACCAACGCTAGTCGTCGGAAGTTGCTGCTCCTCCCATGGCGTCGGAGCTGCGCGCACTGGTCGTTAAGAAACGAAAACAAAAATGTTGTGCAAGAAGACAAAATCATCTCATTCATCTGTTTATCATCTATTTACCGATTGATTTTGTTTTATATTTCAATTTTTTTGTAATGACTGTTTGTAGATTTTTAATCTGAAACGTAAAAGTATAATGTATTTGATATTCGGTCAATTGTTTGAATGAAAATTTTATATTTATTATGAATTTCAATTTTATTGTATTGATTTTAGTAGAATTTTAATGTAAAACTCAAAACTATAATGTATTTGAGATGTTCGATCAATTGTTTGAATGAAAATTTGATAATGTAATGAAATTGAAACCATTGGTGCATGTAATTTACATGCACCGACAACTCATGAGTCTATCGGTGCATGTAATTACATGCACCGATAGACTCATGAATTGCATGTAAATTACATGCACCACTTAGTCTATCGGTGCATGTAAATTACATGCACCGATAGACTAAGTGGTGCATGTAATTTACATGCACCAACAATTCATGAGTCTATCGGTGCATGTAATTTACATGCACCGATAGGTCTAAAGGTGCATGTAATTTTTCCACAAATATACAGTAGAATGGATTGGACTGATAAACTATCACAGTGCCTCTAGTTTACATATTACTACGAAAGCCCTTGTCTTTTCTGTTGAAAATTAGTTGCAGCCAGAGGTTGAAAACCCTATCACCATAAAAGAGAAGGTAGAGAAGAAAAGAAGGAATAATGGAGAAGTCGGGATCCTCGAATAAGGATTTTTGAAATAATAATATATTACATACATGTCTTAATTTTTAAGTGTTATTTGTGAATGTCTTTAACACTTACTGTATGATAATTATTTGATATGTAATTTGAGAGCCAATGTAAATGTTGAGTCTACCGATGCATGTAATGTACATGCACCGGTAGACTATCGGTGCATGTAAATTACATGCACCGGTAGACTATCGGTGCATGTAATTACATGCACCGATAGACTAGCGGTGTCATGTAATTACATGCACCGATAAACTAGAGCACATGTAATTTATATGCATCGCTATATGTTGCTTGCTTGTTGATCTTGTAACAAATTAAATATACAATATATTATTTTATAAATTAAATTTTTATTATGGATGAGTATATAATATATGATAAATTATTGAATAATCAAATAACAAAAGTATATTATTTTTCAAAATGATAATATATTACACCAACATATCTTAATTTTTAAGTGTTATTTGTGATCGTCTTTAACAATTATTGTATGATACTTATTTATTATGTAATTTGAGAACTAATGCAATTGTTGAGTCTACCGATGCATGTAAATTACATGCACCGGTAGACTAGCGGTGCATGTAAATTACATGCACCGATAGACTATCGGTGCATGTAATTTACATGCACCGCTATGCGTTGCTTGCTTGTTTAAGATTGTTAATTCTTCTACTTTGATTTGGGAAGATAAGATAGTGCTACATCACTGATATATTGTCGGGAATTTGATATATGCATTGTTTATGTTATTATAGATCCTTCCACTAACGTAGTGACATGATGTCTGAAAGTTTAAAAATGAAACAGTATGTAAACGAATGAAAATGAAATTTTCGAGTCTATTTTTTACTTGGTATGTTGTACATAAACAAATGAAAGTTGAAAAAAATAAATCAAAACTTTTGGAAGGAGATGATATGTTGTTTATCTTTTTCAAATTTGCTACAAAAAAAATTGTTTACCTAAAGAGACATTTTAGCAAACACATAATGTGCACCAAAATTGAAATAAAAGTTCAATGTTAATTAAATCCAAAAATACCATAAAAACAGCAAACAAAATTGAAATGAAACATATGTTTTCTGTGGTTGGAGAAGAAGAACATTTGGCGAAACGAAAAGGAGCCACCGTCGCATCCACCACAACGCCGTCGCCGCTCCATACGCCTCGCATAACCACCATTGCTGATTTCCCAGAATACGCGACAACACCAACTCTCACGACGAGGAAGATATAATTCATCTGTTATAAATTGATTTTTAAAATAAGGGTGTTATAGGAATAACAAATGACTAATTAGATTAGGGTTTCATAAAAATGGACTTAGTTGAAAGAAGATTTCCACAAGATGTATTTAGTTGAAAAGAAAATATTTTGCTAGATTTAGTTGAAACATGTTTTCAAAAGTGGTACCTATGTGTAATTTCCTTTTTTTTTTGGATCCAAATTTGTTTGGAGTCCATTATTTTTTGGACCATGTTTTGTCTGGATATTAATTTTTGAAATAATAAATCTTAATAATTAATTTATTAAAAATGTGATTTTTAATTTATTAAGTGTAAAATGGCGATTTTACAAATTATTTGAAAATTTAATTGAAAATTGAATGAAAGTGTTTCATTTAATTTGTTAATTTTATTTTCGATTAGTATTATGATTAAAAAGTAAAATATGAATTTTATTTATTAATTGAAAATTTAATTAATTAAAATTAAGTGAAAATATTTCATTTAAAAATTGTTAATTTTATTTTCGATTAATATAATGATTAAAAAGTAAAATAGAGATTTTATCAAATAATTAAGAATTAGTTAATTAAAAATTAAATAAAATTATTATATTTAATTTGTTAATTTTATTTTCAATAATGATAAGGGGAAACGATAGAATATTGTTGTGATATGATTACATGTGATGTAGTTAATACAATTACATATGTGATGTAATTATTTAGTTTAATGTTTAATTTCATATGTTGTGATTGCATGGTGGATGATTACGGGCCTCGATTAATGTGTTTAGGTGAATGTTTAGGTTTTTCATTATTTCATAATTATTGTGATTTAAGTTATCGGGTCTGCGAGCCTGCTCCCTCTATTTTCTGATGTATCTCACCCCGGCTTTGTACCCATATTCTCTTGTTTGAACGATTTAAATGTAAAATCATCAGAATTAGTGGGAGATCTAGATTGAAAATGGAGCACCAAGAATAAATACATGTATAATGGAAGCAAAAATGTAATAGGATTGCGTTGTATACCTGCATTATCCAGACATACCTAGGATCCACATTTTGACTCATGTGGGTCAACTAGAAAAAGGACGTAATCATCCATATTTATTTTTATTATGCATATGGCGTATGATAAATGTTTGTTTGTATGTTTTATTAGTACAATTGACGTTGCATGAATAAAACATAGTTGCATGAATCCGGCAAGCAAACAAACAAGCACTAAATGAGATTGCAAAATTATTAAATCCTCTTTTGAATATGATTCAAAAAATTTAATATCAAACTGATAACGGGACTGATAAGGGGAGCTCAAAAGGGTTTGTTGCTTCCTGTCTTCCATCAACAGTTAAACCATGAGACGATACTTGTGTCATGATGTCTTGTCTCACTCTCGTGGAGGACATATGGCATGAGAATACTGTGTGTTTAACTGCCACTTAATTATGGGTGCGAAGCTGTTAACCTTTAATATTGCTCACCCTTATGGGGTCTTTTGGCGGACATTACTATCTGTGGGATGAGTTAGTTTGACTTGAGAAGACATAAATTGCATGCCTCCGTAGGGTTATACCAATCGCGATACGAATATCCTGGGGGTTGCATATGATATTGTGAGCTACCTTTAATGTCAAATGAGTTTCAACATAGATATGAGAAATTTGCTCACACTGCTGATATATTCCAATACCTGCAAATGTTGTTAGGTGAACAGATGCGATTACTAAGACTCGCGACTTCAAAAAAGCTATTTTCATTGCACCTGCAAGATGAGGCTTTGGTCAATGAGCATGGTGTATAAATAACATCTCTTTATGAGAAATTGGAAAATTTTTATGTGACATTGCCTCATCAATTGGCTATAAAATTTATCTTATAGTCAAAATGTTGGAAACTCGTGAGTCCTTTATTCAAAAGGAGAAACGTGTTCTTTTTGTTGAATCTTCTACAATGGTAGGAAGGGTTCAAAGATAAAGAAATGAAGGGAAATGATTCCCTGCCACAAAAGACGAAAATTGATATAGTAGCAACTAAAAGGGGGAATCAATTATGTTTTCACTGCTGGTCACTGACACCAAATTGCAAGGAATACCTAGACTAGAAACGTTCTAGAAAGGATATGTTTTATATTAAAATTAATATTTTTATTGGTTCTACTTTTTTGGTATATGATACTAGTTGTGCTCACATCTTTGCAAAGAGTTGCATATGCTGAGAAGAGTAGAGAGCCCTAGGAAGGTGACACCTACCTGAGGCTAACATTGTAGCAAGAGTTGTTGCAAATGCTGTTTGAAACATTTATTTAATGTAAAATATTAAACTAATTTGGAACTAGTTTTGAACAATTGTTTATTTGTTCCATATTTAATGAACCATTGTTCCTATTTTGATAGAGAATGACATTCTTTTAAATTTGCGAATACGATTTGCAGTATTTTTAAGAATGAACGTTTTATTGAATCTAGTGAACTTATGAACAATTATGATGATTATGTTTAAAGAATATAAAAGGATGATAACTTAAACCCCACATATTTTTGGCATGTGCTGATGGTCCTTTGAATTTGATTCATATGTACGCATATGGAGCACTAAATGTTAGTGCAAGAGAAAATTGAGTTATCTTAAAGAGAATGTGATTCTCTCCCAGTAGCTCTCCAAAGTTATATATTTGTTGAACATAATTCAAACCAATGCAGTGATCAAAACTTCATATACGATATGGATTGAAAAACAATCCAAATATAGATTTGAGATTGTTCTGCTTATGTGAAGCAGCCAATGGGAGATGAGTTGGAAAGTTGATCCATCTTATGCGATTTTGTAGACATTATATTATCTGTTGGAGACAAAGTGTTTGTTTCCACAAATGTAATCTTTCTAGAGAAAAATATTTATATTAGAAAGGTATGACTAGATAGCATAACTTGATGGGGTTCAAGAACCACAAATCGCTGGGAACTGGGAAACGATGAAATTAATTGAGTCAATCATAATCTTTGAAGTTCTCGCACAAAGGAGATCTGAAAGTGTTTCAGGAACTCCTGATAGATTGAACTTTCTCCAAAAAAGTAGTCAAAATGACCATAGATGTGATCCTATGACTTTCGAGGAGATGATGTTGGACATCGATCCAGACATTGGGAAGAAGCCATGAGATCTTAAATGGACTCCATGTACTCTCGTAAGGTATGGACCTTATTAGATCCTCTTGAGTGAATTGTTCTCATTGGCTGCAATTGGATCTACAAGCGAAAGCTTGGAGTATATGGGAAGATAGCGACCTTCAAAGCTTAACTGATGGGAAGAGGTTATTCTCTCAGGCAAATAGTTGTCTATGAATAACCTTTCATCAGTTGTAACGCTATAGTCTATTTGGCTTTATTATTTATATCATTATATTATGAATATGAGATATGACATATGGATGTGAACATACATTTTTCAATGGTGACATTGAAGTAAAAATGTAGCAGCCAAATTTGTTCACAACTACTGGGAGTAAGAAAACGTTTGCAAACTCCATATGTCCATTTATAGGCCTAAGAAGGCGTCCCGAAGTTAGAACTCCTGTTTTGGTAACATTATCAAAGTGTATGTTTTTGTTAAAAATCCATAAGTGACATGTGTGTGCAAAAAGACTAGTGGGAGCGCGGTTACATTTGTAGTGTTTTAAGTCGATTATATCACGCTCATTGTGAATGATATTGGATCAATCAATTAAATCATAGTTATGAGTTATCTACTAATTTCTCCATGAAAAAGATTTGAGAGAAGCATCTCATATGCTTGGCATAAGGATCTATATGGATGGATCTATGAGAATGTTTGAGCTCTCTCAATCTACGTATATAAACATTGTGTTAAAGGGTTTACCATGAAATAGTCGAAAACATGTAATCTCCCAATTTGTCATAGTGATCATCTCGAGGTCAATGTGCATTACTATTGATGGGGGGAGAAAAAATATGACATTGATACCTTATGGTTTGACTGTTGGTAGCATAATGTATGCTATGTTTTGTACTTGGCCTAATGAGAAGTATGTTATTAGTGTAATGAGCAGACATCATGCAGAACCCGATGAAGATCACTGGAAAACTCTGAAAATAATCCTCAAGTACTTATGAAGAACTTATGATATGTTCATGATTTTTGGATCTGCAAGTGGAGAAATAAAAGTTGAAGGCTAAGTTGGTGTTGGTTCTTCAATCGGATGTAGATGATTCCAAATCGATGTTCGGATTGTATTTAAGCCTAATGGTGGTGTTGTCTCTTGGTAACGTTCCAAACAAGACACCACATCGGATTCCACCACTGAAGCTGAATACATTGCAACACAAGAAGCATCAAAGATGATGTCACGCCCCGGGCCCAGGCCTGCGCAAGGGCGACTGCACAATGGGCTCATATATCAGCTATTTCGTATCTGTCCTCGCTATACGAAAATGGTTAACCCAAGTTGCTATTATAGTCCATTGTAAGCCTTTATAAACTACTTTAAATTTTCATCCATAACCAATGTGGGACAAGGGTATAACAATCACCCTTCCTTTAGAACGCGTCGTCCTCGTCTTGACCTAACTCATCGATCCACCGACACCGAGATCTAGAGGTGGCTCCCGTCATGTAGCACTTTTCCCCGTAGGTTCAAGAGGTGGCTCCCACACACATGACACTTTGCCTCGTAGGTTCAAGAGGTGGCCCCGTCGTGTAGCACTTTGCCCCTTTAGGCTCAAGAGGTGGCTCACACGCACGTAGCACTTTGCCCCGCATACACTTATCTCCCGGTGTTTTCTGCCGATGACCGGCTCTGATACCCTTCTGTCACGCCCCGGGCCCAGGCCTGCGCAAGCGCGGCTGCACAATGGACTCATATAGCAACTACTTTGTATCCGTCTTCGCTATACGAAAATGGTTAATCCAAGTTGCTATAATAGTCCATTGTAAGCCTTTATAAACTACTTTGAATTTCATCCACAACCAATGTGAGATAAGGGTATTACAGTAGTTGTTTAAAAATAGGCCTATGTTGTGCTCAATGATAATCTTGACTTTGAGTTGATTAACATGATTTGATCTTGAAGATGTGCATGAAACTTTTGATTGACAATAGCACACACACACATGTTCCGATTTTGAGAATTGTTGCTTGATTTATGAGAAAATATGTCTTGTTCAACTTTTGTATGTGTGTAAGTGAGATTTCTGAGATAAATGCAAGTCATGAGCTACTTTGTTTCAAGTATCAAGAATAAACTCTATCGTTTGTGTAAGACGCCAAATCCTCTTTATTTGCTTAAACATTAATGACATAGGATTTTACAAAAAATTGACAGAGTCTCCCCGTAAATCAGACTATAAAAAAAAAGTAAACACAACAATATACATCCTCAATCCATAAACATCAAAATCCATAAATAACTAATCACCATAATCCACCACATAACATAAACATATATCTGTTACTCGATATCAAAAAGGGAGACAAATATAAGCAATATGGAACCAAAATATTACAATCCAACAAAATGATAGTAATATTTTTAAGCCATTTACACTAAAAGTGTCTAGCTCAAAACCAAAATTTCCACATTCCTAGATGCACTAGTGATATCTCCCATGTCCTTCAAGTCTAGACCTATCACCTGTTTTCATTGAAACTGCTCCTCCAGACGGGTGAGCACACCAACAAAATAATCACAAATCTATAGTGAATATACAGTTCATACTTCACAAATTATAATGCTATGAATAGTGTAATACTCTGTGGGTATATCGAGACAATACGAGATCGCACTAGCTGTTCCTGTTCTCATAATTCCACAAGTTATCACTTTCATAATAGTCACAATATTAAATCAATCTAGTCACCACTTTCATAATATCACATCGCACACTCCAACGATAACCTTAATGTCGCATTAACACATCACTCGCTCAAGGGCGACCTATAAATCACATTTCCACGCCGCTCTCTCCAGCGGCAACCCATTACCTTAAAAATACATCACTCATTCTCAAGGCGATCTAAATACCATAATTACACATCGTTCGTTCTGAACGACGACCCAAATATTAAAATAAACATCGCACATCACAATGGCGACCCAAATACCCCAAGTACACATCACATATCATAAGAGCGACAAAATTCCCCAAATACACATCGCACAACAGAATGGCTAAAATACTAGAACAAACATTGTTCAACTATCACAACATATAATATATTTATCTAGGCTCGTACGTCACTACGTACCTTATCTTCGGTAATCTCATTTAAGTTACCCTCCTCTTTGTCCAGAGGCTCGAGAAGACTCTACACAAATTCAATAGCTCAATATCAATATTTATGAATTCAATAAAGTGAGTTTTAAGCTAATTCTTTCATTTGGAGGTATATTTTTATCAAAACATCATACCTTAAAAACTCGTATGTACCATATTTCAAGATTGAGCACTTGTTGTAAAATTAGCATATCTCATGCATACTAACTCCAAAGTAAGTGAATTTACTATCAAATTGAATGTAATTCAAAGATCTACAACTTTCCTATTGACCTCAACTTCAAATTCGGAACATATGTTCCCCATAATTTCGAAGAACACACTGCATGTGACATGCATGAACATGCATACTCAATTTGTGCACGGTTTAGTAACATTACCATATCTTTCTTATCTCGACTCCAAATTAGCTGATTCCGGTGGCCAATTAAAATTAACTCAAAATAATACAACTTTCATTAGGGACATTATCTTCAAATGCGAAGCTTAACCATGCTTAAATTTCGAATACTAGACAATATATACACTTAAAATTGCAGGCTTAAATACAACAACTTTTCCATGAATAAACACCATAATTCAACCCTTATACCTAAATCCAAGTTGATAAAACTCGAGAATGATGTTATACCTCACTTTGACTTGAAGGCTTGAGTACCAAAACACCAATCAAGGCTGCCACTTGAAATGGCTTCAAGGTTTTTGCTCCAAACTCAAAACTTATTGTTGGGTTCTTCTTCTCTAACCTTGTAGCTTCCAAATCCAAGATTGCATGCCAGATTCACCAAGATTTCAAGAGGACTTTGGGCAATAAAAGCTAAGGATTTCGAAAATTATGAGGGAAGAAGAAAGATAACTTGGTCTTGCATGGAGAGGTTGAATCTTGAGCCTAAAACGAAGAGTGGGATGTGAGTTATAGGTAGTGGAGGTGAGTTCTAAGCCCCTAGTCCTGTTAATATCTACTGTAAGAATGCCGAAATTATTGAATCAGGGAAGTGAGGGATACCTCATTTATGCTGTCAATACTGCTGATCAAAGGAAAGTAAAAGTTACAGATATACCTGTAGTCCCTGAATTCGCTGATGTATTTCCTGACGAGAATCCAGGTTTTCCGCCGGTTCTTGAGGTAGAGTATTGAGTTAGTGTCGGGTGCGTCACCAATATCTAGTGCCCAATTACAAGACTTGATTGACCACGGATACATACGCCCTAGTGTGTCACCTTGGGGTGCTCAGGTCTTATTTGTGAATTATATGATGCAATGAAGAAAGTACATCGGTACGATAAATTTTTAAAGGAAGTGTGGAAAACGGAAAGAAGTAGAAAACCTAAAGGGTGCCACAAGATTGAACTAGGTGAGAATGTTTCTGCGGTCATCCAAAGAAACATTCCCATGAAATGTAAGGACCCTGGTATGTTTTTTTATCCCCTGTGTGATTGGAAACAATAGAATTGATTAGGTCATGCTAGACTTAGGAACATCCATAAATGTCATGCCCTATTCAATCTACATTTCAATCTACACTGAATTGAAACTTGGACCTATGAAACAAAACAATGCTGTGATACAATTAGCTGATAGGTCCACAGTCCGTCCTAGGGGAGTAGTAAAGGGCATCCTTATGCAAGTAGAAAATTTAGTCTTCCCCGCCGATTTCTATGTCCTCGACATAGAAAATGTTGATCCATATAGCCCCATCCTACTAGGGAGACTATTCTTGAAAACTTCCATGTCCATAGTAGATGTCAATAGTGGCACTTTGACTATGTAGTTTGATGGTGAGATTGTGAAGTTCAATATCTATGAAACCATTAAAACTCATTAACACATACATTTTGAATCACTTGCCACGTGATGAATTTGATATTGATGATTTTGTTGATTTTTGTGAGTTGGAAAGGCCACTGAAGGCTTTGTTGACAAGGGAGGTACGGATTCAAGTTCTGTTGATAATTTTCATACGATTGCTGCTTTATATACTCAGGATACTGCTAACCTTCTCTCTTTTCACTTGCAGGAACCCACTATTGAGATGAAACAACCTCATGATCGACCACAACAATCAACAAAGGATGGAGGAGGAACAAAGAAAGAAAGTGATCTCTCCAAGACGTGCAAGGCGAACAAGCCAAGTTTAGAGGAGTTAAGAAGATAGTAAGGTGGAGAATGAAGGACAGAGCAACATCGCATGACCCACCATGATCATGAACTGGCGTCGGGCCACCGACGTAAAACAGAGGCGTTGCTTGGGAGGCAACCCAAGGGGAGTTAGTTTTCCCTTTCCTTTTATTTTCATTATTTTATTGCTTTCTTAGTTTAACTTTTCTCCTTCCTTACTATTTTGATTACATCAGGGATAATGTAAGATTTAAGTATGGGGGAGGGATTAATAGTGTGTTATTGTAAATGCTTTTATATTATAAAAAAGAAATCGAAAAATTTGATAAATTTCGAGCTCATAGTGAATGATGAACATGGACTTTTGAATCACTAGCCCATGATGAAACTTAATCGATAGCATGCATATTTTTAAAATATGTGAATTGCTAACATTGGAACACTTTGAACTCTAATGCAACTTATGTTTTGACATAGTAGTTGAATATTTTAAGCACGAATTGTCACGACTTGTGAAGTGTGCATAGCGTTGTGAAGATTATGCGAATTTTGTGATAGTCTTAGGAAGTCTCTGATACATGCTAGAACTTAACTACATGCTCTTTAAGGCGTATGTCTAGACTACTTGCGAATATGGAAGTGATTTAGGCGATCTTTGATGCTTTTGAGCCTTTCAAGCTTACCATGTAACAAAATCATCCCTAATGTCCCTTTTTGAGCTTTAATGTAAAAGAATGGTTGTATGATAAGCATACACAAGTCCCCCATTCAACATTCTTGGACTAGCTTATCATTTTCCTATTGAGCCTAAATATGATTTTTAATCCATACCTTTGAAGGGAGTATGATGTGTTTCATTCACATGCACATGCTAAATATGATTCAAATGTTTGAAAACTCCATTGTCAAAAGAATGAAATTCATGAAAGAAAAGGAAATGCCTTGAGAAAAAAAGAAAAATATGACTCCAATGGGAGCCATGGCACAAAAAAAAATGATTGAGATAAACCTTACAAAAGATACAAGGTTTGAAAAAAAATCATGCAAAAAGAGAAGTTTATATTGTACATATCAACATACTCTCTTGTTTGATACATCTTATCTTAATAAGCCAATACCTAGATCAAGCTACAAGCTAATTAAGATATATTTGATTTGTGTTTGCAAGTAGCTAAGATAGTGGAGAAAAGTGTGCAAGTGAGCTTATACTTGTGTTAGTGTATAACTTGAGCTATTGCAGGTTTACATTGATTGGATCTATAATATGTCATGACACTCGATTATAACCATACACGCACATTCCCTGCTTTGTTGGGGTGACATATCTAGGGATTGAACTTGTTCCATTGTTAGTTTTTCAACGCTTTCATTACTATGCATGTCTAAAAAATTGTTGATGCATTAAAAGTGAGGACAAGTTTGTTTATTTTTAACCTATGAGCAGCAAAAAGATTTTAGTTTTATCCGATTTACTCGAGGTCGAGTAAAGACTAGGTATGGGGGAGTTTGATGACTATAAATAAACACATCTACTACGTTTAGTTGTCAATGATTATGTGTATTTTTGACCACGATCCATCGCCACAAAAGCGCCGATCGATTGCCGAAGAGCGTAGCTGAACCAAGAAAAATGAAGAAGCAGCGATCGATCGGTAGATTATCCCCGATCGATCACCGAGAGACGAAGTCGCTATCGATCAGCAGCCATCCTCGATCGATCGCCAGCAAAATCCAAAAAATTTTAGGAAACTTGATTCTTACCTATCTTATCAGCCTTCACCCCCGTAACTCGAGATGGGAGCCTCATATCAAAGAATCATCAGACCTTAGACCTTATAATAGAGTTTTAGAATTTTTCTTTCATAGTTTAAAGGCGGCTACGAAGATCAAGGCGCAAGTGTAAGGCCTCTCTACCTTAATAGATCATAAGCGAGTAAACAGGGCTAAACATGCATTAAAGATAAGTTATGGTTCCGTTTGTAGCCTTGAGCTTAACAGGATTACAGGCCAAATTAAAATTCTATGAGTTAATTAATTACATTCCATCAATGAATGTTAACAATATAGATTTACACTACTCTAGAGTAGAGACTATACAAAATCATGTATCCTAAATCACAAGGTTCCTCGAAGCTCACTGCCTCAACCCGGCCCATAGCCCTCCAAGTCAAAGGATGTACCTACAGGAACAACCCACCATGAGCATATACATCACCGTTTAACACAATTCAACATAATAATATAAATAAGCGCATGACAGCGGCAAGAACCTCCCTCGCTCGGAGATAAAGGCTACCGGAACATTCATCAATTTCCACACAATAATCAAACACAATAATTGATCCCATTATCACGATATAACACTATCATTTCACATATTCCATTACATATAAGGACTCACTATCCACGATATACATAATCAAAAGCGTAACACGTTTTACCGTCCGATGTCCGTACGTCTCACTACGTACCTTAATTTCAAAAGTGGAGAAGTTGAAGAACTTTATCTCCTCGATGTTGTTGGTACCTGGGATGGTTCTACACAATGACAGAAATCAATATTAGAAGCCAATACACGAATCATTACCAAAAGTTACACGAAACATCAACAATTTGCATTCTGGCCGGCGGAGATCGATCGCTATTTTTGAACGATCGATCGCAAGCCTCACCGATCGATCGCTTCAAAATAGCGATCGATCGCCACTCGCTTCTGGTTTGAGGCGATCGATCGCCAAATCCAGCGATCGATCGCTCCTCGTTTGAAAATGTTACTGGCGACATGCGATCGATCGCCTACTTCGGGGGATCGATCGCCGAGTCCAGAAATCTGAAAAATCACCCATTTGTTGCCCAAACTCAAACCAACACAAAGCCAACTCAAACTCACAACATCAAACTACCAAAATCTCAACTTTAACACCTCAAAACACAACCTCCAACCACATACAACATTATACAATAAAATCCACCCCTTATACCCCAAAATATTATACAAAGCTAACCAATAACCAACAAAACTTTACTATATATGATAGCTTACCACTTGAGCTTCAAGATTTTTGCAAGAAACCACTCTTTTCCAAAGTTTTCTCCTTCTCTTCTTGCCAAGAAACGAAAATGGGGTTTTTGGATAGGGTGTGGGATGAATATGACATAAGGGAGCAAATATGTGGCTGGAATTAAAAGGAGAAAAGTAGAGTTTTTAAATATATTAAACCAAATGCAAGTTGCTAGCATGGTGTGCAAAAATCATGCCTAACATGACATCTTAGAACTCCTTTTAAATATGCACTAAGACTCATATAAATCATGCTCTACACAATTAATTATAAAACCCACTCCAAACAATTCATACTAGGAATCCAATATTCCAACATGCAACGAATGCATCCCGAAATGCTCTACCGGGTCAAACCCACATGTGACTAAGTATTTCCACATGATAATCAATTTCAACACATAATTCAATTATCCACATAATTAATCATATGAACATAATTAATACCTTAATTGCAATTAATCACTTCGGGGACATCACATTACTCCCATACTTATAAGATTTCGACCTCGAAATCGCATGCACTTACCCCCAAAAGAAACTAAACATAATCACATACCAGAGAATAGTTCCGGGTAATGCTGCACCATATGCCGTTCCGTCTCCCACGTGGCCTCTTCGACACCCCGACGATCCCACTGAACCTTAACCATCGGTATAACCTTGCTTCGAAGTCTGCGATCCTCTCGGTCCAGAATTTTGACTGGCCGTTCAACATAAGATACATCTGAACTCAACTGAACCTCTGAAGGCTGCAAAACGTGAGAGGGATCTGGTTCATACTTCCTCAACATAGAAACATGGAAGACATCATGTATACCAGACAATGTCGGTGGTAGGGCCAGACGGTAAGCCAGAGTGCCTATGCGCTGCAATACTTCATATGGCCCAACATACCTCGGAGACAACTTCCCGCGCATACCAAAATGAACTACACCTCTGAAAGGTGAGATTTTCAGAAAGACTCTGTCTCCCACTTGGAATTCCAATGGTCACCGCCGTTTATTAGCATAGGCCGCTTGCCTATCTTGAGCCGCTTTCATTTTCTGACGGATCACTTTGATTTTCTCTTCCATTTCTCGGATCAATTCCGGTCCTTCGACTGTCTTACTAGTCAAGTCCTCCCAATACAATGGTGATCTACAACGTCGACCATAAAGAGCCTCGAATGGAGCCATCTGAATGCTCGCCTGATAACTGTTATTGTAAGAGAACTCTACTTGTGGAACTGAATCTTGCCACGGAGTATCGAACTCCAAAACACATGCCCTCAATATGTCCTCAAGCGTCTGTATGGTACGCTCTGTCTGACCGTCAGTCTGAGGGTGATAAGCTGTACTCAATCTCACTTCTGTACCCAAAGCTGATTGAAGGCCCTCCCAAAAGTGCGATGTGAACCGCGGGTCTCTATCGGACACAATCGAGACTGGAATACCATGCAATCTCACTACGTCCCGTACATACAACTGGGCCATCTTTAAGTATGTGAAAGACATACAATAAGGGATGAAGTGAGCAACCTTCGTCAGTCGATCCATAATCACCCAGATCGCATCGAATCCCGAGGCAGTCCTTGGCAAGTGGGTCACAAAGTCCATAGAGATGTGCTCCCACTTCCACTATGGTATCTCTAAACTCCTCAACTCGCCACCAGGCCTCTGCCTCTTTGCTTTTACTTGCTGACAAATCAGGCACTTCTTAACAAATGTGATGACGTCTCTTTTCATCCGTCTCCACCAAAATTGGTCACACAAGTCCTTGTACATCTTTCCCCACCTGGATGTATGCTAAATCTGCTGCTATGAGCACGATGCAAGATTCCTTGACGCAACTCTGGTGCCCTCGGCACTACCCAACGGTTACCAAGCCTCAAGGAACCATCTTCTGCCACTCTGAACTTTGATGACTGACCCATACGTAAATATGATAACCATCTCTGCACCTCAACGTCTGTCATCTGAGCCTTCGTGATAGATTCAAAGATGTCCGGCTCTGCCAACAGTGTCGATACATGTACCGATGATGCATCTACATCAAAGTCATATTCCAGATGACAACAGGAGATCATCATGGCTGATAACTGAATAGTATCCTCCGCAGTATACTTCACTTTCCTACTCAAGGCGTCAGCTGTTAGGTTCGCCTTCCCTGGATGGTACTCTATTTCGCAGTCATAATCCTTGAGCAAGTCCATCCACCTCCTCTGTCTCATATTCAATTCCGCTTGAGTGAATAAGAACTTCAAGCTCTTATGGTCCGTATAAATGGTAAAAGAAGTACCATAAAGATAATGCCGCCAAATTTTCAAGGCGAAAATAATGGCCGCCAGTTCCAAATCATGAACTGGGTATCTAGTCTCATGAGGCTTCAACTGCCTCGAAGCATAAGCCACCACGTGCTTATCCTGCATCAGTACACAGCCCAAACCCTGCAGTGATGCATCTGTGTACAAAGTAAACCTCTCGTTCTCCGAAGGGATCACCAGAATAGGTGCTGTAGTCAACCGGTGCTTCAACTCTTGGAAGCTCTGCTCACAAGCCTCAGACCACAAGAACGGAATACCTTTCTGAGTCAACTGCGTCAACGACTTAGCGATCTTAGAGAATCCCTCGACGAAACGTCGGTAATAACCCGGTAAACCAAGGAAGCTACGGATCTCGGGCACAGATGTAGGCGCAGACCAATCCATCACTGCCTCCACCTTCCTGGGATCCACAGATATCCCCTTACTAGAGATCCAATGCCCCAAAAATACCACGCTGCTCAACCAAAATTCACACTTGCTTAGCTTGGCGTACAACTGATTGTCCCTAAGAATCTGGAGCACCGTCCTCAAATGATCCTTGTGTTCCTCCTCGCTCCGAGAATAGATAAGTATATCGTCAATAAATACAATGAAGAATTGATCCAGATAGGATTGGAATACTCGGTTCATCAAGCTCATAAACACAGCCGGGGCGTTTGTCACTCCAAACGGCATGACCAAAAACTCATAATGACCATAGTGGGTCCGGAAAGCTGTTTTCTGTACATCCTCCCCCCTTACTCGAATCTGATGGTACCCGACCTCAAATCAATTTTACTGTACAGCCTCGTGCCCTGCAACTGATCAAACAAGTCATCGATCCGCGGAAGAGGGTATTTATTCTTCACTGTGGCCTTGTTCAATTGTCTGTAGTCGATGCACAGGCGCATCGATCCATCTTTCTTTTTCACAAATAATACAGGCGCACCCCAAGGCGATACACTGGGGCATATGTAACCCTCGTCAAGGAGTTCTTGTAGCTGCTCTTTCAGCTCTCTTAACTCCGCTGGTGCCATCCTGTATGGGGCACGAGAAATAGCGGAGGTTCCCGGTAGTAACTCGATCTCAAACTCGACTTCCCTAACCGGCGGAAATCCGGAATCTCTTCCGGGTATACATCGATAAACTCGGCGACTACGGGTATATCCTCGACCCTTAATTCTTCCTTCTTTCCGGCAATGTCGATGGCGTAAATAAGATAACCCATGTGCCCGCGTTCCAATAACTGAGTCATCTTTAATGCCGATATTAATGGGATTCTTGAGCGGGAACCATCCCCATAAAAAGTCCACCGAACCCCCAAATCAGATCTGAACCGCACTGTTCTCTGTCTGCAGTCCACTACTGCCTGATATCTGTTCAGCACATCAATACCCACAATGCAGTCAAAGTCTGACATCCCCAGAACAATCAAATCTGACTTCAACTCGTTGCCCTCAAGCGGAGCATCCTTTCACTGAATGGGGTCCTCCGCACAGAAAACACTTAACTTTTCCGAAACTGCTAGCCTGAGACTGTCCCCTATGAGGCGGGGCATCACTTCCACGATTTCCTCTTCCACGAGTATCCGACCATCTTCCACTAAATCTGGAAGCCGACGAGTTCCCCCTTGGCTTAAAATGGTCGCCCCTAGGTTTCAAGTTCTCGGGGGTCGATCTATGTGGTGGTGCTGGAGGTGGTGCTACAGTCGGGTATGCACCCACTCCCAATTCTGCCAGCTCAGCCCGTGCAAGGGCGTCATCAAAACAAGTAGGGCCATAAGTGCTCACCCTATCATACAACTCCGGCCTCAAGCCCTTCATAAAGTTTCTCATCTTCGCTTGAGTACTGGTGGCGATATGAGGTACATATCTAAGTATAGAACAGTAGTGGAGAGCATAGTCTGACACCGGCATAGTACCTTGCTTTAAATTAGTAAACTCATCCTCTTTAGTCTGTCGTGCCGCAGCCGAGAAGTATCGGGTCAGAAATCGAGTTCTAAACAGCTTCCAGTTTATTTCCTGACCTTGAGCTTCCTGTTCAATCACCGTGGTCTTCCACCACATCAGCGCCTTTTTGGCTAATTGAAACTCTGCTAGCCTTATCCAGGCTGTCTTTGCACATGGGGCTGCTACAAATATCTGTTCTATCCTCTCCAACCATTCCTCGGCTCGTTCCCCTGTTTCAGTCCCTTCAAATGTCGGGGGTCGATATGCTAGAAATTGAGTCAAACTCAGTTCTCCCGGCAATAATTGTTGTTCAGACGGCTCTTCGCCCAAAGCTGGCGGTGGCAGGGGATTCGTGCGCCCAACACTTGCATTGACACTTATTGCATCACATATGTCGATATTTGCTGCCATAATGCAACACGAGGGTTAACAACAATATCCAAAAACAGTTCACATATACATCGTTAGAAAGCCATAACATGTTAGCATAACAGTTATATACTTCATATGCACAAAACATGTTTCAAAGTAAACGCCTAGCCAACTTATTGCTAAGGCTACCCTTCACTCATTCCCGGGTTCTCTAACCACTGCTCTGATACCACTAATGTAAGGCCTCTCTACCTTAATAGAATCATAAGCGAGTAAACAGGGCTAAACATGCATTAAAGATAAGTTATGGTTCCGGTTGTAGCCTTGAGCTTAACAGGATTACAGGCCAAATTAAAATTCTATGAGTTAATTAATTACATTCCATCAATGAATGTTAACAATATAGATTTACACTACTCTAGAGTAGAGACTATACAAAATCCTGTATCCTAAATCACAAGGTTCCTCGAAGCTCACTGCCTCAACCCGGCCCATAGCCCTCCAAGTCAAAGGATGTACCTACAGGAACAACCCACCATGAGCATATACATCACCGTTTAACACAATTCAACATAATAATATAAATAAGCGCATGAGACGATTAATAAATATGTTCCCTGATTTACCACATTAGCACATTATCATTGTTGTTCCTGTTTCATAAACTCATGCACAAAATCATTAGTTCACAACATAGTGATCGATACCACGTTCCAATTATAATCACAATATTCCACATTAATCACTTAGAATTGTGAGTGTTCCGGTCCCAATACAACAGCGGAATTTTAGGACCCCTCGCTTCGACATATAGCGGCATCATATGATATCCCTCGCTTCGACAATGACAGCGGCATGTTACCTCGCTTAGACATGACAGCGGCAAATATCATACTACCATCGCTTCATATGACAGCGGCAAGTACCTCCCTCGCTCGGAGATAAAGGCTACCGGAACATTCATCAATTTCCACACAATAATCAAACACAATAATTGATTCCATTATCACGATATAACACTATCATTTCACATATTCCAGTACATATAAGGACTCACTATCCACGATATACATAATCAAAAGCGTAACACGTTTTACCGTCCGATGTCCGTACGTCTCACTACGTACCTTAATTTCAAAAGTGGAGAAGTTGAAGAACTTTATCTCCTCGATGTTGTTGGTACCTGGGATGGGTCTACACAATGACACAAATCAATATTAGAAGCCAATACACGAATCATTACCAAAAGTTACACGAAACATCAACAATTTGCATTCTGGCCGGCGGCGATCGATCGCTATTTTTGAAGCGATCGATCGCGAGCCTCACAGATCGATCGCTTCAGAATAGCGATCGATCGCCACTCGCTTCTGGTTTGAGGCGATCGATCGCCAAATCCAGCGATCGATCGCTCCTCGTTTGAAAATGTTACTGGCGACATGCGATCGATCGCCTACTTCGGGGGATCGATCGCCGAGTCCAGAAATCTGAAAAATCACCCATTTGTTGCCCAAACTCAAACCAACACAAAGCCAACTCAAACTCACAACATCAAACTACCAAAATCTCAACTTTAACACCTCAAAACACAACCTCCAACCACATACAACATTATACAATAAAATCCATCCCTTATACCCCAAAATATGATACAAAGCTAACCAATAACCAACAAAACTTTACTATATTGATAGCTTACCACTTGAGCTTCAAGATTTTTGCAAGAAACCACAAAAAGGACTCTTTTCCAAAGTTTTCTCCTTCTCTTCTTGCCAAGAAACGAAAATGGGGTTTTTGGATAGGGTGTGGGATGAATATGACATAAGGGAGCAAATATGTGGCTGGAATTAAAAGGAGAAAAGTGGAGTTTTAAATATATTAATCCAAATGCAAGTTGCTAGCATGGTGTGCAAAAATCTTGCCTAACATGACATCTTAGAACCCCTTTTAAATATGCACTAAGACTCATATAAATCATGATCTACACAATTAATTATAAAACCCACTCCAAACAATTCATACTAGGAATCCAATATTCCAACATGCAACGAATGCATCCCGAAATGTTCTACCAGGTCAAACCCACATGTGACTAAGTATTTCCACATCATAATCAATTTCAACACATAATTCAATTATCCACATAATTAATCATATGAACATAATTAATGCCTTAATTGTAATTAATCACTTCGGGGACATCACAGCAAGCGGGAGTGACAACCTCGACAAGCGGAGATTCTTATAGTTTGTCAATACTTTTCCTTATGCTTTTTATGTCAGATTTTATTGTTTTTAATTTTGTTATGAGTAGCTAAATATTTTTAATTCTTGGTTAAAGAAGACAATACATTGAGATTTATTTTTCTTATGAAATTCATTTTATTTTTTTTCTATGCTTGATTGATAGGATTGTTGTGTCTAATTATTGGATAGATCACATAGTAATTATATATGCAATCTAACAGCTTGTTTTATGAAGCAACTAAGACTAATAATTTTGCGCGTGTGAGATTGTTAAATTCATTGGGAAAACATTCAACTAGATTAAATATAGACACGTGAATTATATTTCTTAGCTTCGTCTTTCTCACTGGTTTGTAAATCTATCATCTTTTAATCTTAATCGTGTGTATTTTGGTTAATTTATTGATAAGGGTTAGAATAGAAAACGTGGGCTACCTAACTACGATTAAGGTGAGATAGGAATTAGGTTTTCAAGATGAATATTCATATCCAAATTGATTTCTTATGATGATTGATGATTATGATAATAAGAACCAATTGTAAAGTCGGCCGGAAGCCAAAAATCGTCTTTTCTCTCATAAATTAATCACTCTTATTTATTCTTGCATAGTAGTAATTTAATTAATTTGAAAACCCCTTTTCTAATTTGGTTTGCACTGATTAACACAAAAAGCATCATTCCTAGTAGGATCGATCCCTACTCACTCTGCTAAATTAAGTATAGTAATTAACTTGAGAAGAGTTAATTTGGGTGTACGCGATAAACGCTACCAACATACGAACAAAATACCACTATTCTGTTTTCTCGACTCAAGATAGACCCTTAGGCTAGCCCAACATCTACTCACTGTTCTTAATTCACACTAGACTTTTTAACTAGCCCAGACATTAAAACCTGGCTCTGATAACACTAATGTAAGACCCCAAATCTTATTTATTTGCTTAAACTTTATTGACGTTGGATTTTTTAAAAAAACCAAGAGTCTTCCCATAAATCGGACTATCCAAAAAAAAAATTAAACACAACAATATACATAAAAAAAAAATTAAACACAACCTTATCTCCAGTAATCTCAATTACGTTACCCTCCTATTTGTCCGGAGGCTCGAGAAGACTCTACACAAATTCAATAACTCAATATCAATATTTACGACTTCAATAAAGTGATATGTTAACCAACCCTCAACAATTACCCCAATGGAACTAGCCTTCATACCCTAGTAATAACTCGTTCATTCATAATTTATAGTATATATACCACTGCTAAGCGTAGGAATACACTCACCCATATGTATACATAGTATGTACACACAATAATATATGCTGGAACACACTCACAATGTGTATATACAACACCTACGCCCACCACTATATGCTGGAATATACATAGATTTGTGTATATATCACATACACACACTTAGACACCCTAAAACATGCACTAATATGTGTATACAACACATAATATACGCACACTAACACACGCACAACACACTCACACACACAATAACACAAAATATGCACAAATCACATTCAACACACACATATGCATCTACGTAGCAGCAACCCAACAACATAACGACCAACAACAAGGAGAACAAATCTCTTTATATAAATGAAAAATATAGCAGCATTATTTCCCCACAAACCCATCCAAAATCGCACCAAAAAGGGTGAAATTCGAAATATAAAGGGCAAACGACCAAGGAATCAAAGAGCATCGATTATACACTAACCTGATGTCCAAAATGAAATGAAAAATCTTGTTTCTTGTAAGCTCCCGATACTAATTAATCCGAATTAACAACGACTAAGCAAACCGGATAATTAAAAGTATAGACTCTGAATTAAGGTGTTCCGGACTACGATGAGTCAAGCAACTAGTGGAACATGTTTTTAGTGCATGAGCATGTGTATAATCACATGGCACTTGGAGAACACATGCCACTAATTAATTTAACTCATGTTTAATACATGATTTTGGACCTTTAATTTTGCAAGATAGTGATGTATTGACATATGGATTCCATAATACATCAAAAACATAAAAAATCATGCAATTGAGGCATAGTAACTCACGCCCTAAGCTTCAATTTCAGATTGGGGTTTTATTCTAATGCATGGACTTTCTCTTTCTTCAATCCCCAACAAACACTCCACCTTCTGTCTTCAATATTTTCGAAAATTTCAGCCCTTCTCCCACCAAAATTCTCTTGAAATCTTGAGTGCATGTTACATGCAATTGAAGATTTAGAAACTACAAGACAAGGGTGATAGTTAGATGCAAGGATTTTCAAGTTTGAAGCATTTTTGGGGGAGTTCAAGCTAGGAAGGGATGATGGTGATGGTTTGGTGCTAAACCCTTGAAGCTAATGGAAGGTATAACATGATTTTTCAGTTTTATTAACATGAATTTATGTTTAGTGGTCGAATTATGGTGCAAACATATGAGAAATTTAGAGATAGTTGCTGAAATTTTAAGTCTGCAGATTTTAACAGCACATGCAGTAACTTTTGTAGACATTTTTATTTACTTAGAGTTCGATTTGCAAATGGTGCCTCTAATAAACGTTATAGATAATCGCATTGTCTTTCTGTAATTAAAATTTGAGACACGTTGGACTTAAAATGAGTTAGATATGCTCATGTTGTAAGGACCCTAATCCTTAAGTGCGGAATTAAGGCATAATAGAGCTAATAACAATGATAAGAGTATAATAAACAAGTGGAGTCTATGAGCTTAAGCATTTACATGCCAAAATAAAGGACTACCAAAAGGATTAATTACATTCCAATCAATGAATGTGTTTAGCTATAGTTCAAACTACTCCTAGAGTAGGCACTATACGAAATAATCCTGTCCTTTCATCCTCAAAAGAATGCTTCACAAAGCTCGCGACCTCACCCCGTTCAAGCCCTTCTATCATGCCAAAAAGGTACCTACAAGGACAACCCCCAAACATGAGCAATAATAATCATTCATATTCAACACAATATGAAGATAAAGCGTAAATGCATAATCAATATAAAACACTTCCTGTTTTCCATGCATTTCAAACGCTTCCCGTTTGGTTGTCCCTGTACCATAACTCATGAGTATAATCAACAGATTATTTTTAATGGCCAAAACATGTCATGACATCATATACCATCTCAACAGTACGAAATATTGGTCACCATTCCCTAGTCTGTCCATCACAGTGTATTTTAATGCCCCTCGCTTATTTTCATATGGGCGGCATAGGATAACCTCGCTACAATGGACATGCGGCGCTCCCACCCCTCGCTTCACAGAGAGCGGCAAATACCCTTTCCTCGCCCCATATGACAACCACGCTCAAATGTGACATGCGGCGCTCCCACCCCTCGCTTCACATTTAGCGGAACCAATACAAAAAGCGGCAAGCATTAAAATCATCAAAGGATGACCACGACTCATGGGATGTGCATCCAATAATCATAATATGCATCTATCATCAATATGCATCAATTACCATGTATATGCATCCACAATGCAATACCACATATGGCATAAATCAACATGTATATGCATCCACAATGCAATACCACATATATACCCGCATCCACAATGCATAATCAATGAGTATATAAAATACATGTTACCGTTGGGTGCCCGTACGTCCACTACGTACCTTTCCAAAAGTGGAATTGGTCCGGCTTCAATTCCTCAGTTGTGTTGCTACCTGGGATGGTTCTACACAATCACACAACCCCATATTAGAAGCCAAATAATAGCCAAATACCAAAAATTTGACAAAATAAACCATTTTCCAAAATTCCACAGGCGGCGATCGATCGCTTCCCTCAGGCGATCGATCGCCTCAAAATTATCACTGTGGCGATCGGTCGCCCCAAACATGGCGATCGATCGCCATCCCTTTGAAAAACCTACTGCCTCTCGGCGATCGGTCGCCTCATTTTAGGCGATCGATCGCCTAACACGTAAAAAGTCTACTGCCTCTTGGCGATCGGTCGCCTCTTTTCAGGCGATCGATCGCCTCGCACAGACATGCGTTTTTCTGCCACTTTTGCACCCAAAATCCTTCCAAACCATTCCAACATTTATACCAACCAACCAACAACATAAATATCAACATAAACTACCAAAACATACTTCAAAACAAGTATAAATCCAACCTTTAAACAAACCCACAACAACCCTCACAAACCCATTTCAAAATCATAAAAAATCAAACCAAACTCAAACAAAACCTTACAAAATTAAGGCATGAGGTACCCATACCTCTTGGGGATCTCAAATCACCCAAAATGCTCCACAAATCAAGATTTTTGAAAGGTTCCTCTTCCACCCAAGGCTTGAGCTCGAAAATTTGGAGGGGAAGGGTTTGTGGATTTGATTTGGTAAAGTGAAATGAGAGTGGATGGGGTGGGGTTGGGTATAAAAGGTGGGTTTTAATCAAAATGCATACCAACAATTCCATGGTGTATAAAACACCCCAACATGATATTTTTCAAAGCATTTACTCAAAATGCACCAAATACCATTCAAACACATGATTTCTAATAAATTGCTACTAAAGGCAAATAAATCATGCTTCCCATAATATTTACCCAACATGCACCACATGCACCCTAAAATGCAATCCCGGGTCACCCTTATCCACATGACCATGCATTTCCATAAGGTAAATAAATCCCAAAACATAATCAATTACCACATAATTAATCATGTAAACACAATTAAAGCCAAATAGCAATTAACCATTTCGGGGATGTCACACATGTTACTAAGGAGTGGCAGAATTGACTGCGTGTATTGTAAGTGCACATGCAGTGTAGAAATCCAAACTTTTGAAACGTTTCCTTTCGAATTGGTCGACGGTAAACAAATAAAAATTGTAGATAATTTAATTTTATTGAATTTGAAAAAAAGGACTTAATTTAGACTATTGTTCAATTAGTTATGAATTTTATACTTTAAGTGCTTAATCTATGTCCTGCATGTGGGCGAAGATACCCATGCAGTGTGTTCTTTGGGTTCCGGAGCATTTTTGGCTAGGAATTCCGGAAAATGTCTAGACATAAGACTTTTAGTGCTAGTGCTTTGCGTTGGCTGTCGTTTGCCACAAGATCACATAATTTGAATTTAACATGAAAAAGGTTATAACGATTTACTAAATCCGCTTAGACTAGAAAACATATTTTTAAAGTCTACACTTTTAGTGTTTAAACTACTTTTAGATGAAGGAACCAGCTTGACATCATCAAATAAGAGATGAAGTTCTTCGAGATCTTGAACGTTGGGCACTAGAATCGAGTCATTTGGACGTCATACAAATTTATTATGAATTTTGTAAAAAGATGCGTCAGTCTGAATTTTTAAAGGAAAGCATTAGGAATCATCCTTAAAACTTGATTTAGATTTTGTGCCTACTTAAACACTTAGTGATAATTTTGTAGTATGCATGACCAGGTTTAATAATTCCAGGATTGTTGAGGAGCACTCAGTAAAGTTAGTTCTGGTCCGAGGTACGTAGAAATGAGTTTTATCATGACGTCTGGCGAAGACGTGTAATTTTGCTTTTATATGATACTACATGTCATTAATTGATTTATATGATTTAATTAATGGCACTATATGATCCTTATGTGACTACATGATATGTTGAGATACATTGGATTACATGATATGTGAATTACATGATATGTATTGACTTTCACATGAGATTGCATGACATATTGAGTTGCATATGTCATATGATGCATAGATTATTTATGGGCATATCATATTGATCTATCCATTTCTTTGATATCCTTGATGATGACTGAGTTGATTTACTCTGAGAGTCGGTGACGATGGGCACGACGATGACATGCAGCTTAGGTGGCGACTGTAGTCACGTGCGTTGCTACCAGAACTAGACACGAGGGATGACGAGCGCAGCACAAGATGATTCTCCTAGTGCAAAGTGTGTGACGTCACCCTCTGCTCGAGATGATATTGATTGATGATACCTTCCTTTGGACTCCGATATTGGTATATTGAGATTCAATTCTTTATACCCATTCATACACCGCATTCATACATGGTATGAATTGCATGATACTTTGTCATTCTTGACATGATCTATTTATTTCTCATACTGGGTTCTGACCCCCTTCGCGGGGGCTGTCATGTCTTTGTTGTATGGGCATGGCAGGTGCAGGTGGACGTATTGCTGATCCTCGAGGTGAAGCATCGATGAATACCAGAGCTCCATGAGAGCGAGCTCAGGTTATGTTTTAAGTTTTGAGTCCCAGTAATTGTTAGAGTACTTTTTAATTACATTTTAAATTACCAGGGTATGCCTCGAGTATCTATATTTTATGTATCCTATTACTGGTTGCTTATGTGATGAGCAACATGTGGAATTGAGAAACTGGAATTACATATTTTCAGTATCATTATATATGTATCACCTAAAAGCGAATTTTTTTTGGGGTAATTTGATAAGACATTTGAAATAAATCTTCCACTATTTACGTAAATTAATCATTATGTGATAATTAAACACCACATTATGATCGGGCCATCACATTATGGTATCGGAGCATAATCTGGGATATGCTCGAACAAGAGTTAGAACACTGAGTCCAGTCACAAATAAAATTGTTTGTGCATGTAATTGACTACGTGTTTTTATATGTTCTTGCCTGCTATGCTTACATGTTAGATAATGAGATTTTAGACATGTAATATATTACTAAGCACTGATAGCTTGATGTCATATCTCTGAGAATTTTAATATGCTGAGTTGCATATAATCTGGAGAATTTGAATGCTGAGTTGCATATATTCTAGAGAATTTTAGAATTTTTTTTTGTTAGCACTGATAGTTGCTGATCAGATGATGGTGTGGAGTAAGTGATGTGAACATCTATGACTTGAGATTTGTATATGATGTTTTGATTTTATGATGAACGCTTAGTGTTTGGACAAGTAGCAATATGAACTTTAATACTATCTTATCGTACATGTAGGCACTGTAAACTGTTACTTGAATTATAACTTAGTGATAATGCATCCCTTATTGTGAATTTTATTTATCACTGTGGGACATAATCCTTGTGATTAGTGGGATGACACTGGAACTAATTAACCCCACGTTTGTTGATTGACATCGGGAATTTGTGTCCGAAAGACCAGGGTAATACGTATGAGTTTACGTCAAAACCTATGCACATGGAAATGATGATTTAGAACTTTGAGAATATTGGAATTAGTGATATTTCAATTGAAGAACTACCATGGTTCCAAAACACGACAATCCCTCCTCAGGGGAAGTCAAACAACCCTCACGATCATTCACCAGAATGCATCGTGCCATCGAGATTACCGATCTCCAGGTGCCACAATCTCTCACCGGAGATTCATCAAACCAAGCATACTCAATGCAATAGACTCGGGTATCTCTAAATATACCCAAGGTCTCAAAACCAACTGTCAATCCTGTTTGGAAAACATTTCTAAGTTTTGGGGTTGACAAACACCAACTGGATGTACACCTACCGGGTGTTCAAGACCTACCGGGTGATAAAGACCAACCGGATGACAAACACCAACTGGATGTACACCTACCGGATGTTGAAGATCTACCGGGTGATAAAGACCAACCGGATGACAAACACCAACTGGATGTACACCTACCGGGTGTTGAAGACCTACCGGATGATAAAGACCAGCCGATGACAAACACCAACTGGTTGAAGACCTACCGGGTGATAAAGACCAACCGGATGACAAACACCAACTGGATGTACACCTACCGGGTGTTGAAGAACTACCGGATGATAAAGACCAACCGGATGACAAACACCAACTAGTTGAAGACCTACCGGGTGATAAAGACCAACCGGATAGAAATAAACTGGATGGACATCAACTGGACAAACATCAACCATATAGACAGAGACTGGATGGACATCAACTGGACAGACATCAACCGAATAGTCTCACAGTTGAACAAAGAAGGCCAACAGAAGTCTAACCATCCAGTAAGAGCACTAAGCAACGAGACAAAACAAGTACAACATTCTCTGACAAAGGTACAACAGAGCGGCGCACCCTGCTATATCTCCGCCACCATTACCATCAGAATGAAAGAGCCGTTGCTTAACAAAATAGGAAAGAAGACAATCTGAATTTGGAAAGCTGATCTCTTCCTAATACAGAAAAGCTACCGTTGGACCTCTGATTCTATAAATACGCCCAAGCAAAGAATGAAGAGGTCAGCTGAGCGATTTATTCAATCACGAGAAACACTTCATCGTAAACAGAAAATCAACTTACTGATATTCTAAAAGTTCAGCAAAAGAGCAGACACGCAGTGCAACTGAATCTGTGACAGAGTATTTCCAACTGAAGTCTGCTGCTCAAGAACACTCGAAGCTAAAAGTTTATTTTGTAAAGAGTGTCATAGAATCTTTTGTAATCAAATTAAGAAGTTGTGATTGCTAGGAGTTTAGGCCAAGTTGTGTGAGTGCCTAAGAAGGTTGTATACTGTAAAGTGTAAACCAAGTCTTCTAGTGAATCCTTCCTGCAAAGGAAGAAGGGGAGACGTAGAAGCGTTGTGCTTCGAACTTCCAGAACATCTAAGTGCCCAAGATGATGATATGTGGTTCCTCATCACTGATGGACCAATGAAGATCATGAAAGTCAATACAACAACTACTATCTCTGGTGGTGAACCTCAGATGGTTGAAAAGGATAGATCCTTCTGGACAAATGAAGAAAAGAAAAAGGCAAATCTGGACAACGTGGCAAAAGACATACTGTTCAAAACTCTGGACAAAAATATGTTCAACAAGATCAAGATGTGTCCCACTGCAAAGGACATCTGGGAAAAGATTGCCTCAGCTGTGCGAAGGAAATGATCAAACCAAGGAAAACAAGCTCACTGTTGCATTACAGAAGTTTGAAAACATCAAAATGATGTCCGGAGAAACTCTAAGCGAATACGATGAGAGAGTAACTGGCATCATAAATGAACTCAATAGCCTTGGTAAAGATCTATCCAACAAGGAAGTCACTCTAAAAGTCATGAGAGGTCTCCCAAGAGAATGGGATGTAAAGACGATTGCCATGAGAGAATCAAAAGATCTAAACAAGATAGACCTACACGACTTATTTGCTGACGTAAAAGCTTATGAGTTCGAACTAGGTATTCAGATTGAAGATGAACCCAGCACCAGTCAACCAACCAAAGCTCTTACTGCATCTGAAGCCCCACCTAGTCACAACAGGATGACTCCTGAAAAAATATGCAACGATGCAATGGTGCTATTTGTCAAGAAATTTGGAAAGTTTATGAAGAAAAGTCAAAAGACTTATCAATCGTACCCAAGAAGACAAAGCTTCAAGAATAGATCAGATGAAGATGAACGTGTATGCTTTAACTGTCTCAAACCAGGACATTTTATTGCTGACTGTCCTAAACCAAAGAAGGATGATCAAAAGAAAGGACCAAAAGAATATAGAAAGTCTAAAGAGAATAGAAGATCATCCAGAAGAGACAGAGAACAGAAAGTACTTGTGGCGGAAGAAAACAAGAACAAGGCTGACTCAGAATCAGAAACTTCTTCCAGCTCATCCAGTGACAGTGAAGATGAAGAAGTTCATTGTCTAATGGCCAACGACGACTGTGAGGTAAATGATCCTAATCTTTCTGAATTTACACATATTGAGCTCACAAATGCATTACAGGACATGATAAATGAGTATCAGATGTTGTACGAATCCTTCGAGAACTACAAGACTAAACAACAAGTCCCAACAAAACAGCAGAACAACGAATGTGATTGTGAACAATTCACTGAGTTGAAAACCTTGAGGGATAAAGTAAGTCAGCTCGAGAAAGAAAGGGATGAAGCAACATGTGCACACCAGAAACTCAGTAAGCTGGTTCACACATGGAATGCATCTACTGCCAAAAAGGATGAAATGCTTGAGTCGATAAGACTTGCTGGTGATCTTACCGGTATAGGCTACTCTAACAATGATAGTAATTCATTCGGCATCAAATCTCAAGTGTGTCTAGAAAGAAACAAGATTCAAACAATGAATTTTGTTAAATCAAGCACAGTATATGAACCAAGTGAGTTGGTTAAGGAATTTGTTGAACCAATACTCTTCAAAGAACGGGCATCACACAAAGGTATTGGTTATGTGGAGCCAAAAGAGAAAGCTCGACAGGGGCAAATGTTTAGAAATAAACATAAACCCACTGGTCAGGCCACCCGAGAGGTAAAACCTAACTGATATCATAATTGTATGCCTGTCCAAAAGAGATACATGCTTCCTAACAGAAACCAAAAACCTAAACAACACGTATACACTCAGTATCACATGTATCACCAAAGAATAACTTCTTCAGTTAATGCACACACATTTCAGGACACACACAGACCCAAACAAGTCAGGGTTATACAAGTGTGGGTCCCGAAAGGACTAATCCTGCCCGGACCCAAGTAGGATTGGGTACCAATCATTTTATTGCTTTAATTGCAGAAAACTAGAACGCATCAAGTTCGGAGCTCAGAGTGGTTTCTGGACAGCGGATGCTCTAGACATATGACAGGAAATGTGAGCTTATTGTCTGAACTGGTGGACTCCACCGGACCCAGAATAAATTTTGGAGACAATGCGAAAGGTAGAACCGTGGGTAAGGGTAAGATTATCTACAGTAACATTATTATTAAAGATATTCTATTGGTTGAAAATCTATGCTATAACTTGATTAGCATAAGTCAACTCCGTGACAATGGTCATTCTGTAGAGTTCAACCAGCACTCATGCACAATCAAATCTACTGATGGCAGTATATTACTTGTAGGAAGAAGGCATGATAACACATATAAAATTGATTGGAATCTTAATCAGCCTACCTCCTCTACCTGCTTTGCTGCCCTGAATACTTCCAAAAATTGGCTTTGGCACAAACGATTGAGTAACTTAAATTTTAAAACTATTGCCAGTCTGCGTAAACTTGATCTAGTCATTGGACTGCCCCAAATTGAGTTCTCAAAAGACAAGATCTGTGCAGCATGCCAACTTGGTAAGCAAATCAGATCCTCCTTTAAGAACAAAGGGAGTAAATCTTCTTCTCGGTGCCTAGAGTTGCTGCATATGGATCTATTTGGTCCTATACCAGTAACAAGTCTAGGGGGAATGAAGTATACCCTAGTGTTAATAGACGATTACACTCGTTTTACTTGGGTCCTGTTCCTAAGTGGCAAAGATCAGGCTACTCCAAAGCTGATCAAACTACTGAAAAGACTCCAAAATGAGAAATCGTGTGGGATAGATAGAATTCGCAGTGATAAAGGTACTGAGTTTACCAATCAGTAACTCGAATCATATCTAGATGAGCTTGGTATTAAACACGAATACTCTGCTGCTAGAACTCCTCAACAAAACGGAGTGGCTGAGCGTAGGAACCGCACTTTGAAAGAAGCTGCGCGAACTATGCTTGCGGAATCAGAAATATCGCAGAGATTTTGGGCAGAAGCTGTCAACACAGCTTGTTATACGCAGAACAAATCAATGATTAATAAGCAAGTAAATAAAACCCCTTATGAGATCTGGAATGGCAGTAAGCCAAATATTTCTTATTTCCATGTGTTTGGTTGCAAATGTTTTATTCACAACAATGGAAAGACTCATCTCACCTCTTTTGATGCCAAATCTGATGCTGGAATATTTCTTGGTTATTCTACAGTTAGTAAAGCCTTCAGAGTATTTAATAATAGAACTCTTACTGTAGAAGAATCAGTGCATGTAAAATTTGTGAACCTACTGACTGTACGATATCTAATCTGCAAATCAACAACTTGAGCAATCGACTGGAAAGCACTTACATTGATGAAAATGTTGATGATGAGATAGATTACAGAAGCAGGACTGACTGCTCCTTAGAACCAGAAGTTCCTGAAGCTCAAACAGAGGAGTCTGCTGGTCAACAAGCACCGCATCCAGCTGACAATGACACTATTGCACATACTCCTGCTGCAGTTGAGGAAGCAAATGAAAAAGATGCGACAATCAGAACTTCTGAATTGCCCACTCATATCCAGTCAAATGAAGAACTCAACCCTCTTGGACCTCCGCTTCGGTGGATGAAGGATCATCCTCCCGAGCAGGTCATAGGTAACCCTGTTGCTCCTCTACGCACCAGAGGACAAATGATTAATGAATTCCTTCATGCTGCATTCTTATCTCACTTAGAACCTAAGAAGATTGATGATGCTATGTTAGACCCAAGCTGGGTAGACGCAATGCAAGAAGAACTAAATCAGTTTGAGCGAAACAAAGTATGGTATTTAGTACCACGACCACATCATCACACTGTAATAGGCACCAAATGGGTATTTAGGAATAAATTAGACGAAAATGGAACAGTAATCAGAAATAAAGCAAGATTAGTCGCACAGGGCTACAGACAGGAAGAAGGCATTGACTTTGATGAAACCTTTGCTCCTGTAGCTTGACTAGAAGCAATTCGCATATTTCTTGCATTTGCTGCTTTTAAAGACTTTAAAGTCTATCAGATGGATGTTAAGAGTGCGTTTCTTAACGGCAAACTCCAGGAAGAAGTTTAAGTTGAACAACCTCCTGGATTTGAAAGCCATCAGCAGCCTTCTTATGTTTTTCGTCTCAATAAAGCTTTGTATGGTCTGAAGCAAGCTCCCCGTGCATGGTATGAAACTCTATCAAAATATTTGACTGAGCATAACTTTACCATTGGCACGGTGGACAAGACCCTTTTCAAATTCACAAAGGGAGATCATACTCTGCTAGTTCAAATTTATGTTGATGATATTATTTTCGGCAATACTAACTCAAAATTGTGCGAAAGATTTTCTAAAATTATGCAGGATCAATTTGAGATGAGCATGATGGGAGAATTATCATTTTTCTTAGGATTGCAAGTCAAGCAATCCAGTGAAGGAATTCTGATAAATCAGTCCAAATATACTAAAGAACTGCTGAAGAAATATGGAATGAGTACCAGCTCAGCTGCCGCTACACCAATGAGCTCATCTGCCAAACTCGACTTAGATAATTCAGGAATACCAGTCGAAGTTACAATGTATCGAGGCATTATCGGATCTCTACTTTATTTGACGGTCAGCCGACCAGATATAATGTTCGCAGTTTGTATGTGCGCCCAGTTTCAAGCAAATCCTAAGCAGTCGCACTTCACTGCTGTCAAAAGAATCCTCAAATATCTGAAAGGCACTGAGAATGTCGGTCTATGGTATCCAAGAGACTCAACTTTTAACCTTATTGGATATTCAGATGCTGACTACGCTGGATACAAAATTGACAGAAAAAGCACAAGTGGATATTGTCAGTTTCTTGGTGATCGATTGATATCATGGGGTTGCAAGAAGCAGACATCCATAGCAACTTATACTGCAGAGGCAGAATACCTTGCTGCTGGAAGCTGCTGTGCTCAACTGCTCTGGATTCAGCAACAACTGAGAGATTATGGAATTGAATCCACGGAGGCACCTATATTTTGTGATAACACGTCTGCAATAGCCATTACATACAACCCAGTTCTTCATACTCGCACTAAACACATTGACATCCGTCATCATCAGAGATCATCTTATGAAGAAAGAGATTCGGCTGGAGTATATTTCTACCGAACAACAGGCAGCAAACATTTTCACAAAACCCCTACCGGACGCTAAGTTTTCCTACTTTCAAAATATTCTTGGTTTAATTGAAATCAATCCTTGATTATATTCCTTTGGGGTAATGAATTCAGGGGGAATTACTTAGTTTATTTGCATAAATTAAGGGGGAATTTTAGCTAAATTTTATCTTGGTTATATAAGCTCAGCTGGTAATACAATGGTCTGCTGCAGTAGGTGTATACGTACCAGTAGGACTCTACATACCAGTAGATGTTTCTTACCAGTCGAACCCTACATACCAGCAGACTTTGCCAAGTATGCTTTGACTAAAATAACCTTCGATACCTATTAACCTACTGGAATGTCGGAATTCAATTCATTCTTTGTTATAAAAATAAATTATTTGAATCCCACCCAAATCCTGTCCTTTTAATTATTTTTTAAAATCTTTAAATCGTTAGATGATCGCCACGTACCCATGTGTCCGCTCATCTACAGTACGACATTACATATACTTCTATCTTTAACCGCCATTACTTTGGTTATTACTCTTTATCTCTCCAAAAATTTACTGCGTTAACTTCCCTCCCAGAAATTTTTTTTGGATTGTTGCTGCTTTATTTCCGCTTGTTCATCAGAATGTCGAAGAATACTCAGCCAAGTTTCATCACTAATGCTGTTCATGTGGATTTCCACTCCATCTCCACATCCTCTGATGACGAAACAAAGGAAGTCTTTCAAAAATTGGATACATCGGGACTTTTAGTGATTCTCAGCCAGGCTCCGACCTTCTACAAAGCCGCCTTACATGAATTCTTCGCCACCGCCAAAGTTGAAAATGATTCTGTGATGGCCTCTGTTTCTGGACAACCTATTACCATCACTCAGCAGGAATTCAGCACGCACCTTTGTCTTCCTGCCACTGGACTTACAGATTTCTCCATCGTTCCAGTGGATGTCAGGGAAGAAATGCGAATCACCTTCTCCAACTCAAGTGAACATCTCTGACGTCCTCCATTCAAGAAGGTGCTAATGAAAAGTCATTTCCGGCAACTGGCCGATGTTATTTCTAAGGGGCTGCTGTGCAAAGCTGGCTCTTTTAACATCATCACCCTGAGAAGTTCGATGTCATGAGCGCCATCTTCAAAGGACTTGACATCAACTGGTCAGTGGTTTTGTTTCAGATCCTCACTGGACTCATCACCTCAAGCAAGGGTCAATCTGGTTTTGCCCTACCTCTCAGCAGCATCTTTGAAAGCAAAAGCATTCAGGCAGGGGCTTCCTCCGACCTTCATCCAGGCAGACTCATCACTGCTAAGTATCTTAAGATACACAAACAACGGAGTGGCATAGAGGTTGGTTTGACGAAGCACCGATCGACTCAAGTTATAAGTGATTCTGAACAAACCATATCTGAATCCGCTGAGTCATCTCCTCCCCCTCCTCCTCCTAAGAAGCCCAGAACCAAAAAAGGGGCTCCTCCTGCTCTCCGACAGACAGTCATTGCTGCTTCCGATACCATCTCCTCTGCAGGTCCCACGGCAGACATCCCTGGTAGAGAGCCCAGTCATGAAAATCCTCCCCCCGAGGAACCAACTGCAACACTTGCTTCATTAGCCATGGTACTTGCTACATCAGTGGCTCCAACTGACAAATCCTCCACACTAGTGAGCTCTATGCAAGCCCCTGGCACTATTAGTTTACGGACGCCCAAGTCCTTGTGTCCCTACTGTCATCCAAAGACCACCCCCGCTGGAAAAGGAAAAACTCTTATGGCTTCAGTGACCACACCTGTTGCCTATGAGATACAGATGGTCATGGATACAGTGGAAGCCAAGCTGCAGCCACAGCTCGAACTTTTTGATCGATGGGTGAAGGCACGGGTAAAAATTCTCTTTAATGGTTTCACTCCAATCCTAGATCAAGCACGGGAAGATGAGAACCAAATTTTGGCTTATCTTCAAGTCACGGACGCTGAGATGAGTCTGAAGCTGAGGGATCTTTTCTGTCAAATGAACTATGTGGGCGAACTTCAAGTCCTTGTTGAAACCCGTCTTCAGCAATTCAACATTGATTCAGGCTCAGCGAATCATGATAGAGCCGTTCTGAATGCTCTTGGACCAAAACTGGAAATGGCCGAGCAAGCTCTTCATGATCTTCGCATATCAACTGGTCTTCACTCGTGCTCTACAACTGTGAATGTTGCAAGCCCCGATCCGACTGATTTGCAGACAGCCACCACAGATTTGGAAATAGCTACCACTGATGTGGGGATAGCTTCAACTGCCTTGGAGACAACTCCTCCAACCATAGAGATCACCTCTCCCACTACTCAACCCCTCTCCTCTTCTCCCAGCCCTACAAATGATCAACCGCTTCAACTGATGATTGTTGATCATGAGAATGTGGACACAGTGATTCAAACTGTGGTTCATCAAGTTACCATCTCTTCTGGTAATCATGAACCCCGTGAGTCCTCACATTCTAATGATCACACCCAGTCGTCTGCACCACTTGTTGAAGCCGCTGCTTTACTCACCACTGCAGCTATTACGGATCATCCAGGAGTTCTCGCTACTGCTGATGAACCTCAAATAGATACTCTGGATCAATCGATGGCTCAAGACCCTTCGGAGGATTTCTTTGACTTCCAAACCTCCATCCCTCTGGAAGGGCCACCCAACATTACTGATCAGCTAGTAACTCTGTCCAACGCGATTCCATGCACGAGTTACTTTTAAATTTTTCATGCACCAGTTATTTTTAAATTATCCATGCACCGTTATTTTTATCATGCACCCGTGTATAGTCATGCCCTAGAGTATTGTTATTCATTGTAAAAATTCATGCACCAGTTATTTGTACCAGATCTCATGCACTAGTTGTTTTTAAAATTTTCATATACCAGTTATTTTTAAATTTTTCGTGCACCAGTTAAAAATTCATGTGCATGACTATACATTGGTGCATGACTTTACACTGGTGCATGGATTTTTAACTGGTGCATGGATTTTTAAGTGGTGCATGAAAAATTAAAATTTTTATTTATGACATTACACTGGTGCATGGCTTTACATCGGTGCTTGACATTACAATGATGCATGACTATACATTGGTGCATGACTATACATTGATGCATGGTTTTAAATTGGCACATGACAATCTGCACTAGCCAGTGATGTAAATAAGCTCAAACAGGAAGACCGCACTGCGACTCTTATTCTTGGAAGCCATCAGCAGCACACTGATACTCAGTTCCAGCACGTGTATAGGGACTTAAACAGCCTAACGTCTACTGTCACCAGACTTCAGAATTTTGTTGCGGATGCCTTTGCGAACACATTCTCTCGAATAGGGCAGGCTCATCTTCAGATGAATCAGCACAATGAATCACTTCAGGCTGCCACCTCCCTGGCTCTTGGAGATCGGATAGAAGACGCCAAGAAAGTCATCTCAGATCAACTGGCAACCATGCAGGCAGCTTTTGCTTCTCAAATTCAAGACTTGAGCAACAGCCTGCCTGCTGCTCCTCAAATCATTAGAAGACTGCCTGAGTCCAGCATACCTGCTCCTCAGTCCCAACGAGACCAGAGTCCAGCAAATCGCTCATCTACTGCAGCTGGAGCATCCAGTAGATCAAGGCGTCCATCTCAGCAAAGGTCCCACAGCTCCAGACAACCACAGGCTGACACCCCTCCCTCCACCCGTGACTACTCCTCGCATTTGCTTGGAGGCAAACAATAACTTTTATTGTCTTTTTGCATTTATCGTTATCTGTTTTTTTTCATCTCTATCTTAATCTGATTTTTTCTTGTTCATGATCTGACACTTCACACTACCACTTGCTTCTTTCACTATAAATACCATCCTAAGTTCTTTAACTCAATTCATTCATCATGCACATGTTAACTCAATTCTTAACAGTCTTGAAAGTGTTTTTCCAAATTCATGGGTTTATTACTTATCTAAATCAACCCTACATGGGTTGATTACTTATCTAACCCATCCCTGCTAGCTCCTTCTTCTTGATCCAGTTCTGGTGCTCTCCACCAGCCTGGAATTTTTGAACAGCATATGCCTGGGTGCTGATGACAAAAAGGGGGAAGACAGAGATAGAGTATTCTCATTATTAAAGACAGAGATCTTGCCAAATGAACAGAGGACTACCTTGAAGACAATGGACTCTTTCTAGGCCTTTCTCTGTTCTAAGATTTTCTGTATGCACTTTCTCTCCCCCTCCCTTTGTCTATAACCCTGAAACTAGCCAGCTCGGATCATTCCATACTGGCTATGTTTCTCTATTTGGATAAATTGTAAAACTAGGCTGCTAAATGACTTGTAAGATGTTCAGTGCAATCTTTGTAATGCTTGATGTAATTTGTAAGATGTAATTATGTAATCGAAATTCATTTTATATAAAAATGATATTCATTCATATTGCTCAGTTTGATTACGTCATATAATCTGCTTATTTATTCTAACAAATTGCAAAATCTAGATTTGGTTTGTCTCTAAGTATCAAACAGGAGTTGATGTTCTTATTTGATCTAGCAAGAGTCTCTAGTGCTGAGTTTTGTCATCACCTAAAAGGTGGAAATTGTTAGGAAAACATTTCTAAGTTTTGGGGTTGACAAACACCAACTGGATGTACACCTACCGAGTGTTGAAGACCTACCGGATGATAAAGACCAACCGGATGACAAACACCAACTGGAAGTACACCTACCGGGTGTTGAAGATCTACCGGGTGATAAAGACCAACCAGATGACAAACACCAACTGGATGTACACCTCCGGGTGTTGAAGATCTACCGGATGATAAAGACCAACCTGATGACAAACACCAACTGGTTGAAGACCTACCGGGTGATAAAGACCAACCGGATGACAAACACCAACTGGATGTACACCTACCGGGTGTTGAAGACCTACCGGATGATAAAGACCAACCGGATGACAAACACCAACTGGTTGAAGACCTACCGGGTGATAAAGACCAACCGGATAGAAAGAAACTGGATGGACATCAACTGGACAGACATCAACCGGATAGACAGAGACTGGATGGACATCAACTGGACGTACATCAACCGAATAGTCTCACAGTTGAACAAAGAAGGCCAGCAGAAGTCTAACCATCCAGTAAGAGCACGAAGCAACGAGACAAAACAAGTACAACATTCTCTGACAAAGGTACAACAGAGCGGCGCACCCTGCTATATCTCCGCCACCATTACCGTCAGAATGAAAGAGCCGTTGCTTAACGAAATAGGAAAGAAGACAATCTGAATTTGGAAAACTGATCTTTTCCTAATACAAAAAAGCTACCGTTGGACCTCTGATTCTATAAATACGTCCAAGCAAAGAATGAAGAGGTCAGCTGAGCGATTTATTCAATCACGAGAAACAGTTCATCGTAAACAGAAAATCAACTTACTGATATTCGAAAAGTTCAGCAAAAGAGCAGACAAGCAGTGCAACTGCATCTGTGACAGAGTATTTCCAACTGAAGTCTGCTGCTCAAGAACACTCGAAGCTAAAAGTTTATTTTGTAAAGAGTGTCATAGAATCTTTTGTAATCAAATTAAGAAGTTGTGATTGCTAGGAGTTTAGGCCAAGTTGTGTGAGTGCCTAAGAAGGTTGTATACTGTAAAGTGTAAACCAAGTCTTCTAGTGAATCCTTCCTGGAAAGGAAGAAGGGGAGACGTAGAAGCGTTGTGCTTCGAACTTCCAGAAACAATACTTGTGTTCTTTACTTATTACTTATTTACTATTCAGTTTTACTCCTCACAAGTCCAGCAGACGTCTTCCGCACTATAATCAGTGTCTGCTGACTTGCCTTATATTGAGAAGCTACTGTAGTACTTAACAGTCTACTGTTAACCCGAGAAAAATCAAAATTGAATCTAGTGTTTATTCAACCCCCCCTTCTAAACACTACCTCGATCCTAACAAATCCCCAGCTATTCTCACCTCGCGGAGAATAATAATTGACAGACCAACGACCAATGGTGTGATTCCAACCTCAACACCACATGAACCGACTCATTGAATCTCTCAAGGATTCCCAATCGGTAGGTACAACAATATCGCCTTCCTCACAGGGAAAAACGTCATGGACTCATGACCCTCCAACCTCGAACCGTCGTTCGGAAAACTGGATATGTTTATACCAAAACATATCCCAGAACCAAAATACGCAACTGGTTCAGAATAGTACATCAAAGCCACTATTACCAAATCAAAACCCGTATACGTCATGTATACTCAATCTAAAGACGCTCAGTACCAATGCCATAGTACTTCAAAACCTCGAGCATTACCCCAGAGACGTCTCCTCGAACGTCTCACCGGAAGTACGAAGCCATCACATAGTCCGACACTAGTAGGGCTTATCCCGGTTGATTCACAATCAACCCTCAACCAATACTAGCTGTCTCCATGTCAGCACAATCCAAATCTCTCCAAGAGATAAAAATCAATATAGTAGTGTCACCCCACTAACTATATCTCACAAACCATTGAGACTCCCATTGCATGCCATATGCAAAAATGCTCAACCAGAGCTAACAACGACTTGCCGACACTCACATTGGTATTCCCAACAAAATTGAGCTGTCCCAAAACAAGTCCCTCAAAACATTTGACGTATAAACGTCTCCATGAGGTACTCCCTGCTCAATCATCATGCTACAAGGAGACTACAAAAGCCTACCATACCCCTCATCGTATCACCATACGATTCACCCAGCTCGAATCCAACGAGCAGCATAATGGCTATCACAAGCACACCAAAGCACTGCAACAATACCTGGCTAGAGATTCGTTGGCCCCATAGGCTCATACCAACCCATCAACGTGACACACATCCCATCTCGGTAACCATACAGTACAAACCATTAGAGTTGTGGGTCATCACCCAACATATCTCTAAAACACTAAAGCATAATGGATAACCCGGTGTCCTTGCTCAACTACGATGCAATCCTAATCCATTAGGACTTATTCCACACCCTCAGGGTGGGTGTGCCCATGCCTAATACACATCACAACGACAAGTGAGTAGTTTCCTCAATGACTACTCTTACTACCAATCGCTTGGCCTTAGCCAATCTAGCGAGTATACCCAAAGGATATCATTACTCGAAAATATTTACCTATTTTACATGATGCGGTACCCTCACCTGTACAATGCATCCAATAATCCATCGAGCAATCTGCTCGCATAATGGTCTAGACAACTAGTGACCCAGACACCATCCTGTGCTCGCCATCAGCACTCAAACCATATGGTAAATACGTACACTCAGACGTATTATTCATCAAAACGATGCTACACGTCTACATAGAATATCCACTATGTCATCGTCACCCGTGACGGTATATGTCAACATATGACATCTAAATAACATCGTCAAACATATGACGGTACATGTCGATACACGACATCAATAATCTCATCGACAATCACATGACGGTATATAACAACACATAGTATTCACAATAATGCTGACAAAAGTAATATACCATACCTCATCGCTATCAAGATAGCGGAATACCTGTATCCATCGTCCACCAGTGGTACACAAGCAGCATCCATCGCTCGTAGGCGGCATAATCCAGTGCTACGCACATAGCGGTATGACCCATCGCTATAGAATCAGCGGCATGATCCCTCGCCATAGAGTCAGCGGCATAAAACATCGGTATAGATATCCGGCGGTATGAACCATCACAATAGATGTAGCGGAATGTACCATCGCTATATGATACCTGGCGGCATAAACCATCGCCATAGATGTAGCAAAATCACCCGTCGCTATGTAATACCCGGCGGTATGAACCATCACCAATAGAATACCCGACGGCATGAACCATCGCCAATAGAATAGTGGAATGAACCATCGCTATGAATACCCGGTGGCATGAACCATCGCCAATAGAATAGCGTCATGATATCCCTCGCTAAGAAGCGACAAATATCCCTCTTCGCTACTTCACTTCGACATACCAGCGGCATAATAACCCTCACTTAAGCGGCAAATATCCTCCGTCGCTATCATATGACAGCGGAAAGCTCATCGCTACGCCATATTAGCGGTATAATATCCCTCGCTTAAGCGGCAAATATTCTTCATCGCGGTGGTAGTCAAGCGGTGCCACTACACCTCATTTTATCATGACAGTGGAAATACCCCTCGCTTCGACATATTAGCGGCATAATATCCCTCGCAATGGTAATATGACAGCGGAATTATCCTAAGCTTCGACATATTTGCGGCAAATATTCTTCATCGCTATAATATGACAGCGTCAAGTATTCACATTGCTACGCCATGCATGCAACCATAATGCATAACCCGTATTCCAATAAACATCGCCATGTGTGTATCTTAATGCACCTCGCTTCAACATTTAGCGGCAAAGCATTAAAATCATCACTCCGATGTATATCTATGCAACCGTAATGCATAGTCCATGTTTCATATGACCCTGCAACCACCATGGTTAGCAACAACATATTCCAATTATGAACACATATCATAAACGCACATAAGCAATATAGTTGTGCCACGCAACACTAACTACCATCATGCATAAGTATGTGATTCTCATTCCCATTAACATTTTCCTAGGCCCTCAACAGCCCCAAAGAGCTAACCACTGCTCTGATACCACTAATGTGAGGACCCCCGTGCCCTTAACCCGTTATTAATGTATTAATCCATACCATTAGTGCATATATTCATACTATAATGGGGAAAAACCATATGCAAGTACAACACAATATGCTATCCAGAAAATTTCTTGCATTTGATCCACATAATAGTCAAATTCCCCAACCAAGATTGCATATATAACATGCACCCTTATAATACACTAACATGCTCTCAGTTCATTTAGCAATTCCATATTTAATTGCATGCAAGCCATAAATGAATAGAGAAAAGTCGTAGCCCATTTATACATTCCATATACACGTAAAATGTACTCACATAAGAGCACCCAATGAATAAGCGTGTATCTAATGTATAAAACACTCTACCGGATACTGTTACTGGTACTTCAATCCTGGAAGCACCTCCCAAGCACAACTCGATCTCAACTCTGGATCTATGCACTTATTCAACCAGCTCTAGTATCTCGATCCTGGAAGTACCTCTAATCAATAGCCCGAGCTCAACTCCAAAACTGCTGCTACACCTGTAACACCTGTCCCAACAGAGACAGCCCCCACACGGGGTGAGCATACCAATACCACCAATCCAATAATCATAATACTACAGTTCATAATTTACAGAATGTAAATGCCATAAATTTAAATGATACTCCCTCGATGGTATCATCCTCATTCGAGATCCCCTGTATTGTCCCTGTTCTCGAAATAACCAAACTCATCAAATTCCCAAAGCCAGTTAATCACCACATAGATTAACTAATACCATTCTATTATGCCAGTTCCAAAATCAACATAGTAAAATCATTATATAGTAGGCCGTAGATATCACATATATCTAACCAATAATTCCATAGTTTCGTATCATAGCTCGCTCCAATAGCGTCATATTAAACCCCCACGCTCGCTCAACAATAGCGGCGTCATAACCGATGGTCGCTCAATGGCGATAACATCTCCATCGTCGCTCGCTCAAAGCGGCACCATATAATTCCCAACGTATTTCCATTTATCGCAATTACCAATTACTATACATTTCACTGTCCATTTATTATAAGCACCATGCACCATGCATTTCAACATTCATTCATTGCAATTACCACATACCATGCAATTCACAGTTGTAATATATAACAGGCTATGCTCGTACGTTATACGTACCTTATACTTCCGTAGTTCGAGTCCAACCTTGCCTGAGTCCCACGACCCAATGAATTATGTGCTAACACATAAATAGTTCACAATTAAACATGAGCATGCAACCACGTGCCCAAGCACGTTCATAGCCCCCATCATATCGTCAATCCATGACGATTATCAAAATAAAAGCCCCCCGGCTAAGCATGCATAATACTCAAAATATTCCATTTTTCATATTTAAAAGATAGCCAAAACCCAACCAAGAATTCCGTTTTATAAAACTTTGGCTCCAACCATCCATTTTAAAATTATAGCAATCCCGATATTTTTCCCAAAATTCCAAAAAACCAAGTCTTACGGGCGGCGATCGATCGCCTCTTTTAGCGCGATCGATCGCCCCTGTCAAGTGGGCAAAAATCGCCTCCTCGCGATCGATCGCGACGCCAACATGCTCGCGATCGACGCTTGAACCACGCGATCGATCGCCTGCACTGTTCATCGCCTTAAAAAAAAAAGCTGCACGTCGCGATCGATCGCCCCACCTCGGCGATTGATCGCCACCTGCGATTTTCCGAAAATTCGAGCTTCCATGATGTTTTTCACACCCAAACTCAAAACCAACACCCCATACACCTTCAACACCTCAAATACTCCATTTAAAACCAATAAAAACACTAAAAACTCAACTTTGGATTTTTCTCAAAAATCCCTTACCAAACCCAACAAAATACTCAACCAAAACCCACCATACCACTATCAAATTGAAGACAACGATGAGGGAAAGATTAAACCTGATTATCTTCGAGAAAACCGGCCTCTGAGCCAAGCTTCCATCGATTTTCCCATCATGGGAGAAGAGGGGAAATGGGGGGAGAAGGGTGAGGCGTAGAGAGAGAGAGGGAAGGGTTCCGTGCCAAATGATGGAATACCGAGTCCACTTGGTATACATAGTACCAAAACTCAAAAATACCAATCCCTTCACAAATACATCATGATTCATTAAACATCATCTATTTTCAAAAATCATCTCTCTAACCTCAATTCATTACCAGCCCCAGTACAAAGTAGTTCGGACCCCAAATCCCACCAAAGACCAAATTCCAAGGTTATCACCACGATGAGAATACAATCTCATCCCTTGGATCCAACGACTCCAAAAACAGGATTTAAAATCCCCGGGAGCCTCGAAACCGCAATCAATACACAATTGCTACAATTAAAATCCATTAAGGATTATCACTACACCGGGATTAACACCAGTAATTCCCGGACATCACAGTGTGTATCTTGCGGACTTGCTTTCCATGGCCATATTCCAGTTACCACATATTTCAGGCTTTGAGTCTCTAGAGAGTTTGGTTTGTAACTATGGGTATATTACTTAAATGATAATGTAAGAATTAGCTCTCAAGGAAGTAGTATTGACTGCTTTGATTTATATAGTAAAGCTCATGAATTTAACTTGTTGATCTAAGCTATTGAATCGATGTTGAAAAGTATATAAATAATATTAATTGTATCGACAATGAGCTAATATTGAATTGATATTCGATATAGACGCTCCACGAGCCTTCGGACGTTGAGGGTAGCTCCAGCATGTTCTTGACTTTAAGGTACGTATTGACGTACGAGCAGGTATGTTATGAAATAATCATACATTTAAGCATACATGTGAGTTTAGTAAGATGTGCAATTATAGGTTGTTTAGTGCTTATGACACAATGAATTTGAAAATATATGTAAGTGGATATGCGAGTTGATTTGATGTCTACGGGAGGATGGACATGAGTACGTGTTGAGAATTGTGGAGGTTGATAGACATACCAGCCATTGATTATGTTGTTAAACATAAAGGAACGAGAATTGATATATTGTGGAAGTACTGATTTATCTTGATGATGAGCATCATGTTTTAAATAATGATACTGAGCATGATGATTATGAAATTGTAGAAAATTGAAATATGAACAGTAGGGGTGCTTAACGGATCGGACAGGTCCGGTCCATCCGGAACCGGCCGATTCCGGATCCGTTAAGCATTGAACCGGTCCGATCCGTTAAGGAGTCGGATCGGTCCCGGTTCCAAGCCGATCCGGTCCGGTCCGATTAAATTTTTTTTTTCGAATTAATTTTTTTTATTTTTTATTAAAAAATTTTTTAATTTTTTTTAATGTTGTAAATGAACGAATAGGCTAGCGCGGCTCGCTTCGCTCTTCAAGCTCCCCACCCCCTGACTCAACATCTATAAAAGAAAAAAAAGAGCCCTTTTCCCCAATATTCAACACAAATTCAACATATTTCTTCTTCATTTCCTAATATAGATGCATACAAATAATTGTAAACAGATGACAATTAAAAAATCAAAATAAAAAAATATGCCCCGAAATTAATTAATTGCAATCTGGGCATTAATTATGTTTATATGATGAATTATGTTGATAATTGATTTATGTGTTGGAAAATAATTATCATGTTGAAATGCTTAGTCACATGATAGGCGTGACCCGGGGTTGCATTTCAGGGTGCATATTATGCATGTTAGAAAATGGGGTGTTAACATGATTTATTTGTATCGATTGTTAATTATGAGGAAGATATGAATTTAGTGGAACTTTGTTGCATTTTTGTAAAATGCTTTTAAAATACTATGTTGGGGTATTTTACACATCATGTTAAGTTTGGGGTGCAATTTAATTAACTTATAACCCCTTTACCCCACTACACTTTATTCACTTTACCCATCTCTTTTAAATCCCCAAATTCATCCCCAACCCTAACCCATTTGCTATTTTCGATTTTGGCATAAAGTGGAAGGAGAAATCTTCACAAAACCTTTGTTTGTGAGATTTATTGTAGGATTTGGAGTCCTTAAGAGGTATGGAACCCTTCCTAAAGTTTTAATGATGTTTGGTTTTGAAATGTGATGATTTTTGAAGTGTTTTATGTGGGTTTGCTTTGTGTATGTGTTGTATGTTGTTGGGGTATGATTTTTGAAGTGTTTTATGTGGGTTTTAGTGAGTTATGATGATGTTTGTGTTGTTGGAAAGTTTGGGGTTTGAAGGGTATGAGGTAGAGCTTGAAAAATGCTCAAAAATGGTGATTTTTCGATGTACAGAGATCGGTGATCGATCGCCCATTTTTGGCGATCGATCGCGAGCCAACAGTAGGCTCCAGAACCCTTTGGCGATCGATTGGTGAGGCTGGCGATCGATCGCGCCAAAAGTGGCGATCGATCGCCGAAGACACAAAAATTTGGCAACGGGCAGTGTGATCTCGCGATCGATCGGGACATCTCGGCGATCGATCGCGAGACACAGAATAGTGTGTTTTTGATTATTTTGTGGGATTTTTGGATATTGGACTATAATTAGCTTCTAATATCGATTTGTATGGTTGTGTAAAACCATCCTAGGTACCCACAACATCAAGGAGATAAAGTTCTCCAACTTCTCCACTTTTGGAATTAAGGTACGTAAGAAACGTACGGGCATCGGACGGTAAAACACATTTCTATACTATGACCACGCAATGATTGTATTTACGATGTTTATGATGATGATTATGATAAGAAAGTTTATGATGAGTAAAGATGATATGATGTTTATGAGGATGTTTATGATGATGATGACTTTTATAAGATGATGATGTTTATAAGATGATGATGTTTACAAGATGATGATGTCTATAAGATGATGATGTTTATGATATGATGATGATGATGTATGTTTAACTATGTTATTTAGAATGGTAGAGTGTTCTGGTAGTTGTTATGGGAAAGCGAGGAATGTACTTACCGCTGACATAGCTAGCGAGGAGATTACATCCGCTATCAAGGTGTAGCGAGGGGTAATCACAGTACCGCTATATGTCGAAGCGAGGGGGCCAATTGTTCTGCGGACATAACAAGACTAGAAATATCCCCATTTCTAAATAACATTGTTGATTATGAGCATATATGTGATGTATGATTTTAATCATTTATGTCAAGAACTAATTATTATATGCATGACTATGAAACAGGGACAACCAAAGTGGGTTAATGCGATTAACCAGGAAGTATACGTTACGATTATTTTCATGCATTTATTTATTGCCTTTATCTCTATGATGTTAAGTAATGATGTAGATGTTCATGATAGGTTGTTCCTGGACTGAAGGGCTAAAGGTCGGGTTGAGGCAGTGAGCTAAAAGGAACATGAAAGAATATAGGATACATGATTTTGATAGTCTCTACTCTAGGAGTAGTGTAAACCTATAATGTTAGCATTCGTTTTGGGAATGTAATTATTAAGTTTTGAAATTTTATTTTTAGCCTGTAATTCTATTAGCTCAAAGCTACAACCGGAACCCTAAGATGTTATTAATGTATGTTTAGTCCATAATACGTGATTATGATGATGTTAAGGTAGGAAGACAATACATTAGTGGTATCAGAGCAGTGGTTAGAAAACCCGGGAATGAGTGAAGGGTAGCCTTAGCAATAAGTTAGCTAGGTGCTTCTTTTTAAACATGTTTTGTGCATATGTTGCATATGAAGTATATGACTATTGTACTAACTTGTTATGGTTTCTAACGATGTATTATATGAACTACTTTTGGGTATTATTGTTAACCCTTGTCTTGCAGCATGGCAGCAAATGTGGAAGTTGGTGATGCAGTTAGTGTTAATGCAAGTGCTGGGCGTACCAATCCCCTACCACCACCAGCCTTGGGTGAAGAACCCTCTGAGCAACAACTACTACCTGGGGAGCTAAGTTTGGCTCAGTTTCTGACATACCGACCCCCGATGTTCGAAGGAACTGAGACAGGGGAAATGGCTGGGGAGTGGTTAGAGAGGATATAACATATATTTGTGGCAGCTCCTTGTGTGAAGTCGGCATGGATAAGACTAGCGGAGTTCCAATTGGCCAAGAAGGCGCTGATGTGGTGGAAGACCACAGTGATAGAGCAAGAGGCTCAGGGTCAGGAAATAAACTGGAAACTGTTCAGAACTCGCTTTCTGACCCGCTACTTTTCAGCTGCTGCACGACAGGCTAAGGAAGATGAGTTTACTAACCTCAAACAAGGTAACATGCCTGTGTCAGATTATGCTCTTCATTACTGTTCTTTGCTCAGATATGTACCTCACATCGCCGCAAGTACTCAAGCAAAGATGAGGAACTTCATGAAAGGTTTGAGGCCGGAACTGTATGACAGGGTGATTACTTATGGCCCTGCTTGCTTTGATGACGCCCTTTCACAGACTGAGCTAGCCGAACTAGGAGTTGGTGCATATCCTCATGCCGTACCACCTCCAGCACCCCCTCAGAAATCTAATTCTGATAATTTGAGGCCGAGGGGTGATCAGTTCAAGCCAAGGGGGAACGCATCGGCTTCGAGGTTCAGTGGTAAGAGGCCCGAGAATCATTGGAAAGGAAGGCGTAGGAATGATGCCCCGTCAAGAAGAGGACAGTCTCAGGGAGGCAAATTTGTGAAGGTCCAGTGCACTCTTTGTGAGCAGCCACATTCGACGAAAGACTGCGTCGGTTGTTATGTTTGTGGCAATAAGGGCCACTTTGCTCGGCAATGTCCCAATCGGGAGGGACAACAGAATTCTGCGGGGAGACCTGCGGACAGAGCAGTGCAGCACAGGCCACCATATGTACCGAGGTAATATGGAGGTCAGCCTATGGGGCCACCTCAGAGACACGTTTATGCTTTGACAAGGGAGCAGGCTACAGCGGCTCCGGAGGAAGTGATTGCGGGTACGTGTCTTTTATTTACGCACCCTGCTTTTATATTGATAGACACAGGTGCGTCACACTCTTTCGTGTCGACAAGTTTTGTGGGAAGGCACCACATATGCACTTCTCCGTCGCCCACGCCTCTTGTAGTCTCGACACCCTCTGGAAGAAGTTTGATTACTGATCAGATTGTCTATGACGGTCTCATTTATTTTGAGGGTAACGAGCTAAGGTCAGATTTGATCGTTCTGGGAATGTCAGACTTTGACTGCATCGTAGGCATTGATGTTCTGAACAGGTATCAGACAGTTGTGAACTGCAGGAGAGGACTGTCCGATTCAGGTCTGATATGGGAGTCCAGTGGACATTCTATGGGGATGATTCTCGTTCAAAGATCCCGTTGATATCTGCTATCAAGATGGCACAGTTATTGGAACGAGGCCATACATGATACCTCATCTATGCTGTTGATATTACTGAAAAGAGGGAAGAATTAAAGGTCGAGGATGTGCCCGTAGTGGCGGAGTTTCCTGATGTCTTTCCGGAAGAGATTCCCGGATTCCCATCGACGAGAGAGGTCGAGTTTGGGATTGAGTAACTACCGGGGACATCTGCCACTTCTCGTGCCCCATATAGGATGGCACCAGCGGAGCTAAGGGAGTTAAAGAGTCAGTTGCAAGAGCTCCTTGACAAGGGCTATATACGCCCTAGCGTATCGCCCTGCGGTGCACCAGTTTTATTTGTCAAAAAGAAGGATGGTTCGATGCATCTGTGCATCGATTACAGACAACTGAACAAAGCCACAGTGAAGAACAAGTATCCACTTCCGAGGATCGATGATTTGTTTGACCAGTTGCAGGGTACGAGGCTCTACAGTAAGATCGATCTGAAGTCGGGGTATCATCAGATTCGGGTAAGAGAAGATGATGTTCAGAAGACAGCTTTCAGGACTAGGTATGGGCACTATGAATTCTTAGTCATGCCTTTTGGGGTGACAAATGCCCCATCTGTCTTTATGAGTCTGATGAACAGAGTATTTCAACCGTATTTGGATTAATTCATCATTGTTATGATATACTCATTTACTCCCGGACCGAAGAGGAAACGTGAAGCACTTGAGGACAGTACTCCAGATCCTTAGGGATCATCAGTTATATGCAAAGCTCAGCAAGTGCGAGTTCTGGTTGAGCAGTGTGGTGTTCTTGGGTCATGTTATATCAAGCAGCGGGATATCTGTAGATCCCAAGAAGGTTGAAGCTGTGATGGAGTGGGCTGCACCCACTTCTGTACCCGAGATACAGAGCTTCCTTGGTTTAGCAGGTTATTACCGACGTTTCGTCGAGGGATTTTCTAAGATCGCTAAGCCGATGACACAGCTGACTCGGAAAGGAGTCCCGTTCTATTGGTCCGAAGCTTGTGAGGAAAGCTTCCAAGAATTGAAGCGTCGTTTGACTACGACACCTGTATTGGTGGTTCCTTCTGAGAATAAGATGTTTGCCTGTACACGGATGCATCATTGCAGGGTTTGGGCTGTGTATTGATGCAGGATAAGCACGTGGTGGCTTATGCTTCGAGGCAATTGAAGCCTCATGAGACCAGATACCCAGTTCATGATCTGGAACTGGCGGCCATCATTTTCGCCTTGAAGATTTGGCGGCATTATCTTTATGGTACGACGTTTACCATTTATACGGACCATAAGAGTTTGAAGTTCTTATTTGTGATATCCCCGAAATGATTATGTGTTTTTAAACATTAATCATGTTATGAAGATTATGGTATTAATTCTTTGTGTTGAATTAATTATATTGGGGAAATTTATTTCAGGGTGCATGTGTTATATGTTGGGAATTTGGGGTTGTGGTATAATTATTTGGGGTGGGTGTTAATTGTTTTGGTGAAGCATGTTTATTTGGAAATTGAAGTATTTTATTGTTTAAATACTAAAAATATAATGTGAGGATATTTTAATACATCGTGCTAAATACCGGGACCAAAACATAACACACCAACCCACCCAACACCCAACCACCCCCCTTGACCCATGCTGCCACAACTGGCCATACCCTCACTTTCCCCACTCTTCCACTCCACCTCCATCACTCCAATCTCGCCCCATTTTCGTCCAAAAAACGTCCAGCTCCAGCTTAGCAAGTAGGAAGGTGGAGATTTCAATTTTCTTTGCAAGAAACCTTCCAAAAATCGGAGCAAAGGAGGGTGAGAAACCATGTTCTGTTCTGGGTTAATTTTTGTTTGGATTCATGTTTTTTCTTGGTGTAAAAATGGCATGCTAGCTTAGGTTTTATTAAACCTTCGATTCAAGTTCATTTATGGTGTTTTTATGAAGTTCCTAACATGTTTACTTGAGCATGTTATATGTGTTATGTGGTAGATTTGTTGGCTTGAATATATGTGTTCGAAAATCTGGGTAAAAATATATGATACCATGTTTCAGAGAAACTTGGTTGAGTACTGATGTAAATGGGAAATTTTCAAGCATGTGGGTTTTAAGTATGGGTATAACTTTGATATGAATGCACTCAGGGTAGTATATTGTAGCTCTAAACACATTTGTTCAAGCATGAGGTGTGTCTTATATGCTAGATTGGATGGTATGAATATGAGTGTTCGGAAATCTGGAAAAAATCACGCACAGAGTATGTGGCGATCGATCGCTACAAAGGCAGCGATCGATCGCCGAAGGCCAGTGGCCAAAACCAAAGGCAGGCGATCGATCGCCATGAATGGCACGATCGATCGCCTCGGGCCAGTGATTTCTGGCGATCGATCGCCTTGATGTAGCGATCGATCGCCAGGTGTACAACAAAGGAAAATGAAGTTTTTTGTTGGATTTTTGATAGCTACACAACGCAGGGGATAGAGTCCTGCAACACACCATATTTTGGAAAGGTACGTAAGCGACGTACGGGCATCCCAACGGTAACATGTATTTATGTTTGTCTATTTGACACATGTTAGATGCAAAGTTGTGCATTATGAGTATGATACAAGTTGTTATGCATTGTTGTTGCATATGTATGTTGTGGAATAAAGAGTGTGTATTCCACGAGTCAGGGTTATCATTGTGATGATTTTAATGCTTACCGCTTATACCGCTAAAAATGTGGAGCGGGAGGGGGGAGGCTCGCTTGCACATCGAGGCGAGGTATGCCATACGAAGCGAGGAAGAGATACCACTTGTATGAAGAAGCGAGGAAGAAGTAACGCTTGTTAAGAAAATTACGAAGCGAGGGGCATTAAAATACACTGATGATAAACTGACTAAGAAAGATTAAGATTTAAGAAGTGAAGTTATGTCATGACACTTATTTAAAGAAGCCATAATTTCATATAATGATTTGATTATGAGTTATGGTACAGGGACAACCAATGGGCGTTTTAAATGCATTGGAAATACAGGAAGTATTTATATCTATGATTATGCATTATACTTTACATTCATATTATATTGAATATGAATTATGACGTGCTCATGTGTTGGGGGTTGTCTTTGTAGGTGCATTTAATACATAGAACAAGGGTCGGGGTTGACACGTTGAGCTTTAAGGAGTGCTACAGGATTAGCAGAACATAGTTTCATTTTGTATAGTTTCTACAAGGAGTGTAGTAGAACTATAGTCTTACACGCTGTTACTAAGAAATGTAACTAATCCCTTTTGAAATTCTTTTGGTACTGTAATCTCTATAAGCTCAGGATATCAACACGATCAAACCCTCTGATGAATATGATTAGTTCTCTTAATTGCACCTTATATTGTTGATTAGATAACGGGGTCTCACATTTAGTGGTATCAGAGCAGTGGTTAGATAACCAGTGAACGAGTAAAGGGTAGCCTTTAGAAACAAGTTTGCTAAGTATTCATTGGTGGGCATGTTTATGCATGTGGTGCATATTTTTGGTATAAGTTGTTGTACTAACATGCTTTTGAATATGATTACTCTTGTTATCTAACGGCTTATGTTATGAACTACTTTTGGTATTGTTGTTAACCCCTGTATTACAGCATGGAGGCTATTAATCTGGAGAACCTCAATGAAGGGGTGGGAGATGTAGGCAGTATTAATGCTAGTATTGCTCAGTCAAATCCTCTACCGCCACCTGCTATAGGCGTGGAGCCTATCGCACAGATACTGCTACGAGAGGAGATCAGTCTGACCCAGTTCTTGAGCTATCATCCAACTCTATTTGAAGGAACTGAGACTGGGAAGCAGCCGAGGAATGGCTTGAGAGACTGGAGCAGATATTCGTATCGGCACCCTGTGCACGGATTGCCTGGCTCAGGTTTGCAGAGTTTCAGTTGGCTAAGAAGTCTTCCATGTGGTGGAAGACAACAGTTATGGAACTAAGGGCTCAGGGTATGACGGTGGATTGGACTGTATTCAGAACCCGGTTCCTTAACCGGTACTTTTCTGCAGCTGCCAGACAATTAAAGGAAGACGAGTTCACTAATTTGAAGCAGGGCGGCCTGTCAGTGTCAGATTATGCTATGCAATATTCCTCACTGTTAAGGTATGTACTTCATATCGCTGTGAGCAGTCATGCCAAGATGAGGCATTTCCTGAAGGGACTGAGGCCAGAGTTATTTGATCGGGTTCTCTCCAACAACCCCAACTCATTTGATGATGCCCTGACTAGGGCAGAGCTGGCAGAGATTGCAATTGGTGCGTACAAGGAAGATGTGCCCCCTTTCACACCACCTCAGAGACCAGCTGTTGACAGCCTGAGGCCACGAGGAGACCAGTTTAAGCCTCGTGGGGCCTCTTCATTTTCTAGATTCAGTGGGAAGAAGTCTCAGAGTCAGAAGCAAAGCAATCGGGGACCAACACAAGGGAGTAAGACAGGGGGAACAGGTGTGACCACTGTGGAGGATTTCATTTGTCACGTGACTGCCGAGGCTGTTATGTTCGTGGCAAGGTGGGCCACCTGGCTAGGGCTTGCCCCAATCGGGCAGGTCAGGCAGGCTTTGGGCCAAGTAGGCCAAGATTTGACGCCGGGACGGCACCACAAAGACAGCAGTTTGCACCTCGACCACAGGAAGGTCAGGCGGCAGGACCGCTGCAGGGTCAAGTATATGCATTGACGGGAGAGCAGGCAGAGGCGGCTCCGGAGGAGGTGATTGCTGGTATGTGCCACTTACTTACGTACCCTGCATTTATTTTAATATACAGGTGCTTCTCATTCATTTGTATCTTCTGCTTTTGTGGAGAGACACCACTTGTGTTCGTCTCCGTTGCCCATGCCTCTTATGGTCTCGACACCCACGGGGAAGCATGTGATTGCGGATCGACTGTTATCTGATTGCCTCATTTATTTTGAGGGCAATGATCTGAGGGCCGATCTGATTTTGTTGGATATGGCAAATTTTGACTGCATTGTCGGCATTGATGTGTTGAGCAGATACCAGGCAGTGGTTGATTGCCGACAAAGGATGGTGCGCTTTCTATCTGATCAGGGGTTCCAGTGGACCTTTTATGGGGACGGCTCTCGTCCAAAGATTCCAGTGATCTCAGCAGTTAAGATGTCGCGGTTGCTGGAACGCGGTCACACGGGCTACATTATTTATGCCGTGAACGTATCTGAGGAAAAGGAAGAATTGAGGATCGAGGATATACCGGTCGTGGCGGAATTCATTGATGTGTTTCCGGATGAGATTCCAGGATTTCCGCCGATCAGAGATGTGGAGTTTGAGATTGAATTACTGCCTGGAACATCAGCAATTTCCCGTGCCCCATACAGGATGGCGCCGGCAGAGCTGAGGGAGCTGAAGGTGCAGTTACAGGAACTCCTCGACAAGGGATACATTCATCCTAGTGTGTCACCTTGGGGTGCACCAGTCTTGTTCGTAAAGAAAAAGGATGGTTCGATGCGCCTGTGCATCGATTACCGTCAATTGAATAAAGTGACGATTAAGAACAAGTACCCCCTTCCGAGGATTGATGACTTATTTGATCAGCTTCAGGGCACAAAGCTTTACTCTAAGATTGACTTGAGGTCGGGCTATCACCAGATACGAGTTAGAGCCGATGACATTCAAAAGACAGCCTTTTGAACTCGGTATGGGCACTACGAGTTCTTGGTGATGCCATTCGGGGTGACGAATGCCCCTACAGTATTTATGAGCTTGATGAACAGAATATTTCAGAAGTATCTTGATCAGTTCGTCATCGTGTTCATTGACGACATTCTGGTTTATTCAAGAAGTAAGTAGGAGCATGCCAATCATTTGAGGACGGTACTTCAGATCCTCAGAGATCATCAGTTGTACGCCAAGCTCAGCAAGTGTGAGTTCGGGCTGAGCAGTGTAGCGTTCTTGGGTCATATTATCTCTCGAGAGGGGATATCAGTAGATCCCAGGAAGATAGAGGCTGTTATGGATTGGCCTGCGCCAACTTCAGTCACTGAGATCCGAAGTTTCCTTGGTTTGGCTGGGTATTATCGACGCTTTGTCGAAGGGTTTTCAAAGATTGCCAAGCCATTGACGCAACTAACTCAGAAGGGAGTTCCATTCTTTTGGTCGGAAGCTTGTGAGCAGAGCTTCCACGAGTTGAAGCATAGATTGACTTCCGCACCAGTATTGGTAATTCCCAGGGAGAACAAGGGGTTTGTTCTCTATACTGACGCATCGCTTCAGGGTCTAGGATGCGTACTGATGCAGGATAAGTACGTTCGTGGCTTACGCTTTGAGACAATTGAAGCCACACGAGACGAGGTATCCAGTCCACGATTTGGAGCTAGCAGCTATAGTGTTTGCCTGGAAGATATGGCGACACTACTTATACGGTACCTCATTCACCATCTTCACTGATCACAAGAGCCTGAAGTTCTTGTTTACGCAGGCTGAGCTGAATATGAGACAGAGGAGATGGATGGACCTGCTGAAGGACTATGATTGTGAAATCGAATACCATCCGGGAAGAGCAAATTTGACAGCCGACGCTTTGAGTCGGAAGGTGAGGAGCACATCAGAGGATGCCATGTGTCTATCAGCTATGATGGGCTCCTACTGCCATTTGGGATTTGATTATGATGTGTCTGCTTCACCGGTACAGGTATTGACCTTATTAGCCGAGCCCATTATTTATGATCACATCAGGAAGGCTCAGGAGACTGACGAGGAAGTTCAGAGATGGTTGTCAGTGGTTCGTCTGGGTCAGTCGTCGAAGTTCAGGACGGCTGAGGATGGTTCCCTGAGGTTAGGTGATCGATGGGTGGTTCCGAATATGCCTGAGTTGCGTCAGGGAATATTACAGCGAGCTCATTGCAGCAGGATGAGTATCCACCCGGGCGGAAAGAAAATGTATAAGGACTTATGCAGCCAGTTTTGGTGGAGACGAATGAAACAAGATGTCACCACATTCGTCAAGAGATGTCTGATTTGTCAGCAAGTGAAGGCGGAGAGGCAGAGGCCTGGTGGTGAGCTTAGAAGTTTGGAGATACCAGAATGGAAGTGGGAGCACGTATCCATGGACTTCGTGACCCACTTACCGAGGACTATTTCGGGTTTTGATGCCATCTGGGTAGTCGTGGACAGACTGACTAAAGTGGCTCACTTCATTTCATAATGTATGACCTTCACGTACTTGAGGATGGCACAATTATAGGTCAGAGATGTAGTGAGACTGCATGGGATCCTTGTTTCGATTGTGTCTGATCGAGATCCACGGTTTACATCTCACTTTTGGGAAGGTCTTCAGTCAGCTCTAGGTACAGAGTTGAGGTTGAGCACAGCATATCATCCCCAAATGGACGGACGGACCGAGCGTACCATACAGACGCTTGAAGATATGTTACGGGCTTGTGTGTTGGAGTTCGATACTTCTTGGCAGGACTCAGTAGCCTTAGTGGAGTTTCGTATAACAACAGCTACCAGGCAAGTATACAGATGGCTCCTTTTGAGGCCCTATATGGTAGACGTTGTAGGTCGCCTTTATGTTGGGACGACGTGGATCGCAAATCAGTCGGAGGACCAGATTTGATCCGGGAAATGGAAGAAAAGGTAAAGGTGATAAGACAGAAAATGAAAGCAGCCCATGACAGACAGGCAGCGTATGCTAATCAACGGCATCGGCCGTTAGAATTTCAGTTGGGCGACAGGGTCTTTTTGAAGATCTCAACTTTCAGAGGTGTAGTACATTTTGGGATGCGGGGAAATTTATCCCCGAGATATGTTGGGCTGTACGAGATCTTACAGCGTGTTGGTACTCTGGCATACCAATTGGCTTTACCGCCCTCTCTGTCCGGCATTCACGATGTGTTTCATGTGTCTATGTTGCGGAAGTACGAGCCAGATCCTTCTCATGTGTTGCAACCTTCTGAGGTTCAGATAGAGTCCGATGTTTCCTATGTGGAGCGGCCTATCAGGATTCTGGATCGGGCAGATCGCAGACTACGAAACAAAGTTATTCCTATGGTCAAAGTTCAGTGGGATCGTAGGGGTGTCGAGGAGGACACGTGGGAGACGGAGCGACACATGGTGCATCACTACCCGGAACTGTCTTCTGGTATGTGATTTATGTTTTGTATTATATTGGGTAAGTGCATGCTGATTTCGAGGATGAAATCTTATAAGTAGGGGAGTATTGTGATATCCCCGAAATGATTATGTGTTTTTAAACATTAATCATGTTATGAAGATTATGGTATTAATTCTTTGTGTTGAATTAATTATATTGGGGAAATTTATTTCAGGGTGCATGTGTTATATGTTGGGAATTTGGGGTTGTGGTATAATTATTTGGGGTGGGTGTTAATTGTTTTGGTGAAGCATGTTTATTTGGAAATTGAAGTATTTTATTGTTTAAATACTAAAAATATCATGTGAGGATATTTTAATACATCGTGCTAAATACCGGGACCAAAACATAACACACCAACCCACCCAACACCCAACCACCCCCTTGACCCATGCTGCCACAGCTGGCCATACCCTCACTTTCCCCACTCTTCCACTCCACCTCCATCACTCCAATCTCGCCCCATTTTTGTCCAAAAAACGTCCAGCTCCAGCTTAGCAAGTAGGAAGGTGGAGATTTCAATTTTCTTTGCAAGAAACCTTCCAAAAATCGGAGCAAAGGAGGGTGAGAAACCATGTTCTGTTCTGGGTTAATTTTTGTTTGGATTCATGTTTTTTCTTGGTGTAAAAATGGCATGCTAGCTTAGGTTTTATTAAACCTTCGATTCAAGTTCATTTATGGTATTTTTATGAAGTTCCTAACATGTTTACTTGAGCATGTTATATGTGTTATGTGGTAGATTTGTTGGCTTGAATATATGTGTTCGAAAATCTGGGTAAAAATATATGGTACCCTGTTTCAGAGAAACTTGGTTGAGTACTGATGTAAATGGGAAATTTTCAAGCATGTGGGTTTTAAGTATGGGTATAACTTTGATATGAATGCACTCAGGGTAGTATATTGTTCCTCTAAACACATTTGTTCAAGCATGTGGTGTGCCTTATATGCTAGATTGGATGGTATGAATATGAGTGTTCGGAAATCTGGAAAAAATCGCGCACAGAGTATGTGGCAATCGATTGCTACAAAGGCAGCGATCGATCGCCGAAGGCCAGTGGCCAAAACCAAAGGCAGGCGATCGATCGCCTCGGGCTAGTGAAGTCTGGCGATCGATCGCCTTGATGTAGCGATCGATCGCAAGATGCAGAACAAAGGAAAATGAAGTTTTTCTTGGATTTTTTATTTTGCTCTATGAATTGGCATCTAATATTGTGTTGTACACTGGTGTAGAGCCTTCACAGATAGCTACACAACGCAGGGGATAGAGTCCTGCAACACACCATATTTTGGAAAGGTACGTAAGCGACGTACGGGCATCCCAACGGTAACATGTATTTTTGTTTGTCTATTTGACACATGTTAGATGCAAAGTTGTGCATTATGAGTATGATACATGTTGTTATGCATTGTTGTTGCATATGTATGTTGTGGAATAAAGAGTGTGTATTCCACGAGTAAGGGTTATCACTGTGATGATTTTAATGCTTACCGCTTATACCGCTAAAAATGTGGAGCGGGAGGGGGGAAGCTCGCTTGCACATGGAGGCGAGGTATGCCATACGAAGCGAGAAGAGATACCGCTTGTATGAAGAAGCGAGGAAGAAGTACCGCTTGTTAAGAAAATTACGAAGCGAGGGGCATTAAAATACACTGATGATAAACTGACTAAGAAAGATTTAAGATTTAAGAAGTGAAGTTATGTCATGACATTTATTTAAAGAAGCCATAATTTCATATAATGATTTGATTATGAGTTATGGTACAGGGACAACCAATGGACGTTTTAAATGCATTGGAAATATAGGAAGTATTTATATCTATGATTATGCATTATGCTTTACATTCATATTATGTTGAATATGAATTATGATGTGCTCATATGTTGGGGGTTGTCTTTGTAGGTGCATTTAATACAGAGAACAAGGGTCGGGGTTGACATGTTGAGCTTTAAGGAGTGCTACAGGATTAGCAGAACAGAGTTTCATTTTGTATAGTTTCTACAAGGAGTGTAGTAGAACTATAGTCTTAGACGCTGTTACTAAGAAATGTAACTAATCCCTTTTGAAATTCTTTTGGTACTGTAATCTCTATAAGCTCAGGATATCAACACGATCAAACCCTCTGATGAATATGATTAGTTCTCTTAATTGCACCTTATATTGTTGATTAGATAACGGGGTCTCACATATTCACCCAAGCGGAGCTAAATATGAGGCAAAGAAGATGGATGGATTTACTCAAGGATTATGATTGTGAAATTGAGTACCATCCTGGTAAAGCAAACTTGATAGCAGACGCCTTAAGTCGGAAGGTGAAGAGTACTGCTGAGGATACCATGAGTTTATCAGCTATGATGACTTCGTATTGCCATATGGGCTATGATTTCAATGTGGACACGTCGTCGGTGTGAGTGTCGACCTTATTGGCTGAGCCAGACTTATTTGAGACTATCAGGGAAGCCCAGAAGTCGGATGATTCATAGATGGTCATCGATAGTACTTCGAGGTCAGTTATCAAAGTTCAGAGTGGCAGAAGATGGTTCCTTGAGACTTGGTAACCGTTGGGTAGTGCCGAGGACACCAGAGTTGTGTCAAGGGATCTTACACCGTGCTCATAGCAGCCAGTTTAGCATACACCCAGGTGAAAGAAAGATGTACAAGGACTTATGCGACCAGTTCTGGTGGAGACGCATGAAGCGTGATGTTATAACTTTTGTCAAAAGATGTTTGATCTGCCAGCAGGTAAAGGCAGAAAGGCAAAGGCCTGGTGGCGAGCTGAAGAGCTTAGAAGTACCTGAATGGAAGTGGGAGCACATATCTATGGACTTCGTGACCCATTTGCCAAGGACGACCTCTGAATTTGATGCGATATGGGTGATCGTGGATAGGCTGACGAAGGTAGCTCATTTCATCCCTTACTGTATGACTTTCACATATCTAAAGATGCCCCAATTATATGTACGGGATGTGGTGAGGTTACATGGGGTTCCAGTCTCGATTGTGTCTGACAGAGACCCAAGGTTTACTTCACATTTCTAGGAGGGTCTCCAGACAGCTTTGGGCACAGAGGTGAGACTGAGTACAGCTTATCACCCTCAGACAGACGGCCAGACAGAGCGTACCATTCAGACGCTCGAAGATATGCTGAGGGCATGTGTATTGGAGTTTGATACTCGGTGGCAAGATTCATTACTACTAGTAGAGTTCTCGTATAATAACAGATATCAAGCGAGCATTCAAATGGCCCCTTTTGAAGCTCTTTACGGACGACGCTGTAGGTCACCGTTGTATTGGGAGGACTTGACTAGTAAACCGGTCGGAGGACCGGATATGATAAAGGATATGGAAGAAAAGTTTAAGTTGATACGCCAAAAGATGAAAGCGGCCCAGGATAGGCAAGCAGCCTATGCCAATAAGAAACGACGACCGCTAGAATTCCAAGTAGGAGACAAGGTCTTCTTGAAAATCTCACCCTTCAGGGGTGTGGTCCATTTTGGTATGCTGGGGAAGTTATCTCCGAGGTATGTTGGGCCGTATGAAGTATTGCAGCGTATCGGTACATTGGCCTACTGTTTTGCTCTACCGCCGTCTTTATCTGGGATTCATGATATCTTTCACGTCTCTATGTTGCGGAAGTATGAGCCAGACCCGTCTCATGTATTACAGCCTACTGAAGTGCGGCTGGACTCAGATGTATCCTACGTTGAGCGACCAATCAGAATTCTGGATCGAGAGGATCGCAGATTACGAAGCAAGGTTATACCGTTGGTCAAAATTCAGTGGGATCGTCGGGGTGTCGAGGAGGCTACGTGGGAGACGGAGCGGCATATGATGCAGCACTACCCGGAACTATTTTCTGGTATGATTTATGTTTAGTTTCATTTTGGGTAAGTGCATGCGATTTCAAGGATGAAATCTTATAAGTAGGGGAGTATTGTGATGCCCCAAAATTAATTAATTGCAATCTGGGCATTAATTATGTTTATATGATGAATTATGTTGATAATTGATTTATGTGTTGGAAATTAATTATCATGTTGAAATGCTTAGTCACATGATAGGCGTGACCCGGGGTTGCATTTCAGGGTGCATAGTATGCATGTTAGAAATGGGGTGTTAACATGATTTATTTGTATCGATTGTTAATTATGAGGAAGATATGAATTTAGTGGAAGTTTGTTGCATTTTTTGTAAAATGCTTTTAAAATACCATGTTGGGGTATTTTATACATCATGTTAAGTTTGGGGTGCAATTTAATTAACTTATAACCCCTTTACCCCACTACACTTTATTCAACTTTACCCATCTCTTTTAAATCCCCAAATTCATCCCCAACCCTAATCCATTTGCTATTTTCGATTTTGGCATAAAGTGGAAGGAGAAATCTTCACAAAACCTTTGTTTGTGAGATTTATATTAGGATTTGGAGTCCTTAAGATGTATGGAACCCTTCCTAAAGTTTTAATGATGTTTGGTTTTGAAATGGGATGATTTTTGAAGTGTTTTATGTGGGTTTGCTTTGTGTATGTGTTGTATGTTGTTGGGGTATGATTTTTGAAGTGTTTTATGTGGGCTTTAGTGAGTTATGATGATGTTTGTGCTGTTGGAAAGTTTGGGGTTTGAAGGGTATGAGGTAGAGCTTGAAAAATGCTCAAAAATGGTGATTTTTCGATGTACAGAGATCGGCAATCGATCGCCCGTTTTTGGCGATCGATCGCGTGCCAGCAGTAGGCTCCAGAACCCTTTGGCGATCGATCGCCACTTTTGGGCGATGGATCGGTGAGGCTGGCAATCGATCGTGCCAAAAGTGGCGATCGATCGCCGAAGACACAAAAATTTGGCAACTGGCAGTGTGATCTCGCGATCGATCGGGACATCACGGTGATCGATCGCGAGACACAGAATAGTGTGTTTTTGATTATTTTGTGGGATTTTTGGATATTGGACTATAATTAGCTTCTAATATCGATTTGTATGGTTGTGTAGAACCATCACAGGTACTCACAACATCAAGGAGATAAAGTTCTCCAACTTCTCCACTTTTGGAATTAAGGTACGTAAGAAACGTACGGGCATCGGACGGTAAAACACATTCCTATACTATGACCACGCAATGATTGTATTTACGATGTTTATGATGATGATTATGATAAGAAAGTTTATGATGATGATGTTTATGATGAGTAAAGATGATATGATGTTTATGAGGATGTTTATGATGATAATTATGTTTACAAGATGATGATGTTTATAAGATGATGATGTTTACAAGATGATGATGTTTACAAGATGATGATGTCTATAAGATGATGATGTTTATGATATGATGATGATGATGATGTATGTTTAACTATGTTATTTAGAATGGTAGAGTGTTATGGTAGTTGTTATGGGAAAGCGAGGAAGGTACTTACCACTGACATAGATAGCGAGGAGATTACATCTGCTATCAAGGTGTAGCGAGGGGTAATCACAGTACCGCTATATGTCGAAGCGAGGGGGCCAATTGTTCCGCGGACATAACAAGACCAGAAACATCCCCATTTCTAAATAACATTGTTGATTATGAGCATATATGTGATGTATGATTTTAATCATTTATGTCAAGAACTAATGATTATATGTATGACTATGAAATAGGGAAAACAAAGTGGGTTAATGCGATTAACCAGGAAGTATACGTTACGATTATTTTCATGCATTTATTTATATGCCTTTATCTCTATGATGTTAAGTAATGATGTACATGCTCATGATGGGTTGTTCCTGTAGGTACGCTTTTGGACTGAAGGGCTAAGGGTCGGGTTGAGGCTGTGAGCTAAAAGGAACATAAAAGAATATAGGATACAAGATTTTGATAGTCTCTACTCTAGGATTAGTGTAAACCTATAATGTTAGCATTCGTTTTGGGAATGTAATTATTAAGTTTTGAAATTTTATTTTTGGCCTGTAATTCTATTAGCTCAAAGCTACAACCGAAACCCTAAGATGTTATTAATGCATGTTTAGTCCATAATACGTGATTATGATGATGTTAAGGTAGGAAGACCCTACAATATTGATGTTTAGCACTTCATAAGTGATAAGTATTATGTTTGCGTTCTCTTCTTCTTGCTCGTCATAATGGTTTACGAATTCGCCAACCGTCCCATCTCTTCTATTCTTACATTCTGCTTCAAACCAATCTTTAAGTAACATGAGCATGCATACGAATCAACAGAGAGACTACTTCTGTATTCTCCAATAATTCGGCCACATGTTGAGAATGCAGATTCAGAAATCGACGCTTGAAGCTTGTACCGCATACGTCTCTAGCCATTTTGGCTAAGATATGGAATTGTGCCGCATTTGACTTCCACCATTGTAACACGGCGAAGTTGTCTTCCGTTGATAATTCAGATAAATTTACAACTCAGTCAACGTGCTAGTAGAAGGTCCTTTTCCCTTAAGTTTTCTCCTGCCCAGCATCCTAAGCAAATTGATGCACCCACTTTTAGTTTGAGCTTGGGGTTGTTCTTCAGTAGGCCTTTGTTGTGATGATTCACTTGCCTGTTGATTATAATACAATTGAAACATATTTTGGAGAGATTGCATTGTAGACGTCTTTTGATCGTCAACAACCTTCACCAAAAATTTAGCATAATATTCAAAAAATATCTCAAATTAAGATAAACATTGACTAGGATCTAGCAATGTTGCGATGCAGTGCACGTGTGGATTTGTTCCCAATATTTTATAAATTTAGTTTCCATTGCACTAACAAAAGCATGCAAGTCATATTCATCTCTAAATTCTATAAACTTACCAAACATATTAAATACTAATGGAAGAAAATAAACAGAAGTTGGATAAGTAAAACCGGAGAAGCGTTCCGTCGCTTCTTTGAAAGTACCTAACAATGATACACAATTTTCAACAAATTCCCAATCCTCATTAGTCAAATAAATACTATCATCGCTATCAGACATTTGATATGAATTATAAAATGGAGTTAAATTCTCTTTGTAAGGTAACATAGCATTCAACATATTGTACAACGAATTCCACCTAGTTTCTATTGGTGATGGAAAAAGAAGATGCTTTAAACCATTAGATAAACATAATTGTTTCCAATCGCGCTTTACATGGCTCGTGTGTAACCATTTAGCGCAGTATTTCATCTTCTCAATACATGCTGAGTGATTGTCCTCATAACCAACTTTAACAGCCAAATTAATCACATGGCACATCTAACATGAAAAAAATACCATCAAGCATTGGTTTCAGATAAGTCTTTAAATCGCGCATCACAGCATTGTTATTCGCAGCATTGTCTAATGTGATTGAAAATACCTTATCCTGAATTCCATAATGTCTACAAGTGTTGAATACATATTTAGCAATTACATAACCAGTATGTGCACAATCTAACCCATCTAAAGACAAAATCCATTTTTGCATACACCAATTATCATCAATCTAATGACAAGTGACAACAAGATATGAATCTGAATTTACATTTGTCCAAATATCGGTTGTTAAGCTAACCCTACAAGGCAAACTAGAAAGATGTTAACTTTCTATATTCAACAAATACGCCCATACAATTTCTTTTCAGTGTGTGCCTGAAAATATGTTATAAACATGGGTTGTATAGACGAAACAAATTCAATAAAACCAGCATGTTCAGCTTGTATAAAAGGTAGTTCACATCTAATCACATATCTAACAAGTGACCTACGGTTAATTTTAGCATTTAAAATAAAATTCGTGTCAGTGAGAACATGTGGGGTCCTCGTTACTTAATCCATTATGTATCATGTTAACATACATATGTGAGTCTGAATTAAGTAATAACAAGCACTGATTAAGAGTATCGTACTAGTTAAGTTGTTACAGGGTTTATAAAAACCTATCCACTACACATCATAGGTACAAACAACAACCTACTACAATATAAAAGGGTTCAGCTCGCAGCGGAAAATGACTGACATCCCGTCCTCCCACATCTACGAGTCCCTACAGAAACATTCACACAACGTGAGTATAGATAAACAGCTATCTCAGTGCGATATCAAAACACAATATCAATGATAAAGTAATAATAATCATATCCAATGTGAATGCTCTGTCTCATGCATCAACAAATGCAACTATGTCATGACATGTCTCAACAATCACCCTATTATGACGAGCCCAATATGATATGCCTATTCAGCTCAATATGTCAGTGGAACCACATCACATCTTCATATTAGCAGCACATATCATAGTACCGTACTCATCTGTGATAATAGCCAGAGCATATACCCAAACTAGGCGTATATCTCTCAAGCCAAAGCATATATAGTATATCTATCGTGGCAACCATCCCATCCAAAGCATATACCAAACCGGGCATATCTATCAAGGCAATGATCTTACCAAAGCATATACACATATCTATCAAGGCATCCATCCCAATCATATGAAATCCATGTATGTACATGCATATGATACTACCAATCATATGACACAAAGCTAACATAAATCATATGATATCAAAACCATAACATCATCATCACATAATATCTATACTCCGTACGTCAACACGTACATGTACTGCGACACAAACAATTTAAATTAGGCGTCACTGGCTAATTGCCTCGTTGTCCCGTCCCTTGAGATGATGCTACAACAATGCCAACAATGTATCATGTTATCATAGGCATTAAAATCAAATTCTAGAAAAATATAACATTTTTCAACATTCTGGCTCTGGCGATCGATTTCATGATTGTAGGCGATCGATCGCCTAAAGTTTTGGTCCTAGGCGATCGATCTCTTAATTTCACGCGATCGGTCGCCTCCCCTTTGGAAAACATACTGCCTCAAGGCGATCGATTGCCACATGAAGCGATCGATCGCTCAATGCACCGCCACTCTCATGTTTAGCCACAGGCGATCGATTGCCTCAAACGTCGCGATCGATCGCCTCCTCTGTTTTCAGAAAAAAAACATGGCAATTTTTGAGCTTATCTTCCTAGCTCTTCTCCTATAACTCGAATTTAACCATTTCAACATGTTTCTTGCAATTTCTAGGAACATATTAACATGTTTCTATCATCATAGAATCCAATTAATAGCATATAAACATGATATGATTCTTCACATGAACATTTGATATTCCACTTCACATACATCAACACCAATTACATAATTCAAGTATAAAACCATGAATTCCTTACCAAGATATGAAGAAATCACTACACACAACTTCCTAGCTCAATTCACAAGTGAATCCCAAGCTCAAACCAAAAAGAACTTGAAAGAGATGGAGAGGAGCTTGTGTAGTGTTTTTGTAGGTGAAAGATGAGAAACTATGTGATTCTCCTCCCTAAATCACTTGATATAAGGTCATTAGCTCCCTAAATCACTTGATACCATGTCATTTGGAGTTAATGACATGTTAAGTAACATGTACATGAAGATGAAATCCAAATTCAAATGCAACTCCAATTCAATTAAATTCACATGCATATTCAAATGCCTACTAGTTCATGTTGCTTGATATGTTACTATTCAAATCATTATACACCATGTTTCATTCCTTGCCATATATCATTTCATACATGTATTAATTCATTCTTGGTTCCACCCGAACCCCCATTATCATACCGCCATTTGATATAATTACACCATAATCATATCATATGTGTATAAAACAAATCGAGGCATTACAGAACATTAATTCTCGGCCTAATGGTTGTAATGTTGTATCATCAAATTTATGTTTTTTTACTAAGTGTTTTTTAAATGTTCAAGTGCCTCCACTGGAACCACCAGCTTTATATGAATATTGCATTTTACATAATTTACATATTACAAAAGATTCATTAGTACCTTCTTTAACCGAGTTCAAAGTGATCTCATATCTTACTTCTTTTGGCACAAGTCAGTTGTCTACTTGCTGCTGTAGTGGCTCCGGATGACTCAACTTGTTGTCTCTCTTGGGCTTGGGCAGCAGGAGGTTCGACAGGTTGTTCGGGTTGTTGCGGTTCGACATTCATAGAGGAACCACCAACATTGAGATCAACAAAAAATCATAACTCTCATTTAACTCAGGTATTGGTACAGGCAAATTCATTGCCGAAGATGAACTCAGTGATAGACGACCTGGGACGAGACCCCGACTGCGACCCCAGCTACGACCAGCGTCGCTGCTAGATGAAGATGCCATTATTATATAAGAAAATTGTAGATAACACAATTGAGAGGAAAATATGAGATTGAAGTATAGAATTGTGAGATCCGGGGTGGACCGGAACAAGTTAGTCCGGTTCCGATTTCGGACCGGACTAACCGGTCTGGTTCCGGGCCGGGTCCGGATCGACCCGACCCGATAAGCACCCCTAATAAACATTCCAAGAAAGCTTACACTGGTGCAGCTTTATTCAGGGAGTGCACTTTAAAAATTTCCAATAATCTTATCCTATGCATTATGATTTTGTATATTGTTATGATTATGATTATCGTTTTGGAATATGCTCACCCCGTGTGGGGGGCCGTTTTCTGTTGAAATAGGTAAAGCATGTACAAAGTTATTTTAGGAAGTAAGTCGGAGCTAATGATACTGCTCTTGGAAACATGGTACAAGTATTGGTTGAGGGAACATCTTACTTATGCATTTAGAATTGTATCCAATTATTCGTTTCTCAAATGTGAGCACCTTGATGCATGTAAGTGTATAAGAGTGTTGAAGTTCTCTTTTCATCTAGTCGATTTAAGTGCATCTTATTTTGAAGAAAATGTGATATACGACTTTAGAGATTGTAAATGTATTATGCTTATTGTCCGAGGAGTTCTGGTGCAGATGTGATTTTATTTATTTTGGGTAGTACAATTTACGGGGAGACTCTGTCCAATTTTTTATAAAAGTAACACCGATGTGAAGCATGTAGTGAGAATTTTAAAGAATGAATTTTTATATACACACATGATGTCATAAACGTATTATTGTTGTCATTGGACGTTGGGGCCTTACAGATTATGTGTAGCTAGTTTTCATTCTTGTTTGAGGAAGACAATACCTTGGATTTATTAAGCTTGAGGAGACTCTTATGCTTTTATTTATCAATTTTATTGGATATCAATGTTTTCTTATGCTTTGTTGATATGATTTGTGTTGGATTATTGGATTGACAACCTAGTAATTTACATATAATCTATTGCTAATTAGACATCAAATAAGAAATTGTTTGAATAATCTAATTGAAGAAGCGCCTAAGACTGACAATTTTGCGCGTGTGAATTTATTAAGTTCTTAGGGAAAATAATTGACTAAATTTATATAAACCACATGTGTTTATATTATTTAGATTCATCACTCACTAGTTTTCATGTTATCATGATTTTAATCTTGAATGCGCATATATAGATTGATTGATTGATGAAAGTTAAATTAGAACGCGTGTGCTAATTGACTAGGAATAAGGTGAGGAAGGGATTATATTTCCAATTGATGAATATTCAATTAAAATTGAGACTTATGTGAATCGATGAAATAGATGATAATATCCAAGCTATAGTTGACCGATACCAAGAATCGCTTTCAATAGTTTAATCATTTGTTTTTTATTTTATTAGTTTTAATTCACCCACAACCCATTTTTATTTTACTGCTTTTGTTTTGATTTTCACTAACACAAAGAAAAACACTCCTCGTGGAATCTATCCCTACTCACACTACTACATTATTGTTATCAATCTTGAGGATTGAATGAGGTTAATTTGGGCTTACACGACAAATGCACACCAAGTCTGGGTGAGCATACCAATAACACAATCTCACAATTCATAATTTACAGAAGATAAAGCTGTAAAGTCAGAAAGTACTCATTGTGTGTACTATTACCGTATGAGATCTCACATGTTGTTCATGTTCTCTGTTAGGATTGGAGTAGTGTTTAGAGGGGGGCGCGGGGGGGGGGGGGGGGGGGGGGGGGGGGGGCGGGGTTGAATAAACACTAGACTCAAAATTCGATTCTTCTTTGTTACTACAGACTGTTAGGTATTGCAGTAGCTTCTCAATTAGTTGCAAGTCAGCAGACACTGATGATAGTGCGGAAGACATCTGCTGGACTTGTGAGTAGTAATAAATGAATGATAAATTGTAGTAAGTAAACGACACAAGAATTGTTTCTGGAAGGTCGAAGCACAACACTTCTTCGTCTCCCCTTCTTCCTTTGCAGGAATGTTACACTAGAAGACTTTGGTTTACACTTTACAGTATACAACCTCCTTAGGCACTCATACAGCTTGGCCTAAACTCCTAGAAATCATAACTTTCTAAATTGTTTACAACATATTTTATAACACTCAGACGAGATATAAAACTATTATGCTTCGAGTGTTCTTTGAGCAGCAGACTCAGTTGTATTTAATTTTTCAAGATCACAGTAAGGGTTCTTCGCTGCTCTTGCTGAAACTTCAAAGTATCTTAATGAAGCGATTAGCTTGAAGTGATTTGCGTCTTGTGTTTGATCAGATGGTTCAGCTAACATCTTCATTATTCACTTCGATGTATTTATAGACCTAGTGGTCTAACGTCAACTTTTCTATAATTGGAAGAACTTGCGTGAGATTAGTTTCCTGTCTTTATTCCAAATTCTGTTTGTCTTCTTTCCAATTTTGTTAAACAACGGCTCTTTTATTTTGACGCTAATGGTGGCGCTGATATTGCAAGGTACGGCGCTTTGAAGAGATCGATCGCATGGAAGAGGAGATCGATCGCCTTTGGACAGAAAGTTGAGCAACAAATTACACGCTGCAGCGATCGATCGCAAGCATGAGGCGGTCGATCGCCAAACCCTACTGGAGCCAAGCGATCGATCGCTATAAAGAGGCGATCGATCGCCAGAAGAGATTCCCCAAAAAAATAAATCCAGCGATCGATCGCTGGTCTGAGGCGATCGATCGCTAGGTGAGTTTTGGAAATATTGGGAACTTGATTTTTTTACCATCTTGGATAGATATTACCTACAATATCAGATTCCCACCATCTTTGGACAAAATTGGGGGCTTTAAATCAGATGAATAGTCATATTTTGAAAGGACCAACATAGTTTAGACATTAGATTTTATTTTTCTCTCAACTTTTGAAGAACAACTCGAAGAACGAAGACGGAAGCGACACTCCGGAATCGTTCTTCGTTTTAGTAACTATGTCTTTTATTAGTTTGATGTTTTCTAGGGTAGATTTTATTGTTTTTGATTTGATTGTGCAAGGCTAAACACTTTGATTCTTGGTTGAAGGAAGACAATACCTTGGATTTAATGTTTTTCATGAGATTGATGTTCTTATATTTATTTTTATTGAGTATTATATGCTTTTCTGATGATTGTTGTGTCATGATTATAAGATTGGCCATCCAATATTTTTACATGCAATCTAATGCTTGGTCTTTGAAGCAACTAAGATTGATAATTGCCTGCTGTTGGTGTTGTTTAATTCTTAGGAAAAACACGTAACTAGATTAAACATAGACGCTTGGATTATGTTGCCTAGGTTCATCATTCTTACTAGAATTGAAAGCTATTGTTAATATCAATCTTAACTGCTATTGTTTTGATCGATATAACGATACGGGTTAATTTAGAAAGTTTGGGCTATTTTAACTAGGCATAAGGTAAGATAAGAGTTGAATCTCTAATGATGAATATTCAAGTAAAAATTACATCTTTTGTGATAATCGATGATTGAATGCATAAAACCTAGGTGAAGTCGACTGAAAACCAAGAATCACTTTTCTCTTATAATTTTAATCACTTTAGTTAATTTTTGCTAATTAGTTTAATTTATAGACTTTGCTTAGTAGTGGTAATAAATTCAAAAAATCCATTTTTACTATTTGTTTGCACAATTGACACGAAAGAATACATCCTTCCCTGTAGGATCGATCCCTACTCACGCTACTACAAGGGTTAATTTGGGCGTACACGATAAGCGCTACCATGCTTCCTCACTCGCACTTGGAGAAAAAATTGAGGATGCAAAGAAAACACTGTCCGAGCAGCTGGCGAATATGCAGGCAGCCTTCGCTTCACAAATACAGGACTTGAGCAATAGGTCTCCCAACTGTTCCTCACTCTACTCGACGTCTACCGGAGCCCAACATACTTGCTCACTCTCACCGACGAGAACCGGATCCAGCACAAAGATCGTCTGCTGCTGCTGAAGAATTGAGTCGGTCAAGACCTCTTTCCCAGCCACGGTCTCGTAGTCCACGACAACATTCTACTGACACACCCTCTTCCACCCATGACTACTCCAAGCATTGGTTAGGGAGAAAATAATAACATTTCTTTGTCTTCTTTTGTTATCTCTTATTTCTTTATTATAACTCTTGATGATTATGTCATTTCTTGTATATCTTTATCTGCATTACTTTACACGTGACATGACGTCTCATATCACAACTTGCTCATTTTTCACTATAAATATCATGCTATCTCTTCCACTCAATGCACATTTGATGCAATGTATAAAAAAATGATTTTGTCTCAATCATACTCGTTCAGTGTGATCAAATACATTACATGTATTTGTGATCACCAGTACTGAAGCATTTCTAACCTTATCCTCTGTCAAGGTATACTCTATGGTCTGTTAGGAACCCAAAAATAACTGTCTGGTATTACCCTTGATCTGGAGGTAACTAAAATACTGCTATGGCTGCATCTGCTCCTGAGCACGTAACGGAATCAACTCAATCATCATCAAGGATATCAAATAAGTGGATAGATCTATATGATATGCCCATGAATCATCTATGTATCATATGACATATGCAACTCAATATGTCATGTAATCTCATGTGAAAGTCAATACATATCATGTAATTCACATAAGAAAATCAATTATCACATATAATCAAGTATTTGCCAGATGTCATACATGTCATACATTAGCAACGTACCTTAGACCAAAGCTAATCTACCGAGTACCCCTCGAATCAACCCCATAATCTATTAACCTGATCATATAAATTCGAAAATGACACTAAGTGTACAAGTAGTGCATTGAATCCAATTTAACTTCTCAATTTGATCCTTAGCAATTTTCTTAAATATTCAACTGATCCATTTTCGTAGAAAAATCACTATGAATTCATACGACATTAAAACGACTCGATTTTAGTGCTCAAAGTTCAAAGACTCAAAATACTACATTTAATCTATTATGATGTCAAGCTGGTTCCTCCATTTGAAAATGGTTTGAGCACTAAACACGTAGCATTTTAAACTTTGTTTTCCAGCTTGAGCAATATTAGTAAAAATACTATAACGTTCCGTTTCAAATCCAAATTGAGTGATTCTAGTGGCAAATTATAGACAACTTGAATCCCTGCAATTCCTATTTCTAGACATTTTTCGAATTTCTAGCCAAAAATGCTCAGGAATCCGAAGAACACACTGCATAGGTATTTTCGCCCATCATATTTTCTTAGTGGGCTTGGAGTCCAACTAGCTCATTATAGCCCTGGGTGAGGGTCCAGCCGACCTCATGATACTAAAGGTAGCTCATAATTGCATTATATTCAACCCCCAAGATATTCGTCTCGTGATTGGGATAACCCTAGGGAGGCAGGCCAATTATGCCTTCTCACGTCAAACTAACCCATCCCACGGATGGTAATGGCAGCCAATAAGACGGTGAGGAATCTTAAAGATTAGCAGAACCACATCCATAATTAAGTGACAGTTAAACACACATCTTTCTCACACCAGATCCCCCCACGAGGGTGAGACATGACATCATGACACACGTGTCTCATGGCTTAACTGTTGATGGAAGACAAGAAGCAGCAAATCCATTTGGACTCCCTTCACAGTTTGATATTAAATTTTGAATCATATTCAAAAGAGGGATTTAATTATAATCTCATCTAGTGCTTGTTTGTTTGTTGCCTAATTCATGCAACTATGTCTTATTTATGCAGTGTCAAACGTACAAACAAACATTTATCATACATCACATGCATAATAAAAATAAATATGGACGATTACTACATTTTCGTAATTGATCCACGTGAGCCCTATGTGGATCACATGTCTGTCTAAGGTGTGCAGGTACGCAATGCAATCCTATTAGATTTATGTCTTGATTCTTGGTGCTCCATCTTTGATCTCGATCACCCACTAATTCTAATGATTTTAGATTTAAATCATGGAAGTAAGAGAATATGGATACATTCCGGGATGAGATACATCATAAAATAGAGATAGCAGACTTGCAAGCAAGATAACCAAAATCAGAATATAATGAAACAATAAAACCTAAGCACTCACCTAAACACATTGGTCGAGGACCGTAATCATCCACCATGCAACCACATCATATGTAATTAAACATTAAACTAAACAACTACATCATATGTAATTGTACTCACTTTTATCTTCATTTTGGTAGTCGTTTGTCATGTTTGGTTAAGTTCTGAGTTGGATTGGATATTTAGGAATTTTTGAATAAATATTTAAATTCATGTTTTTGGTGTTTTTATTGAATTTAAATGGAGTATTTGAAGTAGTGAATGTGTTGGGGGTGTTGGATTTGAATTTGGGTGTGAAAAACACCATGAAGCAAAACAAATTTGGAAAATCACAGGTCACGATCGATATTGGCATAGCGCCGATCAATCTCTGCATAATGCTGGAAAATAGGTGACAATAAACAGTACCTGCGATCGATCGCGAGGAGGCATGGGATTTTGGCGATCGATCGGCACTGAACGACGATCGATCGCGGAGGTTTGAAATTTGGCATATTGTTCTCGCAATCGATTGCGAGAAAACGACGATCTATCGCGGCCCTATTTAATTTTTTATATTTGTTTTAAATGTTGGGATTTTGGAATTGGGGTTTGTTTTGTAGATTTTCAGGATGATGTCTACATTCCAATGGAAATATTACACATTTTAAAATGATGTGGCATGAATTGAACTGTAGTCGGTTATGTACTACTCGTTCGAGTTAATCGATAACTCATTGAACGTATGATAAAATGGGATGTCTTGAGTAGTATACATAGTTCAATATTTATGATTAATCAACGTGTTTGGATGATGTAATTGGAGGTTGAGTACATGCTTGAGAATGTGGTTGTGTACTTATAATTGATTGTGAGTTATTAACTGTGTACATCAAATAATTCACTGGATCTCGGGGTAAAGGCAAGTATTAGCTCTTGCCATTGGATTATATAGCACGTATAATGTACGAGCATAGTTAAATATATTATTGCCATTGTTAGATGAATACTCTATGCTTGTTGCAATGAGTTATTGCATATTGTGAAAATCGAGCGAGCAATGAGCATGGTGTAGTCGTTGTTGAGCGAGCATTGGTTATGATGCCGCCGCTGTTGAGGGTGCGAGAGGTTAGAGTGCAGCCGTTGTTGAGCGAGCGAGATGATACGATGTGATGCAACTATGAAATCATAAATTGAGATTATGTGATTTTTTGTAAATCATTAGTGTAATGATTTAGTTATACCTGATTATAGGATTGACTGTTTAAGCATGGAAATAGTTAAACAATGTAACGATTAACTGAATTTGGGAGTTTGGTGATGTTGGTTATTGTTAGAACAGAAACATCATGTGAGATCCCATATGGTAATGATACACACAGTGAGTACTTTCTGACTTTACAGCTTTAAATTCTGTAAATTATGAATTGTGAGATTGATGATTTGGAGATGGTATTATTGCTCACCTCGTGTGGTGGCTGTTTCTGTTGGAACATGTGGAATAGGTATATCATTGGCTCTGGAGTTGTTCCGTGATCATAATTATGGTTTAAGGTGGTGAGGGCCTTACACCCGTTGTGGGGGCTGTCATGTCTTTGTTGTGTGGGCATGACATGTATTGTAGGTGTGATATCCCCGAAATAATTAATTGTAAATTGGGCATTAATTATGTTTATGTGATTAATTATGGTGATAATTAATTTATGTGTTGAAATTAATTATCTTGGTGAAATGCTTAGTCACATGGTGTGCGTGACCCGGTGGTGCATATCGGAGTGCATGTGATGCATGTTGGGAAATTGGGGGTTATTATGGTTGATTGTGGTAATTAATAATTATTTGGTAAAGCATGGTTGTAATTGGGATTTTGGTGCATTTTGGTAAAATGCTTTTAAAATATCATGTTGGGATGTTTTATACACCATGGTAATTGTTGGAGTGCAATTTTAATTAAAACCCATTTAATACCCCAACCCCCACTATACCCATCACTTTACTAAATCCCCAACCCACTCTCCCCAACCCTAACTCTCACCATTTTCGATTTTTGTCATTAAGTGGAAGGGAAATCTTTGCAAAAGTCTTATTTGTGGGATTTATTGTGAGATTTGGAGTCCCCAAGAGGTATGGATACCTCCTTGGTATTTTTATGGTGTTTGGTTTAGTTTTGATATGGTTGTGGATGGTTTTGAAATAGGTTTGTTTTGGGTTGGTAATGTTTTGGTTGGGTGTTGGATTTTTGGTTGTTTTAAGGTGTATTTTGAAGGTTTATAATGTTTTCATGTTGTTGGTTTGAAGGTATGAGAGTTGGTATGGTTTGGGAAGAAATTTTGGAGCAAAAATGGTGATTTTTTGGGGAACAGACATTGGCGATCGATCGCGCGCGGGCAGTGCGTGATCGCCCAAAAGTGGCGATCGATCGCCAAAGTCAGAAAAATTGAGAAGCGGGCAGAGAGGTCTCGCAATCGATCGGCCCCTCGCAGCGATCGATCGCGAGACACAAGATTTTGTGTTTTTGGATATTTTTGTGGGATTTTTGGTATTGGACTATTATTGGCTCCTAATATTTATTTGTGTGAATGTGTAGAACCATCCTAGGTGGCCATACAACTTAGGAGATAAAGTCCACGACACAACACATTTTGGGACTAAGGTACGTAGCGAGACGTACGAGCATTGAACGGTAAAATTTAATTATTACGCTTTGAGTTGGTTATGCATTATGGTTGCATACATGGTCAAAGTTATGCATTGTGGTTGCATACATGGTTTGGATATGCATTATGGTTGCATGTATATATATTGGATACATTGGTGCATGTGATCGTGAGTCGAGATTATATTACATTGATGAAGAATACTTGTCGCCTTCATGTCGAAGCGATGATAGAATACTTGCCGCTGTCATATTATAGCGAAGAATATTTGCCGCAAATATGCAGAAGCGAAGGATAATGCCGCTGTCATATTGTTGCGAGGGGTATTATGCCGCTAATATGTCGAAGCGAGGGGTATTAATGCCGCTGTCATGTAAACGCGAGGGGTATTATGCCACTGATATAATAAGACTGGAACTGGCCATTGGTATACATGGAATGGATGCATGTCATGACATACATTATTGGTATTATAATCCATTGATTATGATTATGGTACAGGGACAACCAAGGGAGCTTTTAAATGTGTTAAATACAGGAAGTGAATCGTATTTACGGTTTATGCATTTGAATTACAATTATATTATTATGAATATGATTTATATACATGCTCATGGTTTTGGGGTTGTTCCTGTAGGTACTTTTGGGCGGACGGGCTAAGGCGGGTTGATGCGGTGAGCCAGTGAGGAGTGCTTTTGGCATAGCAGGCTTAATTCTTTTGTATAGTCTCTACTCTAGGAGTAGTGTAAAACTATAGGATTAGCATTCAATTGGCTGGGAATGTAATTAATCCCTTTTGGAAATTTTATTTTGGCCTGTAATCTTAACGGCTCAAAGCATCAACACAAACTTTATATTCTTAGATGCATGTTTAGCTCTATTACGCCTTTAATCACACTTAAGGAACTAGGGTCCTTACATTAATGGTATCAGAGCAGTGGTTAGAGAACCCGGGAATGAGTGAAGGGTAGCCTTAGCATGGTTGGCTAGGTGTTTGCATTTGGGCATGTTTATGCATGTGGTGCATATTGGTGTATAAACTGTTATACTAACATGCTTATTATCGTTCATGTTATCTAACGGTATAACATATATATTGTTTGGAATTGTTGTTAACCCTTGTATTACAGCATGGCGGCTATGAATTTGGGGAACCTCAATGAAGAGGTGGATGATATTGGAAGCGTGAATGCTAGCATTGCTCAGACAAATCCTTTACCTCCACCTGCTGTGGGCATGGAACCGGTTGCTCAGTGTTTATTGCCAGGGGAGCTTAGTCTGACTCAGTTTCTGACCTTCCACCCGCCCATGTTTGAGGGAACCGAGACAGGGGAAGAGGCCGAAGAGTGGCTAGAGAGATTGTAACAGATATTTGTGTCCGCTCCTTGTGCTAGGATGACTTGGTTAAGGCTGGCAGAATTCCAACTGGCAAAGAAGTCTTCTATGTGATGGAAGACGACTGTGATGGAGTTGAGGGCCCAACGTATGGTGATCGACTGGACTTTATTCAGAACTTGGTTTCTAAACCGATACTTCTCGGTTGCGGCTAGACAATCAAAGGAGGATGAATTCACGAGCCTGAAACAAGGGAGCATGACAGTCTCGGACTATGCCATGCATTATTCATCATTGTTGAGGTATGTTCCCCATATCGCAACAAACGGGCATGCCAAGATGAGGAGCTTTTTGAAGGGGCTACGACCGGAACTATTTGATCGGGTTATTTCCAACAACCCGACATCTTTTGATGATGCGCTTGTTAGAGCGAAGTTGGCAGAGATAGGGGTGAGTGCTTATACTGATGCCGTGCCCACACCAGTTCCATCACAGAGATCTACATCTGAGAATCTAAGGCCCCGGGGAGGATCTTTTAAGTCACGGGGGACTTCTTCTTTTTCCCGGTTTAGCGGAAGGCGACCGGATGGCAGGAAGCAGGGGGACCGGAGGGGTGTTGCATCTACTTTTGGAGGACCTAGTAGAGCTGGAGATGTTAAGTGTCACTTTTGCGGAGGGCCGCATTTGATGCGTGATTGTTCTGTATGCTACATATGTTGCAAGCCGAGCCACATTGCTCGGCGTTCTCCCAATCGGGAAGGACAGATGGATCTTAGGGAAGGTCGAGGGAGGTTTTCTAGTGGGACGGTACAGCAGAGGCAACCGATGGTACCTCGGCTTATGGGAGGACAGGCGATGGGGCCACCTCAGGGACAGGTCTATGCACTGACCAGGGAGCAGGCCGATGCAGCTCCAGAGGAGGTGATAGCTGGTACGTGCCTTTTATTTACATATTCCGCCCAGGTGCTTTGCACTTTTTTGTGTCTGCGGACTTTGTGGAGAGAATCATATGCGCACGTCTCCGTTGCCCATGTCTCTATTAGTATTGACACCCACCGGAAGGAAAGTTGTTGCTGATCAGTTTCTGATGGACTGCCTCATTTATTTTGAGGGCGACGAGATAAAGGCAGATTTTATTGTATTGGGTATGTCAGATTTCGATTGCATTGTGGGCATCGACATTCTGCACAGATATCAGGCAGTGGTAGATTGTCGGCAGAGGACAGTTCGGTTCAGATCTGTTTTGGGAATGCAGTGGACTTTCTATGGCAACGGTTCTCGTGCAAAGATTCCGTTGATTTCGGCAATCAAAATGTCCCAATTATTGGAACGTGGACACTCGGGCTATCTTATTTATGCTGTGGACACGACGGGGAAGAGCAAAGAGTTAAGAGTTGAGATTGTACCAGTGGTAGCTGTAAGGACCCTAATCCTTAAGTGCGGAATTAAGGCATAATAGAGTTAATAACAATGATCAGAGTATAATAAACAAGTGGAGCATATGAGCTTAAGCATTTACATGCCAAAATAAAGGACTACCAAAAGGATTAATTACATTCCAATCAATGAATGTGTTCACTATAGTTTTACGCTACTCCTAGAGTAGGCACTATACAAAAGAATCCTGTCCTTTCATCTACCAAAGATGCTCTTGAAGCTCACTGTCTCAACCCGTTCAAGCCCTTCTATCATGCCAAAAAGGTACCTACAAGGACAACCCCCAAACATGAGCAATAATAATCATTCATATTCAACACAATATGAAGCTAAAGCGTAAATGCATAATCAATATAAAACACTTCCTGTTTTTTTTCCATGCATTTCAAACGCTTCCCGTTTGGTTGTCCCTGTACCATAACTCATGAGTATAATCAACAGATTATTTTTAATGGCCAAAACATGTCATGACATCATATACCATCTCAACTGTACCACATATTGGTCACCATTCCCTAGTCTGTCCATCACAGTGTATTTTAATGCCCCTCGCTTATATTCATATGGGCGGCATAGGATAACCTCGCTACAATGGACATGCGGCGCTCCCACCCCTCGCTTCACAGAGAGCGGCAAATACCCTTTCCTCGCCCCATATGACAACCACGCTCACATGTGACATGCGGCGCTCCCACCCCTCGCTTCACATTTAGCGGAACCAATACAAAAAGCGGCAAGCATTAAAATCATCAAAGGATGACCACGACTCATGGGATGTGCATCCAATAATCATAATATGCACCTATCATCAATATGCATAAATTACCATGTATATGCATCCACAATGCAATACCTCATATGGCATAAATCAACATGTATATGCATCCACAATGCAATACCACATATATACTCGCATCCACAATGCATAAACAATGAGTATATAAAATACATGTTACCGTTGGGTGCCCGTACGTCCACTACGTACCTTTCCAAAAGTAGAATTGGTCCGGCTTCAATTCCTCGGTTGTGTTGCTACCTGGGATGGTTCTACACAATCACACAACCCCATATTAGAAGCCAAATAATAGCCAAATACCAAAAATTTGACAAAATAAACCATTTTCCAAAATTCCACAGGCGGCGATCGATCGCTTCCCATAGGCGATCGGTCGCCTCAAAATTATCACTGTGGCGATCGGTCGCCCCAAACATGGCGATCGATCGCCATCCCTTTGAAAAACCTACTGCCTCTCGGCGATCGGTCGCCCCATTTTAGGCGATCGATCGCCTAACACGTAAAAAGTCTACTGCCTCTTGGCGATCGGTCGCCTCTTTTCAGGCGATCGATCGCCTCGCACAGACATGCGTTTTTCTGCCATTTTTGCACCCAAAGTCCTTCCAAACCATTCCAACATTTATACCAACCAACCAACAACATAAATATCAACATAAACCACCAAAATACACCTTAAAACAACCATAAATCCAACCATTAACCAAAACCACAACAACCCACACAAACCCATTTCAAAATCATTAAAATCAAACCAAACTCAAACAAAACCTTACAAAATTAAAGCATGAGGTACCCATACCTCTTGGGGATCTCAAATCACCCAAAATGCTCCACAAATCAAGATTTTTGAAAGGTTCCTCTTCCACCCAAGGCTTGAACTCGAAAATTTGGAGGGGAAGGGTTTGTGGATTTGATTTGGTAAAGTGAAATAAGAGTGGATGGGGTGGGGTTGGGTATAAAAGGTGGGTTTTAATTAAAATGCATACCAACAATTCCATGGTGTATAAAACACCCCAACATGATATTTTTCAAAGCATTTACTCAAAATGCACCATAATATCAATTAACACATGATTCCTCATAAATTGCTAACCAAGGCAAATAAATCATGCTTCCCATAATATTTACCCAACATGCACCACATGCACCCTAAAATGCAATCCCGGGTCACCCCTTACTACATGACCATGCATTTCCACATAAGGTAAATAAATCCCAACACATAATCAATTACCACATAATTAATCATGTAAACATAATTTAAAGCTAAATAGCAATTAACCATTTCGGGGATGTCACAATACTCCCCTACTTATAAGATTTCGTCCTCGAAATCACATGCACTTACCCCAACAGAAACTAAACATAAACTCATACCAGAGAATAGTTCCGGGTAGTGCTGCACCATATGCTGCTCCGTCTCCCACGTAGCGTCCTCGACACCCCTGCGATCCCACTGAACTTTGATCATCGGTATCACTTTGTTCCGAAGTCTACGGTCTGCTCTGTCCAGAATTCTAACAGGCCGTTCCACATAAGATACATCTGACTCTAACTGAACTTCGGAAGGCTGTAACACGTGAGACGGATCTGGCTCATACTTTCGCAGCATTGATACATGAAACACATCATGTATCCCAGATAAAGAAGGCGGCAAAGCCAGTCGGTAAGCTAAGGTGCCGATGCGCTGTAAGATCTCGTACGGTCCAACAGACCTCGGAGACAGTTTCCCGCGCATCCCAAATCGCACAACACCTCTGAAAGGCGAGATCTTCAAAAAGACCTTATCTCCCAACCGAAATTCTAACGGTCTCCGCCGTTTATTCGCATAAGCTGCCTGTCTGTCTTGGGCCGCTTTCATTCTCTGCCTTATAATCTTTATCTTCTCTTCCATTTCCCGGATCAACTCAGGTCCTCCGACTGGTCTACTGTCCAAATCATCCCAACATAAGGGTGATCTACATCATCTGCCATAAAGAGCTTCAAACGGAGCCATCTGAATACTCACCTGGTAGCTATTGTTATACGAAAACTCTACCAAAGGCACTGACTCCTGCCAAGAGGCATCGAACTCCAATACGCAAGCTCTCAACATGTCCTCGAGCGTCTGAATCGTGCGCTCGGTCTGGCCATCCGTCTGAGGATGATAAGCAGTGCTCAATCTGACCTCAGTTCCCAAAGCTGACTGAAGACCTTCCCAAAAATGAGATGTGAATCGCGGATCTCGATCTGACACAATAGAAACGGGGATCCCATGCAATCTCACCACATCTCTAATATATAACTGCGCCATCCTCAAGAATGTAAAGGTCATGCTATAGGGGATAAAGTGGGCTACCTTAGTCAATCTGTCCACAATCACCCAAATAGCGTCGAAGCCTGAAGCACTCCTTTGCAAATGAGTTACGAAGTCCATGGAAATGTGCTCCCATTTCCACTTCGGTATCTCCAAGCTCCTCAACTCGCCGCCAGGTCTCTGTCTCTCTGCCTTAACCTGCTGGCAGATCAAACACCTCTTCACGAAAGCGACGACATCACTCTTCATTCTCTTCCACCAGAACTGACCACGCAGATCTCTGTACATCTTCTTCCCGCCCGGGTGGATGCTAAGTCTGCTACTGTGAGCTCGTTCCAAGATCCCCTTACGCAACTCCGGCGTACTCGGAACTACCCAACGGTTACCCAATCTCAAAGATCCGTCGTCGGCCACTCTGAACTTCGTCGGCTGACCAAGATGCACTATAGACAACCATCTCTGAACCTCAGCATCTGATCTCTGAGCTCTCCTGATGTTCTCATAAATATCTGGCTCAGCTAATAAGGTAGAGACATACACTGGTGATGCATCTATATCAAAATCATAGCCGAGATGGCAATAGGAGGTCATCATAGCCGACAAATGGATGGCGTCCTCAGCAGAACTCCTCACTTTCCGGCTCAAGGCGTCCGCTGTCAAATTGGCTTTCCCGGGATGGTACTCTATCTCGCAATCATAGTCCTTGAGTAGGTCCATCCATCTCCTCTGCCTCATGTTCAGCTCCGCCTGAGTGAATAGAAACTTGAGGCTCTTGTGATCCGTGTATATGGTGAATGAAGTGCCATATAAGTAATGTCTCCAGATCTTCAGGGCGAAGATGATAGCCGCCAATTCCAAGTCATGAACTGGATATCTGGTCTCATGCGGCTTCAACTGCCTCGATGCATAAGCTACCACATGCTTATCTTGCATCAGAACACATCCCAGGCCCTGCAGTGATGCATCCGTATACAGAACAAATCTGGAGTTCTCCGTCGGGATCACTAACACTGGCGCCGTCGTCAACCGGTGCTTTAACTCCTGGAAGCTCTCCTCACAAGCTTCTGACCAAAAGAAAGGCACACCCTTCTGAGTCAACTGAGTCAGCGGCCTGGCAATCTTCGAAAAGCCCTCAACAAAGCGCCGATAATACCCGGCCAAACCAAGAAAACTCCGGATCTCAGGCACAGAAGTGGGGGCAGCCCACTCCATCACAGCCTCAATCTTCTTGGGGTCCACTGATATCCCGCTGCTCGAAATGACATGCCCCAGAAACACTACACTGCTCAGCCAAAACTCGCACTTACTGAGCTTAGCATACAACTGATGCTCTCTGAGAATCTGAAGCACTGTCCTCAAGTGTTTCACATGATCTTCCTCGCTCCGGGAGTAGATAAGAATGTCGTCAATAAACACGATGACGAACTGATCAAGATACTGCTGAAACACTCTGTTCATCAGACTCATGAAGACTGCTGGAGCATTCGTCACACCGAACGGCATCACTAGGAACTCATAATGTCCATATCGGGTCCGGAACGCTGTCTTCTGCACATCTTCCTCTCTGACCCGAATCTGATGATACCCGGACCTCAAATCAATCTTGCTATACACCCTGGTACCTTGCAACTGATCAAACAAGTCGTCAATCCTTGGGAGAGGATACTTGTTCTTCACTGTGGCCTTATTCAGTTGCCGGTAATCGATGCACAGCCGCATCGAACCGTCCTTCTTCTTCACAAAGAGAACTGGTGCGCCCCATGGCGACACGCTCGGGCGTATATATCCCTTGTCCAAGAGATCCTGCAACTGCTCTTTCAACTCTCTCAACTCCGCCGGTACCATCCTATAAGGTGCACGAGGGATAGCGGATGTCCCTGGCAACAACTCGATCCCAAATTCAACTTCCCTGGTCGGTGGAAATCCTGGGATCTCTTCTGGAAATACATCAGCAAATTCTGCCACAACTGGTACATCCTCAACTCTCAGTTCTTTACTCTTTCCAGACGTGACCACGGCATAAATAAGATAGCCCGTGTGCCCACGTTCTAACAGCTGAGACATCTTGATCGCTGAAATCAACGGAATCTTCGCACGAGACCCGTTGCCATAGAAAGTCCACTGACTGCCCAACTCAGGTCTGAACTTCACTGTCCTCTGTCGGCAATCTACCACTGCCTGATATCTGTTCAGAACATTAATACCCAAGATGCAGTCGAAGTCTGACATACCCAGTACAATCAAGTCTGATCTCAACTCGTTGCCCTCAAAATAAATGAGGCAGTCTGCCATAAACTGATCAGCAACAACATTTCTTCCAGTGGGTGTCGAGACCAATAGAGGTGTGGGCAAATAAGACGTGCGCATATGGTGTCTTTCCACAAATCCCACAGACACAAAGGAATGGGAGGCACCTGTATCTATCAAAACAAAAGCAGGGTACGTAAATAAATGACACGTACCGGCAATCACCTCCTCTGGAGCTGCCTGAGCCTGCTCCCTGGTCAGTGCATATACTTGTCCCTGGGGTGGTCCCACTGTCTGACCTCCCGATGGACGAGGCCCAAACTGCTGCCTCTGCTGCACTGTCCTGTCCTCAAACCTTGGCCTGTTGCCCTGATACTCTGACTGGCCTCCCCTGGTGGGACAATACCGAGCAATGTGGCCCATCTTGCCACAAACATAACATGTAGGACACTTGTTTGAAGAATGTGGCCCTCCACAATTGTTGCACCTCGGCTCTCCCGGCCTATCCCCTTGTGAAGATCCTCGACTGGCGGACCAATTTCCCTTCTTGCCATCCTGCTTCTGGCCAAAATATTTCTTTCCACCATACCGCGAAGATGAAGAGGCACCACGGGGCTTAAATGGCTCACCCCGAGGCCTCAAACTGTCACTAGTCTGCCTCTGTTGCGGTACCGGTGGTGGCATGGCATAAGCTCCCACTCCTAGCTCAGCAAGCTCCGCTCTTGTGAGAGCATCATCAAAAGAAGTTGGGTTATTGATGATAACCCGGTCATAGAGCTCCGGTCGCAGTCCTTTCATGAAATTTCTCATCTTGGCACGTCCATCAGAGGCAATATGGGGGACATACCTAAGTAGTGATGAGTACTGTGGCATAGTCTGCCACTGTCATGTTCCCCTGCCTCAGACTTGTAAATTCATCCTCCTTTGTCTGTCTTGCTGCTGCGGAGAAGTATCGGTTCAAGAACCTGGTCCTGAAGAGCGTCCAGTCAATCACAGCACCCAGTGCTCTCATTTCCATTACTGTGCTCCTCCACCACATCAGAGGTTTCTTGGCTAATTGAAACTCCGCTAGCCTCAGCCAAGCCGTAACAGCACAAGGAGCCGATACAAAGATCTGCTCAAGTCTTTCTAACCACTCTTCAGCCTCTTCTCCGGACTCTGTCCCCTCAAACCGGGGCGGATGATAAGACAGAAACTGCGTCAAGCTAATCTCACCCGGTAGCAATAACTGAACTATTGGTTCCATCCCGACAGCCGGTGGAGGTAGAGGATTAGCCTGTCCAATACTCGCATTTACACTCCCAACATCTCCGACTTCCTCATTAGCAGCCATGCTGTAACACAAATGTTAACAACAATCCAAAGCAATATACATCATATCGTTAGATAACAGGAGTGATATAAGCATGTTAGTATAACCAGGTATACAAAATATGCACCACATGCATAACCATGCTTCAAATGTAAGCACCTAGCCAACCATGCTAAGGCTACCCTTCACTCGTTCCCGGGTTCTCTAACCACTGCTCTGATACCACTAATGTAAGGACCCTAATACTTAAGTGCGGAATTAAGGCATAATAGAGTTAATAACAATGATCAGAGTATAATAAACAAGTGGAGCCTATGAGCTTAAGCATTTACATGCCAAAATAAAGGACTACCAAAAGGATTAATTACATTCCAATCAATGAATGTGTTCACTATAGTTTTAAGCTACTCCTAGAGTAGGCACTATACAAAAGAATCCTGTCCTTTCATCTACCAAAGATGCTCTTGAAGCTCACTGTCTCAACCCGTTCAAGCCCTTCTATCATGCCAAAAAGGTACCTACAAGGACAACCCCCAAACATGAGCAATAATAATCATTCATATTCAACACAATATGAAGCTAAAGCGTAAATGCATAATCAATATAAAACACTTCCTGTTTTTTTCCATGCATTTCAAACGCTTCCCGTTTGGTTGTCCCTGTACCATAACTCATGAGTATAATCAACAGATTATTTTTAATGGCCAAAACATGTCATGACATCATATACCATCTCAACTGTACCACATATTGGTCACCATTCCCTAGTCTGTCCATCACAGTGTATTTTAATGCCCCTCGCTTATATTCATATGGGCGGCATATGATAACCTCGCTACAATGGACATGCGGCGCTCCCACCCCTCGCTTCACAGAGAGCGGCAAATACCCTTTCCTCGCCCCATATGACAACCACGCTCAAATGTGACATGCGGCGCTCCCACCCCTCGCTTCACATTTAGCGGAACCAATACAAAAAGCGGCAAGCATTAAAATCATCAAAGGATGACCACGACTCATGGGATGTGCATCCAATAATCATAATATGCACCTATCATCAATATGCATAAATTACCATGTATATGCATCCACAATGCAATACCTCATATGGCATAAATCAACATGTATATGCATCCACAATGCAATACCACATATATACTCGCATCCACAATGCATAAACAATGAGTATATAAAATACATGTTACCGTTGGGTGCCCGTACGTCCACTACGTACCTTTCCAAAAGTGGAATTGGTCCGGCTTCAATTCCTCGGTTGTGTTGCTACCTGAGATGGTTCTACACAATCACACAACCCCATATTAGAAGCCAAATAATAGCCAAATACCAAAAATTTGACAAAATAAACCATTTTCCAAAATTCCACAGGCGGCGATCGATCGCTTCCCATAGGCGATCGGTCGCCTCAAAATTATCACTGTGGCGATCGGTCGCCCCAAACATGACGATCGATCGCCATCCCTTTGAAAAACCTACTGCCTCTCGGCGATCGGTCGCCCCATTTTAGGCGATCGATCGCCTAACACGTAAAAAGTCTACTGCCTCTTGGCGATCGGTCGCCTCTTTTCAGGCGATCGATCGCCTCGCACAGACATGCGTTTTTCTGCCATTTTTGCACCCAAAGTCCTTCCAAACCATTTCAACATTTATACCAACCAACAAACAACATAAATATCAACATAAACCACCAAAATACACCTTAAAACAACCATAAATCCAACCATTAACCAAAACCACAACAACCCACACAAACCCATTTCAAAATCATTAAAAATCAAACCAAACTCAAACAAAACCTTACAAAATTAAAGCATGAGGTACCCATACCTCTTGGGGATCTCAAATCACCCAAAATACTCCACAAATCAAGATTTTTGAAAGGTTCCTCTTCCACCCAAGGCTTGAACTCGAAAATTCGGAGGGGAAGGGTTTGTGGATTTGATTTGGTAAAGTGAAATAAGAGTGGATGGGGTGGGGTTGGGTATAAAAGGTGGGTTTTAATTAAAATGCATACCAACAATTCCATGGTGTATAAAACACCCCAACATGATATTTTTCAAAGCATTTACTCAAAATGCACCATAATATCAATTAACACATGATTCCTCATAAATTGCTAACCAAGGCAAATAAATCATGCTTCCCATAATATTTACCCAACATGCACCACATGCACCCTAAAATGCAATCCCGGGTCACCCCTTACTACATGACCATGCATTTCCACATAAGGTAAATAAATCCCAACACATAATCAATTACCACATAATTAATCATGTAAACATAATTTAAAGCTAAATAGCAATTAACCATTTCGGGGATGTCACATAGCTCAATTTGCTGATGTGTTCCCGGAGGAGATTCCAGGATTCCCACCGGCTAGGGAAGTCGAGTTTGGGATTGAGTTGTTACCGGGGACATCTGTTATTTCTCGTGCCCCTTACAGGATGGCACCGACAGAGTTAAGGGAGTTGAAGGAACAACTACAGGAATCCTTGATAAAGGATATATAAGCCCTAGTGTATCGCCTTGGGGCACACCAGTTCTTTTTGTGAAGAAGAAGGATGGTTCGATACGTTTGTGCATCGATTATCGGCAACTGAATAAGGCCACGGTAAAGAACAAGTATCCTCTCCCAAGGATTGATGATTTATTTGATCAGTTGCAAGGCACGAAGCTGTATAGCAAGATTGATTTGAGATCCGGGTACCACCAGATACGAGTCAGGGAGGAGGATGTGCAGAAGACAACATTCGGGACTCGGTATGGGCACTACGAGTTCTTAGTGATGCCGTTCGGTGTAACGAACGCCCCGGCTGTCTTTATGAGCTTGATGAACCGGGTGTTCCAACCCTATCTGGATCAGTTTGTCATTGTGTTTATTGACGACATACTCATCTACTCCCGGAGTGAGGAAGAGCACGTGAAACACTTGAGGACAGTGCTCCAGATCCTCATAGATCACCAGTTGTATGCCAAGCTCAGGAAGTGTGAGTTTTGGTTGAGCAGTGTAGTGTTTCTGGGGCATGTCATATCTAGCAGTGGGATAGCGGTGGATCCCAGGAAGATTGAGGCTGTGATGGAGTGGGCTGCACCCACTTTCTGTGCCCGAGATACGGGGTTTTCTTGGCTTGGCTGGCTATTATCGACGCTTCGTCGAAGGATTTTCTAAGATTGCTAAGCCATTGACTCAGTTGACTCAGAAGGGAATACCGTTTTATTGGTCCGAGGCTTGTGAGCAGAACTTCCAAGAGTTGAAGCATCGATTGACGACGGCGCCGGTATTGGTGATTCCCACGGAGAACAAGAGGTTTGTTCTATATACTGATGCATCCCTACAGGGCCTAGGGTGTGTAATGATGCAAGATAAGCATGTGGTAGCTTATGCATCGAGGCAGTTGAAGCCGCATGAGACCAGATATCCAGTCCATGACTTGGAGTTGGCGGCTATTATCTTTGCATTGAAGATTTGGAGGCATTATTTGTATGGTACATCTTTTACCATATATACGGATCATAAGAGCCTGAAATTCTTGTTCACACAGGTGGAGTTGAATATGCGTCAGAGGAGGTGGATGGATTTACTCAAGGACTATGACTGTGAGATAGAGTACCATCCGGGAAAAGCAAACTTGACAGCAGACGCCTTGAGTCGGAAGGTGAAGAGTACTGCTGAGGATGTCATGCATTTGTCAGTCATGATGACTTCCTATTGCTATCTGGGCTATGACTTCGACGTAGATACATCACCAGTGCATGTATCGACCTTATTGGCTGAGCCAGATATCTATGAGAATATCAGGAGAGCTCAGAGGACAGATGATGAGGTTCAGAGATGGTCATCATTGGCACTTCATGGTCAGCCATCAAAGTTCAGAGTGGCTGAGGATGGTTCTTTGAGACTCGGTAACCGATGGGTAGTTCCATGTACGCCGGAGTTGCGTAGAGGAATCTTGGAGCGAGCTCATAGTAGCCGATTCAGTATCCACCCAGGAGGGAGAAAAATGTATAAGGACTTGTGTGATCAGTTCTGGTGGAGACGGATGAAGCGTGACACGATCGCTTTTGTCAAGAGATGTTTGATATGTCAGCTGGTTAAGGCAGAGAGGCAGAGACCTGGTGGCAAGCTAAGGAGCTTAGAGATACCGAAGTGGAAGTGGGAGCACATATCTATGGACTTTGTGACCCACTTGCCAAGGACTACTTCGGGTTGTGATGCCATTTGGGTGATCATTGATAGGCTAACAAAGGTAGCCCACTTCATTCCCTACAGCATGACGTACACATATTTGAGGATGGCTCAGCTGTATGTCCGGGACATAGTGAGACTGCATGGGATTCCAGTGTCCATTATATCTGAGATCCACGGTTTACATCTCATTTCTGGGGAGGTCTTCAGTCAGCATTGGGTACTGAGGTGAGGCTGAGTACGGCATATCATCCCCAGACGGACGGTCAGACCAAGCGTACTATACAGACGCTCAAGGACATGTTGAGGGCTTGTGTATTGGAGTTTGATGCCTCATGGCAAGATTCATTGGCCTTGGTAGAGTTCTCTTACAATAATAGCTATCAGGTGAGTATTCAGATGGCTCCGTTTGAGGCTTTGTATGGTAGGCGTTGTAGGTCGCCATTGTACTGGGATGACTTGACCAGTAAAGCAGTAGGAGGGCCCGAGCTGATTCGGGAGATGGAGGATAAGATAAAGGTTATCCGTCAGAAAATGAAGGCAGTCCAGGACAGGCAGGCAGCCTATGCAAATAAACGGCGGAGACCGTTGGAGTTTCAGTTGGGAGACAGGGTCTTTCTAAAGATCTCACCATTCAGAGGTGTGGTTCGGTTTGGTATGCGGGGGAAATTGTCTCCGAGGTATGTGGGACCGTATGAGATTTTACAGCGCATCGGTACCTTGGCTTACCATTGGCAAAACCACCGTCGTTGTCTGGTATTCACGACGTGTTTCATGTATCTATGCTGAGGAAATATGAGTTGGATCCGCCGCATGTATTGCATCCTTCTGAGATTCAGTTAGATTCTGATATATCCTATGAGGAACGGCCAGTCAGGATTCTGGATAGGGCTGATCACAGACTTCGGAACAAAGTGATACCGATGGTCAAGGTTCAGTGGAATCGCAGGGGTGTCGAGGAGGCCACGTGGGAGACGGAGTGGCATATGATGCAGCACTACCCGAAACTATTTTCTGGTATGTGATTTATATTAGTTTCGATTTGGGTAAGTGCATGCGATTTCGAGGTCGAAATCTTGTAAGTAGGGGAGTATTGTGATATCCCCAAAATAATTAATTGCAAATTGGGGATTAATTATGTTTATGTGATTAATTATGGTGATAATTAATTTATGTGTTAAAATTAACTATCTTGGTGAAATGCTTAGTCACATGGTGTGCGTGACCCAGTGGTGCATTTCGGAGTGCATGTGATGCATGTTGGGAAATTGGGGGTTATTATGGTTGATTGTGGTAATTAATAATTATTTGGTAAAGCATGGTTGTAATTGGGATTTTGGTGCATTTTGGTAAAATGCTTTTAAAATATCATGTTGGGATGTTTTATACACCATGGTAATTGTTGGAGTGCAATTTTAATTAAAACCCATTTAATACCCCAACCCCCACTATACCATCACTTTACTAAATCCCCAACTCACTCTCCCCAACCCAAACTCTCACCATTTTCGATTTTTGGCATTAAGTGGAAGGGAAATCTTTGCAAAAGTCTTATTTGTGGGATTTATTGTGAGATTTGGAGTCCCCAAGAGGTATGAATACCTCCTTGGTATTTTTATGGTGTTTGGTGTAGTTTTGATATGGTTTTGGATGGTTTTGAAATGGGTTTGTTTTGGGATGGTAATGTTTTGGTTGGGTGTTGGATTTTTGGTTGTTTTAAGGTGTATTTTGACGGTTATAATGTTTTTATGTTGTTGGTTTGAAGGTATGAGAGTTGGTATGGTTTGGGAAGAAATTTTGGAGCAAAAATGGTGATTTTTCAGGGAACAGACATTGGCGATCGATCGCCCGTTTCAGGAGATCGATCGCGCGCGGGCAGTGCACAATCGCCCAAAAGTGGCGATCGATCGCCAAAGTCAGAAAAATTGAGAAGCGGGTAGAAAGGTCTCGCGATCGATCGGCCCCTCGCGGCGATCGATCGCGAGACACAAAATTTTGTGTTTTTGGATATTTTTGTGGGATTTTTGGTATTGGACTATTATTGGCTCCTAATATTTATTTGTGTGAATGTGTAGAACCATCCCAGGTAGCCATACAACTTAGGAGATAAAGTCCATGACACAACACATTTTGGGACTAAGGTACGTAGTGAGACGTACTAGCATCGAACGGTAAAACGTAATTATTACGCTTTGAGTTGGTTATGCATTATGGTTGCATACATGGTCATAGTTATGCATTGTGGTTGCATACATGGTTTGGATATGCATTATGGTTGCATGTATATATATTGGATACATTGGTGCATGTGATCGTGAGTCGAGATTATATTACAGTGATGAAGAATACTTGTCGCCTTCATGTCGAAGCGATGATAGAATACTTGCCGCTGTCATATTATAGCGATGAAGAATATTTGCCGCAAAAATGTCGAAGCTAAGGATAATGCCGCTGTCATATTGTTGCGAGTGGTATTATGCCGCTAATATGTCGAAGCGAGGGGTATTAATGCCGCTGTCATGTAAACGCGAGGGGCATTATGCCACTGATATAATAAGACTGGAACTGGCCATTGGTATACATGGAATGGATGCATGTCATGACATACATTATTGGTATTATAATCCATTGATTATGATTATGGTACAGGGACAACCAATGGAGCTTTTAAATGTGTTAAATACAGGAAGTGACCCGTCTTTACGGTTTATGCATTTGAATTACAATCATATTATTGTGAATATGATTTATATACATGCTCATGGTTTTGGGGTTGTTCCTGTAGGTACTTTTGGGCGGACGGGCTAAGGCGGGTTGATACGGTGAGCCAGTGAGGAGTGCTTTTGGCATAGCAAGCTTAATTCTTTTGTATAGTCTCTACTCTAGGAGTAGTGTAAAACTATAGGATTAGCATTCAATTGGCTGGGAATGTAATTAATCCCTTTTGGAAATTTTATTTTGGCCTGTAATCTTAACGGCCCAAAGCATCAACATGAACTTTATATTCTTAGATGCATGTTTAGCTCTATTACGCCTTTAATCCGCACTTAAGGAACTAGGGTCCTTACAGTAGGTGGAAGAAATGGAAAAAGACTAAGAAATAAAAGAGAAAAAGAAAACACACTACTAACACAAGTCATGAAATGTTATAATTGCAAATTGGCCTCGAAGATCAATTGTCTAAAAATTTTAAGTCAAGTATGTATATCAGTCTACTCAAGAGTTCTCAAGTGTGTGTGTCACCACTTCCATTTAACCATTAAAGCAATCTTTACTCACACAAATCAATAGGACTTGGCAAGGTGTATTGGTTCATTTGCATTGTTCATAAAAAGGAGTATAACCTTGACAAACAGTGAACAATGCATCAAATCAAAGTAATGAGATGTGCGTGTGTGAATGTCAAAACCATATGCATTACAAGTGTTTCTCGAGTGTCCATAAGCTTACTATTCGTAACCTTCTCCACTAGTATATTAGATGAATGTGGCTCGGTCAATAGGTCTTAATAGGCTTGTAACGTTAGGCTTCGGCTCATGGCTTCAATAAAAAGATTGGAATTTCAAGACAAGAGAGTAAGTTAAATATGACATTGCTGTGCACTCTCATCTCAATTTCGATTCCTTCTATTGATGATTCATCATTTTTTTTTCTTTTCAATTCACCCTCTTTTCTCATCCGCCTCATCATTCACCTCATTATTTTCTCATTCTTTCCATCACTATTTTCTTCACCTCTTCAACAAATTTTTTTTCTATGCATCCACGCCCTTTTTTCATTATTATCCCCCTTCTATTTTTTTTCAATTAGGAACATGGGGGGAATATTTGAAATTTTAAAGTGCAATATGGGTCTTACTCACTTGAGGGTAGGAAATAGTGTATAAGCTTTCAACAAGGTGGTCGATGTGGGATTTTGAAATGATGCTGAATGGGGGTTATTATGTGCCTAAGCACATGCCATTCGATTTTCAATAAGCTCAAAAGGGTAGCTAGGGATAAAAAAATGATGTCATTTGGTGGCTTCAAAGGCTCAAACGAATCAAAAATTGCCTAAATCATTCCTAAGCCACATATGTCTTTATTTCGCCTCAAAGGGTACTAAAGCAAGTTCTAGACTACTCTCAATTCACAAATAACTTATATGGTATGACCAATGTGCTCAAATAGTATCTCAAAACTAAGGTGATATAAGAAACAAATTTGAATGAGATTATAAAATATATTGCAACAATTCAATCCTCATTCTTTTACGTTTAAGCTCAAAGGGGCTATTATGGCAAATTTCTATCAATGAATAAAGGCCCAAAATATTGTCAAGAATCGCCTATATCATATTTGTGTTCGTTCAAATCAACTTTAAATAGTCAAATGGTCATGGTCTCTAGTGCATGAATGTGTAAGAAACTCAAGAGCAAAGCGAACAAAAATTTTAAAATTTTCACGAATAAGCTCAATTCTTCATCATCGGGCTTCACAATTACTTCAAATCACGACTTATGACACAAAAAGAAGAAAAAAAAGAAAAAGACTAAAAAAAAAACACAAAACACAACACACATAGGAATCCAGGAAACAAAACATCTTCAATGTTTAAACACCCCCCCAAACTTAAAATCGTGCATTGTCCTCAATGTACCATACAACGTATAAAATAAGGGACAACACACCAACCTGCGACGACGATCGTCAGTAATCGTCGCCCATCTCATGCTCATGGGTATGGTGAGAAGATGATGATAGGGACCTCCGCATCAGTATAGACCAACCCTTAGATGAAGAATTTTCAATTTGGTTGGCTAAGCTAGACCACTTTGATGCAACCCCCCTAAACTTGCTTCCTTGCACCAATAGACTCCAAAAACCTGCAATTAATCGATAAAAATATGGACTTTAGAGGTGGGATAGCATAATTAAGAGAGATTGAGGAGAAAAAATCGAAATTGAAAAATTGAGGGTAAGAGGCGTAAAAATACGCGAGGCGTAATTACGCCGCTCGAGAGGCGTAATTACGCCTCGCCTACGGCTTTGAAATTTTTTTTAAAAAAATGGTAGGCGTAACTACGCCGAGAACAGGCGTAGTTACGCCTACGCTACGGCATCTCAAAATTTGCTGAAAATTTGACAGGCGTAATTACGCCACAAAGAGGCGTAGTTACGCCTGTCCTACGGCATCTCAAATTTGCAAAAAAAATTTCCAGGCGTAAATACGCCAACCTCATTTTTTTTTTTAAATAAAAATAAAAATAAGGATACAGGATTCGGGTTGCCTCCCGAAAAGCGCTTTGTTTAAAGTCGTCAGCCAGACTATGCGAAGCAACCATCAAATAGCGGCTTCCGCCCATAGTAAGTATCATATGACACTACATGTGGGTCTTGGTTGTGTATGCCCTCAAGCTTGGCAAGATAGTGGCAGTTAACGCTCGTCGCTCCAACAACGTCCTTCGAAAATTGATAAGCATGGGAGAAAGATTCTAAACTTGGCTTCATCTCGTGGAGATCATAATATGGTGAAGTTGGCATCGATGTGAAGAACGGATCCACATATGGCATATAGGACATCACCATCGATGAGTGCTCCTCACTATTTCAAAAATATGCTCATCTTCCAACGTCACGCTAGGCTCATCTTGACACGGGAATTCATCAGATAACTCTTCCACAGTAGGCTCAACCACTTGAAAATGCTCATATTCCCTTGAATCTTCCGCATGAGTAGGATCACTCTCCCAAACTTGGTTGGTTGGGTTCACTTCGGTGTTGCTAGGAAATGATCCTCTTTGTTGGTTGTTCATGGCATTAGCAAGCTGCCCAATTTGCACCTCAAGAGACTTCATTGTAGCACCCATGTTGTTCATGTGACCCTCAATCGTATCCAGCCTCGACTCATTCTTGTCAAGCCTCAATGTCGAACTTTGAACAAAAGTATTCACCAAATCTTCAAGTGAAGGTTTACCTTCATTCTTTTGTGGAGCATATCTAGGCTCATCTTGACACGGGAATTCATCAGATAAATGAGGGTAATGATTCTCTGGTGGATATTGGTGACTCCAACCCAGCATTGAAGGATCAAAGTGCCACTGATAATCGAAATTCGCCATATGGTTAAACAGGTGCACCATGTCATCATCTCTACAATATATGGGACTACCAGCTGCCAAAGCTCCATTAAATACGTGATGATTTTCTTGGTCAAAGAAAATCTCCTCTAATCTTCTAATATCTATCTTTCCATTCCAATAAAATCTGATATATCTTCTCCACTTGTCCTCTAATTGGTCAGTTCCCCAATCTTTCCTTCACAAATATGGTGGTTATCCACACGTGAATGTCTTTTTATTAAAATGTTGTAGTGGTGTCCGAACGCCATGTATTCTGTCCCGGTGCATGATTATTTCACCGTTGAGTCCCAATTTGAATTCTTGTCACATTTATGTATTTTCACCATCTTTTAGTAATAAAATGCTTAATTCCTTGGATTCCTGCAAAACATCAAAACAACAACAAAAGACGTAATTCTGCTCGAATACCAACACTAAATCATGCAAAATAAGAAGAAATATAAGTGTATAAAATACACTTATCAGTGGACATCCTTTGAATGCTCGAGATGAAGCATCTAGGAGTACCAGAGAACCGTGAGAACGAGCTCAGGTTTATGTTTATGAGTATTGTGTCCCAGTCCTTTGATAAACACTTTTTAATAATTAGTTTACTCACCGGGGCATGCCCTCGAGTAGATGTATTTGTTATAAAATATCTGGGAGATTGATTAAGTACTTGGTTAATGAATATGTGTGGATGAGAAAATGATATTACAAATATTTTCAGTATTATGATATATGTAGTATTGAAAAAAAATTTAGGGTCACTTGTTATTAAATTTTAAGCAAATCTTCCGTTGTTTACATAAAATAATTGATGTGACTAGAAATAGACACATCTATTGAGCTTAATTGTCGTCGATTTGGTATTTTTGATGGATAATTTGATGCATGTGCTACCTAATCATATGTTTGTGTAAGTGTAGGAGAAATCGAAGAAATCGAGCTAAAAAGGAGAATAAAGACCAAGGAAAGCTTTGGAGATGATAAGGACTCAATGTAGATCAATAAAAAAGCTAAAATGTAATTTTGGAAGAAGCGATCGACCGCATGAAGGAGGAGATCGCCTATGGACAGAAAGTTGAGCAACAAAATCTGCGGGTCAGCAATCGATCGGTACAATGGAGCGATCGATCGCCAAAGTCTTCTAGAGCCACGCGATCGATCGGTGTGAAAAGGTGCGATCGATCGCCTAATGAATCTGCCAAAAAAAAAAAAGCTAGCGATCGATCGCTAGCAGTGTTTTGGAAACTTTGGAGTCTTGATTTCTTTCCTTCTTACATGCACTCTAATCTACCCCATCAGCCTCCCCACATCTATAAACTCGAAAATCAGCCTCTTTGGACAAGAATTCAGACTTTAGAACATAATTTTAGAATTAGATAAATTTTCTCTCAACTTTTGTGAAGAACACTTTGAAGAACGAAGAACGAAGACGGAAGCGACGCTCCGGAATCGTGATTCCTTTTAGTAATTCTTTCTTTTTACTATTAGTTTAATGCTTTTTAGAATATATTGATTGTTTTTAATCCACTTATGTAGCTAAACACTTTGATTCTTGGTTGATGGATACTTACCTTTGGAATAAAAACACTTGTGAAGATTTTGGTTTGATTGTTGGATTTTTATTTCAATTTCAATTTGTTTTTCAGATTTTGATTATTATGTTGCTATGTTGATTGATAGATTGATCACCTAGTAATCACATACACAATCTAATGCTAATTAAGAAGCAACTAAGATTGATAATTGTCTGCTGTTGGTGTTATTAAAATCTTAGGAAAAACGATTGGATGATCAATTCTAACTGCTGCAGTTTTTATTGATTAGATTCATCAAACTTACTAGTTTTTGAAGCTATTATTGATTTAATCATAACGACTGTAGTTTTGGTTAAAGACTTGATAAGAGTCGAATTGAATGATGTTTTCTATTTGACTACGATTAAGGTAAGGAAGGAATTAAGTTTCCAATTGATGAATAATTGAATGAATTCAAATGTTTAGTGATTTGATGATCAAGTGAAAATTTCCAAAGGTAAAGTTGACCAAAAACTAAGAATTGATTTTTAATCTTGATAATCTAGTGATTTGCTTGCTTTAGTTTAATTAAGTTATAGTTAAGAATTTCGAAAAACCCCTAATTGTAACTTTGCTACTTAGTTTTCGTTAACACAAGAAAATACCCTTCTCCGTGGATCGATCCCTACTTTCACTACTACATTACTTTTATAAAAAGTGGGGTTAATTTGGGCGTACACGATAAACGCACATGAAATTTTGATGTCGTTGCCAGGGAAGGTGTTTACTTTTGTGTTAACTTGATTTTTATTTATTTTTAGTGCTACTTTGGTTTGTTAATGAGTACATGTGAATCGTACGATCACGAAGATAATTTTCACTACGATCCTGAAATCAAGAGGACACTACATCGAAGAAGAAGAAGAAGAAGAGAAGCAAGGATTGTAAGGACCCCGTTCCTTTAACCCAATATTAGTGTATTAACCCATGCAATAAGTGCATACAATTATGTTATCAGGGGAAAAGACTAGACGCAACCATGGCATAAAATACCATCTATAAAATTTCTTTTATCCTTTCATTAATATTCAGCTTTTCCCAACCAAGTCCATTTAACATATCATGCACCCTTGTAATACACTAACACGTTCTCAATTCATTTTGCAATTCCTAATTAATTTCATGCCGCACATAAATGAAAAGAGAAAGACCCTTGCCTTTTTATACAAACCATATACACATAATAGTGCTCACATGCGAGCATCAAATAAGTATATGTGTATCTAATGTATAAATATCATACTCAATACCAGCTCTGGTACTTCGATCCTCGAAGTACCTCCAATCAACAGCTCGAGCTCAACTCCAAAGCCATCGATGTACCTATTCACATGCCCCAACAGAGACAGCCCCCACACAGGGTGAGCATACCAATACCACCAATCCAATAATCATAATATTACAGTTCATAATTTACAGAATATAAATGCCATGAATTTTAAATGATACTCCCTGGATGGTATCATCCTCATCCGGGATCCCCTGTGCTGTTAATGTTCTCAAAATAACCGAAATCATCAAATTCTCAAAAGCCAGTTAATCATTACATTGATTAACTAATCCGTTTTCCAAATACCATTCTCATAATTAATAACCTTATTTCATTAAGGAGTGATTACGGATATCTCATATATCTAATCACTGTTTCCACAATTCCGTTCCCTCGCACGCTCAACAGCGGCGATACCGTAACCGATGTTCGCTCCATAGCGACAACATCCTAAACATTGTTGCTCCATAGCGGCACCATATAGTTCGTAATATCAATCAAATTATCGCAACTATATCATATCATGCACAACAATTGCAATAATATATTTAAAGCTATGCTCGTATGTTATACGTATCTTATGATCCAGTACTCCCAACCAAACCTTGACTGAGTCCCGCGACCGATGAATTATGTGCTAACACATAAATAACTCACAATTAATCACAAGCATGCGACCACGTGCCCAAGCACGTTCACAGCCTCGAACCTATCGTCAATCTATGACGATCAACCATTATAAAAGACTTCGGGCTAAGCATGCATAATACCCAAAATACTCCATTTTATAAGTACAAAGGTTAACCACTTACTGGTATCCCATTTTTATTATTAAAATTAGGATCCAATCATTCCATTTTAAAAGTATACATTCCCAATGGGATGTAGACATTGCCCCAAAAATCGGCTAATTAAACCTCGATTCCAAAATCCCGACATTTTCCAAAATTTCGAAAAAAACAAAAAAAACAAGGCCGCGATCGATCGATCGCGCATATCTACTGCCCAAAATAATGCATGCCGCGATCGAGCGACAGATCTCTCGATCGATCGCCAAGACCCCTGCGATCGATCGCCCATTATTCGCGATCGATCGCCGCGACTGTTCATCGTCTTTACAAAATCAGTATAATGTCGCGATCGATCGCGACCTACGAGTTTCTGAAAAATTCGAGCTTTAATGGGGTTTATCATACCCAAACTCAAAATCAATCACCCCAACTCCTTCAACACCTCCAATACACCATTTAAAACCCATAAAAATATAAAAAACTCAACTTTGAATTTTTTTAACTAAAACCCCCAATTTCCATAACCAACCCAAAACTCAACCAAACTCTACAATACCATAGTCAAAAGGTAAAGACGAGGGGAAGAAGATTACCAACTTTTCTTTGAGAAATCCTTCCCGAGTCGAGCTTCCAGTCGTTTTCCTCCAAAAGGGAAAAGAGGGGTTTGGGGGAGATGGGGCGCGATGAAAGAGAGAGGAGAGAGGAGAGATTCAGTGCAATGACGGAATATCGATTCCACTTGGTATATATAGTACCAAGGCTCCAAAATACCAAGTCCTCCACAAATACATCATGACTCATTAAAAATCATCCGCTTTCAATAATTATCTCTCCAATCTCAATTTCCAATACCAGCCCCAATACAAAGTACGCCGGACCCCAGATAGCACCAAAAACCCAATTCTAAGGTTTTTCACCACGATGAGAATACAATCTCAACATTCGGATCCAATGATCTCAAATACCCCGATTTAACATCCTCGGGTGTCCCAACACCGTAATTAATTCATAATTGCCATAATTAAAATCCATTGAGGATCATTAATATACCGGGATTAACACCACTAATTACCGGGCATCACAAGGATACTTGAGGAAGAAGAATCGAGGAACAACATGGCTGCGAATCAAAGCTTGAGACAGTTGGTGAATCCTAACTTGGATCAACAACCTCTCTGCATCACGTTCTCTGCGCTTGCTAACAATGTAAATTTTGATCTCAAATCTGGATTGATTCATTTATTGCCATCTTTTCATGGTCTTGCAGGTGAGAACCCGCACAAACACTTGATGGAATTCCAAGTGGTATGCACTACTATGAAGCCGTCTGTCATAACGGATGAGCAAATCAAACTACGAGCCTTTCCATTCTCTCTAAAGGATGCTGCTAAGGATTGACTATTCTACCTACCCTCCGGATCTATCACCACGTGGACGGATTTGCAATGAGTCTTCCTTGAGAAGTACTTTCCAGCTTCAAGGGCAACCAACATAAGGAATGAGATCTATGATGTGAAACAATACCAAGAGGAGTCGTTGCACGAGTACTGGGAACGTTTTAAGAAGTTGTGTGCAAGCTGCCCACAACATCAGATAAGTGAACATCTTCTAATTCAATATTTCTATGAATGTTTACTCTCTGGTACAGGAATTTAGTGGATGCGGCAAGCGGAGGAGCTTTCATTGACAAGACAGAGGAGGAGGCAAGGAACTTGATAGCATACATGGCGGCCAACTCCCAGCAATTTGGACATGTTCGACATAGACAACCGCCAAGACAATAGGCAAACGTATCAAATCTTGAACAACAACTGATTGATTTAACGTTTCTTGTACGTAATCTTGCAGGTGGCAATGTGGGGAAGATGAAGCCATGTGGAATTGTCTCGCCATAAACCATCCAATGATGCATGTCCATCCCTACAAGAGACATCTACTGAGCACGTGAATGCTACGGGAGGTTTCCCAGGTCCACCACAAAGGGTCTACGACCATCCATCAAGCAACTACAACCAAGGTTGGAGGGACCATCCAAACCAGGGCTATGGGAGTCAACAAATGAACCAACCTACGCCCTATAGGCCATGCTCGATCGCCAGATCTCACGATCGATCGCCAAGACCCTCGCGATCGATCGCCCATTATTCACGATCGATCGCCGCGACTGTTCATCGTCTCCCCAAAGTCAGTATAATATCGCGATCGATCGCGACTTGCGAGTTTCTGAAAAATTCGAGCTTTAATGGGGTTTTTCATACCCAAACTCAAAACCAACACCACAACTCCTTCAACACCTCCAATACACCATTTAAAACCCATAAAAATACCAAAAACTCAACTTTGAATTTTTTAACCAAAACCCCAAAATTCCACTAACCAACCCAAAAGTCATCCAAACTCTACAATACCAAATGTCAAAACGAAGGTAAAGACGGGGGGAAGAAGATTACCAACTTTTCTTCGAGAAATCCGGCTCCCGAGCCGAGCTTCCAGCCGTTTTCCTCCAAAAGGGAAAAGAAGGGTTTGGGGGAGATGGGGCGCGAAGAAAGAGAGAGGAGAGATTCCGTGCAATGACGGAATACCGAGTCCACTTGGTATATATATTACCAAGGCTCCAAAATACCAAGTCCTCCCGATTTAACATCATCAGGTGTCCCAACATCGCGATTAATTCATAATTGCCACAATTAAAATCCATTGAGGATCATTACCACACTGGGATTAACACCATTAATTCCTGGGCATCACAATTATCCCCCACTTATAAAATTTTGTCCTCGAAATTTGCACAGGCGTACCCCACGTACTGCCAAGACTACACAAGTAATCGAATCCACATCACAGAATCATGAACTCATCATGAACGACACACCAACTGCGAGGACACCGACCCCGCACCAATTCTGGAATGGAGTAAATCTCCTAGATCATTACAATCTCAAAAGAACGTCAGCATACCCCGATGCTAACCACCCAAAAGCAGTCAGCCCGCCCTAACTGCTTACCAAACGAATCATTCGTGATTCCTACATAGATATCGTCTCAATGATATCTCTACGACCTAGCCCACGATGTTAAATGTACATCGTTAGAAACCGCCAGTACACTACAGTGTACTCACACTAAACTCGGCTTCCGCTCTCCAAATCCATCTCCATCAACGGAGTAGTTGCACTACTTTGCAACTCGGATCGGGCAACACACGGCCACCAAATCAACACATCTCCACAGATATCAACATCCGTGTGTTGCAAGAAATCACATCTTGGTCCAAACACACTATCGAGACTCCACAAGGTCTCAAGTTTCCATACTTTCCATAGAGAACATGCAGAACAAAATCGATTGCAGTCTCGCCACCTGTGTCGACAACGACACCCAACAAGTCCAAAACCTGGTCATCCCTAGTTTACCCTAGGATTCAACAATCCTAACACAAGGATGCTGTCAAATTACCCAGTAATGAACTACCATGACCCCAAAATATGACAATCCCTCCTCAGAGGAAATAGACCGGACCTCACGATCATTCTTCAGAATACATCGTGCCATTGAGATTACCAATCTCAAGGTGCCACAATCTCTCACCAGAGATTCATCCATCCAAGCATACTAATCCGATGCTCGACAAGTACCAAAATGCTGGCATTTGCATACATACACTTGTATGCATGCCTAAGCACCAGCACCACATGCATACTCAGTGCACTCGGCTCGGGTATCTCCAATCATACCCACCAGCCCCAAATACAACTGTCAATCCTCAGTTATTCTCACACTGTGGAGAATGATGATTGACAAACCAATGACCAATGGTGCGATTCTAACATCAATATCACCCAAACCGACTCAACGAATCTCCCAAGTTTTCCCAATAGGTAGGTATATCAATACCGCCTTCCTCACAAGGAAAAATGTCATGAACCCATGACCCTCCAACCTCGAACCACCATTCGGAAAACATGGATATATATTTATACCCAAATAGATCCCGGAATCAATAAATACGCACTGGTTCAAAATAGTGCATCCTTGCGACTATTACCAAGGTAAGACCCATATACACGATGTATACCCATACTAATGATGCTCTGTACTAATGTCATAGTACTCCACATCTCGAGCATCTCTCCAGAGACTGTATCCTCGTACGTCTCACCGAAAATATAAAGCCATTACCTAGTCCAACACTGGTATTGCTTATCGTGGCTGATTCACAATCAACCTTCGACCAATACCAGCTGTCTCCATGACAGTATGATCCAAATCTCTCCAAGAGATACAATCAATATAGTAGTGTCACCCCACTAACTATATCCCACAATTCCAATCGTGTCCCCCATTGCATTTCATATGCAAGGATGCTCAACCAGAGCTAACAACGACTTGTCAACACTCATGTTGGTATTCCCAACAAAATTGAGCTGTCCCGGTACAAGTCCCTCAAACTATTTGAAGTATAAACGTCCGCGTGAGGTATTCTCTGTCTCAATCCTCATGTCACGTAGTGACTACAAGAGTCAACCATAAACACTCATCGTATCACCATACGATTCACCAAACTCGGTTCCAACAAGTAGTATAATGGCTACAGCAAGCACATTATAACACAGCAACAATACCTGGCCAGCAGATCGCTGCCTCCTTAGGTTTATACAAAACCTACAATGTATCACATGTTACGCCCCGATATACCATACCTTATCATCCATTAGAGTAGTGGGTCATCGCCCAATATTTCTCCAACACCAATGCACAACGGACATCCTGGTGTCCTAACTCAACCACAATCCTAATCCATTAGGATTTGTTTCACAACTTCATGTGTGGGTGTGATCATGTCCACCACATGTCACATCGATACAAGCAAGTAGTTCCTCAATAACTACTCATATCACCAATTACTTGGCCATAGCCATCTCAACGAGTATACCCAAGGGCACCACTACTCGTAAAATATTTACCTCAAATACATGATGCGGTACACTCACATGTACAGTACATCCATTATTCATCGAGCAAACCTGCTCGGCATAATTGTCTCATCAACCGGTGACGAAGACACCACCTTGTGCTCACCATCGGCACTCAAACCATTCGACTAAATACGCACACTCGGACGTATTATTCATTGAAACGATGCTACGCGTCTACATAGAACATCCACTATGTCATCGTCATCCCGTGACGGTACATGTCAACATATGACATCCAAAATAACATCGTTGACTCGTGACGGTACATGTCAACGCAGTGACATCCAAAATAATGCTAATAAAATAGCAACATACCATAACTCATCGCTAACAAGATAGCGGCATACCTGTATCCATCGCCCAACAACGGTACACAAGCAGCACCCATCGCTCGAAGGCGGCATAATCTCGTGCTACGTATATAGCGGCATAACCCATCGCTATAGAATCAGCGGCACGAACCATCGCTATAGAATCAGTGGAATAGATCATCGCTATATATATCCGACGGTATGAACCATCGCCTAAGAACTAGAGGAATGAACCATCGCTATATAGATACCCGGCGGCATGAACCATTGCCAAAGAAGTAGCGGAATGTACCATCGCTATAATACACGGCGGCATGAACCATCACCATAGATGTAGCGGAATGAATCATCGCTATATATACCCGGGGGCATGAACCATCGCCATAGATGTAGCGAAATAAACCATCGCCATAGATGAAGCAAAATGAACCATCGATATATAATACCCGGCGGCATGAACCATCGCCATAGATGTAGCGGAATGTACCATCGCTATATATACCTGACGGCATGAACCATTGCCATAGATATATCGGAATGAATCATCGCTAAAAGATTAGCGTCATGATATCCCTCGCTATAAACTGGCAAATATCCCTCTTCGCTACCTCGCTTCGACATACCAGCGGCATAATATCCCTCACTTAGCGGCAAATATTCTTCATCGCTATCATATGATAACGGAAAGCTCATCGCTTCGCCATATTAGCGGTATAATATCCCTCGCTATAAGCGACAAATATTCTTCTCACGATGGTATGACAGCTGACCGCGATATTTTTAAACAAAAGATTTCAGAGTGTAACGCGATTCTATACCGCAAGTGCACGGTTGTCAAGTTTAGTATAGTTAAATGAAAGTAAGGGTTGTCGAATCCACAGGGACTAACGTATAAGTACCAAATAAAACTAGTAAAATTATATTTAGCCTACAATTAAAAAGAGGGTAGATTAAACTAATGCAACTCTAGAACTAAAGGATCCGAATAAAACAAGAATAAATAAAATAGATGGCTTCCGGATATGCAAAGGAATTTCGCTCGAGAAATTTATCTAGCTCTTTGTTCAATTATGTTATCTTTAAAGATTCGTTTGAATAGGCAATTACCAAACAATTGATTCTTAAGGTGAAAGGTTTTCGTTATTATTCAATACCTCTCTCGAGCTGTAAAGAAACTAATATCAAATTAGAACAAGTAACTCTCGTTCACTTATTTACTAATCCGATATTGCAATAAATCTTCAAAACCTAGTTACTCTAAATCTCTCGATTCAAAGTGCTCACGTATTTGATTTTATCTCTCGATCTCAATCTTAAACATACATCATGAATTACTGTAGCGTATTATAACCTTATCTCTCGATCTCGGTTATAACTCACAAAATTCAATCAAAGTTACCTAGGCTTTGATCTTAATAAGCATTTAATTCATGAACAGTAAGAAATCAATCCACTCAAACATTCGAATCAATAAATCAAACACAATTATACTCAAACTCGATAAAATAAACTCAACTTAATTCAAATCAAATCAATAAGACGTTTAATTGTTTCTCAACCTCAAAAACATCCAATGAAAATGAAAATCAAATAAATCTGAGTTTAGAAATACGATAAATGCTGGAACGAATCCTTGTGTCGCACCGTAATCTCTTCTCTTGCTCCTTCCTTGCACTCCGGAAATGGCTCGCTCAAGCTTGGACAAAGAACGGAGGAAGATGGCTTTTCCCCGGCTTCGTCTCGGCGGCGGCTAGGGTTGTAGGGTGATGAAAATTGGCTCTCTTCCCTCTCTGATATGATATGATATGATATGATATGGAAGAGATTTCCTTTTAAATCCACCGAGAATCAAGTTATTTTTGGAAGATAAGATTTTCAGAAAATCGCGTATCGATCGAACGATAAGCTCAAAAAGTAGAGTCAAACTTAATACTTTGAATGAATCATCTTTACAACTCAACGTAAAAGCTCAGCAATCCTACTTACACATCAATAAGAGTCGTTCAAAGTTCAAAAGGAAGCGTTTTCTCCTAAGCTAAACAACACATCGCAATATCGGAACGTGCGTGTGTGCTATTGTCAATCATGAGTATAATCATATCTTTAAGATCAAACTGTGCCATAAAAACTCAAAGTCAAGATTACTTTAAAATACTCTACAAATCTACTATCCAGCACTTCTTCCATAGACTTGGATCAGAAGGTCTTTAAAAGCTTATAGCGTTAGGCCTTTTGGTGTCAGCTCCAAAGAAAAGGTAGAATGAATGCAAAGAAGAGAGTATAAAAGAATCAGTTCAAACTTGTTCGCACAATATTGAGCTTCTCTTCAACTTTTTCTAGCCTTGGCCACTTTGGGTCTTATTTGAAAATTTTCAGTTTTTTCAAGGCTTTTCTCTACATCTTTTCTTATTGCTCATTCTTTTGTTCATTTTTGTTTTTCACAATGAACTCATCTACATATAACAATTCAGTGCAATGAATGAGATTCATTATACTCTCTTAGGGACGGATAACATTTTTCATTTAGGCTCAATCCAAGGTATGTATAATGAGTTAGCCAAAAATGTCGAATGGGGGTCTAATTATATGCAATGCATATACCATTCTTTTTCAATAAGGCTCAAGAGGGGACACTAAGGAATGATGTAAACGAGGTAAGCTTGAAAGGCACAAACGGTCCAAAGATCGCCTAAATCATCTCCAAGTCAAGTTCCTAATTATAGAATTTCGCCTCAAAGTGCTTTCAAATAAATTGTAGAGTTTTCTAAGATGCTCAAGACTATCATAGGTAACACAACTTTTCACTTTATTCAATACATACTTCACTCAATCATGACTCAAAACGTGCTCAAACTATTCCTCAATTTTGACATAAGTTCAACAAAGGATAAATACAAACAAGTTAAAAAATTTCATGACTCCTATCTAGATGAGGATTAATTCATCATGTGTTACCGTTGCAAATCCAACTCATCATTTCTCAAGTATTGACTCATTTTCTAAAAAAAAAAAAATTTGTTGATAGTGCTCAAGGACAATTTAGTCTCATAAAAGTGCAGTCATGCAAGAAAAGAAACAAAACAAGAAGCAAAAATGCAAAAGCAACAAAAATACTAAAAATATAAACAAACCCCCCCAAACTTAATATGTGCATTGCCCTCAATGTACAAGCCAAATAAGCGTAAAAGCAAAACACATACCATGACGACGATCGTCACTGATCGTCGTCCTCATCATGCTCCGGAGGGGGAACTGGGTAGTGACGCTCCTCGCCCTGGCATGGCGGAAATGGTGGGTACTCAGTAGGTGGGGGTGCATGCGGCTGATATGGTGCGAAGTGTGGCTCTGGCGGGAACTGGAATCCTGGGAAGCCCTGGGCCATGGCAGTGTTCCATGCACTCTGGTAGTGCATGAACTCCATCTGACGCTGAGCTACCTGCTCATGGTCCAACGGCAATGCTCTCTGCATGCTGTGTATGTCCCGTTGCATGCTATGGATGCTCTGCTGCTCCAGGCGAATGTCTTGGAGATTCCTGTGAAGGGAGTCCAAAGTGATGCGAGTACGCGCTGCAGCAGAGGATGATGATGCTCCGGCATGTCCGATGTCCGAGGGTCATGGCTCAGCCCTTCTTCGGCCTGTAGGTGGTGGTGGACCATCAACAACAATCGGGGTCTTCGGTGGAAGTAACTCCTCGTCTTCCCCCCATTGCACTCCGCATCTCTGACATAAAGCAGTGATGGTAGATGGAAACGGTAGTGCGGAGGTAGGTGGGCTGCTACCGATCTCATGGATGTGATCACTAATAATCTCGCCCAAATCCACGTCCTGCCCTGTGAGAATGGCAAATACCAGGGCCGCTCTATCCTTTGTCACCTCAGAAGTGTGGGTCGAGGGCATGACCCGTGAGGCGACAAATGAGAACCATGCTTGGGCCTCTGGTCTCAAATGCTTCTTGAGAACCACCTGTGGCTCTCCCTTATCATTCCGCTGCCAATCTACTCCCTGCATGCCAATAACTGCGAGTACCTCATCATAATTGATCATACTCTTTCGGAAGGATTGGTACGCACAGTTGTGTATCAATGGCATCCGGTAAACATTATTGATTGTTGCCTGATCAACCAGTTGATAAGTATGATTTTTACACTTAATTTAATATAAGATTAGAGGTGTTTTTCTAGTGATTCCTGGAAAATATTACGCGTTTTGGTTTATATTTGTATATTTCAGGAATCCATGTCCAAATGCATAAAAGTGTAAGAATTGAGCTTAAAATGATAAAAAGGACTAAATCGAGCACAACCGGATATTATCGAGCAAGGAAGATTATATTTTATTGGACATTCAAATCAATACTATATTATTTTTATAATATAATTTATAAAGATTACAACTTTACAAAGGAGAGGAGATTACATATAAGAGGAGATTGAAATAGCAGATTACGTGACTTGGTGGAAGACTGAAGAGAAGGATATTTACGTGAAATATTTGGGAGGAACAGCAAGACAGAAAAGAGGAGACGTGAGACAATAAAGGAAAAGAGACGATCTCAGGAGATTTCCAGGTTGATTTTCTGAAACACGTAGGGAAGAAGTGACGGGAACCAACAAAAGACAGATAAGGGAAGTGGAACGAAGATAAGAGACGTACAGCAACAGAAGAATTACGTGAACAGGCTGATAAGGAACAAGGAGAAAAGAGAGATAAGGGAGGATTGAAGGGGCAGATATACGGAGGTACAAGAGAAGATTAGGAACATAAGAAGAGAAAAGTTCACGTAAATTCTGAGAGAGCAAGAGTCACGAGTTACAGGGGGAGAGAAAGAAACTTCAGACGTGCGAAGACGAGAAGAGGAAAATCAGACAGAGGCTTCAACGTGAAGGATCAGACACGTAAGATTTACGTGAAGGGCACCAGGAGAAACAGACGTGAGTAAAGAGGAACAGATTGAGAAGAGACGTGAGTTCAGAGGAGGTGAGCAGCAAGAGTTTACGGAAGATAAAAAACGTGAGTGAAGAGGAACAGATTGAGGAGAGACGGGTTCACGTGGAGAGAAAGAACAGACAGAAGAAACGGGAAGCAACGTAAGACAGAAGAAGAGAAACGGAGCACTTGAGGAGAAGCGAACGAGATCAGTAACGTGAGTTCAGATTAAGGAGATCAGGAAGAAGAAGCACGGCAGCAACGTACATATTGGACAGAAAAATTCACGTAAAGAGTTGGTGAAGAACTCACGTACAGAACACTAAAAGCGAGAGACGGAGCTACGGATAGACGACGCGATTCAACATCGCTAGTTTATACGTATTTCTAAACTTTGTTTGATCTATTTAATTTTCTTATGCTTTTGATGTTAAGTTTATTGTCAAGACTTAGGGGATCCTATGTTATGAACCCATGATTTAAATTGATAGTTTTTTATTGATTCTTATTATCTAAGTGCATAGATCATTGTTCTTCATGCTTTTAAGGGTTTGGCCATCCTTGAATGATAATAAATTACAATTGAGATCGAGAGATAAAATTGGAATTCGATATAGTGATTTATGCCGTGGATTTCAGGCTGAGATCGAGAGATAAAGTCAAATACATGTGTGATAGCAATAGATTTACCAAAATTGAAGGCTAGTAGTTTTCATAGATCGATTTACAATATTAATTGTGATATCCCCGAAATAATTAATTATGATTTGGACATTAATTATGTTTATATGGTTAATTGTGGTGATAATTGATTTATGTGCTGGAATTAATTATCACATTGAAATGCTTAGTCACACGGTAGGCGTGGGATGCATTTCGGGATGTATATTGTGCATGTTGGGAGAATTGAGTATTAACATGATTTATTTGTTATGATGGGCAATTAATTGGAAAGCATGGAGTTAATTGAGATTTTGAGTACATGTTGGTAATATATGCTTTTACAATACCATGTTGGGGTACTTTATTCATCATGTAAAGTTTGGGGTATAATTTTAAATTAAACCCTTATGACCCAATTACCTCACCATTACCCATCACTTTACCATTCACTCCTTAAATCCCCAAACCCTCCTTTCAACCCTAAACTCACCCTCATTTTCGAAATTGGCTCCAAGGTGGAAGAGAAACCTTTGCAAAATCTTCTTTGGTGTGATTCTTGGTAAGATTGGAGGTCTAGGAAGGGTATATATCCTTCCTTGTTGTTTTTGCAAAGATTTATTTTGATTTGAGTTTGATATTTGAGTTTTTGAGATGGGTTTGTTGGGATTGGTATGGTTTTTGGTTGGATGTTAGATTTTTGGTGGTTTGATGGTGTTTGTTGAAGGTTTTTGGTGTTTTTATGTTTTGGATTTGTTGGTATAAGTGTTGGTAAGGTTGTAGGAGAATTGTAGCTTAAAAATGGTGGAAATCGCGATTCTGGATGTGGCGATCGATCGCCTGAAATGGCGCGACCGATCGTCGATGGGCAGTAGCGAAATCACAGGGCAGGCGATCGATCGCCATAATTGAAGCGATCGATCGCCGCAAGACAAAAAGGCGATCGATCGCCTCAACAAAGCGATCGATCGCCAGCAGCATAATTTTGGAAAATGGATTTTTTTAACGAATTTTTGGTATTTTGCTATTATTTGACTTCTAATATGGGATTGTGTAATTGTGTAGAACCATCCCAGGTGGCGACGCAACCAAGGAAGTGAAGCCATACCAAATTCCACTTTTGGAAAGGTACGTAGAGGACGTACGGGCACCCAACGGTACATGTATCTATTATACTCATTGACTATGCATTGTGGATGCGAGTATATATGTGAATGTGCATTGTAGATGCAATACATGTTGAATTTATGCATGATGACTATATATGCATATGATGATTGTTGGTGCTTATCCCATGAGTCGTGGTCATCCTTTGATGATTTTAATGTTTGCCGCTATTTGTTTGGTGCCGCTCAATGTGAAGCGAGGGGTGGGAGCGCCGCATGTCACATTGAAGCGTGGTTGTCATATGAGGCAAGGAAAGAATATTTGCCGCCTATATGTGAAGCGAGGGGCATTAAAATACATTGTGATGGACAGACTAGAGACTGGTAATTGATGAATATGGAACGGTGTTATGTCATGACACGTGTAAACCATTAAATAATCCATTGATTATGCTCATGAGTTATGGTACAGGGACAACCAAAAAGAAAGCGTTTAAAATGCATGGGAAAAACAGGAAGTGTTTTATTACGATTATGCATTTACACCTTACATTTATATTGTGTTGCATATGAATTGTTATATGCTCATACTTTGGTGGTTGTCCTTGTAGGTACATTTTGGCATGATAGAAAGGGGCTAAAGCGGGTTGAGGCGGTGAGCTTGTGAAGAACACTTTTGATAGACGAAGGACAGGGTTACTTTTGTATAGTGTCTACTCTAGGAGTAGTGTAAAGCTATAGTTAAACATTCTTTTGATTTGGGATGTAATTATTCCACTTGATAGTCCTCGTTTCGGCTTGTAATTCTTAAGGCTCATAGTCTCAACACGAACATTTTACTCTGATAATTTATGATTAGCCCTAATTATGCATTTAATCCGCATTAAGGTACTAGGGTACCTTACATTAATTGTTCAATAAGGGTACGAGAGTGGCTTATTGTTACGTTAGTATTAGATTTGTTATAGCCGGACCAAGGTATAACAGGTGAATTAGGAAAACTCGTCACCTTAGATTGTTTGAATTAATTCTTAACTAATAGGCGAATTGTGGGGGATTACATAGGTGAACCGAAAGTCTTGATAATTGTCTCTATTGATTTTATTCTCATTCTCATTCTCTATTGTTTGTTTGGATTTATTATTGAGTTAATTAGTTCTTTTAGTTAATTAGTCATAACCAATTTTCGTAGGCTAAATATAGTTAAACTAGTGGAGTTTGGTACTTATTTCCTAGTTCTCGTGGGTTCGACAATCCGTACTTATATTATCATTATACTAAAACTTGACACCGTGCACTTGCGGTATAAAATCGCTACACTGGAATTAATTGTTTAAAATAAAAGCGATCAACATCCTTCCCTCGGACAAAAACATTTGCTCTCCGTCCTGGTGGGATAACTCGGAGATTCGTGTAGAATTCCCTCACCAGTGGAACCACAGCATCAATTGGTGTTTGAGCAAACTGAAACCACCCTCTGTCGCCTTACTGCCCTTATGACAGGACATTCAATCTTTTCCATACTCATGCCCCTTTCACGACTGAGGGGTTTCTTGTGATAACTGGGATACAACTCAGTTGCTGTAGCATTTCAAACTTCTGTTCGTCATGCCCTTGCTCAGAAGTGGTGGCCTCCGCCTGTTTTTGTTTCTGTGAGGCCTCTGCCTGCTTTGACCTCTTTCTTGGAGCCATTTTCTTGCCAAGTTGTTCTCAATTATTTCGCTTAACTGCAACAAAACACCACATCCAAAAATACAACACTACCAACACTTAAAATCTAAGCCTATCAACTCCCCCAAACTTGGACTTGATCGTCCTCGAGCAAGCAATAAGCTCAAAAAGTAGAGTCAAACTTAATACTTTGAATGAATCATCTTTACAACTCAACGTAAAAGCTCAGCAATCCTACTTACACATCAATAAGAGTCCATTCAAAGTTCAACAGGAAGCGTTTTCTCATAAGCTAAATAATACATCGCAACATCGGAACGTGCGTGTGTGCTATTGTCAATCATGAGGTATAATCATATCTTTAAGATCAAACTGTGCCCTAAAAACTCAAAGTCAAGATTACTTTAAAATACTCTACAAATCTACAATCCAGCACTTCTCCACTAATGTAATTATTCCCTAGACTTGGATCAGAAGGTCTTTAAAAGCTTATAGCGTTAGGCCTTTTGGTGTCGGCTCCAAAGAAAAGGTAGGATGAATGCAAAGAAGAGAGTATAAAAGAATCAGTTCAAACTTGTTCGCACAATATTGAGCTTCTCTTCAACTTTTTCTAGCCTTGGCCACTTTGGGTCTTATTTGAATATTTTCATTTTTTCAAGGCTTTTCTCTACATCTTTTCTTATTGCTCATTCTTTTGTTCATTTTGGTTTTTCACAATGAACTCATCTACATATAACAATTCAGTGCAATGAATGAGATTCATTATACTCCCTTAGGGACGGATAAAATTTTTCATTTAGGCTCAATCCAAGGTATGTATAATGAGTTAGCCAAAAATGTCGAATGGTGGTCTAATTATATGCAATGCATATACCATTCTTTTTCAATAAGGCTCAAGAGGGGACACTAAGGAATGATGTAAACAAGGTAAGCTTGAAAGGCACAAACGGTCCAAAGATCGCCTAAATCATCTCCAAGTCAAGTTCCTAATTATAGAATGTCGCCTCAAAGTGCTTTCAAATAAATTGTAGAGTTTTCTAAGATGCTCAAGACTAATCATAGGTAACACAACTTTTCACTTTATTCAATACATACTTCACTCAATCATGACTCAAAACGTGCTCAAACTATTCCTCAATTTTGACATAAGTTCAACAAAGGATAAATACAAACAAGTTACAAAATTTCATGACTCCTATCTAGATGAGGATTAATTTCATCATGTGTTACCGTTGCAAATCCAACTCATCATTTCTCAAGTATTGACTCATTTTCTAAAAAAAAAAAATTTGTTTATAGTGCTCAAGGACAATTTAGTCTCATAAAAGTGCAGTCATGCAAGAAAAGAAACAAAACAAGAAGCAGAAATGCAAAAGCAACAAAAATACTAAAAATATAAACAAACCCCACCAAACTTAATATGTGCATTGCCCTCAATGTACAAGACAAATAAGCGTAAAGGCAAAACACATACCATGACGACGATCGTCACTGATCGTCGTCCTCATCATGCTCCGGAGGGGGAACTGGGTAGTGACGCTCCTCGCCCTGGTATGGCGAAAATGGTGGGTACTCAGTAGGTGGGGGTGCATGCGGCTGATATGGTGCGAAGTGTGGCTCTGGCGGGAACTAGAATCCAGGGAAGCCCTGGACCATGGCAGTATTCCATGCACTCTGGTAGTGCATGAACTCCATCTGACGCTGAGCTACCTGCTCATGGTCCAACTGCAATGCTCTCTGCATGCTGTGTATGTCCCGTTGCATGCTATGGATGCTCTGCTGCTCCAGGCGAATATCTTGGAGATCCCTGTGAAGGGAGTCCAAAGTGATGCGAGTACGCGCTGCATCAGAGGATGATGATGCTCCGGCATGTCCGGTGTCCGAGGGTCGTGGCTCAGCCCTTCTTCGGCCTGTAGGTGGTGGTGGACCATCAACAACAACCGGGGTCTTCGGTGGAAGTAACTCCTCGTCTTCCCCCCATTGCACTCCGCATCTCTAACATAAAGCAGTGATAGTAGATGAAAACGGTAGTGCGGAGGTAGGTGGGCTGCTACCGATCTCATGGATGTGATCACTAATAATCTCGCCCAAATCCACGTCCTGCCCTGTGAGAATGGAAAATACCAGGGTCGCTCTGTCCTTTGTCACCTCAGAAGTGTGGGTCGAGGGCATGACCCAGTGAGGCGACAAATGAGAACCATGATTGGGCCTCTGGTGCCAAATGCTTCTTGAGAACAACCTGTGGCTCTCCCTTATCATTCCGCTGCCAATCTACTCCCGGCATGCCAATAACTGCGAGTACCTCATCATAATTGATCATACTCTTTCGGAAGGATTAGTACGCACAGTTGTGTATGAATGGCATCCGGTAAACATTATTGATTGTTGCCTGATCAACCAGTACATCCTTCCCTCGGACAAAAACATTTGCTCTCCGTCCTGGTGGGATAACTCGGAGATTCATGTAGATTCCCTCACCAGCGGAACCACAGCATCAATTGGTGTTTGAGTAAACTGAAACCACCCTCGTCGCCTTACTGCCCTTATGACAGGACATTCAATCTTTTCCATACTCATGCCCCTTTCATGACTGAGGGGTTTCTTGTGATAACTGGGATACAACTCAGCTGCTGTAGCATTTTCATACTTCTGTTCGTCATGCCCTTGCTCAGAAGTGATGGCCTACGCCTGTTTTTGTTTCTGTGAGGCCTCTGCCTGCTTTGACCTCTTTCTTGGAGCCATTTTCTTGCCAAGTTGTTCTCAATTATTTCGCTTAACTACAACAAAACACCACACCCAAAATATAACACTACCAACACCCCGCAATACAACAACAATTCCCCCAAACTTTGATTCTTCTTAACCCAATTCAACTACAACAACGTAATTGCACCAAAGGATGAAAAGATATGAAATTTAAAACCAATTACCAAGAAAAAAATCTGATCTTTGATGAATTTGGCGCTTGGCTTGGAATTCTCTTTTGGATGCAATTCTACCCAATTCATCTTGCAATACTTCAGATCTGCAATTAAAATCTCATCAGATACAATCTTTACTTCAAAGATTTGAAGTATTTGAAAATTGGAGAGAAAATTGATGAGAGATGATGAAGATGGTGGAAGAGGAGTATTGGCTTGCGTTGGAGAGGAGAGGAAAAAGTTTTAAATGGCTGCACGACTGCTATTCGGTGCCCTATTCTTTTCAAAATTTTCTCTCGATCGATCGATCGAGATTATTTTTCGATCGATCGGTCGAGGCAGTGTATTTCTCTGCTTCTAAATTTCCGGGCGATCGATCGAGATTTTTTTCTCGATCGATCGCCAGCACCAGAATACTAAAATCAAAATTTTTTTTCAAAAAATTTTCCTCTCGGGTTGCCTCGCCCACATCTTTCTTTCTTTTACACCTGCAACAAAATTGCACGGACTCATTCTCGGAACATCTAAAAACAACTTAAAAACAACCAAACTAAAATTGAAGAACTAAAAACAAAAACTCGAGGAAGGAAAATAAAGTTCTTAATTTATAGTCCCAAGCTGGACTGTCACCTCCTCGTCTGTTAACTTGATTGCTCCTTCGGATTCTTCACAAAATCACTCGGGAGCGTACCTTGCGTCCTTTCAGAAATCAACGTTGCCAGCTGCCCTATCTGCACTTCCAGGTTCTTAATCGATGCATCCTGTTCTGCATCCTCACCTCAGACGACGAAATCAGTTTGGCCATCAGTTCCTCCATACTCGGTTTTTGTGTGAACCCCGACTGTGCTTGTGGATTCAACACATTCTCTTGATTTGACCACCTCAGATTTGGGTGGTTCCTCCATCCCGGGTTGTATGAGTTCGAATATGGATTGTTTTGCTGCCTGTTTCCTACGAAACTCACAGCTTCAGTAGATTGATTAAATTGGTAACATGCTTGGCACTCAATGCTCGGATGACCGCCTCCACATAAATCACATAAGACAGCTTGAGCTTGCATCGCTGCTGCACCCATGCTATCTATCTTCCGGTTCATAGCTTTCAACTGAGCCGAAATAGCAGTAATCTCATCCACTTGATGGACTCCTATTGGTTTCTGTGGCGTGTTCCTTTCAGATTGCCACTGATAGCTATTGGACGCCATTTCCTCCAATAAGTCATACGCTTCTTCCGGTGTCTTCCGCATGATCGATCCCCCAGATGTTGCATCTATCATAGATTGATTAGCAGAAACAAACCATTGTAAAAAGTCTGTACCTGCAGCCAGATGGGTAAACCGTGATGTGGGCATCTCCTCAATAAATCTTTGAAACGATCCCACGCTTCGTATAAACTCTCGGGATCGAATTGCCCAAACGTAGTGATATCGTTCCGCATCTTTGCCATCTTGGAGGGAGGAAAGTACTTCGATAAGAAAGCTTTTGTCATCCGTTCCCATGTTGTAATCGATCCTGCAGGTAATGAATTCAACCAGGATTTAGCTTTGTCTCTCAATGAAAAAGGGAAGAGCCTTAACCTGATGGCGTCGTCGGAGACGCCATTATGTTTAAACGTGTCACAGATCTCCAAGAAGTTGGAGATGTGAGTGTTTGGGTCGTCCGTGGCAGCTCCCCCAAACATTACAGAGTGCTGTATCATTTGAATAATTGCAGGCTTGATCTCGAAATTATTCGCCTGGATTGTCGGCCTAGTGCTGCTGGATAAAGATCCATGAAACGCTGGCTGTGCAAAGTCCATCATTGACTCGGGTTTTGTGCCTCGTTATTGTCGGCCATTGCTCGAGCTTCTCGTAATCTTCTAAGTAGAGTTCTCTCTATTTCAGGATCAAATGGCTCGAGAATGGACTCCTCTCTTCTGAGCATGCCCTAGAGAATTGGTTCATGTACTGAATCAGACAAAAGGAGACAACAACAAAAATAAAATAAAAAACAAGAACAACTACTAAAACGAAAAAGCAAAATAAAAACGAAATAATACAAATTGGCTAAATTACAATTAACTAATCTCGTATGATATTATACAGATTAGTCCCCGGCAACGGCGCCAAAAACTTGACCGTAATATTTTTAAACAAAAGATTTCAGAATGTAACACGATTCTATACCGCAAGTGCACGGTTGTCAAGTTTTAGTATAGTTAAATGAAAGTACTGGTTGTCGAATCCACAGGGACTAACGTATAAGTACCAAATAAAACTAGTAAAATTATATTTAGCCTACAATTAAAAAGATGGTAGATTAAACTAATGCAACTCTAGAACTAAAGGATCCGAATAAAACAAGAATAAATAAAATAGATGGCTTCCGGATATGCAAAGGAATTTCGCTCGAGATATTTATCTAGCTCTTTGTTCAATTATGTTATCTTTAAAGATTCGTTTGAATAGGCAATTACCAAACAATTGATTCTTAAGGTGAAAGGTTTTCGTTATTATTCAATACACTCTCTCGAGCTGTAAAGAAACTAATATCAAATTAGAACAAGTAACTCTCGTTCACTTATTTACTAATCCGATATTGCATAAATCTTCAAAACCTAGTTACTCTAAATCTTTCGATTCAAAGTGCTCACGTATGTGATTTTATCTCTCGATCTCAATCTTAAACATACATCATGAATTACTGTAGCGTATTATAACGTTATCTCTCGATCTCGGTTATAACTCACAAAATTCAATCAAAGTTAGCTAGGCTTTGATCTTAATAAGCATTTAATTCATGAACAGTAAGAAATCAATCCACTCAAACACATTCGAATCAATAAATCAAACACAATTATACTCAAACTCGATAAAATAAACTCAACTTAATTCAAATCAAATCAATAAGACGTTTAATTGTTTCTCAACCTCAAAAACATCCAATGAAAATGAAAATCAAATAAATCTGAGTTTAGAAATACGATAAATGCTGGAACGAATCCGTGCGTTGCACCGTAATCTCTTCTCTTGCTCCTTCCTTGCACTACGGAAATGGCTCGCTCAAGCTTGGACGAAGAACGGAGGAAGATGGCTTTTCCCCGGCTTCTTCTCGGCGGCGGCTAGGGTTGTAGGGTGATGAAAATCGGCTCTCTTCCCTCTCTGATATGATATGATATGATATGGAGAGATTTCCTTTTAAATCCACCGAGAATCAAGTTATTTTTGGAAGATAAGATTTTCAGAAAATCGCGTATCGATCGATCGAAAAGAATTTTCGATCGATCGGTGCACTGTTCGCTTCAGCGTTTAAACTCTCTGCCTCGATCGAGATTTTGTTCCGATCGATCGATCGAGATTTTTTTGCTGCTGAACTCTCTGCCCGGATCGATCGATCGAGAAATATTCTCGATCGATCGTTGCCTTAAAAATCTGAATTCTTCATTTTTTTCTCTTTTTCGCCTCGATTTCACCCGTTTTCTTCATTTTAGCTCATTTCTTCCATTTCCGACCTATTTTCCTGAAACAAGCAAATAAATACCACAAAACGTAATTTCATTTAGGAAAAAGTACGAAAAACAAAAAGAAATTACAGCTAAAAACACTTAAAATCTAAGCCTATCAACAGCGGCATTAGTATCCCTCTCTTCGACACACCAGCGGCAATTAATATCCCTCGCTATAACATGACAGCAGCGTGTTCTTCGCTTCTACATATTTGCGGCAAATATTCTTTCATTGCTACGGTGTGACAGCGGAAAGTATCATCGCTCCGACATGACATCGGCATCATCACTTTGCCGTGACAGCGGCATGTACCATCGCTTCGACACGACAGCGGCATCATCACTTTGACATGTCAGCGGCAATATCAGGAATGTATCACTTTGTTCCGCAGGCTCAAGAGGTATTCCCATGCACGTGCCACTTTGCCCCGAAGGCTCAAGAGGTGACTCCCGTACATGTGCACTTTGCCCATTGGACTCAAGAGGTGATCCCTATTCCACACAGTCTCATCCATATCCCATATGACCCTGCAACCACCATGGTTAGCAACAACATATTCCAATTATGAACACATATCATAAACGTACATAAGCAATATAGGTGTGTCACACAAGACTAACTCCTATCAAGCATAAGTATGTGCTTCCCATTTCTATCAACATGTTCCTAGGCCCTCAACAGCCCCAAAGAGTAAATCACTACTCTGATGCCACTAATGTAAGGACCACGTTCCCTTAACCCATTATTAGTGTATTAACCCATGCAATTAGTGCATACAATTATGTTATGGGAAAAGACAACATGCAACCATGGCATAAAATACCAACTATAAAATTTCTTGTATCCTTTCATTAATATTCAGCTTTTCCCAACCAAGTCCATTTAACATATCATGCACCCTTGTAATACACTAACACGTTCTCAATTCATTTTGCAATTCCTAATTAATTGCATGCCCCACATAAATGAAAAGAGAAAGGCCCTTGCCTTTTTATACAAACCATATACACATAATAGTTCTCGCATGCTAGCATCAAATAAGTATATGTGTATCTAATGTATAAATATCATACTCAATACCAGCTCTAGTACTTCGATCCTGTAAGTACCTCCAATCAACAGCTCGACCTCAACTCCAAAGCCATCGATGTACCTATTCATGTGCCCCAACAGAGACAGCCCCCACACGGGGTGAGCATACCAATACCACCAATCCAATAATCATAATATTACAGTTCATAATTTACAGAATGTAAATGCCATGAATTTTAAATGATAATCCCTGGATGGTATCATCCTCATCCGGGATCCCCTGTGCTGTTAATGTTCTCAAAATAACCGAAACCATCAAATTCTAAAATCCAGTTAATCATTACATTGATTAACTAATCCGTTTTAAAAATACCAATCTCATAATTAATAACCTTGTTTCATTAAGGAGTGATTACGGATATCTCATATATCTAATCACTGTTTCCACAATTCCATTCCCTCGCACGCTCAACAGCGGTGATACTGTAACCGATGTTCGCTCCATAGCGACAACATCCTAAACATTGCTCGCTCCATAGCGGCACCATATAGTTCGTAATATCAATCAAATTATCGCACCTATATCATATCATGCATAACAATTACAATAATATATTTAAAGCTATACCGGTACGTTATACGTACCTTATGATCCCGTAGTCCCAACCAAACCTTGAGTGAGTCCCGTGACCCAATGAATTATGTGCTAACACATAAATAACTCACAATTAATCATAAGCATGCGACCACGTGCCCAATCACGTTCACAACCTCCAACATATCGTCAATCTATGACGATTAACCATTATAAAAGACTCTGGGCTAAGCATGCATGATACCCAACATATTCCATTTTATAAGTACAAGGGTTAACCACTTACTAAAACGAGTATCCCATTTTTATTATTAAAATTAGGCTCCAACCATTCCATTTTAAAAGTATAGCATTCCCAATGGAATGAAGACAATACCCCAAAAATCGGCTAATTAAACATCGATTCCAAAATCCAGACATTTTCCAAAATTTCAAAAAAAGCAAACAAAACAGGGCCGCAATCAATCGTCGTTCACGCGCAATCTATCGCGCAAGTTTACTACCCAAAATAATGCATGCCGCGATCGATCGCCAGATCTTGCGATTGATCGCCAAGACCCCAGCAATCGCTCGCCCATTATTCGCGATCGATCGCCGTGACTGTTCATCGTCTCCCCAAAATCAGTATAATGTCGCGATCGATCGGCGCCATGCCGCCATCGATCGTGACCTGCGAGTTTCTGAAAAATTCGAGCTTTAATGGGGTTTTTCATACCCAAACTCAAAATCAATAACCCAACTCCTTAAACACCTACAATACACCATTTAAAACCCATAAAAATACCAAAAACTCAACTTTGAATTGTTAACTAAAACCCCCAATTTCCATAACCAACCCTAAACTCAACCAAACTCTACAATACCATAGTCAAAACCAAGGTAAAGACGAGGGGAAGAAGATTACCAAGTTTTCTTCGAGAAATCCGGCTCCCGAGCCGAGCTTCCAGCCGTTTTCTTCCAAAAGGGAAAAGAGGGGTTTGGGGGAGATGGGGCGCGAAGAGATAGAGAGGAGAGAGGAGAGATTCCGTGCAATGACGGAATACCGAGTCCACTTGGTATATATAGTACCAAGGCTCCAAAATACCAAGTCCTCCACAAATACATCACAACTCATTAAAAATCATCTATTTTCAATAATTATCTCTCCAATCTCAATTGCCAATACCAATCCCAATACAAAGTACCCCGGACCCCAGATACCACCAAAAACCCAATTCCAAGGTTTTCACCACGATGAGAATACAATCTCAACCTTTGGATGCAACGATCCCAAATACCCGATTTAACATCCTCGGGTGTCCCAACACCGCAATTAATTCATAATTGCCACAATTAAAATCCATTGAAGATCATTACCACACCGAGATTAGCACCATTAATTCCTGGGCATCACAAGGATACTTGAGGAAGAAGGACAGGAACAACATGGCTGCGAATCAAAGCTTGAGGCAGTTGGTGAATCCTAACTTGGATCAACAACCTCTCTGCATCACGTTCCCTACGCTTGCTAACAATGTAAATTTTGAACTCAAATCTGGATTGATTCATTTTTTCCCATCTTTTCATGGTCTTGCAGGTGAGAACCCGCACAAATACTTGATGGAATTCCACGTGGTATGCACTACTATGAAGCCGGCTGTCATAACGGATGAGCAAATCAAACTACGAGCCTTTCCATTCTCTCTAAAGGATACTGCTAAGGATTGACTATTCTACCTACCCTCTGGATCTATCACCACGTGGACGGATTTGCAACGAGTCTTCCTTGAGAAGTACCTTCCAGCTTCAAGGGCAACCAACATAAGGAAGGAGATATATGGTGTGAAACAATACCAAGAGGAGTCGCTGCACGAGTACTGCGAACGTTTTAAGAAATTGTGTGCAAGCTGCCCACAACATCAGATAAGTGAACATCTTCTAATTAAATATTTCTATGAAGGTTTACTTTCTGGTGACAAGAATTTAGTGGATGCGGCAAGCGGAGGAGCTTTCATTGACAAGACAGCGGAGGAGGCAAGGAACTTGATAGCAAACATGGCGGCCAACTCCCAGCAATTGGAAATGTTCGACATAGACAACCGCCAAGACAAGAGGTAAATGTATCAAATCTTGAACAACAACTGATTGATTTAACGTTTCTTGTACGTAATCTTGCAGGTGGCAATGTGGGGAAGATGAAGCCATGTGGAATATGTCTCGCCTAAACCATCACATTGATGCATGTCCATCCCTACAAGAGACATCTATTGAGAACGTGAATGCTGCGGGAGGATTCCCAGGTCCACCTCAAAGGGTCTACGACCATCCATCAAGCAACTACAACCAAGGTTGGAAGGACCATCCAAACCAGGGCTATGAGAGTCAACAAATGAACCAACCTACACCCTATAGACTGTCATATCAGAGACCTCCACCACCGCCAGTGCATGCCCCTTCTGACAGGTTAGAGAATATTGTTAAAGTTATTGCTGAAAATAGCTTACAATTTCAACAGGAAACGAGGGTGAGCATCCAAAGCTTAACTACGCAAAAGGGGCAATTGGCAACTTCGCTCAACAAGATTGAAGCGAGAATATCCAATGGGCTTCCTTCACAGCCAGTGGTGAACCTGAGAGAGAATGTGAGCGCTGTAACATTGAGAAGCGTCAATGAAGTTAAAGATCCGAAAAAGGTGGTACTGATACCACCCAAGCACGATAATGAGAAGGAGGCCGAAGTTGGAAGCAAAAAGGTCGTAGAGATTGAGGTACACCATCATAAGTTCCCACCCCTTTCTGAATATCAAGTTGCACCCCCTTTTCCCCTTGCCTTGAAGGATAATAGGAAAGAAGCTGGACTTAAGGGACTCTATGAAACTTTTCGGAGATGCGAGGTAAATATTCCATTACTTGATGCTAATAAGCAAGTACCTCGTTATGCAAAATTTGTGAAGGAACTGTGTATTGCGAAGAGGAGTCGAAAACTGAGAGGGAGCCATACAATCGAATTAAGTTAAAATGTTTCTACGGTCATCCAAAGAAACATTCCCACAAAATGTAAAGACCCAGATATGTTTTCCATCCCTTGCATGATAGGAGATAACAAAATCGAGAAGGCCATGTTAGATCTAGGAGCATCAATTAATGTCATGCCTTACTCCATTTATGCATCTTTGAACCATGGACCTTTGGACAGAGATGGGATTGTGATTCAATTGGCTGATAGGTCCACTCTTAATCCTCGGGGGGTGATAGAGGATGTACTTGTGCGAGTGAATGCATTGATTTTCTTGCGGATTTCTATGTGCTTAATATGGAGAATGGTGATAATGGTAGTCCAATTTTGCTAGGAAGACCATTTCTTAAGACATCCAAGACAAAGATAGATGTTCATAGCCGCACATTGACTATGGAATTTGATGGTGACGTTGCTAAGTTTTGTAACACCATGAAATTACCTTGTTATGAATACACTAGTTGCACTATTGACACTACTGATAACTTTGATGATAATGTTTTGTGGAATTGGTGAAGGCTACGGATGGCATTGATGACAAAGGAGGTATGGACTCACATCCTATGCATAATTTTCATACTATTGCTTCCTTATCTACTCATTATACTGCTGACCCTCTCTCTTCTCATTTATAGGATCGTACCATTGAAAAGACACACCCTCCTGATCGACCATAGCAAGCAACAAATGTAGGAGGAGGAACAAGGACTGTTGATGACCTCTCCAAGAAGAGCAAGGCAAACAAACCAAAGTTCAAGGGACTCAAGAAGATAGTGAGATGGAAGAAGAAAGATAGAACAACACCGCATAACCCACCATGATGAAGGACTAGCGTCGGGCCACCGACGTTAAACAGAGGCGCTGCATGGGAGGCAATCCAAGGGAAGTTAGTTTCATTTTTTCCTTTTTATTTTTATTGCTTTAGTAGATAGACTTTTCTCTTTTCTTGTATTTTTGCCTTACATTGGGGACAATGTAAGATTTAAGTATGAGAGAGAGATTAGTGGTGTTTTATTGCTTTTCTTATTACAAAAACACAAAAAAAAACAAAAAAGTTGAAAAATTTTGAGCTCATAGTTAATAGTGGATGCATGCTTAGAATCACTAGCCCATGATGAAACCTAATTGATAGCATGCATGTTTTTGAACAGAGGTGAATTGTTAACCTTGGAACACTTTGAACTCTAATGCAAATTTTGCTTTGACGAATATTTTGAGCGTAATATTGTCATGACTTGTGAAGTGTGCATAGCTTAGTGAAGATTGTGTGACATTGTGATAGTCTTAAGAAGTCTTTAATACATGCGAGAACTTAACAACATGCTCTTTGAGGCGTATGTCTAGACTACTTGCGAACATGAAAGTGATATAGGCGATCTTTGATGCGTTTGAGCATTTCAAGTCTACCATGTGAAGAAAATCAATCACTAGTACTCTTTTTGAGCTTTAATGCAGAAGAATGGTTGTGTGCTAAGCATACTAAAGACCACCATTCAACACTCTTTGACTAGCTTATCATCATTCCCTAATAAGCCTAAATGTGATTTTAATCCACACATTTGAAGGGAGTATGATGTTTTTCATTCTCATGCACTTAGGAATTCATTGAACTATATGCTTGAGCTTCATTGTAAAAAGAATAAAATGACATGAAAGAAAAGGCATGCCTTGAGGAAATAGATACAAATACGACTCCAAGGGGAGCCAAGGCACAAAAGAAGGAAAAAAAAATTGAAATATACCTTGCAAAAACATACAAGGTATGGAAATGAACAAAGTTGAAAAAAATCATGCAAGAAGAGAAGTTTTAATTGTGCATATCATTATACTCTCTTGTTTGATACACCTTACCCTTTCTTTCATAAGCCAATACCTAGGCCAAGCTACAAGCTAATAAAGACCTACTTGATTTGTATTTGCAAGTGGTTAAGATAGTGGAGAAGAGTGTTAAAGTGAGCTTATACTTGTGTTAGGGTATTACTGGAGGTATTATGGTTTGCATTTATTGGATCTATAATTTGTACATGACACTTGTTTATGACCACACACGCATGTTCACTGCTTTGTTGGGTACGAAATGTTTAGGGATTGTACTTGTTCCACTGTTAACTTTTCATTACTATGCATGTTTGAGATTGTCGAGGCATTAAAGTGAGGACAAGTTAATTTGTTATGATGCTATGAGCCAACAAAAATATTGTAGTTTTGTCTGATTTACTCGAGGTCGAGTAAAGAGTAAGTATGGGGAGTTTGATGTGACTAGAAATAGACACATCTATTGCGCTTAATTGTCGACGATTTGGTATGTTTTGATGGATAATTTGATGCATGTGCTACCTAATCATATGTTTGTGTAATTGTAGGTGAAATCAAAGAAATCGAGCTAAAAAGGTGAATAAAGACCAAGGAAAGCTTTGGAGATGATAAGGACTCAAGGTAGATCAAGAAAAAGGCTAAAAATGTAATTTTGGAAGAAGCGATCGACCGCATGAAGGAGGAGATCGATCACCTATGGACAGAAAGTTGAGCAACAAAATCTGTGGGTCAGCGATCGATCGGTACAATGGAGCGATCGATCGCCAAAGTCTTCTGGAGCCACGCGATCGATCGGTGAAAAGGGGCGATCGATCGCCTAATGAATCTGCCGCAAAAAATAAAAGCTAGCGATCGGTCGCTAGCTTGTAGCGATCGACCGCCAGCAGTATTTTGGAAACTTTGGAGTCTTGATTTCTTTCCTTCTTACATGGACTCTAATCTACCCCATCAGCCTCCTCACATCTATAAACTCAAAAATCAGCCTCTTTAGACAAGAATTCAGACTTTAGAACATAATTTTAGAATTAGAATAAATTTTCTCTCAACTTTTGTGAAGAACGCTTTGAAGAACGGAGAACGAAGACCGAAGCGACGCTCCAAAATCGTGATTCCTTTTAGTAATTCTTTTTTTTACTATTAGTTTAATGCTTTTTAGAATAGATTTGATTGTTTTTAATCCAATTATGAGTAGCTAAACACTTTGATTCTTGGTTGAGGGATACTTGCCTTTGGAACAAAAACAATTGTGAAGATTTTGGTTTGATTTTGGATTTTTAATTCAATTTCAATTTGTTTTTCAGATTTTGATAAAAGGAATTGTTTTGATTGTGGTCAATCGACGCATTATTCCAAAGCATGTTTGTTACATACTCAGTGACGGTCGCAGCAACATTAGTCGATCTACCTAGTCACATCAACAGGTAAGTTACTCACAGATCGTGGGTAGTACATCGCAATCATTTCTAGATTCCCAGCATGATAGAGTGTGTATGTCTTGATAGGGGATCAAGCTATGGCTCCGGAAGGTGTGATTGCAAGTGAACGTCTTATATTTGGTCACGTTGTGCGAGTATGAATTGACACAGGAGCATCATGTTCATTCATTTCACCAAACTTGGTTGATGAATGTTTACATCGCTACAAGAGACCTTATTGGTATCAATATCGATCGGTAGATATATTCTATCCAGTCATATCAGATTACATTGTATATTGCGATTTGGTGATATTATCTACAACGTCTAATATTCATGGACTTAGAGGAATATATTAAATACACCATGGGTTATACTAGTGAACTTTTACTTATTATGATTTTTAAATAAGTGGAAATATTTGGGTGTATTTGGCTAATCTATTGGAATAAGAAAACGAATGTTTGCTATGTAATAGTTTTTGGATAAATTATGTTAAACCGTGAATGGCACTACGTTTTGATGCAGTTTAGTAGGAATTTCCCCTTGGAATATATAGGGATAATTGGATGCTCTTTCTTAGTGTAAAATATAGGTTTATTGAAATTAGAGCCTAAGGATGTGATGACAACAAATCATGTTGAATCGAGCTCTAAAGGACGTGATAAATTAACTTTGGTGAATAACCTATGTAAAATTCTACTTGGGATAATATATGGTTATTCATGGTTTGGAGTTAAGACCTGATGTTATAGGCCTCGAAAGAAAAAGAAATGCTAAGTTTCCACGAATTTGAGTTTAGCTGAATGTATTGAACGAATGTGGTTCTGGAAGTAATGAAATTCCTAATTGTTCTTTGGGAATAGAGATTTGAATTACACTGCATGAGCTAAATAATTGAAGTGTAATGTTCATTGAAGATTATAGCGATGCATTTGAACTTTGGGTGCCTCGATAGGACTATTGTTAAAATGACAATAAAAACTTAATGATTTTGAATTCGAAAATTTGGGAAAGAAATTGTGTTTCCGTAATTCGCATTTTATAGAGTTTTAATTCTTTGAGGACTAAGTATTGAACCTAATGGAATCATAGGTTCTGATCATTGAATAATTTAGAGAAATTATTCTCGAGGAAATCAAGTTAGTATCTTCTAATACAAGTTCATATGAACGTCATCCTTGGATATAAGTCTTGAATGAAGAATTTTGTGGATTTTTAGTTTTAGAATTTCACTAAGTTGAACAGAAAGTTTCGATCATTATGAATTGGTTGAGAACACAAGCGTGAATATTGTGGGTTTGGCTGGCTATTATAGGCGTTTCATCAAAAGATTTTCTCAGATAGCCCGACCTATCACCCAGTTGACCAAGAACAATCACAGTTTTATTTGTTCAGACGAAATGTGATAACAGTTTCCACAAATTGAAACAGAGATTGACCAAAACCCAGTATTGGCTCTACCATCTGGATCAGGGGGATTTGTAGTTTGTGCAGATGCATCAGCCAGAGGTTTGGATGTGCAGCATAGAAAAGTGATTGCCTACGCTTCAAGGCAGTTGAAACCTCATGAGTCTCTATATCATGTCCATAGTTGATAAGTGTCGTTTTTACACTTATTTTGTTATGATTTTGTATTGATTTCCATTTTGATTCCTGGACAATTTTATGTTTTTTGATATATATTTGTTGATTTCAGGGATCTATGTGAAAATGCATAAAAGTGGAGGAAATGAGCTAAAAAGATGAAAAAATGACCAAACCGAGCCAATAAAGCACAAAGTTGGAAGTTCAAAGCAGCGATCGATCGAGAGCCTAGCTCGATCGATCGGGCGAGGCAGGCTTTTTGACCAACAAAAGTTAACGTTGCTCGATCGATCGCCAGGACCAACTCGATCGATCGATCCCTGAAAAACACAATGTAAACCTCTGAAAAACACAATGTAAACCGGTAATATGGTAAAATCAATAACCAAGAGAAACTTCCCTAAAGCGATTATACCCATTTTTCTTCGTGTGCGGTACTTTTTTTTCCAAGAATTGTGCGGCAGTTTTTTTTTCAAATAAACGTGCAGCAGTTCTTTCCTCTTCCCCGTTTTCTTACGCTTCCATCCTTGCTTGAAGCCCGTTTTTGCTGCAAAGAAGAAAACAGAAAATAGAGATAAAATAACATGAAGATTATTCTAACCCTGGAAGCATAAAGGTTATCTTCTCATTTCTCAAATTTTTATTCGCTCTTTTGAGTATTAATTTCAAGAAACCCTGGAATATTTTGATATACTTAACCGTGATTAATTTTGTTTTAGTTTTGTGCCGAGCTTGCGTGCAATTTCATCGGTGAGGGTGACAATGTCTTGGCTATCACACGTACGTAACCTTTGGATGTATTCAATTGGTTTTTATTCAAGTCATGTTTTAATCAATTAGTGTTTTATAATATATTTGTGATGACTATCTGAACATTGTAGGTTGATTTAGTAGAAGTGGCATGGCTATGAGGTTGAGAGAGTATTAGTCGAGGTGCTAGAATTGTGGTTGCTATAGTCACTTGTCATTTTTGGTCGGTTCTTTCTTTTATCTTGCTGGTAATTGTTGGATATACATTGAATTGTAATTATTAACCAATGTATATCCCTTATGTATTTCATTACGCATAATCAATACTTATACATCGTATATTACGTTACATAAGCAAAACGTGTAACGTCGTCCGCTAGTTTATATATATATTCACATGTTTGTGACAATCGCGTCGTATGTGTCACCGTGTGAGTGTTTGTGTATCCTAGTTCTCATCAAACATAAAAACTCCGAGCCATTATCAATCAGCGATAGCAACAGCAAGAAACTTCTTCTCCAATACAATGCTAGTCCCTTCCCTATCCCTTACGAGCACCCAAACTTCACAAACAAGAAATCTCTTGACATGTAGCTAATATGTATGAAAATTGTTTTTTAAGTACTGAACTAGGAAAATATAGAGGCATAAAAAAATAATTGTCTTCAAGGATATCAATGCTGAAAGAATTTTGTGTTGTTTTATGTTGCGTTTTGTTTCCGAGGCTCATATCGTCCCTCGACCCCAAAATTTTCAGAGCAACATTAGATCAAAACTAAAACGTGATTGACAAAAAAATGAGCTCCTTCTAATCGTAACTTCTAGGCATTGAGTGATGTTATTTATTTAATTTCCCTCACGTTTCCCAGGTGTCCATGATGTTAGCTAGGGTATAAAATATTCCACTTAGAAAGACGAAAGATATATAATGGAGGTTAGGAGAACGAGAAAATAAAGGGGAACATAATTTACTTGATACATACAATTTCGACTAGCATGAATCATCTCAGTAGTGCTCCCACATAAAGAGCTACAAGGATTCAGCCAAACCAGTTGAATATAACCTTCGTCGACAACTATCATAATCTACATTTCCTCAAAGAAGAACATCAAAAATGAAACTGGCCTCCATTAGGGTCCCTACCATTTTCGAGTGATACCAAATCCAAATCTTACATGCGCAGAATAAGATTACTGGCCAACCGTATATTAAATGTATATGATTCATAGAAAACTAAGATGTAACATCGTCAAATTAACAAAAGGGGCAGTTAGAGAAGTAAAAACTATAGCTAATGAAATTCTTACGTTAATGACAATTTCTGAACCGAAACAATGAAACCTAAACAAGAACAGCCTACTTAAGGCACTTCTTCTGCACCCTTGCATGGTACTGTACAGTATCCTCTCCCAGAATCGAGGGTTCTTTGTTTGTTTGTACTCCTCACCGTTTGTATGGTTGAATTCTCTTCAAAAATTGATGCGTGCAGACACCACCAGACTTGAGTAGAAGTAAACTATCATGGATGGCAAAGAATAGTTCATTCAATGCAGCTCAAGATCCATTCACAGCCATTTCTGGTGAGGACTTTGATGGTAGCAAAGGCAAGTCATCCCCACGTTGTCTATTGTCAGAAGAATCATGACAACTATCAGAAAAGCTTCTAGAAGAAATTTCTTCCGTGTCAGTGTGGTTTTCCACTTCAACATTTTGGCTATTGCCAGATGACTTAGTAAACCCTTTTTCTTCATGATTTGGTTGGGTGGAGTTCTTATTCGCATCCAACTGGGAAATGTTGAACGCAATAGTTGATGTTTTCTTACTGGGTAGTACTGCCTGACTAAGCGAGCACAAGGCAGCAAAAACACCTTCCCTCGATTTTAAGCTTTTTGGAGAATGTTGCAACCTTTTAGCCTCAGGCTCCTCCTTAGAAATCAATTTACGTTTCAAGGGGAATTCTGTCACTCCCTCATCTTCACTAGATGCATCCGTCATTTTTCTAGGCGGTGGCCTATAATCCTCCTCGTCTTCATCATCATCGTAGTCAACAAGCCCACCAGACCTTCATGTACAGGTGTATTTAGCAAAAAACATTTACTTACAAAGATAAAATTTACAACTCTAGTCAAGCCATGAAGTACCTGGGTGATGGGTGGCCAGGTGCAGATCCATTAGCTATAACAGAAGGTTGAGTCTGGGTTCGTTCTGCACTAGTCATTTGTGCGGATGCTGAATCTTCTTCATCGCTGATTCGAATCCACATTGTCAATCAAAAATATATAGTATACATTCTATAAAAAAGGAATGTCATTCAGTGGTAAATGCAATACAAACCTTCCCTCGTTAAAATAATCCTCCTCTTCTTTCTCCAAAGCACGCTCGTCAGTTCGTTTCCTTTGGTCTAGCAGATTTCTGGTACTTGATGTACCCACACTTTCTAGAGACTGTAAATGGGTGATATTTCATAATCACATATGACTATAGATTAGGTGAATCCTCAGACAACACAAGAACTATACCTGCTCATATTTAATTTTCAGAGCTTGAATCGAAGACAAACCCTCGAATTTGGCCAACTGGTCCCAGAAAGTATCAACTAAATACCTAAGTAATATCTTCAAGTTCTCCTGCAGAAGATATGCTTCAGAAAGATAATTGCTAGACGCAGATGGATGCATCAGTCGCGCAAATTACTTATGGGAATATAACCCCCACCTTTCGAATATATTCAAATAGTTCGAGAACAGAAGAATTCAGAAGATTGTAACGATCCCCATTAGCAACAAATGCATCCACAATTGGTTTGAAAAGGTTATTCTTCACAAAATGATTCATAAGATCCTCATCCTGCAACAAATTGTAAACAATCACAGGCGAATTTATAGTCAAAAGAAATGCAGAACCACTCCAGTGACGACCCTAGTATAGGAAGACTTTAAACAAACAGGTTTACAATTTTATTAACGACAAACAGTCAAATCAATAAGCGAGGAACAAGTTCAAATTCCTCCTAGAAATTATTTCATCTTCCCCATTGCATAAGGTTCTTTTATCAAGAAATATTAGAATGTCAAACTTGCAGAAGGAAAGAAATGGAAGTAAATCGTATGCATGAAAGCAATAAACTAATCAATCACATATTTTGAAGGTTCATACTTCTACATGATCAGGAAATGTTGCAACTCAATAAATAAGCAGATAATGAAAGCAAATTTGCGATAACAATAATAGCTTAAATGTATGCCTATAAGCAAGTAAAGGTTCTTCACATGATTTTGCTCACCAAGGTAACAAAAAGTTTCAAGAAAAAGGAAGCTCTTTCTTGAAAACACACGCACGAGGGTTACAAAGGTAGACCTATTAACTTACTTTCCGTGAAATAAGCATCCTCACAAATCTAACTGCAGCAACTACAAGATACTTTTCTCTTCTTCTTGTCAGATACAAAATATTATCGATCACATTATTCAGAAGAAAACTGCATCTGCAAACAATGGCACAAAAGTTCAAAACAAAATCTAATGTCACATATACAGCCAATAAATCACATAAGGAACAGAGAAATTACTTTATTCTATATGGATGGTGCAAAACACAGAAGCATAGAAGGTCACATATACTCAATAGTATTTCAGGCTTCGCATGACTCAGATTCCTGGGTCCTCCATCTGAGCCCGCATGGTTACTGCTAATTTCCCCAACACAATTTCGAGGGCATGAAGATGTTATAACATCAATTATTTGTCCCAAATGTTTCTCATAGAAAATTTCCACAATAGTATCTTGCTGCAACAAAATTAAATCATGTACAAGACAAGGACCACCTATATTTTAGATACAGATAAGGATCACAAGGGAAATGAAGAGAGAGTGAGAGGGAGGAAGCATGTATTCAATGAGAATCAAGTGGTACACCTGCAATCCAGATGTATAAGACTCCAAAAGACTACGAAGAATCTCAACAAATTGGCAGTGCATATCATCTCCAAAATCTGTCAACATACTTTTCACCTACAAATCAAGGAGACACTGTTCTTGTTAAAGTAAACACAAATTACTAACAAAGACACAACTTCAAACCTTTCTATTTTATATGTTTTTTAAAATTTTCAGCACAGCTTCTAACCCTTACAAAAAACACAAATATCTATATAGAACACTGACGTACTCCTAATGAAGAGAAGTGATGATCCGATAATCAACTTAAGAACACTAATAATATTTCCCTCAAAAGCATCATATCATATACCTTAAAAAGAAGTGTGAAAAATTTGCATAGATTATGAAAACCTCGAGACTAAATATTCACAGCCCTATAACTTACAAGAAGCCCAAAAAGAACCCCTTCCTGCTGACTCACATAACCACGCAGAATATTTGGATCCAGATTCATGAAAAGAACGAGGATGTCTGTTCTGCATCATCACAACAATTTACCATGAGATATGATCTGAAATAGAGACTAAATGAGATGAGGAACAATTTCTTCCTAAACAGAACTAATGATTTAATTCATCACCCAGTCAACACAAGCTTCTTGTCTTCACTTTGCAAAACATCAGCCACTATATCAAATATGCCTTCACTGACAAGATCCCTACAAGCATAAAGAAAGAACAAACATCAAAATTAAAGAAAGATGTTTGCAGAATATGGTAAAATTTTGAAAGTGTCATAATTTTAAAAAAATTAATGGGATTAACAAATTCCAACAGAACAGCAGCTAATAGTAAAAAAATATTCAACTTACCTAAATAGGCGAAGCTGATGGACCATTTGTAAGCTCTTACTTAAGGTACAAAATTCATGTAAGAAGTGTACCTATGCCAACATAAAGAGCTCAAACAAAGTTAGTCTCTCAAAGGACCACTTAAAATACAAAACATAAAATGCAGGGAAAATTAAAATGATTCGGACATTCATGTCATCAAGAACCAAAATCACATTGGATGTCGGTGTAGCAAGATATTATGCTTTCAGTTTAAAATATACAATACACTACAGTTTTCCTAAATGCCTTGCTTAGGTTTCTGAAGACACTAGTCCGATGATCACATTGAGGAGTTGAAGCACAATCCCGGGAGAAAGAAAAAATCACCAAAATGTGTGAGATCAGAACTTCTGTGACATCAACATTTGGTTGTGCAATCACACAATATGCCTGTAAAATATTTTAATCCACATTGCACATACATCATTCTTGAAAACCATTTACGCATGATGGAGACTCGATCAATTGCTTTTGCAAACTTACACTATTAAATTGGAAATCCATGCCAAAAAAGTGCCACACCAGAAATTACTCCTAGAAAAAAGAGAAGTAATCACCAAAATGTGCAAGTTCACCTATGGTAGAACTTCTGTCACACCAATTAGCATTTGTAAGTGCACAGCGCACACACAATATACCTGTAAATATATTAATCAACATTGCACATACATCATTCTTTAAAACCACTTCCGCATGATAAAGACTCAATCAATTGCCTTTGCAATTAGTTTTTTTATCAGGCAGAAAAAATATAATAAAAGAGTACCACATGTACTCGAAAAGTTACAAAATAAAAAACAGAACAATAAAACATAATAAAACCCAACTACCAGCCTAAAAGACAAGAGATCTAATCCCTAATCAAGTCTGAATGAGTGTAGTTAAGATTTCTTAAGTTTCTATTTTTAATTCAAAACCAACTCCTAAATTTAATCAATTCCAGCCCATTGTCACCTCTGTCTTCTGGATCTCTGAATATGCTCTTGTTTCTTTCCAGCCAAATAGTCTAAAACACTACTAGCAAAATTGTCATCCATTCTTTGTATCCCTCTGAATGACTCAAAAGTCCTTTATGCTGAATTATGATATCTTTAGGTTCATTGTGTAGAGCAAGCTTCAAACCTAATCACTCGTAACATTGCATCCACAACGCATGCTATTTCGTGCAAGAAAAGAACAACTGTTGTGTGGTTTCCTCTTGATCATTGCAAAATTCACACAAATCTTATATCGGACCCCGTCCTTATGTTACGTCTTCTAAGATTTTGCTTTGAAGGAATACGACCTCTCACGATCCTCCAAGCCAACATTGATACTTTGATGGGTGCCAAGTGCTTCCAAATTACCTCATAAGCTTGTTGCTTGTTAGTGTGAAGACCATTGCCAACTGCTCTCACTCCACACCCATGTTAGCTATCAAAACATCTCTATCTCTCGCTAAAGAAGCTAGTCTCTGTAATTTTATTTCTAAACTCACTTCCCCCACCTATACGTCTTTCCAAAATTTTGTTTCATTTCCATTTCCTACTTCTCTAACCACCCCCCTAGTAAACCAACCTGCAGGTCTAAGAAAATAGATTTCCTAATATCTTTCCACCAAAAAGAATGATAATTGACGCCCCCAATCTCCACGATACTAAGACATCCCATGACAAAGGACCACACCATATTTAGAAATCAACATTCCCTTCCATAGATTATCTGTCCCAGTGATTAGATCCCAGCCCCATTTACCCATTAAAGGCTTATTAAAATAACTAAATAAACCCTAACCCCAAGTCCCCCTGTTGTGTTGATTTGCAAACATCTATCCATTTAATCTTCAGCCCTGATATTAGCTCGAAATTGCGTAAAATACCTTTGAAAGTTATTGCATTATCCACCGAAACTTGACCAACAACGAGAGTATCGTCTGCGAATTGAAGGTGAGATATCACCACCTCTTCCCTACCTACCTTAAACGCAGCTAATAAGTTCATTTCCACAGCTCTGTCAATCATTTTACTCAGTGCCTCTGCCACAACACAAATAGGAATGGGGATAAAGGATCCTCTTGACGTAATCCACTCTGGAGTTCAAATTCCATCGTAGGGCTGCCATTAACCAGTACCGAAGCCTTTGCACTTGAAACGCATTCGAGAAGGTGATGTCAATTCAAGCTTTTTCCATAAGGTGGTCAATCGGAGACGGAAGAGGAATGAGATTGCGGGACTGTACATAAATGGTCAGTGGAAGGACGATGTACAGGGAATTAAGGGGTTTACGATCATTTCTCCAACAGTTTGCCACGAGGGGATGGAGGAGACCACTTATGACGGGGGTACGGTTCGATCATATCACACCGATTGAAAACATCAAACTCACGGAAAATTTCTCAGAAGAGGAGATTCGGAGTGCGATCTGGGATTGTGATAGCACAAAGAGTCCGGGGCCTGACGGATTCAATTTCAGATTCATTAAACATTTTTGGGAGGTATTAAAGGATGATTTTATGAGGTTCTTTCAACAATTTCACACACATGGAAAGTTGATTAAGGGGGGGAATCCATCCTTTATTGTGCTGATACCAAAAAAAGAAAATCCCAATAAAATTGAGGTATTTAGACCAATAGCACTTATTGGATGTGTTTACAAAGTTCTATCCAAGGTTCTGGCGACCCGCTTGAGTAAAGTTCTTGACAGGATCATTTCTCAAACTCAATCTGCGTTTATCGGTCAGAGACACATTCTTGATGGGATTTTGATTGTTAATGAGTTGGTAGATGAATGAAGAGGAATAAGAAAAAAGGAATGATCTTCAAGGTGGATTTCGAGAAGGCCTATGATTCGGTGGATTGGAATTTTTTGCAAAATGTGATGTCATTGATGAATTTTGACATCAAATGGATACACTGGATAATGGAGTGCATTTCAAGTGCCACAGCTTCTGTTTTGATTAATGGGAGCCCCACTAAGGAATTTAAGTTACAGAGATGATTAAGGCAAGGAGATCCATTATCTCCTTTTTTGTTTGTAATTGTGGTGGAGTCCCTCAGTAGAATGGTGCAAAAGGCGATACAGGTTCAGTTATTGACACCGCTATCTGTGGGAAGGGAAAGAATTCTGATATCACATCTTCAGTTTGCGGATGATACATTGTTTGTTGGTGAGGCGACAGAGAACAATGCTTTAACATTCAAAGGAATTTTAAGCAATTTTGAGTTGCTTTCTGGGTTGCGAATCAATTTTCATAAAAGTCAGTTAAATGGGGATAAATGTGGAGGAGGATTTGATTGCCAACTTAGCTGAAATTTTGCATTGTAAGGTGGGCAAATTACCATGTACATATCTAGGGATGCCGATTGGGGTGAATCCAAAGCATAAAGCGACTTGGAATCCGGTGATTGATAAATACAGGAAAATATTGGCTGCATGGGAAGATAAAACTCTATCTCTGGGAGGACGAGTGATTTTGCTCAATGCTGTATTAACCTCCTTACCAATCTACTATTTCTCCTTTTACCGAGCTCCAAAGAACGTACTAGCCAAATTACAGTCTATTCAGACCGCTTTCTTATGGGGGGGTGGGGAGAGTTGCCGGAAAATAGCCTGGGTCAAATGGTCAGAGATTTGCAAAGCCAAGCAGAATGGGGGTTGGGGGTTCGAAATTTGGATCTTTTCAATAAAGCTCTTTTGGGGAAATGGGGGTGAGGGATTTTACAAAATGTCAGTTCTTTTTGGTGGAAGGTTCTTAGGTCTAGATATGGTTTTAATAGATGGAGTTTGATAGATGATGGGAGGGAGGGGGGGAGAGTAGCGGTTCAGGCGTCGTCATGGTGGAGAGACATTTTGAGATGTACGTTTATAGATCAATCGGGTTGGTTTATCAGAGGGATTAATAGAAGAGTTGGGAATGGGAGGGGGACTCGATTATGGGCCGATGTTTGGGTGGGGAGTAGGAGTTTGAAGGAGTCCTTTCCTAGATTAGCGTTGATAGCTAGGGATAGAGATATTCTAATAGCGCAGATGGGGGTATGGGTGGGTGGGTTAGGGGTGTGGCGTTGGGATTGGAGAAGAGAGTTATTGGATAGGGAAGTTGTTTTACATAATGATTTAATTTCTTTGTTGGACAGGACGCTTTTGACACAGGCACAAGAGGATCTGTGGATTTGGACTTTGGATGAATCCAAACGATATTCTGTTCCGACAGCATATGCAACAATGTTGGAGGACACACCAATTGATGTAAATATATCGGAGACTTATATTTCGATTTGGACAACTTTGGCACCTTCCAAGGTAGCAGCACTCACATGGAGGGTGATTCGAGATCGACTACCGACAAGATCAAATCTCAAACATATTCATGGGGACCGAAGCTGGTAATTGCGCAATGTGCCTTCTCACGGAAGAGACGACTCACCATCTGTTTTTCTGCTGTACGGAGTCATATGCATTATGGATGAGATGCTATCGTTGGCTGGATTTTTATACGGTATTGTCGTCGGACTCAATATCCCATCATCGGCATCACCATGGACTGTGGACAAGAAAAAAGGGAAGAAAAGCTTGGATGACAATATGGAGCACGGTGATTTGGACGATATGGCTACACAGAAACAATTTGTGTTTTAAGGGAAGCGATAACAAGGAGGAAGATCTATTGGAGACATTTTCGGTGCTTTCGCACCGCCTTTTATATTATATATATTTTGTTTGATAAAAAAAAAATCATCCGCCTTCTCCATTTCAGATCAAAATTCATCAATTCCATAGCGTTCAAGGAACTTCCAGTTAAAATCAGTTCATTATATTTCTGTTACAGTAAAAATTCATGGAACAATCTCTAATCCTTTGGGCTTTTATTTTTAATAATCAACAGCATCAGGCCCACCATGAACTTTTTAAGTTATAAACACCGACATCTGGACCAAACTCAGGCAAAGCCAACATAATTTGGTAATTAAACAGAAAACATCCTATTATATGCAATTGTTGATTTGGACAAGCAACCATGTTAGTGCTATTCTAACATAAGCCCGTAAAAGACTTGAACTTGTAATATATAATAGCCATATTCCGCATGGGAGGAATCCCAAAAAATTGCAAATGACAAGCAATAGCACCAAGACAGAGCATAACCTAGTCCAAAATACAAATAGTTAATTAATATGTAAAACTAATATAATAATTCTAAGCAGGCCGGATATCAAAAAGAATTCTTCATTTAACTTTTGAAGGTGGAGCCAATACACCAACAACTAAGCCTTTAAGCTCAATGAATTGGGGTAGGCTACATGAACAATGGAGAGAATCAAGTAGGGTCGGACACATGCGTCAATCTTCTCCAAACACTTCTATAGGTCAACATATCTTCTGTAACCCCCTTGCACTCCAAGTCTTTGTGTATAACTTCGAGCCATGTCTTCTTCGGTCGTCCTCTCGCTTTCGTGAACTAGCCGAAATCCATGAACTCCACTCGACGCACAGGTACACTGCTGGGCCTACGTCGAACATGACCAAACCAACGGAAGAGGCTTTCTTGCATCTTCTGTTCTATACAAGCTACACATACTTCAGCTCGAATATTTTCGTTCCTTATTTTATCTCTTCTGGTCTTACCGCACATTCAATGAAGCATACGCATCTATGCCACACTCATCTTTTGGATGTGATTCCTCTTGGGTGCCCAGCATTCCGTCCCATACAACATTGCGGGTCTAACGGCGGTTCTATAAAACTTTCACTTCAATTTCAGCGGGATATTACGATCGCTTGTGATGCCCGGGAATTAATGGTGTTAATCTCGGTGTGGTAATGATCCTTTATGGATTTTAACTATGGCAATTATGAATTAATTGCGGTATTGGGACACCCGAGAATGTTAAATCGAGTATTTGGGATCGTTGGATCCAAAGGTTGAGAATGTATTCTCATCGTGGTGAAAAACCTTGGAATTGGGTTTTTGGTGGTATCTGGGGTCCGGGGTACTTTGCATTGGGGCTGGTATTGGAAATTGAGGTTGGAGATATAATTATTGAAAACAGATGATTTATAATGAATCATGATGTATTTGTGGAGGTATTGGTATTTTGGAGCCTTGGTACTATATATACCAAGTGGACTCGGTGTTTCGTCATTGCACGAAATATTCTCTCTCTCCTCGCTTCCCACCCATTTCCCCCAAACCCCTCTTTCTTTTCTCTTGGAGAAAAATGGCTGGAAGCTCGGCTCGGGAGCAGGATTTCTCGAAGAAAAGTTGGTAATCTTATTCTCCTCGCCTTTACCTTCGTTTTGATTTTAGTATTTTGGTTTTTGGTTAAGTTTTGGGTTGGATTTGGATTTGGGGATTTTTGGTCAAAATCTTAAAGCTGATTTTGGAGTTTTTATTGGTTTTAAATGAAGTATTTGAGGTGTTGAAGGTGTATGGGTGTTGGTTTTGATTTTGGGTGTGAAAAACACCATTAAAGCTCGAATTTTTCGGAAACCCGCATGTCGCGATCGATCGCGTTTCGGAAACCCGCATGTCGCGATCGATCGCGGCTTGGCGCCGATCGATCGCGAGATGATACTGATTTTGGGGTGACGATGAACAGTCGCGGCGATCGATCGATCGCGAGATCTGGCGATCGATCGCGGCATGCATTTTTCGGGCAGGAGGTTCTCGCGATCGATCGCGGGAAGTGGCGATCGATCGCGGCCCTGTTTCCTTCGGTTTTTTCAAAATTTTAGAAAAATGTCGGGATTTTGGAATCGAGGTTTAATTAGCCGATTTTCGGGGCAATGTCTACATTCCATTGGGAATGCTATACCTTTAAAATAGAATGGTTGGAGCCAAATTTTAATAATAAAATGGGAAACTCGTTTTAGTAAGTGGTTAGCCTTTGCTCATTTGAAATGGAATATTTTGGGTATTATGCATGCTTAGCCCGGAGTCTTTTATTATGGTTAATCGTCATGGATTGACGATAGGTTTGGAGGTTGTAAACGTGCTTGAGCACGTGGTTGTATGCTTGTGTTTAATTGTGAGTTGTTTATGTGTTAGCACATAATTCATCGGGTCACGGGACTCAGTAAAGGTTTGGTTCGGACTACGGAATCATAAGGTACGCATAACGTACGAGCATAGCCCTTTTATATTATTGCAACTGTGAAATGCGTGGTTATTTGTGTTTGCAATAAATGGATATATATATATAGTGGGAACTATATGGTGCCGCTTTGAGCGGGCAATGATTGGGATGATGTCGCCGTTGAGCGAACATCGGTCATGACGCCGCCGCTATTGAGCGTGCGTGAGATTAAAATGCCGCTATTGTGGAGAGAGCGATGAAATAGAACTATGGAACTATTAGTGAGGTATATGGAATATCTGTAATCATTGTTTACTGATTTGATTTTATTGATTATGATATCAGTACATGGGGAAGGGATTTGTTAATCAATGTAATGATTAACTGGCTTTTGGGAATTTGATGGTTTCGGTTATTTTGAGAACAGGAATAGCACAGGGATCCCGGATAAGGATGATACCATCCAGGGAGTGTCTTTTATCATTCATAGCCTTTACATTGTGTAAATTATGAATTGTAATATTGTGCTTATTGGATTGGTGGTATTGGTATGCTCACCCCGTGTGGGGGCTGTCTCTGTTGGGGCAGGTGAATAGGTACATCGATGGCTTTGAAGTTGAGCTCGAGCTGTTGATTGGAGGTACTTCCAGAACTGAAGTGCCAGTGACAGTATTGTGTTGGGTACTTTATACATTAAATACACATTCACTCTTTTGATGCTCGCATGTGAGCACTGTTATATGTGTATATGTGTTGTATAAAGGGCGTGGGCCTTTCTCTTTTCATTTATTGGTCGCATGCAATTATTTATTGAATTGCTAAATGAACGGAGAACATGTTAGTGTATTATAGCGGTGCATGATATGTACGTGGACTTGGTTGGGGGAAGTGGACATATGTGGAATAATGTAAGAAATTTAATTATTGGTATGTTATGCTATGGTAGCATGTAGTTCCTTCCCCCTGATTATATGACTGCATGCACTAAATACATGGACTAATACACTAATAGCGGGTTAAGGGCGTGGGGTCCTTACAATCGCATAGAACTCCGGTGGCATTTCTCCATTTCAACCAGCCAACCTGAATCTTGTGGTTAACATAACTATCAATCTCTCAATCCTTTTGGATAACTGAACCTAGGTATCAAAACTTGCTGCTCATCGATACCTCTTGACCACCGAGTGCTACAGCACCGGAAGAGGAACGACCACTAAATCTGCACTTCATATATTCCGTTTTAGACCTACTTAATCTAAAACTCTTTGATTCCAACGTCTCTCTCCATAAATCCAATTTGACATTTACCCCTGTCATTGTCTCGTCAATTAACACAACATCGTCAGTAAAAAGTATGTTCCAAGGTAATTTCAGTCCGTATGTCTATTGTTATCTCATCCATCGCTAGGGCGAACAGGAAAGGACTCAATGCAGACCCTTGATGCAATCCAATAATGATCGAGAACTCACTTGTCACCCCACTACAAGTTCTCACATTGGATGCTACTTTGTCGTACATGTCTTGATTATATTGACATACTTGATGTGAACTATTTTCTTCATCAAAGCCCACCATAATATCCTTGGTACTTTATCGTAGGCCTTCTCAAAGTCTATAAAGATCATATGCGGATCTTTACTCCTCTCACGATAGCGCTCGACAAGTTGACAAAGTAAATGGATAGCTTCAGTGGTTGACCATCCTGGCATGAACCCAAATTGGTTCTCCGATATCTTAACCTCCCTCCTTAAACGACGTTCAATTATCCTCTCACAAAGCTTCATTGTGTGATACATGGGTTTTATACCATGATAGTTGGTGCAACTCTGAATGTCACCCTTGTTCTTATAGATAGGAATGAGAGTACTCTTTCTCCATTCATTTGGAATTTTGTTACTCCTCGAATTTAAATAGATCTGTTAGTTTATCACCGTCAGTCCTAAGCATCTCCATACTTCAATAAGGACCAACTGCTCTTCGAGCTTTCATTTTGTTCAAAGCTTCTTTAATCTCAGATTATCTAATTCTGCGCGTAAACTCAAGGTTTACATCATGTTGATGGATGTTAAGATTACCTAAATCTTGGCTAAACTCACCATAGAACAAGCTGTTAAAATAATTCTTCCATCTTGTTTTGATGTCTTCATCTCTAACCAAGACTTGATGGTTCTCATCTTTTATGCATTTCACTGCATATAAGTCTCTTGTCTTCCTCTCCCTCGCTTGGGCGATCCTGTAGATGTTTTTTTCTGCCTTGGTATCCAATTTATCATACACTTCTTTGTATACTTAAGCTCTAGCATCTCGAATCGGTGTCTTCGCTTCTTTTTTGGCAAGCTTATACCTTTCGAAGGTTGCCCCATTGTTGTTCTTCTTTAGCTCTCTGTAAACGCCCCTCCTGATTCGGATAGCCTTCTTTACGTCTTCATTCCACCATGATGCATCCTTACCTGGTGGAGCATATCATCTTGACTCACCAATGAGCTCTTTAGCTACCATCTTAATGCCACGAGCCATTTTGTTCCAGGTGGTATCAGAATCATCTCTTGGCGTCCATTTAACTTCCTCGACTACCTTCTCTACAAAAGCTCCAAAGTTACCTTCTTTTAATCGTCACCACTTAATTCTAGGTTCTAACTTATGCTTAATTCTAGTAGCCCTATTCTAATCCTAACATCTAGAACTAAAAGTCGGTGTTAACTACATTCTCTCCTAGAATTACCTTACAATCAAAGCATTTATCTCTATCGAACCTTCTAGCCAAAAAGGAACCTATTTGAGTTGCGCTAGACCAACTTCTAAAAGTAACTAGATGAGAGGACCTCTTCTTGAACCAGGTATTCGCTAGGACTAAGTTATATGGCATGGCAAAATCCAAAAGTGAATTATCTGCGGCGTTCATGTCCCCAATGCCATAGCCTCCATGAAAACTCTTATAACCATCCCGATCAGAACCTACGTGCCCATGAAATCTCCACCGATGAAGATTTTCTCATTAAGGGGTATTCCTTGCACCACGTCGTCTAGATCTTCCCAAAATTTCCGTTTAATAGCCTCCTCTAAACCAATTTGGGGTGCATAGGCACTAATGATATTAAAAATATCATTGTCTAAAACTAGCTTAACTAATATTATCATATCTCCATTCCTCCTAACTTCAACTACATACTCGAGTAGTTTATTTTCTACGATTACAGATACCCCATTGCGATTTTTATCCTTACCTATGTACCAAAGTTTATAGCCCCAATGAGCTATAGTTCTGGCTTTCTCACCTACCCATTTGGTATCCTGCATACACATAATATTAATTTTTCTTCTACTCATAGTCTCTACTAACTCTGTTAATCTACCGGTAAGGGAACCTACATTCCAAGAGGCTAAACGAATCATATGGTCTTGGTTTCGAGCTAACTTCTTTACCCCCACTCGCTCGAGGTGAGGGAACCCTTGCTCATTTGACACAACACCCAGGCGTCGATGTGGCGAGTCGCTTCTGGGCGACGACCTAGTAGCCCTTGCCCACTTATCAATACACCCGGGGTCCGTTGCAGCGCGTCGCTGTGTAGGGAACGCCCCAGCGCAACTCATCTTATAGCTAATGTCATTGAGATGTGACTAGTTTATCCGGCTGGCTGTGTAGGAAACGCCCCAACGCAATTCATCTTATAAAAAAAAAAGTTTTTTTCATTTAAGAAGACTTAAGTAGCATTGGTCCAACAGCTTTAGTGAACAAATCTGCGGTCTAAGCTGAGGAAGGAACAAAACTAGGAGCAATTATTCCAGAACGAACTTTTTCTCTGATAAAATGAATGTCCACATTTATATGCTTTGTGCGTTCATGAAGAACTGAATCAGAAGCAAGCATAATAGCTGACTTATTATTGCAAAACAATGCAGAGGATTGCATGACAGGGAATCCAAGTTCTGAGAGAAGAGAACGAAGCCAAATAACCTCACAAGCACCCTGAGCCATTGCTCTATACTATGCTTCAGCAGACGAGCGAGAAACAACCACTTGTTTCTTACTTTTCATGATATAAGATGATTTCCTAAAAAAGGTACAAATACCAGATGTGGATCGACGATCACTTTTCGACCCTGCATAATCAGCATCCGTGAAGCAAGAAAGGCTACACTGTCTTCCCATCTCAAAGATAACCCCAAACCTGGTGTCATTTTGAGATATCGGAGAATATGATGAACTGAATCAAGATGAGACGTACATGGAGTGTGCATAAATTGACTCACAACAATAACAACAAAGGCAATGTCCGGTCTAGTATTAGTTAGATAAATTAGACATCCAACAATCGTTGATAACTGAAGCATCTGGTAATGGATCACCACTTTGTGGCATAAGCGTGATATTAGGATCCATAGGAGTCGATGATGGTCGAGACCCTAACATGTATCTTGTAATAAATCGAGTTCATATCTTTGTTGAGAAAGGGATATGCCGCTGCATGATCGGGCCACCTCAATTCCAAGAAAGTACTTCAATGGTCCAAATTTTTTAATATCAAAGCTTTTACCAAGGTCCCTCTTCACATCCGTAATTCTGGATACATCATTTCCCGTGATAATAATATCATGTACATAAACTGACAGAATAATGCATTGGTTACTAGTGTTACGATGAATGAAGCATGTGTGATCGGATTGGCATTGAACAAACCCTATATTAGAATGACTTTACTGAATCTACCAAACCAAGCTCGTGGAGACTGTGTGAGCCCATAAATGAATTTTTTGAGTAGACAAACTTACCACAATACCCCCCCCCCAACCCGAAATCCAGGAGGATCCATGTAATAGTTTCCGGCAAATCCCCATTTAAAAAGGCATTTTTGACATCTAACTGGTCGAGATCCCAACAATGAGATGAAGCTATTGAGATAAGAATCCGGATCGTGGTCAGTTTGACAACAAGAGAGTGGCAGTGAAGTCCTTGCCCGGTATTTGAGTGAAACCTATAGCAATAAGACGTGTTTTATACCGACTAATGGACACGTCAGCAAGAAATTTGACATTAAAGACCCATTTGCATCCCACGGTTTGGCCTCCTGAGGTAGGGTAACAAGATCCCATGTATGATTTGACCGGAGTGCGGTTGGGAACTTTCATCCCACAGAGGAGACAACTAACAATGGCCATAAGGGATCGATTTTTCCTTTCGGCAACACCGTTCTGCTCAGGAGTGTATGTACAAGTGAGTTGTGTAAAATTCCCTGATTTTTAATAGTAGATCGAAGTGCATCAGTAACATTTTCTCGGCCATTGTCAGACGAAGAACACAAACGACAGTATTATATTGAGTTTTGATCATTTGAAGAAATTGTGAGACTAGAGAAGAAACTTCTGATTTATGTTTCATGAGGTAAAGCCAGGTGCATCGTTTATGATCATCTATAAAGGTGCAGACCCCAAACATCGGAGAAGTCATAGGAGACGGACCCCAAACATCGGAACATTCATAGGATCAAAAGCAATAGGAGAACGGTGCATTCGAGGAATATAGCTCGCACGAACATGCTTGGATAATTCACAAGTAACACAAAGAAATTGGAATTTTGGCAAGCTTGATAATGGGAAACAAAATACACAGATATTTGAAATTGACATAACGAGCATGCCATACATGTAATGTTGATAAGGAAATTATAGATGATTTGGGACAAAAGGACCAAAAATACGGACTCTGTGCTCCGCGGACTAGATGAGACAGATAAGCATTCTGCAGACAGATCCCCAAAGTAATACAGTCCGTTCCATTCATATTCCTTGCCAAAAATCTTCTTCGAAATCTGGTCCTGGAAAAGACAACCATTACAAGTAAAAATTACAGATCTTTAGCAAGACGACTAACAGAGAGAAGATTATACGATAGATTGGGTACATGATAGACTTATGAGAGTAACATGTGATGACAGGACAATATCACCACTACTCTGAATATTCAAAGTAGATCCATCAGCAAGACAAATAGAGCGATTAACTAGCTTTACAGAGGAAGTAAAAAGTTTCGACTCACCCGTAAAGTGATCATTAGCTCCAGAATCCAGTACCCAGGCAGAAGGCTTAGCCTGGGTACTGAGAGCAATGGGAGTACCTGCAGTAGATGTGGTCGGGCCAGTAGGAGGAAGATACGATCCCAATATATTTTGAATCATCGGATTGATTTGTTCATGAAATTGAGTGAAGTCTGGATTGGCAGACCCAACAGAGCTATCGACAAATGCAGCGGTTGGCCGAGGACTTTTCCATTTGTTTCGACCAAATTTCCCTCGGAGCTCCATAGGGAGCTTAAAACACCTATCTATGGTATGACTCGGACTGTGACAATGGGAGCAATAATATTTTCCAGGAGGACGAGAACCAGTGGCGAATGCCATTTGGTCAGAAACATAATCAGAAATTGGTTTTGTTATTGGAGCAGCAAGCATAATCCTGCGACGACGTTCATCTCCATCAATGGTTGAAAAAGCTTCATATAACGAGGGCATAGGTGATGAGTTTAAAATTTGAGTTTGAAGAGTTTCAAACTCGGGTTTTAAGCCCATCAAAAACTAGTAAGTGTGATGTTTATCAAGTCGTTTTCCAACAAGGGTGGCAGCTTCAGTTTGAAATTCACTAAGTGGTTCGTACTGGGCTAGTTCTTCACATCTTGATTGTAAGTATCCAAAAAAGCCAGCAACAAAAAGTTCAAGGGATGCCTGATATGCATGGGACACTTCCTGGTATTGCTCAAAGATCTGTGATTCATTTCTCTCATGTGCATACATCTGAGTAAGAGATTTACACAATCCATGAACAGTGTCATGGTACATGAACATGTGATAAATGTGGTCTGTCATTGACTTGAACATCCAGCCCAGGATGATGCAATTATCGACCTTCCATTGAGGAAGTTTGGAATCCAATTCTTTCGGTTTAATTATAGAACTCAGGAGCCATTCTTCATGCCCTTTTCCTCCAAGCAATAGTTTCAGTGAACGACACCAGGCAGGAAACTTATGCCCATTTAGCAGAACGTTGGCAACCCGCAGTGCAGGAGTTGTATGAGGAATAGTAGCATCTGGCCGGGAGCTAGTGACATCGGCCATAATTAATAAAAAGTTCACAAAAATAAGCAAGACTTTTAATCGGTGATATTAAGGCAGAACATAGCAGGTGACAGCAAGACCACTGTGTTCATTTAAAAAAGGAGATCGCTTCTCATAAAGGAACGAAGCGAGCATTGTTTCCTCTTTTAAAAGAAAAGAGGATCGCTTCACATAGAAGGAGAGAAGCGAAGCAAGCACTAAGACTGAAGATCGGCCGGTTTACATAAAAAGAGAGAGAAAGAGCTTCAGGAGGCGCGACCCACTTCGGAAGGAGCTTGAGGCTGCACGACTCATGGCTAGGTCAGAGCCAGCGACGCTGGTTTGGGGCCGAAAAACTCCGGGGAGCTCTAGTTCGGAGCTAGCGACGCAAAACGAGACGTCGGCGAGCACTGGGCCAGGGGCAACAGCAACGGTTAAAAACTTGGTTAATATTTTTTATTTTTTTTTTATTTTTATTTACAGAAGATTTTGGACTGGGAGAAGAAAGAGTAAATGAATGTCAGGCTCCGGAACCAAATAGAAAAAAAGAAAGATTTTTCATTTATGCATAATCTCATTACATTTACAATAGCATTTTATAGAGAAAATAAAGGGACAAAGATCCCTAATTTTAGGACCGAAAATCCTACGTATTACATCCCATTATCAGCACACAATTACCCTTATAAAAGGGTAACAAATTCAAATTCATAATTTATTCAACAGAGCCAACTGATCTCATAAGACAATTAGTTTCATGGTTGCCAAGGTGAATGAGTGATGTCACCATTCCATGTTGTCGACTTGGCATATAATTAATGTGCTAAATCTTTAAACATATGCAAAAAGATTAAACAAGATCAATGTTTACCAAAGTTTTTTTTGTTTCCATTTCAGTAGTAGGAGACTTCAGCTTTGAAAACAAATCCTTAATGAAAGTGTTATCATCATTTAACAGAGAAACAACCTACAACAAAAAATAAAAAAATTATAAATTGGTTTACAAAAGAAAAAGACATGGTGTGCCCAAGAAATTTGAAAATTGTCTTACAACTGCATTATTTGAATGAATAATAGAATTAAAATTAGCAGTAATGGCCTCATCCAGAGCTCTGGGCCAGATGACATCCTGGAAGAGGCAATTTAGGTGTAAGTAGAGTTAAGTAATGCCACTAAAGCGAAAACAGGACCTGAATTTGACAGGGATACCTTCAGATAACTAATTCTGTAAGTTTGATGTATCTTCGAATGAACTACAGGATCTTTAATAGGTATGGCCTGAAACAAGTTCACATGAGTAGCAACATCCTTGTCATCAGAATTTGCATTATCACTTCTACGTGGTATGGTGATAGGGGGTAGGGAAGGAAGATTGGAGAAGCAAGTGAAATTGTACCTCTTTGAATACCACATGCTCTTTTAGAAACTTGCGATGTTGAACATGAGGTACATCTGGATCATCTGCAGACAATTTGAAGCAATTTAACTTAACCCGGAAAAAGTAGCAACCAGAAAGATAACCAAGCTAACAATCATAATGCCCTAATGCATTCCTAGTATGGTGGACTAGGCATGCACTTATGATTCATCAGGTTCCAGTTCCTTGGAGACACTTTCAGTTCGCATTAAAGCTAGAACCAAGGGCTAGATAATGCATGGAGATAAAGCTGAACATAGGGAAAAGGTTCAAAAGCCTATCAGCGAGTGTAATTAATGAGAAAGCGCTGTCAGAAAAAGAATCTTAAAAGATTCAATTTAAAATTATCCATGGAATTTCAATCGATGAAAAATAATATATTTATGGATTCAACAATAATCTACAAACTTCAATGTACAAAATAAAACATCAAATGATGGGGGGAGGAAGTTAATAGAGAGGGAAGTTAATAAGAAGAGAGGGGAGTAAGTGGGGGGAAATTTATTGGGTAATTGTCAGATTGTATTGTGACGGTTACTAGCATCTGCCTAGGGAAAAACAGAGGAGTCCTCTGAGTGTCTTAGTTATGTAGTTTCCATTTCCTGTTGTTTGATCATTTCGTTTGAATTCTAGTACATTTTCAATTTTGAAATCTGTAGTATATAACTGAAAATTCTAAGTCCTAACATTGGTCCGACCTGCCGGATTATGCTAAGGATGGCTACTACATACGGTTGGGACATGCCAAAGTTTGCTGAAATTAATCCCCAACGCTGGATTATGCAAGCGGAGCAATATTTTGAGGTTCACTCCACACCATTGCAAGACCGTCTACAACATACCTTTATGTCTATGATGGGAGCGACGGACGTATGGTTCTATTTGCTTACAATATCGTATTCCAATCTCGCTTGGGAGCAATTTACCAAGGCAGTGATGAAGCGATTTGGGGAGGAAGTTTGCAACTCAGTCAACCCAATCCAAACTGACACTGAAGAAATGCGATGAAGAAGAAACTGCAAACATTTTAGAAGAAACTAAGGGCAAAGAACTCGAAGACAATTATGGAATCAAGCCAACTGAAACTATGGGGCAACTAAAAGTTGATTGTGTTGAAGGGAAGACTGAGGAGTTTAAAAAAATAGACGAAGAACAATCTTCTGGGATTGATAAAGACGACGGAAGAATAAAATGGGTTAAAGCAAAATTGGATGGGGAAGAGAATGACCGAGCGTTGAAATCGTTGGTATTTGATGGGAGAGAGGCAATCGGATGGGGTTTCATAGCCCTGAACGTCGGTCCTGCTACGTTGATGATGGGGATAAGGATTATGGACTTGGAGTTTGGGGAGGCTGAGAGTTGGGTAGGCAATGAGAGGGGTGGGCTTGAAGAAAAGATCATGGGTCCTTTAGAATGCCTATTATTTTTAGTTGGCCCAAAACTTCATATTTAATTAAGGCAAATTGGAAAATAAGTAATGGGGCTAATATTAGGGCCCCAAATAAATGATAAAGATCAATCCTTGTTCAAAGTCACGTTAACTTTCAGAAATTGGACAAGGGAAGGGGAAATTACAGGAGGATGGCTTGGTGTGACCGTTCACTGGAGGAAGCCCGAAAAATCGGCGGTTGCTGGTCTTGGGGTCGTCGGTGTGTCACGCGAAGCTGTCCGAGGGACGATCAGTAAGGGTGTCGGCTTCGTGAGGAGAGAAACATTTGTGCACACTGACAGACAGCGATACATGAGGAAAATCGGTGTGAAAGTGGAAAACTTGTGGGGTCAATTTGTGTTTTACAGCGGGTATGTATTGAATCAGCCAGGTGGTGTCCAATTGAGTTGGGGCATACCTCTAGAAATTACTTACCATGGTAGGGAAGCACTGTACAGTATCTTCAGGCCCATCTACCAGCCCAATCATTGAAGAGATGGACAGGCCCAAGATAAGATGGTTTACAGAAGGAGAAAAGTGTGGGAAGTTAATAGAGAAGGAAGTTAATAAGAAGAGAGGGGAGTTAGTGGGGGGAAATTTATTGGGTAATTGTCAGATTGTATTGTGACGGTTACTAGCATCTGGCCAGGGAAAAACAGAGGAGTCCTCTGGGTGCCTTAATTATATAGTTTCCATTTCCTGTTGTTTGATCATTTCATTTGAATTCCAGTACAAAATTCAATTCTGAAATCTGTATTATCTAACTGAAAATTCTAAGTCCTAACACAGTCATTTACAATGGGAGGAGGAAGAGCGGTACAAATCATATGATTAGGATGGCATCTACATGACAGTCTACTTGACTACTCCTAAGCCAGAGTTTACAACATAGATAACATTATATCAAGAAAAAATGTGATGTGGAGAATGATAGAATTTAACCACCTATCTCAACTAAAGTAGCCATGGAACAAGTTCAATAAAACCTTGAGAAACTCAGATATAGTTGAAAAAAGTGAAAAGGACTGGAGGGAAGAATGGGATGGGGGATGAGAGACAGTGAGATACATTCAAAGCAGCCGATTATATCCATGATCAACTCATCACCAAATATTCTCTCAAAGATCTGAGTACTGTTCAAGAAAACTGCAAGGGTTCATAAAGCATTATTAGATAAACACCTACCCGCAAAGCATGGAATAACAAGCCAAAGTGCAGTAGCAATGACACTTACAGATTCCTCTGATAATTTTGAAAATCATGCGGAGACCATCTATGTTTTCCAGGTCTTCACATATCCTGAACAAGTCCATCAGCTTCCGAAAAAAATCTTGCTGCATCACATATGAGCTTCAGTTCAATTAATACCAACTAATAACTTGAGACAAGCGTATAAGAAGAAAAAGAAAATTAATATCGCCAGCAAATAACATGACACACAAACAATTAAGAAATTGAAGTCCAACTTAATCCTCGGAAAATGGATGTTCAGAAAAACTTGATGAAAGATGGAAAGGACATCATCAATCATTTGATGCAATAATTTATTTCATCAGCTCATTTCAGGAAACTATCAATGAATTCCCACAAAGGGTGAAACTATAAATTAAAAAGCAACTCCAGGTCATTCAATAAAAAAGATTCTGCCTGTTGACCACTTTTGGTTGCTGCAAGTCTGCAACTAGCTGTTTACTTGAGAATTGCTTTGATAAAGAACACAAGCAATATAGGACGAACATAAGGAATGAATCAAATAATAGAAGTATAACCCCTGTGCCAAGTAAAGTTACCACACCCAAGCATTGTCCTAAAAGAACCCTCTCAACACAATCATAACATCCAAGTCATGACCGCCAAGAGTGCTTACATCATGCAATATAAGTTCGGTCACATGCATCTGATCTGCAATGCCACTCTCAACCACTGTCTGCAAAAAGAAAATAAACCTAGCAGTAACTTTAAGTACATTCAAATAAGTAAATTTACTGTGTCGCAAGAACCACAAAGAAAACTAAACAACCGCAGAATCATGATATATGCATGTTTTTGGGGAAGGAGATGGAGGAGAGCGGAAGGTACCTTAAGTATCAAAGGAAGAGTGGATAGCTCAACTGAAGGCAACTCCCTCAACTCGCAGTTGACGTTGTGGTATGTTTCATCTGAAAAATTGCTCAGAACAATTGGAGCATCACAATATATATTTATGCCAGGATATGCTATAAACTGAGCTTTTCCAAAAAGAAAAGACTGAATCCATTCACCAAGATGATAAAAAACATAGGTATTTATTAGTGATGCTATAGTAGCTATCCAGCTAGAAGGAAACTGAGTCTTAAAGCCTACATTTGCTTCAAGAGCGCAACAGAATCAGATTATGATAAAATTATCATCGTTCGCAATCCACTAATTGAAAAAAGGAACAATAATGCAAAGTGCATCATAGTTATTAAAGCCCGCAAGGCGCGCGCTATAGCGCGCCTTAGCCCAAGACTCAGGCCTCGCGCCTCGCAGCATCTTGCGCTACGTGTTTCGGAAAAGCGCGCGCCTTAGTTGGACCATTATATTTATATTTGGGTTTATTAAAAATAGCCCAAACTATACGATGTTATGGTTTATTTGTTACGTACATTCCCTTGTTAGCCAAGCTATAGGAAGAGAATGATGTTGAGCGTTATAAATTTGGTGATAATACAGATGATGAAGATGACATCGATCTTAAAGTTGAATATATGAACGATAAATAGATTAGTTTTTTATTTTGAAACTTTGGGTAGTTGAATGTGTAAGAATTTTTCAATTTTAATATTTGTGAAACAATATTTTTGCATTATGATATTTAATATTTTATTTAATTTTGTTGTAGGTTGTTATATTATTTAACTTTGTTATCTTTATGTTTATTTATTTATAATTGTTAAATTTATGGCATTTTTGATATATGAAGAGTATATAAGTAGGTGTGCTTTACATTGGTAAAGCGCGCGCTTCGCGTCGGCGCTATGCGCTATAGCCCCAGGACACCTTTAAGTTTCAGTGCGCTATGCGCCTTTAATAACTATGGTGCACATACAGTTGTTCGGCCTCACTTGAAACCATTCACAAGCAAAACTATGAATGGCTTTAATACTCTTCGCATCCCTCTCAAACACACAAGGTTTTCGTTATACTATACTGTTTCTTAGATTAGTTCAAAGGCAGAATTTTTGAGAAGCAAAGATAGTATAAATAGAAGGCATAAAACAAAATACCACAAAAAAAATAATAATAATAAATCAACATCACATACCAGTAAGTGAGCTAAAGTGCATATTCCTTTGTACGCTACATATATGGTCCCTGGACAAACATGAACCAAAATATGATAAAATGAAAATCGAAATTAAATAGTAAGTGAAAGGAAGAACACTATAAAAGGTATAAGATATATCTGATACTAGCCATATATATGAGCAACCGGTAGTCTCTTGGAAGCTAAGAGCCAATTCCGTTGAAAACTCGGGATCTCTCCATGAAATAATTGTATCTGAAGGTATACAATCAAATATAATCAATAGAAACCAAAAGAAGTATAAGTTTTTCTTTTGAAAAGGAAATTAATTGCACAAAAAGTTACCTTCTTGCTTACGATAAATATCATCAGAACTGATACGATGTAAAAGTAATGTTTCACTGTCCTCCTCGTCAATAACAAACAATCCCAGATCTTCTGACCTCTGAAACACAAGTGATGACGTTGTGTCTCATACTAGAGTGTTATTATGTCAACAAAAGACTGTTGATAAAGGGAACCTCGAAAATGTCAAACCTCCAGATAATCAACAGTGACATGGCCAGTTCCTTGATCATCCCATTTCCCATCCTCATTCAGGCGATAAACTTTAACACGCTGAAATTAAGACAAAAACAGGTGAAGTATGACAGAACAAATTTCTGTGTATACAAATATTAATGGGCAACAAACACATGATCGTATTAAGGGATTTTATGTTTACGAACGCATAATCAATGAATACAAGACACGAAAATTGTAGAGCACACTGCATCTTCCATGAATAAAGAGGAAGGACCATAGTTATTAAAGGCACATAGCGCATAGGTGTCATGGGCTGTAGCGCATAGTGCAATGTGAAGCACACGTTTTACTAAAGTAAAGCGCACTAACTTATATAATCTTAATATCTCAAAAGTGTATATAAGTTTTAACAGTTTTAAACAAATAAACTTAAAGATAATAACGTTAAATAATAAAGTAAGCAACAACACAAAGGGGAGCATCAACACAAAATGGGGAGGTGAGGGGATGGGCAAATGCTTGGCCTGGCCTAGCCGCCCAAAGCTCTGCCCAGATTCTCAAGATGATGCCTGAACCTATTAAGATAGTAAAATTTGGGTGTTTCAAATAATTAATCCGATACAATATTCTATAAATCAATAAACCGGTCTTATAATTAATAAAACAAAAAGTTAACAAATGTATAGACTATAGACTGAAAGAACAAGTAATGAATGTATTACCGTGAAGCAACAAAAAGTTAATAAATGTATTACAGTGAAAGAAATTATAAAATTGGCCTGAAGGGCGTCGGCGAGACAGATGCAGGGCAGTGGCTAAAATAAAATGGATGTATAGACTAGGAACAAATCAACTCTAAAAGGCTAAACAACAACCGTCTATTAGGGTTTGATAAAGGTCAGATTAAGGTTTGATAAGGCCAGGTTTAAATCAGGGCCCAACAAGCCCATCTAAGAAAACATGTGCTAAAGTGCACGCCTTGCTTTAAGAAAAAAGGGCAGTAAGGGCGGAAGGCGCGCGCCTTGGCGGAACAAGGGGCGCAAGGTGCTGCAAGGCGCGACAGCTCGCCTCGCCCGCTTTAATAACTATGGGAAAGGCGCAAAATGCCTTACTGAGGCACGACGCACTGACGAATAATTTGTTAGAATCTAAATAAGTTTAAAGAAAATTGTAATGGCATTTCATAATAGAATTCACAAAGCATTAAACAATAAAGAAACAGACAATCATTAATGCAAAAGTGAAGCATGACTATATTTCATTTCAACTACACGAACTGATGCGAACTCAAAACGGGGGTCTTGTGTCTTTCGGCACATAGATATGTGGACATAAGTCAAGACCCGCGCCTTACTACAGAGATATGCCTTGGCATATCTATGGATGCAAAGGTTAGCCTCATTGTGCATTTTGGGCTAGTGTAGGAACAAGACAGCCAACATGCATTTAACCAGCTATTAGAATACAATATTTTACTAACCGACCTTGGAACTATGTTATGATACCAATAAAATTAAACCCATCGAAAAACTAACCAACTTCACCGATGTAGGTGAGGCGTAAATTGACACCAATAGCAATAATTTGATTAAATAAATTGATAAATAGTCAGGAAATGCCTATAAACTCCTGACCACTCAAACTATGATTATAGACATTGCTATTTGATCGTCAAGTATGACTATGTCCATAGTTATTAAAGGCGCATAGTGCACTAAAGCGCAAAGAGGTCCTGGAGCTATAGCGCATAGCGTGACGCGAAGCGCGCGCTTTACTAAAGTAAAGCGCAATAGCTTATATATTTTTAATTAATACATTAATAGTATCCATAAATTTAATCAAACTCATTAACTCATACAAAGCAAATCACAAAATTGATTAAACCATGTTTTTCAACTTTATGTGTTCAAGCGGGGCTTGAAAACGATTCATTGTGAATCTGTGATTTATATTATGTAGTCAATGTCAAGAATCAATTTGCAATAAATAAAGAATATGTTTTGTTTTTGTCCGTTGAAATAAAGGCATGGATTCATTTTTATGTAGTTTAGCGACAATTAGCAGTATGCTTTAGCAATAGCTTAGCAATTTATATTTTGCTATATTCTCATGTATTTGTCAAACTTTGATTGAATGGACTAATTGACGATTGTGATGACTGATAAATTTGTCACGTAAAAATCGAAAGAAAAGAAAATATAAAATAAGTAACGAGAATCAATCCAAAAATAAATAATAAATTGAGACGAAAAAAGAAAAGAAATAATGCAGTGTAATTTTGAAGAAAAGAAAAATAGAGCATTTGAACACATCAATCTGCTTATCGGTCGGCGGCGGCTGGAGGCTGGAGGGTTAGGGTTTAGGGTTTAGTAAGCCCAAATTTAAATTTAAAGCCCAACCTTATCAACATATTTTGATAACCCGATAGCCTCAATTTTCAAGCCTTAGCAAAGGCGCGCTATTGGCTAATTGAAAAAGCACAGATAGCGCACATAGCGCGCGCTTTGCCAAAACACGAGGCGCATGGCGCTACGAGGTGCAAGACCCGCGCCTCGCTTCGCCTTGAGCTGTAGCGCGCGCTATGTGAGCTTTTAATAACTATGACTATGTCAAAAGGTGCATGCTGCATCTTTCTCTGGCTTACCGATGAACATCAACTTGTTCTTAGTATGTAACTATGTTCAGAGGTGGGTAATTAATCAAGATAGAAAACCTCAATACAAAAATACTATCCATCCAGGCACTGCTATAACACAAGGCTGCTATAAAAGAGGAAGCAGCTAAGCAGCAACAGAAGTATAAGAACTTGAACACTTTATTGGGATATCTCGCAAATTCACAAGGCAATATTGTCTATAGACACGATCACCAATATTTCCAGTCAATCTACGCAATGCTGATGCGAGACCACACTATCCTACAAATGCCTTTTCCTAGCATGATTCCCATAAACCATATAGTTATTCACAACCATTTAATTCTCAATGAAGTATGTTAGGCTAATTGCCAATCACTTTTTGCTTGACCAGATTATTTCATCACAATCACTGCATTATACAGCTACTTACAATGAACAAAATTCATTACATGCTAGTATATCAACTACTTCTTGGTGACTAACTACTATAGCTCAAAATTGGCAATTAGGTCACCATTTTAAAATCTTCAAGGGAATTGAGTAGCTTTGAGAGTTGAGACTGAGACCAGTAGCCTATTATCAAGAGCTTCTAATTCCTTTACATGCCATAGAACTTTTCATATGAATGCCAAAGTTCTTGCTGGATTCACTCTCAAATCCATCAGACAAAAACATATAATTTAAGGGATACTGCAGATGTTCATAGGACTAATATCCTCTGGCAGTTATAGGCCAAACTACATAGAAACAACAGAACTAGTGGTAAGAGTGACATAAACAGTAAACAATCAATTTTTTAGCATAAGCAAACTAGATGTTTCTCCATTTAAACAAAACTAGCTAAATGAGTAGTTTGAAATGCACTTGAAAGCTAGATAAAACTAGCTAAATTTTTTAGACTCTGCTCTTCGTCCCCAAATTCAAAATAAAATCCAGGGACAGATAGGGTTCACAATTAGACGCCAGAAATAACATCCTTGTCAAACAAAACCACGTGGTGGAATTTTGAAAAACGCCAGAAGTTTGACATAGGCTCATCATAATCGAATCCTCGCTTACTTTCATATAAGTATCCTGACCTGCATAGAACTGCTGGCGTTTGGAGATTTCTCTTGCGCGCCCATGGAAATAAATAGTCCCCCAGGAGAAATTCCAGGAGTCAGCGCTAAAACGTAAATATTGAATTGCTGATGTAGATTAGAGAACCTTTTGATTAGGATTTAGGGTTCATAGAGAGAAAAACAGGAACGATCTTTCTACGGGCAGAAAAACTATATGTTAAAGAAGTCGGGCTCTGTGATCTGATCAATTGAAAAACCCTAACCGCGACGGGGCAACAGAGCAAGTGAAACTACAGCCACAGCTTCCCCTCTCTTTCTTCTCTTTGCTCTCATGATTTTTTTCATTAAAATATAAATTAATATAAAAATACAAAAAAAAATGATCAAAAAATAATGGGTAGACTTACATAAAACGTGTAAAGTTATATTTAGTTTGATTTCAATTCCCATTATTTTGTTTCAACTCCCTCCCTCAAACAAAGTAAATAAAGAAAAATCTCTAAATACCCTACATCTTTCTCCCCATTTGTTTCTTCTTCACAATGTCATGATGTGCGTTTATTGTGTACACCCAAATTAACGCTCTCAGTTAATAGCAATAAATAATGTAATAACGTGAGTAGAAATCGACCACAGAGAATTATGTATTTTTGTGTTAATTAATTCAAAACAAGTAAATGGTGGGGTTGTGAAGGTTGAATTAAACTATAAATTTAAAAACAAAAATATTAATTAAAACTTAAAATTAAAATTAAAATTAATTAAATTATGAGAAATGTGGTTCTTGATTTTCGGAGGACTTTACAATTGGGGTTTACTATCTCGATTATTAATCTTCACATACGATTCAACTATCATATTAATATTTACCGTTGGACATTTAATTCAATAATTAAATTTGCCAGGATCGATCGGGTTGGGGGCCAGTCCACATGCAAGTTCAACCAACTTGAGCTTCAATAGCTCGTGTTCTTGAAATGATTGTATCGAGAGATTATATCGAGTTGGATAGATCAGTCTGGCCAGATCAGCCTGGACAGATCAGCTTGGCCGGATCAGTCTAGGCAGATCAGCTCGATATTTCAATCTTGGTCTAGATTGATATCTTCAAACCACTTATTTGTAATTCATCAAGCCATTAAACATGATCTATTCACTGCACACTTGATGAACTATTTTAGCAACACAATAAGAAGTTTTGTTAACATAAAAAACCAGGATTATTCGGGTTCCCAAAACCCAACAATCTCCTTCATTTTGATGATCACAAAACTTGGATAAAAATATGAACATTAAAGTATAATGTTGCCTAACATGAAATCATATTTTAAAATTAATATATTTCTCCCGCTTTTTGTGTGAATAAAAAATGAAGACAAATAAATGTTTTCTCTCCCTCAAATGTTGAATTAAATATCCCCTTAAAATTTGAATAATGAAAATGTTAAATAATGAGAGATGAGAGATATCGATTTCAAATATATTTTTTTTAACAAAATATGAAAATTTGAAAGAAAATTGCCTATTTTGATAGCTATCACAATAACCATGATTTTCTTCACAAAACTCCAACAATGTCCATTAGTTCATTCTGGTGGCAGACACATGGCTCATCTTTAAAGAATAAACTGTTTTTTCTCGTGCATAATCAGGCTACAGGGCCTATACCTATACGATCCTCTACAAGTCTAGTTTGCAAGGCAAAAAGCGGTTTGTCATTTGGACATCCAAACAAGAAGTTATGACAATTTTCCCAAAGTCGCTGCAGGCTGCCAGAAAAGCTAAAATGCTTCGAAAATTGTTAGAAAAATCTCAAAATAACAATTTTAAAATTGAAATGAGTCCAGAACGGACTAGAGAAAATTTGAACACTTGAAATAGATTTTAAAATTATTTTCGAGCAAAATAAATAAAATGAAATTGATTGTTATGCTAAAAATTTTCATAAACCAAATTTTTGAAATTTATGCTATGAAAATAATTTCATGCTCATGATAAAATTTTGAAAATGATTTTAAAATATTTCCGCCTACAAATTGATTAAAATGATTTCCAAGAACAACCCGCTCTGACATAACTTATCGGGATCGATCGGGGGTGAGTGGCCAGTCCACATCCGAGTTCCACCAACTTGACTTTCAGTAGCTCGTGTTCTTGAAATGATTGCACCAAGAGATTATATCGAGTTCAGTTTTTAAATCGAGAAGAAGACACTCGCCATAACCCACTCTAAATCGATTAACCATTTGAAAAAACATGTATCGACAAATATCGTCCAGAGTTGACGATGTTATTTTTTTTGGATGTTATACGTTGACATATACCGTTACGGGATGACGATCACATAGTGGATGTTCTATGTAGACGTGTAGCGTCGTTTTGATGAATAATACGTCTGGGTGTACGTATTTAGTCATATGGTTTGAGTGTCGCTGATGAGCACAAGGTGGTGTCTACGTCACCGGTTGACGAGATCGTTACACCGAGCAGGTTTGCTCGATAAATTGTTGGATGCATTGTACCGGTGAGTGTACCACATCATGCATTAGAGGTAAATGTTGAGTAGTGGTACCTTTGGGTATACTCGCTGGGATGGCTAAGGCCAAGTGACCGGTGGTAAGAGTAGTTGTTGAGGAAACTACTCACTTTTGTCATTGTGATGTGTGGTAGACATGGTCACACGCACCCTGAGAGTGTGGAAATAAGTCCTGATGGATTAGGATTGCCTCGGGGTTGAGCAAGGACACCGGGATGTCCATTATGCCTGGGTGTTTTAGAGGTATATTGGGTGATGACCCACTACTCTAATGGTTTGTACGGTGTGGTACACCGGTATGGAACGTATGGCATGTTGGCAGGTTTGGTATAAGCCTATGGGGCAGCGAATCGCTAGCCAGGTATTGTTGCGTGCTATAGTGTGCTTGTGATAGCCATTGTCACGCCCCGAGACCGGGGTCAATAACACCGGCATTGATTTCCATTACAACTAGGAAACCAATAAGCCTCGTAATATCATAACAACTGAAAACCAGTCTATATTCCATAAATAAAGAAATCATTGTCTTTACAACTGAATTAAAAACGTGAAACTAAAACTTACAACTGAATAACCAAAATTGTCTTAAAACTTGGAAAACTTTAAAACATAAAATCTTGAACTACGCAGCGGACTTGATTCACCAACCCCAAAATTGGTGCTCTTCTTCTTGCTCTAATTCTTCTTTGGCTTTATCTGAGGATGTAGAGTAAGGGGTTGAGTGCTTTGGAAAACACTCAGCAAGTGGGGGACAATCGATATCATACATATACATAATTTTCATAAACTTGGATCATAAAACTTGCATAAACCGATATGAATGTATCTTAACATACTTGATTGCCCTTACGAGCCATGACATAACATATCGTTTCATAATTTTCATATACTTAAGCACAGTAAAGCATTCTACTCTCTTCTTGGTACTGATATCAGTCTCTAGACTTAACCCTCCTAGAGATGAGGTCATAACATCGGATAACCCACGAATAAAGGGTCTGGATAATCCAGAAACAACGGATTACCACCGTATAAGGTTCTTTTAGCGGTTACATCCCACCGCATCAGGGTCATGGGGATCCAAATCCAATTAGATTTCGAGTTTAGCGTGCTTACAAAATAATACTTTCATAATTTCAACATAATACATATCGATTGGAATTTCAAAACATACTTATATGATTTTAGAAAACGAAACGAATATTTATAGCAAAAGCCCACTTACAGTGCTTAGATGCGTGTTTGAGTAATCGAGGTATAACACACTTGAATTCTTATCTCCTTGGCTCTTGAACAACACGAGGAAGACGTCCAAAACTTGAACCAACTTCTGGAATCCTTCGGACAGAATTCTTATCCTTTTTCCAACGAAAATCTTGGTTGCACTTCGATGGTTTATTGTTGGAACTTGGATCTGTTATGTTGCTTTCAATCGAACAGCAACTGGAAAAGCGAGTAACGGCTTTGGTTGAAGGAATATCAAAGTAAGGGATGCAGCAACTAAGGCTTGATCTCTCGGTGATTGTTTGCTGGAAAGTTCGAGGGAATAGCTGCTGATTTTCGAAGGCTTTATGGTTGATGAATTTTGAACCTGTTTGCTTGCTGAAACTTGATGAACAAGTCTGAAAAACAGACGGTGCTTAGCTTGGAAGGACTCGAACAGATTCTGAAACCAAGGTTCTGGAATTTTTTTGAAGGATTAAGGGCTGATCCTTCGGTGATGGTTGCTGGATTTAATTTGAAGGTGAGGGCTGTATGTTTCTGGAAGCAACAGGAGCAGAATCACGGCTTGAGATTGAATGATATCTTCGAGTTTTAAGGCTGGAACAAGTGCAGAAATAATCTAGAATAAGGCGCAGGTGCTACGGCTTTGAGAGGGACTTTCTCGAAGGTTAAAAGCTGGAAGGAGATGGCTTTGTGATGTGTATAATTCACTCACGGCTTGCTCTATTTATAGGCACAAAGGTGCACCCATCTTGAGGTGTTGGAGTAGGATTCCACTTCGAAAATATAGGGAATAAAATTTGATTGGAACAATTCTGTGCAGATAGGGAAGAAGTGGAAACTGGTTAGGACTCTTCGAACTTATCCGATAATATGTACAGATTGGTTGAGGTGTTTCCCAAGTTTTCTTTCAGAATTTGGATGATGATGGAGTGATCTGATAGCTTGGGATTCTTTGGTGAATCATGGAGCAAAGACGAGCAAAATACGCGATCCCAATGGAGCCCAATCGGATCAGATTTTGATTGTATAAATCGAAAGTTTGGCTTGCTACTCTTTGCTAAATTTTGAATGGTAAAAGGTGGAGTTTGTGATGGCTAGGACTCCTTGATGCATTGAAACACTATGCTAGAGTTTAGAAATATTTAAACTCTTTTAAATCAGATTTTAGTTAACTAAAATCCGGGTTTTTACAGCCATTATACTGCTTGTTGGATTCGAGTTTGGTGAATCGTGGTGATACGATGAGGGTTATGGTAGACTCTTGTAGTCTCCTCGTGGTATGATGATTGAGGCATGAAATACCTCACTGGATGTTTATAAGTCAAATGTTTTGAGGGACTCGTACCAGGACAACTCAATTTTGTTGGGAATACCAACGTGAGTGTCGACAAGTCGTTGTTGGCTCTGATTGAGCATCTTTGCATATGGACTGCAACGGGAGTCACAATTGGATTGTGAGATATAGTTAGTGGGGTGACACTACTATATTGGTTTTATCTCTTGGAGAGATTTGAATTGTATTGTCATGGAGAAAGCTAATATTGGTCGAGGGTTGATTGTGAATCAACCAGGGTAAGCCCTACTAGTGTTGGACTAGGCAATGGCTTTTTATTACCGGCGAGACGTTCGAGGAAGCGTCTCTGGCGAGATGCTTAAGGTTTGTGGAGTACTATGGCATTAGTACAGAGCATCGTTAGATGTGTATACGTTGTGTATCGGGTTCGATTTGGTAATAGTGGCTTTGAGGCACTATTCTGAACCAGTTATATATTTGTTGGTTCCGGGTTATGTTTTGGTAAATATATCCAGGTTTCCAAACGGTGGTTCGAGGTTGGAGGGTCATGGATTCATGACCATTCCCTTATGAGGAAAGCAGTACTGATATACCAACCGATTGGGAATCTTTGGGAGATTCAATGAGTCGGTTTGTGTGGTGTTGATGTTAGGATCACACCATTGGTCGTTGGTCTGTCAATCATTGTTCTCCGCAAGGTGAGAATAGCTGGAGATTGACAGTGGGTTTTGGGACTTTGGGTATGTTTGGAGATACCCGAGTCTATTTGTAGGGTCTTCCTACCTTAACAGTGATATAATGACAAAAGAAGAACTAAACATGCATTAAATAACATCTTAGGGTTCTGGTTGTTACGTGAGCTAAAAGGATTACAGGCCAAAAATAAAACTTCAAAACTTATTAGTTACATTCCCAAAAATGAATGCTAACATTTTAGATTTATACTACTCCTAGAGTAGATACTAATCAAAATCCTGAATCCTATTCCTTTTTGTGCTCCTTGTAGCTCACTGCCTCAACCCGACCCTTAGTCCTTCAGTCCAAAAGTGTACCTACAGGGACAACCCATCATGAGCATGTACATCATTACTTAACATCATAAGAAAATAGCATATGCATAAATGCATGAAATAACCGTTAACATGTACTTCCTGGTTAATCGTTAACCCCTTTCTGTTGTCCCTGATTCACATCATTAGTACTTGACATAAATGATTAGCATCATACTTCACTTATATGCCCATAATCAACAATGTTAATTAGAAATGGGGATGTTTCTGGCCTTGTTATCTCAGCGGAACAATTGGCCCCCTCGCTTCGACATATAGCGGTACTGTGATCCCCTCGCTACACCTTGATAGCGGATGTATCTCCTCGCTAGCTATGTCAGCGGTAAGTACCTTCCTCGCTTTCCCATAACAACTACCATGACACTCTACCATTCTCAATAACATAGTTGAACATACATCATCATCATCATATCATAAACATCATCATCTTATAAACATCATCATCTTGTAAACATCATCATCTTATAAACATCATCATCTTATCGTAAATACTTATGCAATCATTGCATAGTCATAGTATAGAAGTGTGTTTTACCGTCCTTTTCAAAAGGTGGAGGAGTCAATAGACTTTATCTCCTTGACTGTGCTGGTACCTGTGATGGTTCTACATAACCACATAATACAATATTAGATACCATTTCAAGAATCATTGTCAAAATTCTTCAAAATAAATCAATTAAAAATATTTGCCAAGATTCTGCCTCTCTCGATCGATCGGCACAAAAATCTCGATCGATCGAGAAAACATGCTAAAACAGTGCCCAAGCACACTGCCTCGATCGATCGATCGGAAGGAAATATCGATCGATCGAAAAGTTTCACCGATCGATCGGTATATCCTTCGATCGATCGGTCCCTGACTTTCAAAACTTATACCAATCGTTCTGCCTCGCTCGATCGATCGGAACTAAAATCTCGATCGATCGAGCACTCTGAAAAATCAGGATTTCCCAGATTTTCGAGCACTCTTCTTCAAAGCAAGCAACCTACTTCATAACACTTAAAACTTGCCCAAACAAACATGCTAGGAACTTCATAAAACTTCTATGGAAGCACTTAAATCAAAGGTTTCACAAAACCTAAGCTAGCATGCATCATAACATCCTCATAAACTTTGATCTCATCCAAATTTACAGAAAACAGGGCAATCATAAGTTTTCCAGAATTTTCGAGCACCTCCTTTCATACCAACAAATCTAACACATAAAACATGTAACATGCTCGAACAAACATTCTAGGGGCTACAAAATACTTCCATGCAAGTACTCATACCAAGGTTTCGACCAAACCTATACTAGCATGCATGAAAACCACCCAACCAAACCCAAACTTAACCAAACTTCCAGAAAAACAGAGTCACAAATTCTTACCACCTTTTTGCTCCTCTTTTGGTATGAATTACAAGCAAAAATCCTCTCCGATCAGCAGCTCTTTTGGACGATTTTGGTGAGAGGAAAGGGGAGGGGATGGATTGATTGCAAGTGATGAGTGGAAGCATGGGTTGAAGGATATGATGGGGGTATGGGTTGCCAAGTGGGGGGGGGGGGGGGGGGGGGGAAGGTGGCCGAGTGATGGGGTGGTGTGGTGTGGTTGGGGTGCCATGTGGTGTTTAATTGTGCCCCGGTATTAGCACAATGTATTAAATTATCCTCACTCGATATTTCATAATATTACTTAATTAATACATCCCTTAAAACACCTAACATGCCCCCTAAATCATATCATCATAACATAATATAACCCCCAATTTAAATGCACCACAACCCTTAAACATATCATAACCATGTATGTTAACACATAAACATATAAACATTTTGGGGTATTACATTACTCCCTACTTAAAAGATTTCGTCCTCGAAATCCACATGCATTCACTATATCGAAACTAAACATAAAAACATGCCATAGAATAGTTACGGATAGTGCTGCACCATATGCCGTTTCGTCTCCCATGTAGCCTCCTCGACACCCCGACGATCCCACTGAACTTTGACCATCAGTATAATCTTGCTTCGTAATCTGCGATCCTCTCGATCCAGAATTCTGATTGGTCGTTCTACGTAGGATACATCTGAGTCCAACTGTACTTCAGTAGGCTGTAAGACATGAGACGGGTCTGGCTCATACTTCCGTAACATAGAGACGTGAAAAACATCATGTGTGCCAGATAAGGATGGGGGTAGAGCCAAACGGTAGGCCAATGTACCGATACGCTGCAAAACTTCATACGGCCCAACATACCTCGGAGATAACTTCCCCCGCAAACCAAACCAAACCACACCCCTGAATGACGAGATCTTTAAGAAGACCTTGTCTCCTAATTGGAATTCCAGCGGTCGTCGTCGCTTATTGGCATAGGCTGCTTGCCTATCCTGGGCCGTTTTCATCTTCTGGCGTATCAACTTAATCTTGTCTTCCATATCCCTGATCATATTCGGTCCTCCGACCACTTTACTAGTCAAGTCCTCCCAATACAGCGGTGACCTACATCGTCGTCCGTAAAGAGCTTCAAAAGGAGCCATTTGAATGCTCGCCTGATAGCTGTTATTATAGGAGAACTCCACCAGTGCCACTGAATCATGCCACGGAGTATCAAACTCCAAAACACATGCCCTCAACATGTCTTCGAGCGTCTGAATGGTACGCTTTGTCTGGCCGTCTGTCTGAGGGTGATAAGTTGTACTCAGTCTCACTTCCGTGCCCAAAGCTGCCTGGAGACCCTCCCAGAAATGTGAAGTAAACCTTGGGTCCCTGTCAGACACAATCGAGACTGGAATACCATGCAATATCACCACATCCCGTACATATAATTGGGCCATCTTTAGGTATGTGAAGGACATACAGTAAGGGATGAAATGAGCCATCTTCGTCAGCCTATCTACGATCACCCAGATCGCATCAAATCCTGAGGCCGTCCTTGGCAAGTGGGTCACGAAATCCATAGATATATGCTCCCACTTCCACTTAGGTACTTCCAAGCTCTTCAGCTCGCCACCAGACCTCTGCCTTTCTGCCTTTGCCTGCTGGCAGATCAAACATCTTTTGACAAAAGCTATAACATCACGCTTCATGCGTCTCCACCAGAATTGACCACTTAGGTCCTTATACATTTTTCTTCCTCTAGGGTGGATACTGAACCGGCTACTGTGAGCTTGCTCCAATATTCCTCTACACAACTCCGGCGTATCTGGGACTACCCAACGGTTGCCCAGTCTCAAGGAATCATCCTCAGCCACTCTGAACTTTGATGGCTGACCCTGAAGTACTATCGACGACCATCTCTGAACCTCATCACCCGACCTCTGGGCTTTCCTGATAGCCTCAAATATGTCTGGCTCGGCCAATAAGGTCGACACTCGCACCGGCGATGTGTCCACATCGAAATCATAGCCCAGATGCCAATAAGAAGTAATCATAGCTGATAAACTCATGGCATCCTCAGCAGTACTCTTCACCTTCCTACTTAAGGCGTCTGCTATCAAATTTGCTTTACCAGGATGGTACTCAATCTCACAGTCATAATCCTTGAGTAAATCCATCCACCTCCTTTGGCGCATATTCAATTCAGCCTGAGTGAATAGAAACTTCAGGCTCTTATGGTCCGTATAGATGGTAAACGTCGTACCATACAAGTAATGCCTCCAAATCTTCAAGGCAAATATAATGGCCGCCAGCTTCAAATCATGGACTGGATACCTAGTCTCATGCGGCTTCAACTGCCTCGATGCATAAGCTACCACATGCTTATCTTGCATCAGTACACAGCCCAAACCCTACAGTGACGCATCCGTGTACAAGGCAAACCTCTTATTCTCAGAAGGAATCACCAATACAGGTGCCGTAGTCAAACGACGCTTCAATTCTTGGAAGCTTTCCTCACAAGCTTCAGACCAATAGAATTACTCCTTTCTCAGTCAGCTGTGACAGGGGTCTGGCAATCTTTGAGAAACCCTCGACGAAACGTCGGTAATATCCTGCCAATCCGAGAAAGCTCCGTATCTCAGGTACAGAAGTGGGTGCAGCCCACTCCATCACAGCTTCAACCTTCCTCGGATCTACAGATATCCCGCTGCTAGAAATAACATGTCCCAAGAACACCACATTGTTCAACCAAAATTCGCACTTGCTGAGCTTCGCATATAACTGATGATCCCTAAGGATCTGGAGTACTGTCCGCAAGTGCCTTACATGCTCTTCTTCAGTCCGAGAGTAAATGAGTATATCGTCAATGAAAACAATGACGAACTGATCCAAATACGGTTGGAACACCCTGTTCAGCAGGCTCATAAAAACAGCTGGGGCATTCGTCACCCCACAAGGCATGACTAGGAATTCATAGTGCCCATATCTAGTCCTGAAAGCTGTCTTCTGAACATCATCTTCTCTTACTCGAATCTGATGATACCCAGACCTCAGATCGATCTTACTGTAGAGCATCGTACCCTGCAACTGGTCAAACAAATCATCGATCCTCGGAAGTGGATACTTATTCTTTACTGTGGCTTTGTTCAGTTGCCTGTAATCGATGCACAGACGCATCGAATCATCTTTCTTTTTGACAAAGAGAACTGGTGCACCCCAGGGCGATACGCTAGGGCGTATGTAACCCTTATCAAGGAGCTCTTGCAACTGAATCTTTAACTCCCTTAACTCTGCTGGTGCCATCCTATACGGGGCATGAGAAATGGCAGACGTCCCCGGTAGTAACTCAATCTCAAACTCGACCTCTCTCGTCAGTGGGAATCCGGGAATCTCTTCCGGAAAAACATCAGCAAATTCCGCCACTACAGGCACATCTTCGACCTTTAAGTCTTCCTTCTTTTCCGTAACATCAACAGCATAGATGAGATATCCTGTATGGCCTCGTTCCAATAACTGTGCCATCTTGACATCAGATATCAACGGAATCTTTGGACGGGAACCATCCCCATAGAATGTCCACTGGACTCCCAAATCAGATCTGAATCGGACAGTCCTCTGTCTCCAGTCCACAACTGCCTGATACTTGTTCAGCACATCGATGCCCACAATGCAATCGAAGTCCGACATTTCCAGAACAATCAAGTCTGACCTTAGCTCGTTACCCTCAAAATAAATGAGGCCTTCATAGACAATCTGATCAGCAATCAAACTTCTTCCAGCGGGTGTCGAGACTACAAGAGGCATGGGCGACGGAGAAGTGCATATGTGGTGCCTCTCCACAAACTCGTCGACACAAAAGAGTGTGACGCACCTGTGTCTATCAATATAAAAGCAGGGTGCGTAAATAAAAGAGACGTACCCGCTATAACCTCCTCCGGAGCCGCTGTAGCCTGCTCCCTTGTCAATCCATAAACTTGCCCCTGAGGTGGCCCCATAGGCTAACCTCCATACTGCCTCGGTACAAACGGTGGCCTGTGCTGTACTGCTCTGTCCGCAGGCCTCCCCGTAGAGTTCCGTTGTCCCTCCCTATTGGGACATTCTCGAGCAAAGTGGCCCTTATTGCCACATACATAACAGCCTACGCAGTCTTTCGTCGAATGTGGTTGCCCACAAATAGATCACTAGACCTTTCCAAATCTGCATCCCTGAGACTGTCCTGTTCCTGACGGGGCGTCATTCCTACGACTTCCTTTCCAACGATTCTCGGGCCTCTTACCACTGAACCTCGAAACTGATGTGTTCCTCCTTGGCTTAAACGGATCACCCCTCGGCATCAAATTATCAGAAGTGGATTTCTGAGGGGGTGCTGGAGGTGGCGCGGCATCAGGATATGCACCAACTCCCAGTTCGGCTAACTCAGCCCATGAAAGGGCGTCATCAAAGCAAGCAGGGCCATAAGTAACCACCCTGTCATACAATTCCGGCCTCAAACCTTTCATGAAATTCCTCATCTTTGCCTGGGTATTCGCAGCAATACATATCGGAGTAAAGAACAATAATGAAGAGCGTAGTTCGATACTGGCATGGTACCTTGATTTAAGTTGGTAAACTCATCCTCCTTAGCCTGTCGTGCAGCAGCTGAAAAAGTAGCGAGTTCTGAACAGCTTCCAATTTATTTCCTGTCCCTGAGACTCTTGCTCTACTACTGTGGTCTTCCACCACATCAATGCCTTCTTGGCCAGTTGAAACTCTGCTAACCTTATCCAGGATGACTTTGCACAAGGGGCCGCCACGAAGATTTGCTCCAACCTTCTAACCACTCTTCGGCCTGTTCCCCTGTCTCAGTTCCTTCGAATATCGGGGGTCGTATGCCAGAAATTGAGCCAAACTTAGCTCCCCATGTAGTAACTGTTGCTCAGAAGGTTCTTCGCCCAAGGCTGGCGGTGGTAAGGGGTTTGTACGCCCAACACTTGCATTAACACTAATTGCATCACCCACTTCCATATTTGCTGCCATGCTGCAACACCAGGGTTAACAACAATACCCAAAAACATTTCATATAACACATCGTTAGAGAAACAAAACATGTTAGTATAACATCTTATACTTCATATGCAACACATGCACAAAACATGTTTAAAAGTGAGCACCTAGCTAACTTATTGCTAAGGCTACCCTTCACTCATTCCCGGGTTCTCTAACCACTGCTCTGATACAACTAATATAGGGTCTTCCTACCTTAACAATGATATAATGACAAAAGAAGAACTAAACATGCATTAAATAACATCTTAGGGTTCCGGTTGTTACGTGAGCTAACAGGATTACAGCCCAAAAATAAAACTTCAAAACTTATTAGTTACATTCCCAAAAATGAATGCTAACATTTTAGATTTATACTACTCCTAGAGTAGATACTAATCAAAATCCTGAATCCTGTTCCTTTTTGTGCTCCTTGTAGCTCACTGCCTCAACCCGACCCTTAGTCCTTCAGTCCAAAAGTGTACCTACAGGGACAACTCATCATGAGCATGTACATCATTACTTAACATCATAAGAAAATAGCATATGCATAAATGCATGAAATAACCGTTAACATGTACTTCCTGGTTAATCGTTAACCCCTTTCTGTTGTCCCTGATTCACATCATTAGTACTTAACATAAATTATTAGCATCATACTTCACTTATATGCCCATAATCAACAATGTTAATTAGAAATGGGGATGTTTCTGGCCTTGTTATCTCAGCGGAACAATTGGCCCCCTCGCTTCGACATATAGCGGTACCGTGATCCCCTCGCTACACCTTGATAGCGGATGTATCTCCTCGCTAGCTATGTCAGCGGTAAGTACCTTCCTCGCTTTCCCATAACAACTACCATAACACTCTACCATTCTCAATAACATAGTTGAACATACATCATCATCATCATATCATAAACATCATCATCTTATAAACATCATCATCTTGTAAACATCATCATCTTATAAACGTCATCATCTTATCATAAATACTTATGCAATCATTGCATAGTCATAGTATAGAAGTGTGTTTTACCGTCCGATGCCCGTAAGTCTCTTACGTACCTTTTCAAAAGGTGGAGGAGTCAAAAGACTTTATCTCCTTGACTGTGCTGGTACCTGGGATGGTTCTACATAACCACATAATTCAATATTAGATACCATTTCAAGAATCATTGTCAAAATTCTTCAAAATAAATGAATTAAAAATATTTGCCAAGATTCTGCCTCTCTCGATCGATCGGCACAAAAATCTCGATCGATCGAGAAAACATGCTAAAACAGTGCCCAAGCACACTGCCTCGATCGATCGATCGGAAGGAAATATCGATCGATCGAAAAGTTTCACCGATCGATCGGTATATCCTTCGATCGATCGGTCCCTGACTTTCAAAACTTATACCAATCGTTCTGCCTCGCTCGATCGATCGGAACTAAAATCTCGATCGATCGAGCACTCTGAAAAATCGGGATTTCCCAGATTTCGAGCACTCTTCTTCAAAGCAAGCAACCTACTTCATAACACTTAAAACTTGCCCAAACAAACATGCTAGGAACTTCATAAAACTTCTATGCAAGCACTTAAATCAAAGGTTTCACAAAACCTAAGCTAGCATGCATCATAACATCCTCATAAACTTTGATCTCATCCAAATTTACAGAAAACAGGGCAATCATAAGTTTTCTAGAATTTTCGAGCACCTCCTTTCATACCAACAAATCTAACACATAAAACATGTAACATGCTCGAACAAACATGGTAGGGGCTACAAAATACTTCCATGCAAGTACTCATACCAAGGTTTCGACCAAACCTATACTAGCATGCATGAAAACCACCCAACCAAACCCAAACTTAACCAAACTTCCAGAAAAATAGAGTCACCAATTCTTACCCCCTTTTTGCTCCTCTTTTGGTATGAATTTTTAACCACTTTACAAGCAAAAATCCTCTCCTATCAGCAGCTCTTTTGGACGATTTTGGTGAGAGGAAAGGGGAGGGGATGGATTGATTGCAAGTGATGAGTGGAAGCATGGGTTGAAGGATATGATGGGGGTATGGGTTGCCAAGTGGGGGGGGCGGGGGGGGGGGGGGGGCGGGAAGGTGGCCGAGTGATGGGGGTGGGGTGGTGTGGTTGGGGTGCCATGTGGTGTTTAATTGTGCCCCGGTATTTAGCACAATGTATTAAAATATCCTCACTCGATATTTCATAATATTACTTAATTAATACATCCCTTAAAACACCTAACATGCCCCCTAAATCATATCATCATAACATAAATATAACCCCCAATTTAAATGCGCCACAACCCTTAAACATATCATAACCATGTATGTTAACACATAAACATATAAACATTTCGGGGTATTACAGTATTGCATTGAGTATGCATGTTGTGTTGGTGCTTAGGCATGTGTACCGAGGTAGCCGCCAACCCGCATGAACCCGCAACCATGGTCCGAACCCTCATTATCAAGACGGTCTCCCGCCTCAAGCTCACGGTCGCGCGCCTCATGGATATTCAAGGGCTCAGTCGCCCCCTAGCCATCTCGGTCGCACGCCTCTAATGTATCTTATACTATACACGTTAATATATCACATATATTTTACGACGATTTTCAAAACTTACTATTAACATATCATATATGTTCGTACAGTTTTAAATAGCATGCAATATTAATTCTAAACATGATTAAAACAATTTAACCACATAAATCCGATATGAGCCTTGTACACGGCTCTGATACCACTGTAAGTAATCCAACAAGCATAGCAATGCAGCGGAATTTAAAATTTTGGATTACTAATACACCGGATCTATACAAAGGGGTTCATATCGGATAAAGGATCAAAAGTCTCACCCTTGTAGCGTGTTTGAGCAGATTCCACGAAGCAGCACCACGTCCAACGCCTTCTACGAGTCACTAGCAAAACTTATCAAGTTTTGCCTCAACGGTATCCATACGATCAAATCGGGTGAAGGGATAGTCTAAGAACAAGTTGCTATACTCGTTCTTAAACCGGAACAAGAAGTACACTCGATTCACAATTGAAAATTGGCACGAAATCACCCTAGTCTCTCTTCGGCTATGAAAAACCGATAGCAAGAAGAGGTGGTGCGGCCGTGTGCTTTTAGAACTTTTTAGGTTGGAATGAATTTTTAATTGTCCAACAATTAATTATATCATTGTTATTAAAAGTGCTTAATTAAGTTCAAGACTTTCTCAAAGTCTTATGGGCCCAAACCCATGATTAAGCTCTTAATTAATTAATTCATCCAATGAATTTAATTTCCCTTCTCGATTTAATCTTTTGTGCGACCCGATAGGATCTTGTAATGTTGGCAGTGACATAAAATCTCATTTTATGTCGCAAGCAATGAGCGGTATCTAGCAACACATCAATGCTACCCAAATTACAAGAATGTCAATGACTCGACATAACCTAAGAACTTGTGATAATATTAACCATGTAACTTAATCCCTTTGTCCTTTGTGTTTAGATTGAACACGAGTCATGGAATAGTCATACTCGTATATTCAATCTCTATTTCTTGATCCCCAAGTAGAACTAGAATAAACGAACAAGGTCGATATCTCATATCGACTCATTCGAGCAGGGCCATGCATTTTAGTCTTACTTGATCAAGGGCCCAAACACTTCTCCTGTTATATAGGAGGGACAAATCCTATCTCGATCAATCAACATCCCTCTACATAATTCGTAGTGTATCCAATAGTTGCCTTTATAGTATACCCTGTTACGGGTAACGTTTGACAATATCAAGATACATAACTCCTTATGTTGGGATCTCTGATGATCACAAGTCGTAAGGATTACATACATTATTATCACTATGAGAATTGCTTATGACGCTCATATAACTATCCATGTAGCATTCTCATGGTGGGTCTGTCCAGTACATCATTCTCTAACATGTACCCATGTGTTGATTTGATATCTCATATCAATGAACAATTCATCAATCAACACATACTAGTCTCTATGTATTATCATTATCCCGATTCATGATAATACTTGACTAGGGACAATGTTTAAGAATAATACAATATTATTCTAAGGACATTAACATATATATTAATTCACATTACACAGTTAAACGAATAATATATAATAATGAATTGCCATTAATAAAATCATAAACATTGTATGTCAAAAACAATCATCCAATGACATGTCTTAGGGCATATCCCAACACCACCTAGATTCCTGAAACAATCAAATAAATACCAAAATCATAACATCTTCACGGAATCTACACGAATATATATATAAATCAAAGCCCAAATACACGTAATAATCAACCCTATCAACTCCCCCAAACTTAGATTTGATCATCCTCGAGCAAACATTAAGATCAAAATGCAAAGTTCATCATCAATACTTTGAATGAATTAACTTAGCAACTCAATTGTAAAAGCTCAGAAATCCCACTAACACTTCAATCAAAAGTCTATCAAAAAATTAACAAGAAGTTTTTCTCCTAAGCCAAACAATATATCGCAAAATCGGAACTTGTGTGTGCGTTCATGTGAATAATGAGTTTCATATATACTTTTAGGATAAAAATTGCTATTAAACTCAAAATCACGATTTACTTTTAAAAACTTCATAAGCCTACTTTTCAAGCACTTCTCCACTAATGTAGTTATTCCCTGGACTTGGATTAATAGGTCTTTTAAATCTTATAATGTTTGGCCTAGGTGTTTGGCTTCAAAGAAAAGATAGGGAAATACAAAGAAGAGAGTATAATCATAGAAAATTCAAATTTTTTTTTAGCACACTTTGAGCTTCTCTTCTTTTTTTCTAGCCTTGGCCATTTTGGGTCTTATTTATTCACTTTTTTCTCAAGGCTTTTTATCTATCTTTTTATTTTCTCATTCATCAATTTTTTCAACAAATAAGCTCATCAAATATGTAGCAATTCAAGTGCATCTAATGAGAATCATTATACTCCCTTAGGGTCAAGATAAAAAAAATCTTCCATTTAGGCTCAAATAGGTGGGTATAATGAGGTTGCCAAAGAATGTTGAATGAGGCTAATAGTATGTCAAACATACTCCATTCTTTTATCATTTAGGCTCAAATTAGGGACTAGAGATTGTTATAAACATGGTAAGTTTGAAAGGCTCAAACGGTCCAAAGATCGCCTAAATCATTTCCAAGTCTAGTTCTTAACTATAAAATTTCGCCTCAAAGTGCTCTCAACTAGGTTCTAAAGTGTTTCAAGATCTTCAAGACAAATCATAGTTAACAAAATTGTTCCAATATACAATTCACTCAATCATGAGCCAAAAGTTCTCAATATGTTCCTCAATTTTGAAATATTAACTTAACTACAGATAGTCACAAACAAGTCAAAATCTTCCAGACTTAAGTTGAGATGAGGATTAATATCATCATGTAATACCATTGCAATTCTAATTCATTATTTCTAAAATGATCAAATTATTTTCAAGAAAAAAAAATTTTTATTGCCCAAAAACGATCTAATTTCATTATAGATTAGTCATGCAAGGAAGTATCACAAGATAACAGCAGAAACCAGTAAACACCCCCTCCCCCCCAAACTTAGTACATGCATTGCCCTCAATGTATGGTAAACAATAAATGCAAAGGCAAAGCACATACCTCGACGACGATCGTCAGTGATTGTCGTCCTCATCATACTCCGGAGGTGGTACTGGGTAATATGAAAGAAAATAAAATAATAAAAAGATGAACTACTAGAAAAACTTTAAAAAAAAAAACAAAAGATAGAGAGAAAAAGTTCTTAATTTATAGTCTCAAGCTGGACTTTCACCTCCTTTTTCTTAGTTATCAAGATAACAGATTGAGGCTAACGTCTCATCTTTCTCATTTATGTTGTAGTGCTTCAACCGCCGCCCATTTACTATAAATGTGTCCTTATCGTGGTAGGTAATTTCAATAGCGCCGGTTGGGTTTACCTTGGAAATTGTGAATGGTCCAGACCAACGAGAACGTAGTTTACCTGGAAAGAGTCGCAGTCTGGAGTTGAACAAGAGTACTTTATCTCCCATGGAATTCCCTTCTTTGTATATGAGAGTCATGCCACTTCTTGGTTCTTTCTTTGTAAATCTTGACATTCTCATATGCCTGATTCCTAAATTCCTCCATCTCATTCAGCTGTAAAAGATGTTTTCGCCTGCAACATGACAATCAAAGTTTAACCATTTCATAGCCCAATATGCTTTATGCTCAAGTTCAACTGGTAGGTGACATGCCTTACCAAATACCAACCTATAAGGTGATGTGCCAATAGGTGTCTTAAAAGCAGTCCGATAAGCCCATAAGGCATCGTCTAAGCGTAAGGACCAATCCTTCAGGCTTAGAGTCACTGTCTTTTCTAAAACACGTTTCAACCCTCGGTTTGAAACTTCTACTTGTCCGCTGGTTTGTGGGTGATAAGGTGAAGACACTTTATGGGTGACACCATATTTACTCAAAAGATTTTCAAATTGTTTGTTGCAAAAATGAGTGCCCCATTACTAATAATTGCTCGAGGGGTGCCAAAACGAGTAAAAAAATTTCTTTTCAAAAATTGCACAACCACTCGAGCATCATTTGTGCGTAAGGCTTCCGCCTCAACCCACTTTGACACATAGTCCACTGCGACAAGTATATATTTGTTTGAACATGAGCTTGGAAAAGGTCCCATAAAATCGATTCCCCATACATCAAAAAGTTCGCATTCAAGAATATTGTTTAAGGGTAATTCATTTCTCCTAGAGATATTACCGACCCTTTGACATCTATCACAAGTGGAGACATACCTGAATGCGTCCTTAAACAATGTTGGCCAATAGAAGCTAGAGTCAAGTACCTTAGCCGCTGTTTTGGTTGGGCCAAAATGCCCACCTATCTCTCCACCGTGGCATTGCTGCAAGATTGATTGCATGTCGTTTCGGGGATACATCTCCTAATAATGCTATCTGCACAACTTTGAACAAATAGGGCTCCTCCCACACAAGATGTTTAACCTCATAAAAGAATTTTTTCTTTTGATAAAAAGATAGATTTTGTGGGAGGATACCACTAGCAATATAGTTCGCAAAATCTGCATACCAAGGTAAAATGTCAGCGTTAAACAATTGCTCATCAGGAAATTTCTCATTAATTTCTTCTATCTCACTTTCAATCGTATCCTCTCCATTGTCTATTCGAGACAAATGATCTGCTACCACATTCTCTACACCCTTCTTATCTCTTATCTCTAAGTCAAATTCTTGCAAAAATAATATCCACCTAATTAAGCGTGGTTTGGCATCTTTCTTTGCAAGCAAGTATTTAAGTGCAGCATGATCGGTGCACACAATAACTTTGGCAAGACATGGATAGGAGTGAAACTTATCGAATGCAAAGACTATGGCTAGAAGCTCTTTTTCAGTAGTGGCATAATTCATTTGTGCTTCATTCAAAGTGCGACTAGCATAGTAGATGGTATGAAATACCATGTTCCTCCTTTGTCCTAAGACTGCTCCTACCGCTGTGTCACTCGCATCGCACATCAGTTCAAAAGGTAACTCCCAATCAGGTGCGACCAAGACGGGTGTTGTTACCAGTTTCTCCTTGAGAATCTCGAATGCCTGCACACAATCAGCATTAAATTCATAATGTGCATCTTTGGTTAATATGTGAGATAAATGTTTAGAAATTTTAGAGAAATCCTTAATGAATCGACGATAAAATCCTGCATGGCCCAAAAAGCTTCGGATTCCTTTCACTGTTGTTGGTGGTGACAATTGATGTATCACTTGGATTTTGCTCGGTCTACTTCAATATCCTTTTCGGATATCTTATGTCCCAAGACTATACCTTCTTTGACCATGAAGTGACACTTCTCCCAATTTAATACAAGATTTGTCTCCTCGCATCTTGTCAACACCAAATCCAAGTTATATAAACATATATCAAATGAAGATCCAAAAACAGAGAAGTCATCCATGAATACTTCTAAGAATTTCTCTATCATGTCATGGAATATGGCTACCATGCATCTTTGAAAAGTGGCAGCGGCATTACATAATCCAAATGGCATTCGTCTAAAGGCAAAAGTACCATAAGGGCAAGTGAAAGTAGTTTTCTCTTGGTCCTCTGGTGTAATAGCGATTTGGTTATACCCTGAATACCCATCTAAAAGTAATAAAAATCATAGCCTGCTAATCTTTCTACCATTTGATCAATGAAGGGAAGGGGAAAGTGATCTTTACGAGTTGATTCATTTAACCTCTATAGTCGATGCACACTCTTCACCCCGTGACTGTTCTAGTGGGTATCAATTCATTGTTTTCATTAGGGGCAACAGTAATGCCTCCTTTCTTTGGTACACATTGAATAGGACTTACCCATGAACTATCAGAGATATGATAGATAATACCTGCACCAATTAGCTTAATGACCTCGTCTTTGACTACCTCTTGCATCTTTGGATTGAGACGGCATTGTGGTTGTACCACTGGCTTAAAGTCTCTTCCATCAGAATTTTATGCATGCACACTGATGGTCTAATTCCTTTAATACCTGCTATCTTCCAACCAAATGCCTTCTTGTGCTCCCTAAGGACTTTAAGAAGCTTTCCCTCATTTTCACCTGTCAAAGAAGAAGAGATAATGATTGGTAATGAATTTTCAGAATCTAGGAATACATACTTGAGATGGGATGGGAGGGGCTTTAGTTCAAGCGTGGGTGATTCTTCAATGGATGGCCGTTGAGGCTTAATGTCTCTTTTTCCCAACTCTCCAAGATTTTCAGTGGCTTGTTTCATGTAGGGGACGATGTTGCTCAATTGAGCTAAGATCTCAATTCCTCTTTGTCATGTTGTTTATCGGCTTCTACAAGGTATGCTTCCAATTTCTCTTTGTAAGTACCTTGCAACACATCAACAGTCAGAGCATCAATAATATCAATACTAAAACACATGGGCTCGTCGTGTGGGTGTTTAAGTGCTTTAAAGACATTAAATATAACTTGATCCACCCCTACACGGAGGATCAACTGCCCTTGTTGGACATCTATGATTGCCTTTCCCGTTGCTAGGAACGGTCGGCCCAAGATCAGTGGTGTCTCCCTGTCCTCTTCCATATAGTACTAAAAAATCAACTGGGAATATGAATTTGTCCACTTTGACTAACACGTCTTCAATGATTCCTCGGGGATATGTGATAGATCTATCCGCCAATTGCAGTGAAACTTTGGTGGGTTTCGGCTGTCCTAGTCCCAACCTCCTGAAAATAGAAAAAGGCATCAAATTTATACTTGCACCCAAATCACACAATGATTTAGTAAATGAAACTGATCCTATAGTGCAAGGTATAGTAAAACTCCCTGGGTCCTTTAACTTTGGAGGCATTTTGTTTTGCACAATTGCCGAGCACTCCTCTGTTAAACTTACCGTTTCGTATTCGCCCAAGTTTCGCTTGTTAGAGAGAACTTCCTTCAAAAACTTAGCATAACTAGGCATTTGAAGTAGAGCATAAGCAAATGGTATATTAATATGCAATTTCTTAAATACTTCAAGAAACTTACCGAATTCAGCGTCCATTTTAGCTCTCTTTAATGCAGCGGGAAATGGGGGAGGAATTACTATCTTATCAGTGTGTGTGATTGGTGTGGTGTTGGAATTTTTACCTTTTTCAATTGCCTTTTCCTCAGTCTTGCTCTTGTCTTCCGTGGTTTCACAACTTTCTTGTGCTTCAGTATGTGTCCTTAGCTCTTTTCCACTTCTTAATGCTATGACATTTGCTTGCTCCTTTGGATTAATCACTGTATCACTTGGTAGTGTACCTTGAGTTCGTCCGGAAATCAACGTTGCAAGTTGCCCCACTTGTCTTTCCAAGTTCTTTATAGATGCCTCTTGATTTTGCATCCTAGTTTCGGTTGATATGAACTTGGTCATTAGCTCCTCCATACTCGGCTTTGGTGCATATCCCGGTGGTTGTTGTGGGTTCAACACATTGTTTTGGTTGGACCATTGCAAGTTCGGATGATTTCTCCACCCCGGGTTGTAAGTATTAGAGTATGGATTGTTGGACTGCCTATTTCCTACATAATTCACAGATTCATTAGACTGTATGAATGGATTACCTGCTTGGCACTCAGTGCTTGGATGATTGCTTCCACACAATTTGCAAGTGATAACCTGAGCTTGCATTGCTGTCATGCTCATGCTATCTATATTTTTGTTCAGTGCGTCCAACTGTGCCGAAAGAGCAGTGATTTCATCAATTTGGTGAACTCCAGCTGGTTTCTTTGGCACATTTCTCTCTGATTGCCATTGATAGCTGTTAGAAGCCATCTCTTTTAGGAGTTCATACGCTGCTTCCGGTGTCTTGCACATAATTGATCCTCCTGAGGCTGCATCTATCATAGAACGGTTAGATGAAAATAAACCGTTATAAAAAGTCTGTACCTGAAGCCATATAGGAAGACCATGGTGTGGGCATCTCCTAAGCAAATCCTTGAAACGATCCCACGCCTCATATAGTATTTCAGGGTCATACTGCCCGAATGTGGTTATGTCGTTCCTCATCTTTGCCGTCTTGGAAGGGGGAAGTATTTGGACAGGAATGCTTGTGTCATCCCTCCCAAGTTGTTATCGATCCTGCAGGTAAAGAGTTCAACCATGCTTTAGCCTTATCTTTTAATGAAAAAGGAAATAACCTTAACCTGATGGCATCATCAGAAACGCCATTATGTTTGAAGTGTCACAAATCTCCAAGAAGTTGGAGATGTGAGCGTTCGGATCATCAGTGGTTACTCCTCCAAACATCACGGAGTGGTGGATCATCTGTATTATGGCCGGCTTTATCTCGAAATTGTTGGCTTGAATGGTTGGCCTCATAATACTTGATAATGATCCATGAAAAGCTGGTTGCGCATAATCCATCATCGATCTTTGATTTAGTGCTTCATTGTGCGCGTCCCCTTCTTGAGTGTTGTCGGCCATTGCTCTAGCTTCCCTTATTCTTCTTAGACACGTACGCTCGATTTCTGGGTCGATTGGCTCGAGTGAGGGGTTGCTACTCCTTAGCATGCACCACGAAAATGACTACCTGTAGAAACCAATCCAAGGGAAAAACACCAATGTAGTAAATCCAATGGTCAAGAGTGACAACAAATAAAACAAAAAAAATTTAAAAATTAATGGCTAAATTACAATTAACTAATCTTGTATGATATTATACAAATTAGTCCCCGGCAACGGCGCCAAAAACTTGATCGCTATTATTTTAAACAATTATTTCTCAGTGTAGCGATTCTACCGCAAGTGTGCGGTGTCAAGTTTTAGTATAATGATATAAAAAGTAAGGATGTCGAACCCACAGGGACTAACGTATAAGTACCAAATAAAATTAGCAAAATTATATTTAGCCTACGAAAAAGATTATTAATTAACTAATTAAACTAAAGAATTAAAAACTCAAATATAGAACAACTCCTTTGAAGATGCGAAGGAATTCTGTTAGTCCCGGATCTTATCGATGAGATTTTAAAGATGACAAAACAAATCAGACCGGATCGAGAGAAATCAGACTGACCAGAACGATCGCCCAAAACAGATCAAGCTGTTAAGATGACAAAGCATATCAGACCGGATCGAGGGTAATCAGACTGACCAGATCGATAGCTCAACAACAAAACAAGCTGATAAGTCACATTACTTATCAGACCGGATCGATGAATATCAGACTGACTCAACCGTGGCTTCAGATCGATCTCTATCTTTATCAGATCAGAACAGCTTAGGATTCATACAGAATGGCTCCTCAGTCCGAATCATTAACGGCTATTTATTGTAGCATTTAATGTTGTAATTAATGCTACAAAGGACCAAAGACTGAAGATTGCCATAATAGGTAAGAAGACAAAGAGTAGCTTACCTGACAGTCGCCGAAAGTATGAACCAGAACGGCAAGTTTCCTGAAGAAGAAGACTGAAGCCTACTCAGTGTTTAAGCAGAGTCAAAGTTGCACATTAAAGGAAATAATGTCGTTGGTACATTCAACTATAAAAGGATGCAACAAAAAGGAACTTACAAGCTGACAACCGACATTCGCTGATCAATTGAAAAACAAGAAAGCAAAAACAGCACAAGCTTACAAGTTCAGAAGCTCTCAAGCTGAAATCATTCTTAAGCACGTTTACTCTGTAACATTTGATCATTTAGGATCATTGTGCGCATCTTGTGTTTTCTGTGTTGAAAATAGAAGTGAGAAACATATTGTAACTGTCAGACAGAGTGTGTCTGAGCAGATTGAGTGACTAGGAGTTTCAGATTGGTAGTGAGGTAAATCCAGTCTGAATCGGGTTTGTACAACAGGATTGTATAAATCAAAGTCTTCTAGTATAAACCTTCCTTAATTGGAAGAAGGGGAGACGTAGAAGGATTACACCACCTTCGAACTTCCAGAAACATATCCTGTGTATCTTATTTCTGCACTCGTTCTTTCTCACTAGCCATCGAGCCGTTCTTACATACAAGAACAGACACTTCCGCACTTATATTTTCAGTGGTCTGTTTTGTACAAGAATTGATTAAGTAACAGATTTCTTTCACTAATCCGAAAGAAATCACGAAGGATTAATTTTTAGAAGGAGTGTTCATTCACCCCCCCCCCCCCCCCCCCCCTCTAAACACTCCGGACCGATCCTAACAAATGGTATCAGAGCAGGTCATCTTAATCAGCTAAATCACTCGAGTTGATGACATCATTCAACAAAATCCCTATGTTCTCAAAAGAAGACTATGATGACTGGAGAATCAGAATGCAAGCTCACCTGGCAGCTCAGGATGACGACATGTGGTTCGTCATCACTGATGGACCGATGAAGATCCAAAAAATAAATACTGCAGTCGCCATTACCGGTGGAGAACCACAAATGGTAGAAATGGACAGATCCCTCTGGACGAATGAGGAAAGAAAGAAAGCAAATCTCGATAATGTGGCCAAAGACATCTTGTTCAAGACTTTGGACAAGAACATGTTCAGCAAAATCAAAATGTGCTCTACTGCCAAAGAAATTTGGGAGAAGATAGCACAGCTATGTGAAGGCAACGACCAGACCAAAGAAAACAAGTTAACTGTTGCTCTTCAAAGATTTGAGAGCATAAAGATGAAAAGTGGGGAAACTCTAAATGAGTTTGATGAAAGAGTCACCGGCATCATAAATGAACTGAATGGTCTGGGGAAGGAATATATTCTAACAGAGAGATCGCTCTGAAAGTGATGAGAGCTCTGCCAAAGGAATGGGATGTTAAGACCATTGCCATGAGGGAATCAAAAGATCTTAACAAGGTTGAAATTCATGATCTGTTTGCAGATCTTAAGGCCTATGAGTTTGAACTGATAAGCAGAGGTGAAGCAGAGCCATTCATCTCTCAACCAAACAAGGCCCTGTCAGCCATTCCAGACCAGATCGCTTCAACATCAGACCGATCTGCTGAACAGATAAGTAACAATGCGATGTCATTATTTATCAAGAAATTCGGTAAATTTATGTCTAAGAATAAGAGGAACTTCAAACCCTCTCATCATTATAAATCAAGAAAAGATGATACTGTTAATGATCAGGCTTGCTACAATTATGGTAAGACCGGACACTTTATTGCAGATTGCACCAGACCGAAGAAAGAAGAACGGAAAGAGAAGCATCGTGATGATAGAAAGAAGAAGCACTACAAAGACCGCAAGAATCATGGAAAATCCCAAAAAGTCCTAGTAGCTGAAGAAGGAAACAGCAAATGGGCTCAGGCAGACTCAGACTCGGAAAGTTCTGAATACTCTTCCAGCGAAAGCGAAGAAGATATTCAATGTCTTATGGCAGACGAAGAGATGAGTCAGACAGACGAGGTATATGATATTAACTCAAATGAATTTACACGAGAAGAGCTCATGTCCGCACTGCAAGACATGGCTAATGATTATAGAATCTTAGCTGAATCATTTGAGAAGAATAAAGTTAAAATCAGTGATCAAATGGATGAGCACAACAAACCAAGCTGCTCTAAGCAGGGTGAGTGCAAAAATCTCCAGATCGAGCTGAATAAGCTGAAAATCTCTTATGATCAGCTCCATGAAGAAAATAAGAGAATTAGCACACAAAATGCTAAGCTCTCACATATATTCAAAACATGGACAAAATCCAGAACATCCTTGGAAGAATTACAAGAGGTTCAAAGTAACGTCGGTGATTTCACCGGCATAGGCTTTGACACCAAAGAATGCACCAAGGATGAATCTGAGCTGTTGCTGGTAAAGAATCAAGTCAAACAAATGACATTTGTTAAATCCAGCACAGTATATGAAACTGAAGCACCTAAGATTCAAACAGGAGTCTCTTACGTGAATCAAAATCTGAGAAAAGGAATTGGTTATGTTGACCAAGCCAAAGAAAAGGCACAAGCAAGATTTGCGTCTATCAGACCAAATCCAAAGGTGCAAGATCGAAGGCAAGGAAGACAATACAATTACTATAACTCAAAACCGATTCAACGAAGATATAGACTACCTTATGAAAATCAAAGGTTTTCACAGCGCACACATTATCACACACAACATTGAAACAGACCAGCACACATCACACCCTACACACACAAGCCATTGAAGCTGATACAGGTGTGGGTTCCCAAAGGGCTAATCCGTTCTGGACCCAAATAGGATTGGGTACCAACAATAATTATTTTTGATGATAGGTACCGAAGAAACTCGCATCAGACTGGTATTTGGACAGTGGGTGCTCCCGTCACATGACTGGAAACATCGAGCTGCTGTCTGAAGTGACAGAATGTATTGGACCCAAGATCATCTTCGGAGATAACTCAAAGGGTAAGACCGTGGGCAAGGGTAAGATTGTCCATGGTAACATTATTATCAATGATGTGCTGTTAGTTGAAAATCTGTGCTATAATCTGATCAGCATAAGTCAACTCTGTGATAATGGTTATGCTGTAGAATTTCACAAACACACTTGCACTGTTAAATCATTAGACGGTATAACCATGCTCGTAGGAATCAGGAATGGAAATACATATAAGATTAACTGGAATCATGCTCAACCTGATAATCCTACTTGCTTCATCGCTAACAATGATAATAAACATTGGCTGTGGCATAAGCGTTTGAATCATATAAACTTTAAGACCATTTCTAGCCTGTGTAAACATGATCTAGTTATCGGTCTGCCCAAGATCGATTTTGCTAAGGATAAGATCTGCGAAGCTTGCCAAATGGGCAAACAGATCAGATCATCCCTTCAAGAACAAGAATGCCAAATCCTCCTCCCGATATTTAGAATTACTGCATATGGACTTGTTTGGTCCTATACCAATAACAAGTTTAGGGGGAATGCGGTATACTCTTGTTGTTATTGATGATTACTCACGCTTTACATGGACTATATTTTTGAGCAGTAAAGATCAGACCGGTCCGAAGTTGATCAAGCTGCTGAAACGCACTCAGAACGAGAAATCATCCAGTATAGACAGGATTCGTAGTGACAAAGGCACTGAGTTTTCAAATCAGAATCTTGAATCATTTCTAGAAGATCATGGAATCAAGCATGAGTTTTCAGCCGCTCGAACTCCTCAACAGAACGGAGTTGCAGAACGAAGAAACAGAACGCTCAAGGAAGCAGCAAGAACAATGCTTGCTGATTCTGGCATTTCGCAAAAGTTCTGGGCAGAAGCTGTAAACACTGCTTGCTACACTCAAAATCGGTCTATGATTAACAAGAAGCTGAATCTCACCCCTTATGAAATATGGACTGGTAACAGACCGTCTATTTCTCACCTTCATGTGTTTGGCTGCAAATGCTTCGTTCATAACAATGGTAAGAATCATCTTACAGCATTTGAAGCCAAGTCAGATAATGGAATATTTTTAGGATATTCATCAACTAGCAAAGCTTATCGAATTTTCAACAATCGAACCTTAACTGTAGAAGAATCTGTTCATGTAGTTTTTGATGAATCATTATGTGTTGAGGGCAACAAAGATTCAATTCAAAATCAGATGGAAAATATCCATCTCGAAGCTAACAGTGATGATGAGATTGTAGCTAACAGGTCAAGAGACAATCCACCAGAACCAGAAGTACCAGACAGACCGGATCAAGCCATTGAAGCTTCCCCAGATCGAGCTGATCCGGATGTTCCTCACTCAAATGTTAAAGCAGATGCTGATCATGCTGATACCGTTCATCCGACCGTACCAGACAATCCAGAGTCAAGCTATCGATGGACTAAGAAGCATCCACCTAATCTAGTGATTGGTAGTCCCTCTGCACCGATCATAACCAGAGGACAGATGATGGATGAGTTCACTCATGCTGCCTTTATCTCAACTCTGGAACCCAAGAAGATCGATGAAGCGTTGACTGACTTCAATTGGATTAAAGCAATGCAAGAAGAGCTTAATCAATTCGAACAAAATCAAGTTTGGAGTCTGACCCCCAGACCAAGCGATCTGCCTGTTATTGGAACCAGATGGGTCTTCAGAAATAAGCTAGACGCAGATGGAACTGTGGTTAGAAACAAAGCCAGACTGGTGGCACAGGGATTCAGACAAGAAGAAGGAATCGACTTCGATGAATCATTTGCACCAGTCGCCAGACTTGAAGCTATCCGAATATTTCTTGCATATGCTGCTTTTAAAGACTTCAAAGTATATCAGATGGACGTCAAAAGCGCCTTTCTTAATGGAAAGCTTCAGGAAGAAGTCTACATTGAGCAACCACCTGGATTTCAGAACCATTTGTATCCTAATCATGTATATCTACTGAATAAAGCAGTGTATGGTCTGAAACAAGCTCCAAGAGCCTGGTATGACACTCTATCTCAATTTCTGCTGAACCATGATTTCCAGATCGGCTCAGTAGATAAAACTCTATTTAAATTTATTAAGGGGGAACATACCCTATTAGTTCAGATTTATGTTGATGACATAATCTTTGGGTCAACTAACCCCAAATTGTGCGAGAAATTCTCTAAGCTAATGCAGGGACAGTTTGAGATGAGCATGATGGGAGACTTTCATTCTTTTTGGGTCTCCAAGTAAAACAGCTCAGCAATGGCATATTCATCAATCAGACCAAGTATACCAAAGAGCTCCTCAAGAGATTTGGAATGGAAACATGCTCAACTGCATCAACTCCTATGAGTCCCACAATCAAGTTAGACAAAGATGAAGGGGGAACAACAGTTGAAGTAACCATGTATAGAGGACTAATCGGATCACTATTGTATCTTACAGCGAGCCGGCCCGATATTATGAATCAGAAATCCGCGAACTATTCGCCAATGCCGTCTCCCAGAAGACATCAATATCTACTACCGTCAAGGGCACAACTTTTGAGATCTCGCCGTTGACGCTGGCCAAAACCTTTGGTCTCCCCAATTCCGGACTGACGGAATTTGGACAGATTCCTCAGGCGTCACTCTCGGATCTTCAAAAGAAGATATCTATTCTTGGCTCCCGCCTGCAACCATCGTTCAAGAAGAAGGAAATGCACTTTCATTTCCAGGTGCTGTGCGAGATAGTGGGCAAGCCTCTGTTGAGGAAAGCAGGAAGTTTTGACGTAGTAACTGCAGAGAAGTTCAGAGCTATGGCGGCTATCGTATCCGGACAGAAGATGAACTGGTCCGTGATTCTGTTTGGAGTTCTGATGGAAACAGTGATTGCCTCGAAACAAGCTGTCTGCTTTGCTGTTCCCCTCAGTAAACTACTGGAGTCCTTGGAAATCGAGCTGGGAAAGCAGTCCGTTCTCAGCCCCTTCAAGATTTTAAACTCCAAAGGACTTGCTTTGCTGAAGTCCAAGAGTGCTCCGCGCACTCCCGCTACTCTGGCTGCTGTCAAGATTGAGAAGGGCGAAGAACAGGCTGCTGCGCGCAAACCTCGCGTTAAGCGCAAACTGACCATCCAGACTGATTCGGAAGGAACTCAGTCTGCTCCCTCGCCACCCATAAAGCCACCTCCCAAAAAGCCAAGAACCCAGATTACCAAGCCCAGCAAGCCTTTACCCCTGAAAGCATTACCCATATTGCCTCCACCTACAGCCACCCCTGCACCACAACCTTCCATCCAACCTTCACCGGCTCCAACTCTTGCACCCAAAGTCACTATTCGAGTCCCCTCTGCCTCTCCCACGGTCAAAGGAATAGTTATCACTGAGTTGGGTGATTATACCCAATCAGGGATCAAGTCTCCTTCCTCCACCAGCAAGGGAAAAGCCATTCTCTCCGAACCCCTCTCCTCTAAACCAAAATCTGCAGTACAGACAGCCATCGACATCGCTATGGAGGATGTTGATGAGAGGCTGAAGGAACTTATTGTGGTCTTTGATGAATATGTCCAGTACATGACTATCAACCACATTGAGTTATTTTTCGGAAAGTTGAGCAGACTGAAGAAGATGGAAGAGGAAGTTCTGAAAGGCACAGAGACTGATGATGTTCGGCTTGCCGTGCAGCGCAAAGACCTATTTACGGCTATTCAGAATTCAGACTGGCCAATCTGCTTCTAGCTGCCAAGAAAAAGAACTTCGATCCGATTGCTCCAACTGCCAGATATGACGGGGCTGTAATTTCTCAATTAGAGATGGATGTTCATGCTCTTCACTTAGCTGCCCGTTTTCAACGACAGAAGCTTAGTATATCCACTCCCACAACCAGCCCGGATCATCCCTCTGCAAGCAAGACTATGGCAGAACCCTTCATTGAGGTTATTCCTTCTGTTGTAGCAGATCAGCCTGCAGAGCAAATACCAGATCAGACTGCAGAGCCACTACCAGACCAGACAGCGGAGCAGCCATTACCTAATGCTCCGTCTGTACCCGATGATGAACCATTGAATGTATTGTTGGACTCTCCAACAACCTCCATTCCTTTGGGGTCCTCAGCCTCCCGTACTCAAATCAGTCCACCAGCAGAACTGGCAACAGTTGGCGCTTCAGAATTCGTCGATCCGGATCTGGTGGTGTCCACCATTGTTGCAGCTCTCCAGACTGAGGAGCCTTCCAGACCTAGCACTCCTCCAGTCCAATCCGATGAAGATATGGCTTTCATTCACACTTTTTCCTCGGATCTGATCACCTTGATCCAGTCTGAGAGTCACCAAGCTGCTGTATCTTCACTTGTCCCGGTTGCTGAAGACGATGACCAGGCTTTGTCCTCATCAGATCGCTCTCCCAGCCAACACTCTGATGCACCTCCATTTCTGGCAAGGACTCTTCAGCATCTCTCCGACAACTGCCTGTCTCTCTCTCAACGCGTTCTCGAAGTTCATCAAGGTCAGAGGCTTACAGCTTTGGACTTTGATTCTTTCAAAGAGAAGATGACTGCCAGTATCGGAAGCCTTCAGCGAGGCATAAACGATCTGTTTTCTCAACAAGCCTCTTACAAGAACAGTCTGAGAAAAGAGCAGATCGAGCTAGCCACTGAAGTCAGAGTCTCTGTTGCCAATTCCCTCCGCGCTCAAGACGTTCGTCTTGACGCTATCAGCGCGCAGCTAGCTCAGGTTGTCGACTTTCTTCAAGAGATTGCTGCTGACAAAAAGGGGGAAAAGAAGAAAGACTTCAGGCCGCCTCCGTCTCAGTCTTCTAGAAAATAATTTTTCGGACTGTGTATTTAGGATTTTCTTGGTGATCAATAAAATCCTCTTTTGATTAAGTCTGCGTTCATTTATTTTGAACTTCAACATAAGGCTTAATAATAAAAGTTTAATCGATCCAACTCAATAATGTTCATTTATTTTGAACAAGAAGAAGTAATCGATCCGAAAGTTTTCGCCTCAGAGTTCTCTTCAGACTGATTAAAAAGACTTAGAAGCTAGGTTTTGTCATCATCAAAAAGGGGGAATTTGTTAGTCCCGGATCTTATCGATGAGATTTTAAAGATGACAAAACAAATCAGACCGGATCGAGAGAAATCAGACTGACCAGAACGATCGCCCAAAACAGATCAAGCTGTTAAGATGACAAAGCATATCAGACCGGATCGAGGGTAATCAGACTGACCAGATCGATAGCTCAACAACAGAACAAGCTGATACGTCACGTTACTTATCAGACCGGATCGATGAATATCAGACTGACTCAACCGTGGCTTCAGATCGATCTCTATCTTTATCAGATCAGAACAGCTTAGGATTCATACAGAATGGCTCCTCAGTCCGAATCATTAACGGCTATTTATTGTAGCATTTAATGTTGTAATTAATGCTACAAAGGACCAAAGACTGAAGATTGCCATAATAGGTAAGAAGACAAAGAGTAGCTTACCTGACAGTCGCCGAAAGTATGAACCAGAACGGCAAGTTTCCTGAAGAAGAAGACTGAAGCCTACTCAGTGTTTAAGCAGAGTCAAAGTTGCACATTAAAGGAAATAATGTCGTTGGTACATTCAACTATAAAAGGATGCAACAAAAAGGAACTTACAAGCTGACAACCGACATTCGCTGATCAATTGAAAAACAAGAAAGCAAAAACAGCACAAGCTTACAAGTTCAGAAGCTCTCAAGCTGAAATCATTCTTAAGCACGTTTACTCTGTAACATTTGATCATTTAGGATCATTGTGCGCATCTTGTGTTTTCTGTGTTGAAAATAGAAGTGAGAAACATATTGTAACTGTCAGACAGAGTGTGTCTGAGCAGATTGAGTGACTAGGAGTTTCAGATTGGTAGTGAGGTAAATCCAGTCTGAATCGGGTTTGTACAACAGGATTGTATAATCAAAGTCTTCTAGTATAAACCTTCCTTAATTGGAAGAAGGGGAGACGTAGAAGGATAACACCACCTTCGAACTTCCAGAAACATAACCCGTGTATCTTATTTCTGCACTCGTTCTTTCTCACTAGCCATCGAGCCGTTCTTACATACAAGAACAGACCGTTCCGCACTTATATTTTCAGTGGTCTGTTTTGTACAAGAATTGATTAAGTAACAGATTTCTTTCACTAATCCGAAAGAAATCACGAAGGATTAATTTTTAGAAGGAGTGTTCATTCACCCCCCCTCTAAACACTCCGGACCGATCCTAACAAATTCCGCTCAAGAAATCTATCAAGATGTTCGTTCAATTGTGTATCGTCAATGATTTGTTTGTTAAAATAATTAATGATCAATCAATTCTTAAGGTGACGGGTTTCCGAATATAATCAATACACTCTCTCGAGCTGTATTGAAACTAGTAATAAATTGACACAAGTAACTCTCGTTCACTTATTCCAATTTAATACCGAATAAATCTCTATGAAAATCGTTGATCTTTAAATCTTTCAATTTAAAGTGACCACGTATGTGATTTAATCTCTCGATCTAAATCTTAAACATACAACATGAATTATTTTAGCGTATTATAATTTAATCTCTCGATCTCAATTATAATTCACAAATTTCAATTAAAGGTAGCTAGGCTTTGAAAGCATGAAGCATATAATTCATGAACAAAAGATATTGATTCACTCAAACACAACAAAATCAAAGATTCCAACACAATATTCCTTAATCTTGATAAAATAAACCATATTAAATTCAAATCAAATTTAACAAGATGATTAATCGTCTCTCGACCTCAAAAACATCAGATAAAGATGAAAATCAAATTAATCTAGAGTTTAGAAATACGATAAATGTAGGAGCAACTCCGTGCGTTGACCGATGATTCTTCTCTCGCTTCCTTTTGCACTTCAAAGGATCCTTCAACCTTTTTCTTGTTCAGGGAGGATAAAAGGCGGCTCCAATAAAACTATTTAGGTCTGATTATACTCTGACTATTGGATCCAATTTTCGTGCCTCTTTTCCTTATTTATAGAGGAGGGGAGATATGGAAGTGTTTCCATAAATCAAAACCAAATCAAGACTTTAATTTTCAGAAAATTCTCCGTCTCGATCGATTGGTCGATATGTCTCGATCGATCGAGCGTCTTTAACATCCGAATCTGAGTTTCTCTGCCTCGCTCGATCGATCGAGTTGTAGTGTCCGATCGATCGAGCTTTCTTCACATTTTCTTGCCAACTCTCTGCCTCTCTCGATCGATCGAGCTGGTGATTCCGATCGATCGGGCTCTGAAATAAAATGTTAGCCAAAACTTCTGTCTCTGTCGATCGATCGACCTTCTGTTCTGATCGATCGAGATTGACAGAACTCAAATTCTTCGGTTATTGGCTTGATTTGATCCTTTTTCTTCCTTGTAGCTCAATTCTTCCAAATTCCACCTAGATTCCTGAAACAATCAAATAAATACCAAAAAGCATAACATCTTCACGGAATCTACACGAATATATATATAAATCAAAGCCCAAATACGCGTAATAATCAACCCTATCATTGGCTATTGAAAGAAAGGAAAAAGACATGATAAACAAAAGAGTATGATGATAATGCACACTAAAAGCTTCTCTTCTTGCTTGAATTTTTCAACTCGTATTTCAACATTTTTCTTCTTTTGTGCCTTGGCTCCCCTTGGAGTCATATTTTTATCTATTTTCTCAAGGCTTCCATTTTCTTTCATGCATTTCATTCTTTTTATAATGAAGCTCGCAAACGTTTTAATCATTGAATACTTAAGTGCATGTGAATGAAACGCATCATACTCCCTTCAAAGGTATGGATAGAATTTATTAGGCTCATTAGGGAAGGATGATAAGCTAGTCAAATAATGTCGAATGAAGTCTTTTGTATGCTTAGCATACAACCATTCTTTTGCATTAAAGCTCAAAAAGGGTACTAGTGATTGATTTTCTTTACATGGTAGGCTTGAAAGGCTCAAACGCGTCAAAGATCGCCTATATCACTTTCATGTTTGCAAGTAGTCCAGACATATGCCTCAAATAGCATGTAGTTAAGTTCTAGCATGTATTAGAGACTTCTTAAGACTATCACAAAATTCACACAATCTTCACTAAGCTATGCACACTTGACAAGTCATGACGGATTCATGCTCAAAATATTCAATTACTAAGTCAAAGCACACTTTGCATTAGAGTTCAAAGTGTTCCAAGGTTACCAATTCACCTATGTTCAAAAGCATGCATGCCATCAATTAGGTTTCATCATGGGCTAGTGATTCTAAGCATGCATTCATTATTAAGTATGAGCTCAAAATTTTTAAATTTTCAATTTTTTTGTATTTTTAAAATAAGAAAAACAGTAACACACCACTAATCCCTCCCCCTTACTTAAATCTTACATTGTCCCAAATGTAAGGTAAAAATACAAGAAAAAAGAAAAGTCTAACTACTAAAGCAATAAAAATAAATATAAAAGGGAGAAGAAAAACTAACTCCCCTTGGGTTGCCTCCCAAGCAGCGTCTCTGTTTAACTTCGGTGGCCCGACGCCAGACCTCTATCAAGGTGGGTGATGCGGTGTCGTTCTATCTTTTCTCTTCCACCTCAATATATTCTTAACTCCTCTAAATTTTGGTTTGTTCGCCTTTGAGTGGGCGTCTTCAGTCTTTGTTCCTCCTCCATACTTTGTTGATTGATGTGGTCTATCCGGAGGGTGTGTCTTTTAATGGTATGATCCTGCAAGTGAGAAGAGAGAGGGTCATCAGTATCATGAGTAGATAAAGCAACATAGTAGGAACAATATGCACAGAGCTCGAATCCATACCTCCTTTGTCATCAAGGCCATCATTAGCCTTTCCCGTCTCCCATAGATCATCATTATCAAAATTATCATCAAATTCATCATTTATATCGATAGCGTAACTAGAATGCTCGTGAGTTTTAATTGGTTCATAGATATTAATTTTTGCAATTTCACCATTAGACTCCATTGTTAACATGCCGCTATTCACATCGATAACAGATTTGGAGGTTTTCAAGAATGGTCTCCCTAAAAGAATGGGGCTAGACGGATCACCATTTTCCATGTCTAAGACATAGAAAATGAACAAGTACGTCCTCTAATATCCCCCTAGGAATAACCGTGGACCTATCAGCTAATTGAATCACAGTGTTGTCTCGTTTTAAAGGTCCAGGTTTTAGTTGAGTGTAGATTGAATAAGGCATGACATTAATGGAAGATCCTAAATCTAGCATTACCTTCTCAATTCTAGTGGTTCCAATCACACAAGGGATAGAAAACATACCAGGGTCCTTACACTTTGTGGGAATGCTTCTTTGGATGTCCGCGGAAACATTCGCACCTAACTCAATCTTGGGGCACCCTTTGCCTTCCTTGTTCTTACCCACTTTCCATACCTTCTTCAAAAATCTAGCATATCGAGGCACTTTCATCATGGTATCTTGTAGTGGGGCATTTTCCTCGCAGCGTCGGAAAGTGTCATAGAGTCCCTTAAGTCCAGCTTCTCTCCTATTATCCTTCAATGCAAGGGGGAATGGAGGTTCAATTTTATATTCACGGAATGGAGGGGACTTACCTCGTGGTTCCTCTTCTTGCATGGGCTCTTCAACGTCCTTCTCTTCCTTCATCTCTCCGTTCTTTGGTGGCGTCAGTACCACCTTTTCCTTATCTTCATCTTCGCTCATCTTCAAAGTGATTGCACTCACATTCTCCCTTGGGTTCACAATTGGCTGTGACGGTAGTCCATTTGACATGCTCGTTTCAAGCTTGTTGAGCGAAGTCGCCAATTGTCCCATTTGCGTAGTCAAACTCTGGATGCTCGCCCTCGTCTCCTGTTGAAATTGTAAGCTATTTTCAACAATAACTTTAATAATATTTTCTAACCTGTCAGAAGGAGGGTGCACTGGAGGTGGTTGAGGTCTCTAATATGGCGGTCTATAGGGTGGAGGTTGGTGCATCTGTGGGTTCCCATATCCTTGGTTTGGATGGTCCCTCCACCCTTGATTGTAATTGCTATAGGGATTGTCATAGCCCCTTTGTGGTGGCCCTGGGAATCCTCCCGCTGCATTCACGTGCTCAATGGTTGTCTCTTGTAGTGAGGGACATGCATTAGTGGTATGGTTCACAGCTAGACAGATTCCACACGGCTTTATCTTCCCCACATTGCCTCATGCAAGATTACGCACAAGAAAAGTTAGATCAATCAGTTGTTGTTCCAAATTGAATACATTTACCTCTTTTATTGGCGGTTGTCCATAGCGAACATGTCCAAATTGTTGGGAGTTGGCCGCCATGTTAGCTATTAAGTTCCTTGCCTCTTCCGCTGTCTTGTCAATGAAAGCTCCTCCGCTTGCGGCGTCCACTAAGTTCCTGTCACCAGAAAGCAAACCTTCATAGAAATATTGAATTAACAAGTGTTCACTTATCTGATGTTGTGGGCAGCTTGCACACAACTTCTTAAATCGTTCCCAGTATTCGTGCAGCGACTCCTCTTGGTATTGCTTCACACCGTAGATTTCTTTCCTTAAGTTAGTCGCTCTTAAAGCTGGAAAGTACTTCTCTAGGAAGACTCTTTGCAAGTCCGTCCACGTGGTGATAGATCCGGAGGGTAAGTAAAATAGCCAATCTTTAGCAGCATCCTTTAGAGAGAATGGAAAGGCTCTCAGTTTGATTTGCTCCTCCGTTACTCCACGCGGCTTCATCGTAGTGCATACCACGTGGAATTCCATCAAGTGTTTGTGTGGGTTCTCACCTGCAAGACCATGAAAAGATGTCAATAAGTGAATTAGTCCATATTTAAGTTCGAAACTTACGTTATTCGCAAGAGCAGGGAAAGTGATGCAGAGAGGTTGTTGATCCAAGTTAGGATTCGTCAACTGCCTCAAACTTTGATTCGCAGCCATCATGTTCCTCTCTTCTTCTTCCTCAAGTAACCTTGCTTCTCTTCTTCTCCGATGTAGTGTCCTCTCAATCCCAGGATCGTAGTAAAAATTCTCTTCGTGATCAGAGGGTTCACATGTACTCATCAACAAACCACAGTAGTATAAAATGAAATAAATAAAATAAAGTGACGTTAACACAAAAGTAATTGCCTTCCCCGGCAACGGTGCCAAAATTTGGTAGCGTTTATCGCGTACACCCAAATTAACCCTCTCAAGTTAATAGCAGTAAATATGTAGTAGCGTGAGTAGGGATCGATCCCACAGGGAAGTGAATACTTTTATGCTACAAGTATCAAAATAGGGGGTTATCAAATTTCTTTAACTATAACTAAATTAAACGAAAGCAACCAAATCACTAGTTTATCGAGATTAAAAAGCAATTCTTGGTTTTCGGTCAACTTTACCTTTGGAAATCATTCACTTGATCATCAAATTACTAAACATATGAATTTATTCAATTATTAATCAATTGAAAACTTAATTCCTTACTTACCTTAATCGTGGTCAAAAAGAAAATAGCATTCAATTCGACTCTTATCAAATCTTTAACCAAATCTACAGCATTAAGATTAAATCATTGATAGTTTCAAAGCTAGTAAGTTTGATGAATCTAATCAATAAGAACTACAGCCGTTAGAATTAATTATCCAATCGTTTTTCCTAAGAATTTAATAACTCCAACAGCAGGTAATTATCAATCTTAGTTGCTTCTCAATTAGCATTAGATGGTGTATGTGAGTACTAGGTGATCAATCTATCAATCAAACACAACAATCACAAGAATCATAATCTGAAAACAAATTGAAATTGAATTAAAAATTCAACAATCAAACCAAAATTTTCACAAGTATTTTTATTCCAAAGGCAAGTATCCATCAACCAAGAATCAAAGTGTTTAGCCTTGCATAACTAAATCTAAAACTAACAAAAATTGTATTAAAAACATCAAACAATCAATAGAAAAGAAAGTTACTAAAGCAAAGCACGATTCCGGCTTGTTGATTCCGTCTTCGTTCTTCGAGCGTCTTTACAAAAATTGAAAGAAAACTTATTCTAAAAATTAAAAATATGTTCTAAGGTCTGAATTCTCTCCGTAAGAGACTAATTTTCGAGTCTCGAGAAGTGTGGAGGCTGATGGGGTAGGTTAGAGCCCATGTAGGAATGAAAGAAATCTAGTCCTCAATCTTTCCAAAACACTGCTGGCGATCAATCGCCTCATTGTAGCGATCGATTGCTAGCTTATTTTTTTCAGCAAAATTCCTTAGGCGATCGATCGCCACTTTTCTGGCGATCGATCGCTTGGCTCCAGTGGGTTTTGGTGATCGATCGCCTCATCCTCGCGATCGATCGTTGCAGCGTGAATTTTGTTGCTCAACTTTCTGTCCATAGGCGATCGATTGCCTCCTTCATGCGGTCGATCGCCTCAACTGAAATTACATTTTTAGCCTTTTTCTTGATCTACATTGAGTCCTTATTAACTCCAAAGCTTTTCTTGACCTTTATTCGCCTTAGTTAGCTTGATTTCTTCGATTCCACCTACAATTACACAAATATACGATTAGGTAGCATATGTATCAAATTATCCATCAAAACATACTAAATTGTAAATAATTAAACGCAATAGCTGTGTATATTTCTAGTCACATCATCATGCTCCCCTGGACAATTCTGTTCCGGTCTGTGGGGTAGTGGAGCACGAGTATCTCAGTTTATTGTTGAGGGTTCCTGGGATTTTGACCGTCTTTGCTCTGTGGTCATCCCTCATGTTGCTGTTGAGATTGCTCAAGTCCCGATTTCTGTGGGGCAACCAAATTTACTGCTCTGGTCCCTCAGTACGGATGGTACCTTTTCGATCAAATCAGCTTGGGATTCGATTCGCCCACGGGCTGATACCGATGATATTCTGACTCCTTGCTGGGGGAGATGTCTTTCGCGGACTATGTCATTTTTCCTTTGGCGATTTTGGCATAGATGGCTCCCTTCTGACGATGTTCTTCAGCTTAAAGTCTTTAGTATGACATCTAAATGCCAATGTTGTGATTTACCTGAGGCTTTTTCCCACATCTTCTAGCACTGCCCAATCGCTCGTTCGACTTGGGAATTTTTTGGCCATCTACTTAGGGTTCCTATCCCCGTCATGATGACTTCCGCCTCTTTCTCAGCGCCTGGAAGCTTAGCACGAAATGGTCCCCTGCTGGTCATGTCAGTGAGTTCACCCCCTTCATCATTCTTTGGTTCCTCTGGACTGCCCGGAATGATGCGAAACATCGTAACATCAGCATCTCTGTGGATAGAGTGCGCTTTCAAATCATTTCCCATCTCCCCCTTGCCTTTTCTTTGGCTGTCATCAAGCCAAAATTCTGGAAAGGACTTCTTCATGTTGCGCATGTGCTGGGCATTAATGTGGAGTACACCCGTATTCACAAGACTGCCATTATCCGTTGGTTGAGGCCGATTCATGGTACTTTTAAACTGAATGTTGATGGGAGCTCCAGAGGTAATCCGGGTGACTCGACCGTAGGTCGTATCGTCAGAGACTCAGTAGGTCAAGCGGTAGCTTTCTTCAGTGAATTCATCGGTGTTGGTTTGAACATTCGGGCAGAGCTGTGGGCTATCTGGAGGGGCCTTCTTATCTGTTCATACCTCAGCCTTTTTCCCCTTTGGATTGAGACCGACTCCCAGATTGCTATCCAGATTATTCATTCACGGAGATCCGATGGGACTTGGATCACTTGGTTACGAGGATTTTCCTGCTTTTGAGGGTCGGCCGGTGCATTTCTCTCACATCTACAGAGAGGGAAATGCGGTGGCGGACGCATTGGCTATTCATGCTCATGCTCACAGACACTACATTTTAGAGTTTGGTTCATCTCTTCCTGTCCATATATCTTTGTTGGCCCGTTCTGATCGATCGGGTATCCCTTATCTTCGATCAAGACTTTCTTTCAAAAAATAAAAACAAAAAACAAAAAAAATATCGAAAAATCGGAAAAAAAAACAATCGAAAAAAAAAATCGTTTTTCTTCTTTAGCTTTGCAGGTTCTCCCCGGTTAACTGGGATTTTGGAGGGTCTTTCCCTTGTTTGCATCACCTGAGAAGTACGTGGCACAGGCACTTATCTTCTTGACTGTAGCGGCCTTCCTTTTATCTTCTGATACGACGGGGGTACCAGACCATCACATTTGCCTCATACTCCTGTTATGGCGGGACCAGACGCCTCTTTACTTCAATTGCTCGCTACTGCTATTGTGATCGGGTTCTTATGGTCATATGTCCTTTATAATTCTCATCGAGTGCTGCTATTACTGCACTTACCTCGGTTTTTGGGCGAGCCAGACGCCGCTAGACTCCTCTGCTGATGTTTTGGATGCTGACCTAAGATTTCGAGTTATGGGGGGCCCAGATGCCGCTTGATTCCTCTATTGATGGTTTGCTCCTCTACCGGGTTCTGAAGCCCACTATCCACTCCTCATTGCCCTATGACGAGCCATCTATCCACAGGCTCTGTTCGTTCTACAGTTTTGGATGATGACCTAGGATTCGGAGGTTATTTTTGTTTCATCCCCTCTGTATGGCATACACTGCACGGTTGTTTTCTTTTGGGGATTCTTCTGTCATTGGTCCCGCTGAGGCTCTTTTTTAGACTGGATGCGTACTCTTTACAGGGTTCTTGACGCTTTTATTATTGTTAGGTTTTCAGTGCTTTCTAGGATTTCATATCTTGTTTTTTTGGCTACCATCTTTTCGTTTGTTTTGTTTTATTTTGTTGTGTTGTTGTCTCTAGCCTTTTGAGAAGGTCTTGGCCTAGTCCCCCTTCTCCTTAGGATTCTCTTTGTACATTGGTTTAGTTTTATCTACAGGTAGGGGTCTGCCTAACCCCCCGATCTTTGCCCGGGGTCCTTCCTCTTCAGGTTCCAGAGCATGTAGACCCGTCATCACAACTTTCTTCAAACTATCAGCCTTAACTGGCTTCTCCCTTGCCCCTTTCTAGGTATGATTAAGCTTGCAGCCAAGCTCAAGCGTCTCAAACACCACCTTAAGTGGTGGAATTATGATGTTTTCGGCAACCTTCATGCCCGACTTGACGAAGCCAATCTGGCTGTGCAACTTCCCGAAACTGCTTGTTTAGCTTCTCCGTCCGAGGCTCATTGGACTCACCTCTCCAAATACAATGCTGACCTTGCTCGTACTCTTTCTATCGAAGAGGACTTCTTGAAGCAAAAGGTCGCTTGCAACTGGTTAGTTGACGGTGAGTGTAACACCAAACTTTTTCACAACATGGTGCACAAGAAACTGGTCCAGAATCACATCTTCTGGATCTGGGACCAAGGGCCTGCCTTTCTACCCCTGCCCAAATCCTTGCATCTAGGACCGCTTTCTTTGAGCATATCTTGACTGGTGATCCATTTCCGCTCAATTTCCCTGATTTGTGAGACTTCACCTCTGCTATCTCTGATCAGGTGAATTCCCTCCTAAACCCTAAACCCTCTCTAAACCCTAAACCCTAAACCCCTTAACCCTAAACCATAAATCATAAACCCTAAACCCTAAACCCACTCCCTTTTGATGCATTGCCTCATATGGAATGTAAGGGGATTTGGTAATAGGCAATCCCAATGACAACTTCCCTCTTTAGTGAAGATTAATCATGTGCACATTTTGGTTCTCGTTGAACCCAAAATTGACTTAGATCCCACCCATTAAGGCATGATGATCTAAAAAAAATGATTTTTTTTAGATCTGAGAATTGAGAATTCTATGGCCACAGATTTGAGAATTTTTAGATACTAAGGTTTTATCAAATTAATATTTAAATGGTGATGAACCCCATAAATTAAGAATAGCCCATTAAAACTTTTAAGTCCAGGCCCAACTTGTTTCAAACTAGTCATATCTAATAAATTTGACCCAAAATTTTGATTAGTCGAGCTTGTATTATATTTGGATCTAGAATCTCTTTAAAGAAACTACTTATATTAGAAAATTGCAAGAAAAAGATATAAGTATAAATGTACAATTAACGATGATTGATGGTAAATGAAATTAGATCATGTAAATTCTTATTCCATGTACAAATGTACAATTAATTTCATTGCAATTTATTTTTCAATTGCAATTGTTTTGCTTACAGGTGGATTACGATGAAAAATTGTAATATTTTTGATTTTTTAAATAAGAAAAATGTTGCATCAACAAGTAATGCAAATGATCCACAAGATTCATCTATTTCTATTACAAAGTCAACATCAAAGAGTAAAAAATCAAGACATGAAAATGAAGTTGATGTTAGACCAAGTGACAATAATACCTTGTATTATGAACCCGATCCTGGAAAATGTATTACAATATTACAGTATCCGGTTGAGATACAAGATGACGTGAGAAGAGCGTACATTGATAAAAAACCGAGTCAACCTATATATAATTATCCTTCTAAAATCGTAGATTTCAATCCCCTTGGTTCCTAAAATATCCTTGGCTCGAGTTTTCTATATAGAAGGAAAGTGCATTTTGCTTCCCATGTTATATCTTTGACGATAAATTCAGCAGAGTTTGATACATTCGCCATCAAAGGATTCAAAAATTGGAAACTAGTCAATTGTAAAAATTGTCCATTCAAATGACATGAAGGAGAAGGTAATTCAAGACATAGCTTTGCTATGAGAAAACGGGGAGACCTATCAAAATGTAAATCAACATATTGATAGGAGGATACAAAAACAATCTTCCAAGGAAATCGAGTAATCGGTTGCTTCTAAAGGTATCTATAGAAATTGTGAAGTTTCTAGCGATGCAAGGATGTGATTTTAGAGGTCGTGATGAATTGGTGGACTCTAGAAATCGTGGAAACTATATTGAATTGATGAAACTTTTAGGATGAATAAATCCTGAAATTGGTGGAAATATCCTAGAAAAAGCAGCTAAAATGCCAAATATACATCACTATTGATTCAGAATGAGATTTTGAAAATTATTGCAGATAGTATCAGAGACAAAATTCGTGAGGACATTGGTGATAGCAAGTTCTGTATTCTTGTTGATGAAGCAGTTGATGAATCTAGTAAATAACAAATGGCTATTATTTTAAGATATGTTGATCGAGATTGATTCATAAGAGAACGATTTTTTGAAGTTGTGGATGTTGAAAATATAAATGCGATGACTTTGAAAAAAGAGATATGCAATGTATTAAATCAATACAATCTCTTTATTGAAAATTTAGAGGGTAATGATATGATGGTGCTAACGATATGCGTGGCGAATGGAATGGATTGCAAGCTCTATTTTTGAAAGATTCTCCGCATGCTTATTTTGTTCATTATTTTTTCTCATAGATTACAATGTCCTTTAGTTGCAGTTTCTAAAGAGGTACATGATGTGTGACGTTTAATTTCAAAACTAAGTTCAGTTGTCAATTTTGTTAGTGCTTCTGCAAAACGTCAACGTCAATTGAAATCAGTTTGAGAAGCTGAAATTAATGATTTGATACCATCGGGGGAAGTTGAGACTGGTGTTGGAGCTATCAAGAAGGTTCTTTGATACGAGCTGGAGCTACTCGTTGGAGTTCACATTTTTACTTTGTTCGAAGATTAATTGATTTCTTTGGTTCGATGTGTACACTTCTTCAAGATCTTGTTGATGGAGGTTTGAATTGTAATATTCGTGGAGAGGCTAAATGTTTATATTTAGATATGAAATCATTTGAATTTGTATTTACTTTATTTTTTATGCACGAAGTGTTGGGGGTATTTGATATCTTGTGTCAAGCATTGCAAAAATATAACATCGATATTTTGAGTGCTGTGAATTTAGTGTCCACTACTAAGTCAATTCTTCAAGAGATCCGTGATTTAGATGGGAAAGTTTTCTTTGGACTGTTGTTGGGTTTTGTGAAAGTAATGATATTGATGTGCCTGACTTAGATGGCCATTAAATGCAAGGGACAAAGCGTTCTTGTCAGCAAAATAATAATATAATAGTATGTGATCACTATCATTTTGATATATTCAATGTTGTTATAGATTTTCAGTTGATGGAGTTGAATGACAGATTTTCTGAGAATACAATGGAGCTGTTTGCTCTTAGTAATGCTCTGAGTCCTGTCGATGGGTTCAAATCATTCTCACCATACACTATTTGTTCTATGGTTGATAAGTTTTGTTTTCGAGACTTTACTGAGGAGGAAAGAGAAGATTTTGAGAGACAGATGGATCATTATAAATTTGATGTGCTTCGTCACGCACAATTTCAAAAACTTGATTCTCTTCATCACTTGTGTCAGACATTGACTGCAATGAAAAATCAGACGTTTATCCCTTGATTGGTAGGTTGATTCGGTTGGTGTTGACTCTTCCAGTTCTACGGCAACCACATAGCGAGCTTTTTCTGGGATGAAACTCATCAAGACACCACTTCGTAATAAAATGGAAAATGAATTTCTTACTAATTCAATGGTTATTTATATTGAGAGGGAGATTGCTCTTACCATTGATATAGAGTTCATAATTGATAAGTTTGATATTTTGAAGAATCATAGGCTGCGATTAAAATAATATTTTTTATTATATTTTTATTGCTTTCAATATTTTGTATTTTGTTACTCAAGTTAATATAATATATTGCATATTATTTTTCTATGTTTATACTTGTACTTCAGAATGAAGTTTAACCAACCAGATTAAAAACTTCTGGTTACGTCACTGCTTCTTCCACGTTTTTTTCATGGAAATTGTGATTGAAAGTGTGCATATGCATGTGTTATGAGATATGCATTTGGATATCGGGAAATTTATCGTGATAATCCCGGAGTGATTATAACACCTAATGGATTTTAAGTGTAGTAATTATGAGATAATTACGGTGTCGAGACCGGTATCGGGGTCGTTGGGCCCAGAGATTGAGATTTATTCTCATTAAGGTGTTAAACCTTGGAATTGGGTTGGTAATGGGATCTGGAATCTGGGGAGATTTGGATTGAGGTTGGTAATGAAAATAGTGAGTGAGAGATATGTTCAATCATTTGGTATTGCGCTTCTCTCTCTCTCTCTCTCACGTTTCTCTCTCCCTCCCCCAACCCTTTCCCTTTCTTTCCCCTTAGAGGAAAAATCGATGGAGGTTTGATCACCGATCGATCGCGCATCGTTAGCAAAGTTTGACGATGATGAACAGTGCGCTCGATCGATTGAGCAAAGCGGCCGATCGATCGAGATGGTCTGGCGATCGATCAAGCGATCTCAACGATCGATCACGTGCAAGTAGGGGTGGTTACCGGTTCGAACCGGTCCGGTCCAGACCGAAATCGGCCGGTTCCGGGCCCGTTATGGGCGGAACCGGTTCGATCGGGTAAGGAACCAGATCGGATCCGGTTCAGGTTCCACCGGTTCCGGGTTGGACCGATTCCAACCCAGAACCGGATTTTTCTTTTCTTTTTTTTTAAAAAAAGAAAAAAGGAAAGGATTTATCGATTTTTTTTTAAATGGATCCGGTTCCGGTTCAATCCGGAATCCGTTTGGTCCGGAACCGGTAAGATACCGGATCCAGAACGGTAGAATCGATCCGGTCCGGTATCATACCGGTTCCATACCGGTTCGGGACCGGTTAGTCCGGTTCCGGTTTCGGACCGGACTAACCGGTCCGGTTTCGGACAGGGTCCGGATCGACCCGGTCCGATAATCACCCCTACGCGCAAGTGTCAATTGTTGCAAGATTTACTGTGGCACTCGATCGATCTAGAGCTTCTGGCCGATCGATCGAGAGGCCAGATTTAAGGAAATTTTTTAGTTTATTGTGGAATCTGTTAGGATCGGTCCGGAGTGTTTAGAGGGGGGGTGAATGAACACTCCTTGTAAAATTTAATCCCTTGTGATTTCTTTCGGATTAGTGAAAGAAATCTGTTTCTTAATCAATTCTTTTATAGAACAGACCACTGAATGTATAAGTGCGGAACGGTCTGTTTTTATATTTGTAAGAACGGCTCGATGGCTTGAATGAAAGAACGAGTGCAGAAAGATAAGACACAGGATATGTTCTGGAAGTTCGAAGGTGGTGTAATCCTTCTACGTCTCCCCTTCTTCCAATTAAGAAAGGTTTCTACTAGAAGACTTTGATTTATACAATCCTGTTGTACAAACCCGATTCAGCCGGATTTACCTCACTACCAGACTGAAACTCCTAGTCACTCGATCTTTTCAGACACTCTCTGTCTGACAGTTACAATTTGTTTCTCACTTCTATTTTTCAATACAGAATACACAAGATGCGCACAGTGATCCTAAATGATCAAATATTGCAATGTAATCGTGCTTAAGAATAATTTCAGCTCGAGAGATTCTGAGCTTGAACGCTTGTGCTGTTTTTTGATTGATCAGCGAGAGTCTTGTATTTATCTGTATTGTTGTTGCATCCTTTTATAGTTGCATGTACCAACGACATTATTTCCCTTAATGTGCAACTCTTGACTCTGCTTAATCTCTGAGTAAGCCACAGTCTTCTTCTTCACGATACTTGCCGTTCTGGTTCATGCTTTCGGCGACTGTCAGGTAAGCCCTTCTTTGTCTTCTTACCTTTTATGGTAATCTTCAGTCTTTGGTCCTTTGTAGCATTAATTGCGACATTAAATGCTACAATAAATAGCCGTTAATGATTCGGACTGAAGAGCCACTCTTTATGCATCCTTGACTGCTCTGATCTGATAAAGATTGAGATCGATCTGAAGCTTCGATCTAGTAAGTCTGATATCTATCGATCCGGTCTGATATGTGATATGTCTTATCAGCTTGTTCTGTTTTGAGCTATCGATCTGGTCAGTCTGATTACCCTCGATCCGGTCTGATATGCTTTGTCATCTTATCAGCTTGATCTGTTTTGGGCGATCGATCTGGTCAGTCTGATTTCTCTCGATCCGGTCTGATATGTTTTGTCATCTTTAAAATCTCATCGATAAAGTTCGGAACTAACAAATTCCCCCTTTTTGATGATGACAAAACCTAGCTTCTAAGTCTTTTTTTAACCAGTCTGATAAGAACTCTGAAGCGTATACTTTCGGATCGATTACTTCTTATTGTTCAAAATAAATGAAAATTATTAAGATGGATCGATTAAGCCTTTTATTATTAAGCCTTTTATTTTAGTTCAAAATAAATGAACTAACAATCTTGCATACAGACAGTCTGAATATTTAAGCAATCTATTTTCTTGAAGACTGAGACTGATGCGGCTTGAAGTCTTTTTTCTTTTCCCCCTTTTTGTCAGCAGCAATCTCTTGGAGAAAATCTACAACTTGTGCTAGCTGAGCGCTTGTAAGGACCCCATAGCCCTTAACCCATGATTAGGTATTAACCGCTATGTGTGGCACATGCTTTCAATAAAAATCAATAGGGAAACTCAGATGATGATTTACCATTGAATGGCAATCACAAAATTTTCTTTAATGAGCAATGTTATAAGATCATCATCCTAACAACAAATAGACATCATAGAGTTCACCCATTACCATCCCCATTACGCCACTTTTTACATTGTGAACTTTTATAAAAATTTGGGCAGAGTCTCCCCATAAATAGAGCCATCCCGAAATAAAAGCACATCACATAATATAGTTCCCGGCCAGGAAAAACACATACTCAACAGAATACAGCAACACCAAGTAAATTCCCAGCCAGGGAAGACACCACACATAAGACAACATAAAGTGGGTTTCAACACCAACATAATACACCAATGACTCTCATATCATTAGCAATTCTACCCTTAATTGCATGCAACATAGAATGAAAGAGAGAAAGGCTCATGCCTTTATATACAACCCATATACAAGTATAACCGTGCTCACATGCGAGCATCATGAATATGTATATAACCCTCAGGTGTACATGAGTACCCTGTACGATACCGTGTTCCATCAAGCCCTGGTACCACGATCCTGGGAGTACATCCAATCAACAGCTCGAGCTCATCTCCAAAGCCATCGATGTACCTGTTCACCTGCCCCAACAGAGACAGCCCCCAAGGGGTGAGCATACCAATACACAAAATCCCATAATCACAATAATGAAATTCATAATTTACAACAAAAGTAAATACTAATGAATTTTAAATGATACTCCCTGGATGGCAACATTCTCATCCGGGATTCCGTGTACTGTCCCTGTTCTCACAATCATCAAACTCATCAAATCTCAAAAATCAGTAAATCAACACATTGATTTAACTCATCGCATGCCTGATTCTCAAAGATCAATAATTAATGATTCCAAATTCATTATACATACAAATATAGATATTGATAAGTGTGATTTTTACACTTAATTTGATAAAAGATTAGAGGCGTTTTTGTAGTGATTCCTGGAAAATATTACGCGTTTTGGTATATATTTGTATATTTCAGGAATCCAGGTCCAATTGCATAAAAGTGGAGAAATTACACTCAAAATGATGAAAAATGACCAAACTGAGCAACACACGTGACATGACGTGGAGGAATTTTCAAGCACATATTAAATTGGATAGAAATCCATTGCTTTAAGAGACCAACATGGATGAAATATTATATTATAATATATGATATTATAATATAATATATTATATAAGATATATATGCACGAAGATTTGGAGGGCAGCAGCAAGTTAAGGAAAGGTGGACAATCTGATAAGGACAAAAGAATTACGAAGGGAAGGAACAGAATATTTACGGGAGGAGGAGAAGAACGGGGAGTGTCGTGAGGAAGTGAGCAAACGATATCAGGGAAGAAGCGGAGGAACCGGAACAAGAGTTACGTGAACAGCACTTGAGAAAAAGCAGCAGACAAGAACGTACGTAAAAGGAGTGACGTGAAGAGGCGAAGGTGCTCCAGAAAAGAGAAGAGGGGAGAGTTACGAGAGAAGGGAGTTACGTGACAAGAAGAGAAGAGAAGGAGCAGATAGTTACATGAGTTACGTGAGGAAAGCGTGAGTTGGACAATCAGAAACGACGAAGCTGATAAGAAAGAAGATAAAAGAGGAAAACTCACGTACGAGAAGAGGGGACTGTGATTCACGAAGGAGAAAAGAGCAGAATATTTAGGAGGATTCAGAAAAGGAAGGAGACGAGAGTTTACGGCAGAGATTAAAACGTAGAAGAACTCACGTACAGTAGCACCTCACGCACGGCCAAAGGAAGAGACGGAGATACGGATCGACAACGCGATTCAACATCGCTAGTTTATACGTATTTCTAAAGTTTGTTTGATTCTATTTAATTTTCTTATGCTTTTGATGCTGAAATACATGATATTGCATTTGATTTTAAATATGTTGCTAGGCTAAGTTATTGTCAAGACTTAGGGGATCCTATGTTATGAACCCATGATTTAATTTTAATGTTTTGATTGATTCTTATTATCTAAGTGCATAGATTATTGTTCTTCATGCTTTTAAGGGTTTGGCCATCCTTGAATGATATTAAATTACAATTGAGATCGAGAGATAAAATTGGAATTCGATATAGTGATTTATGCCGTGGATTTCAGGCTGAGATCGAGAGATAAAGTCAAATACATGTGTGATAGCAATAGATTTACCAAAATCGAAGGCTAGAAGTTTTCATAGATCGATTTACAATATTAATTGTTCAATAAGGGTACGAGAGTGGCTTATTGTTACGTTAGTATTAGATTTGTTATAGCCGGACCAAGGTATAGCAAGTGAATTAGGAAAACTCATCACCTTAGATTGTTTGAATTAATTCCTTAACTAATAGGCGAATTGTGGGGGATTACATAGGTGAACCGAAAGTCTTGATAATTGTCTCTATTGATTTCGTTCTCATTCTCTATTGATTGTTTGAGTTACATATTGAGTTAGTTAGTTAAATTAGTTAATTAATTACAACCAATTTTCGTAGGCTAAATATAGTTAAACTAGTAGAGTTTGGTACTTATTTCCTAGTCCTCGTGGGTTCGACAATCCGTACTTATATTATCATTATACTAAAACTTGACACCGTGCACTTGCGGTATAGAATCGCTACACTGAGAAATAATTGTTTAAAATAAAAGCGATCAAGTTTTTGGCGCCGTGGGACTAGTTTTAATAATATCAAACGAGATTAGTTGACTGTAGTTTAGTCATTTACTTGTTTTTATTTTCGGTTTTTTTTTCTTCTTTCTCTCTACTCTGCTACTGTTTGTGTTCTTTTTGGTTGATTGTTACAGGTTGTTATCTCTTGGTGCATGCTAAGGAGTAGCAAGCCTACACTTGAGAGCACACTTGTCAAAGGAGGCTAAGGCAAGCAAGAGCACACATGGCTAATAACGAGGAGATTCCGGTACCACTAGTGGCAAGATCACTCATGGACTATGCCCACCCTGCATTCCATGGATCACTGTCGAGTATCACGAGACCAACCATACAGGCTAACAATTTTGAGATCAAGCCTGCTATCATACAGATGATCCAACATTCGGTCCAGTTTGGGGGAGCTGCTACAGATGATCCAAATGATCACATCTCCAACTTCTTGGAGATTTGTGATACATTCAAGCATAATGGCGTTACTGACGACGCCATCAGGTTACGTTTGTTTCCCTTTTCTTTAAAAGATAAAGCTAAATCCTGGTTACAATCGTTGCCTGCAGGATCTATTACCACGTGGGATGGAATGGCGCTGTTGTTCTTGTCAAAATTCTTTCCACCATCCAAGACGGCCAAGATGCGCAATGACATCACTACTTTTGCCCAATGTGATCCAGAGACACTATATGAGGCTTGGGAGCGCTTCAAAGATCTACTGAGGAGATGCCCACATCACGGCCTCCCTATCTGGCTGCAGGTACAAACATTTTATAACGGTTTATTTTCTGATAATCGTTCTATGATTGATGCAGCGTCAGGAGGAACTGTGATGAGGAAGACGCCCGAGGAAGCTTATACATTGTTGGAGGATATGGCTGCTAATAGCTGTCAATGGCAGTCCGAGAGGTACGTGCCAAAGAAGCAAGTCGGATTGCATCAAGTGAGTGAAGTCACTGCCCTAGCTGCCCAGTTGGAAGCGCTGAACAAGAAGATCGATAGTTTGAGCATGCATGCAATGCAAGTCCAAACTGTTACATGCGAGCTTTGCCATGGAGGACATCCGAGCAATGAATGCCAGGTTGGTAACCCATTCATTACTACTAATGAAGCTGTTAATTTCGTAGGGAACCGACCACCACAGACCTACCCCTACCCAAATACGTACAATACTGGGCCGAGGAACTATCCCCAACCACCACCGGGGTATGCACCAAAGCCAAGCATGGAGGAGCTGCTAACTAAGTTCATATCATCGGCTGAAACAAGGATGAACAATCATGAGGCATCGATAAAGAACTTGGAAGTCCAAGTGGGACAGTTAGCAAAGATCGTAGCCGAACGAGCACAAGAATCACTATCTAGTGACACTGAGACGAAACCTAGGGAGCAAGTCCATGCTATCACGTTGAGGAGTGGAAAGGAGGTCGCTGAGAAGAAGGATGTGCACGTAGAGTTAAGAGGCGAGGAGGACATCAAGCAAGAAGAGGAACAAACACGCGACAAAGGTAAGTCTACTAAGACCTCTACACCCATCACACCTGCTAAGGTAGATATCCCACCCCCATTCCCCGCTACGTATAAAAGAGCAAAGATCGATGCTAAATTTGCTAAATTTTTAGAATTGATTAAGAATCTTCATATTGAGATGCCTTTCATAGATGCTATTCGGCACATGCCGAATTATGCTAAGTTTTTAAAGGAGATTCTATCGAAAAAGCGGAAACTGGGAGAGCATGAGATGATAAACTTAACTGAGGAGTGTTCAGCTGTCATTCAAAATGATTCACCTCCAAAGTTAAAGGATCCAGGGAGTTTCACTATACCTTGCAAAATAAATTCTAAATCTTTTAATAAATCTTTATGTGATTTGGGGTCAAGTGTTAATTTAATGCCTTTGTCTGTGTACAGGAAGCTAGGCTTGGGAGAGCTAAAAGCAATCAATGTCTCATTGCAGATGGCAGACAAGTCCATCAAGTACCCTCATGGGATAGTGGAGGATGTACCGGTAAAGGTTGACAAATTCACCATTCCGGTGGATTTCATGGTGCTAGACATAGGGGAGGAGGCGGACATGCCATTGATATTAGGAAGACCGTTCCTAGCTACTGGAAGGGCATTGATAGATGTCCAAGAAGGGAAGTTGATCCTCCGAGTAGGGGGGGATCAAGTTACTTATGATATGTTCAAAGTTGTGAACACTACACGCACTGAGCACCGATGTTTTAGTGTCAATATAATTGATACACTATCTATTGATGCGATGCAGGGTAAGAGTGAGAAGAAGGTGGAGGTCACATCGAATGGCCAACAAAGAAGAGGTAAATTTGGTGTAGGAGACTCGGTATTAATGAATAGGAAAAAGATGAGATTTTTTCCATGGGAGTCTGACGCACCATGGGCTGGACCATTCAAAATTGTCGATGTTCTACCATTCAACACCTTCAAACTGAGAGATGACCATGGGGGACTATTCACGGTGAAAGAGAAGTGGTTACGACATTACCACATGGATGATGTGAAATCACCCCCTACTGGCCATAGCGGCACTTGAGCTTAAACGGTAAAAAGTCCAGCTTGGGACTATAAATCAAGAACTCTTTCCTATCCCTTTTGCTTTGTTTTTGTTTATTTTGGTTTGTTTTTGTTTTTGTTTTTGTTTTTTTTTTTTTTTTTTGATTTTGAGAGACTCCATGCGTGCTGTGACGTGTTCCAACAATATGCCCCACGAGCTGATGAGGAATTGGACAACGATCACTGACGGTCGTTTTCAACGGTAAATGCTTTGTCGTACTTTCCATGCTTATTACATTGAGGACAATGCATGATTTAAGTTTGGGGGAGTGCATTACTGTGTCATGCTTCTTATTTGAAAATTGATCGTTTCTGGAGCACCAACAAAAAAATTTTCTTGAAAATGAGTTCAATTAGTAAGATAAGAATAAATCATAGTAGTGGTCTCTACTCCATGATGATATTAATCCCACTATGCATGTCAACTTGAGTTTTGATGATTGTAAGACTTGTTTGTGAATATCTTGTTTTGACTAGCATGTCAAAGATGAGGAATATATTGAGCACATTTGAGTCATAATCTTGTGAATTGCATTTGTAGTAGTGAAAATTTTTGTGAACTTGATGAATTGTTTTTGAGCATCTTAGAGCACCTTAGAAACTATTTGATGATGACACTTCAAGGCGAAATTTTATAGTCATGAACTTGATTAGGAGATGATCTAGGCGATCTTTGGACCGTTTGAGCCTTTCAAGCTTACCATGATATATATCAATCTCTAGTGTCCCATTTTGAGCCTAATTGAAAAAGAATGGTGTATGTTTAACATGCTATTAGCCCCATTCAACATTTTTTTGGCAACTCATTATACCCACATTTATGAGCCTAAATTGAAAGAATTCATCATTACCTAAAGGGAGTATAATGAAACTCATTAGATGCACATAATTGCTATATGTTGATGAGCTTATTGTTGAAAAAAAAATGATGACTGAGTAAAGAAAAAGATAGATAAAGCCTTGAGAAAAAAGTGACTAAATAAGACCCAAAGTGGCCAAGGCTAAATGAGAAAAAGAAGAGAAGCTCAAGTTGTGCTAAAAATTTGAATTTTACATGATTATACTCTCTTCTTTGTGCTATCCTATCTTTTCTTTGAAGCCAAACACCTAGGCCTAACGCTACAAGCTTAAAAAGACCTATTGATCCAAGTCTAGGGAGTGACTACATTAGTGGAGAAGCTGTTTGAGAATAGGACTATAGGGTGCTCAATGATAATCTTAACTTTCATTACCTAGCATGATTTGATCTATGAAAATTGCATGAAACTTGAAAGTGACAATAGCACACACGCACGTTCTAAGTTGGAGACATGTTGCTTGATCTAGGAGAAAACACAACTTGTTAAACTTTCTGATTAATTATTGTTCGTCTGCAAGTGAGATGTCTGAGCTACATGATTGACTATGAATTGGTTTATTTGAGTCTTCAATATTGAACTCTACTTTGTGATTTTAATTCTTGTACGAGACGATCAAGTTTAAGTTTGGGGGAGTTGATAAGTGTGATTTTTACACTTAATTTGATAAAAGATTAGAGGCGTTTTTGTAGTGATTCCTGGAAAATATTACGCGTTTTGGTATATATTTGTATATTTCAGGAATCCATGTCCAATTGCATAAAAGTGGAGAAATTACACTCAAAATGATGAAAAATGACCAAACTGAGCAACACACGTGACATGACGTGGAGGAATTTTCAAGCACATATTAAATTGGATAGAAATCCATTGCTTTAAGAGACCAACATGGATGAAATATTATATTATAATATATGATATTATAATATAATATATTATATAAGATATATATGCACGAAGATTTGGTGGGCAGCAGCAAGTTAAGGAAAGGTGGACAATCTGATAAGGACAAAAGAATTACGAAGGGAAGGAACAGAATATTTACGGGAGGAGGAGAAGAACGGGGAGTGACGTGAGGAAGTGAGCAAACGATATCAGGGAAGAAGCGGAGGAACCGGAACAAGAGTTACGTGAACAGCACTTGAGAAAAAGCAGCAGACAAGAACGTACGTAAAAGGAGTGACGTGAAGAGGCGAAGGTGCTCCAGAAAAGAGAAGAGGGGAGAGTTACGAGAGAAGGGAGTTACGTGACAAGAAGAGAAGAGAAGGAGCAGATAGTTACGTGAGTTACGTGAGGAAAGCGTGAGTTGGACAATCAGAAACGACGAAGCTGATAAGAAAGAAGATAAAAGAGGAAAACTCACGTACGAGAAGAGGGGACTGTGATTCACGAAGGAGAAAAGAGCAGAATATTTAGGAGGATTCAGAAAAGGAAGGAGACGAGAGTTTACGGCAGAGATTAAAACGTAGAAGAACTCACGTACAGTAGCACCTCACGCACGGCCAAAGGAAGAGACGGAGATACGGATCGACAACGCGATTCAACATCGCTAGTTTATACGTATTTCTAAAGTTTGTTTGATTCTATTTAATTTTCTTATGCTTTTGATGCTGAAATACATGATATTGCATTTGATTTTAAATATGTTGATAGGCTAAGTTTATTGTCAAGACTTAGGGGATCCTATGTTATGAGCCCATGATTTAATTTTAATGTTTTGATTGATTCTTATTATCTAAGTGCATAGATTATTGTTCTTCATGCTTTTAAGGGTTTGGCCATCCTTGAATGATATTAAATTACAATTGAGATCGAGAGATAAAATTGGAATTCGATATAGTGATTTATGCCGTGGATTTCAGGCTGAGATCGAGAGATAAAGTCAAATACATGTGTGATAGCAATAGATTTACCAAAATCGAAGGCTAGAAGTTTTCATAGATCGATTTACAATATTAATTGTTCAATAAGGGTACGAGAGTGGCTTATTGTTACGTTAGTATTAGATTTGTTATAGCCGGACCAAGGTATAGCAAGTGAATTAGGAAAACTCGTCACCTTAGATTGTTTGAATTAATTCTTAACTAATAGGCAAATTGTGGGGGATTACATAGGTGAACCGAAAGTCTTGATAATTGTCTCTATTGATTTCGTTCTCATTCTCTATTGATTGTTTGAGTTACATATTGAGTTAGTTAGTTAAATTAGTTAATTAATTACAACCAATTTTCGTAGGCTAAATATAGTTAAACTAGTAGAGTTTGGTACTTATTTCCTAGTCCTCGTGGGTTCGACAATCCGTACTTATATTATCATTATACTAAAACTTGACACCGTGCACTTGCGGTATAGAATCGCTACACTGAGAAATAATTGTTTAAAATAAAAGCGATCAGATATCTCAATATCTAATACTGATTTTCAACTTTGCTACCAATCACAGATAGCTCAAATGCCTAGCATTTATTTTACCAATTCTTCATTATACTTAGACATCTCACATGTCTTATAATGAATACATGCTTCCACGATCATTCTCAGGCATCTCAATGTCCTACAATGATCATATACATCCAGTACCCCATATATCTTATGAGGTTACGCAACTCTAAAATCACGCACGCTTGTGGCGGCGATATCAAGATTTGGTCGTTCCATAGCTATATCAACACACATATAGATAACCATACGCACAACCATCAATGCAATCAAAATACATTATGCATTTCACAAATGCTCTCATATAAAGTAATGCTCGTACGTCGCACGTACCTTAAATCTCTGAAGTCCGAGCCAAACCTTGCTCGAGTTCCATGCCCCGAGGAACGATGTGCTAACACGATAAATAATTCACAATTATTTACGAACATGCAACCCATGCTCAAGCACACCCATAACCCTCAAAAATATTGTCAACACACGACAATTAACCATTTAAAAGACCCGGGGCAGGGCATATGCAGGGAGGGAAATCGAATGAGACATTATTGAAAATTGTTCAAGAACTCCCCATAAATTTTCGAACCTTCACATCACAAATCGAACCCAATTAGGTACCATAATTCATCTAAAACATGAATTAATCCATCAATGACAAGAATCACCACCCCCCTGCCAAAACCCCCAAATTCGAACCCTAACCCCACGCAATCAGCGTTAAATCGAACCATAATGCATCACCAAAGAGATTCAAAAGCTGAACCATGTGAAGCATAATAATTTATCCAAAAATCAGCAAGATTTTCGAAACATAGAACACCAAATTCGACCAATGGCAACAAATTTCTTCGAACCACAAAGCATAAAAATTTCGACCCAAAATGCAGCACAAAACGCCCCAAAAACTCCTGAAGAAAAGCCCCAAAAACGTACCAAAAATCGAGCCCCAAATCGGACCGATTACAGTTTCGAACCCTAGCGCTTTTCTGGCAAATCCGAACGCGATACTCGACGAAACTTCAAATTGTTGGTATGGGAATGTGCGCCTGGAAGAGACGAAGCCGATGGTAGGTCGGACGCGCCGGATGGCGGCCGGACGGCGACGGGCGCACGCCTTGAAGCGGCGGGGGTCAAGGGAGATCGGGAATGGCGCAGCGGGAAGAGAGAGAAAAACGGGCTGGAGGAGAAAAAAGGCTTCCAATAATTAAAATCTCGGGTTCAACTGGTATTTATAGCAAAAATATTCCGAAATACTAATAGTCCCACAAATACATCATGATTCATTAAAAATCATCTGTTTCCAAAAATTCTCTCTCTAACTCCAAAACCCCCTACCGGTGCCCACACAAAGCACCCCAGATCCCGAGTCACACTAAAACCCAACTCATAGGTTTCTCACCGTAATGAGAATACAATCTCAACCTCGGGATCCAACGATCCCAACTACCCAAATAGACGAGCTCGGGAGGCCCAACACCGCGATTAAACTCCAAATTGCCACGCATAAAACTTTAGGGTTTATTAATACTCCGGGATTAACATCTATAATCTATGGTCATCACAATATCCCCCACTAAAAGAATTTCGTCCTCGAAATTAGCACCGGTGTATCACGTAACACCCGGGCTACACAACAACATGAAGCGATAACCTCGATTCTTGACCATATCAGAATCGTATTAATAAACGCGAGGGTACCTACCCCGCACCAAATTCTGGAATGAAATAAACCTTCCAGTACACCAAAAACGAAAGAGCTTTGGCACAACATAACGCTAACAATCCTAAAGCAGTTAGTCAACTGAAACTGCAAGGATTCGAATCGCTCCTGATTCCATCGTAGATATAGATATCATTCAATGACATCTCTATCATGACTCACGATGTCTAACACACATCGTTATGAGGGAAACACTAGTATACCACGGTGTACACATACAAAACCTGGTCTCCACTTTCAAACCTCCTCCATCAAATGAGCAGTCGCATCATTGCCACTCAATTTGGGCAACTCACGGCCACAGATTCACACAAAAGACATCTCACAAGATGTCCACCTCCGAATATTCCAAGGATCACATCCTGATCATAAATAAACCATCGAGACTCCACAGAGTTTCAAATTCTGAAACGACATGCAATAAACCCATTGCATCCTCAACGCTTGTGTCGACAGCGACACCCAATAAATCCGAATTCCTGCCATCCCTTTATAATCCTAGGATTTAACAATCTAAACTTGGGAAGGCTATCGCATAACTCGGAGGAAACACCAACAAGGGAATACCTTAACCCACACAAGATAATCCCTCCTCAAAGGGAGTCAATTGACTTCACGATTATTCCTCATAATTATCGTGCCATGGAGATTCCCAATCTCAAGGTGTTCCATATCTCTCATCAGAGATTTAACCATCCAAAAATAGTATAACTCTATGCTTGACAAAAGGAAATCAATAACTGGCATCCGTATACTCACCGGTATACCTGCCTAGGCACGGACATCACATGCATACTCAATGCACTTGGCTCGGGTATCTACAACATACCCCTAAGCCCCAAACACAACTGTCAATTCTGAGTCATTCCCATCCAGAGGAGAATGATAACCGACGATCAACAACACGACGTGATTCCCAAAATCAACACCACACGTACCAACTCACCGAATCTTTCAGAGATTCTCAATAGGTATAATACTACCTCCTTCCCCACAAGGGAGGTGCTATCGAACTCGAGATCCACTAGTCTCGAACCACCATTCGGAAAAACTGGATACAATAACACTCATTGCATCCCGAGTACACGGATTCCCCAGATCGAGTTAACGACGACTTGATGACTCTCTTGTTGGCACTCCAACATTATGAGCTGTCCCAGACAAGTCCCTCAAAACAAAAGACGTATAATGTTCTCATGAGGTGTCACATGCCTCAAACATCATGCTACAAAGGGACAATGAAAAGCCTGCCAAAAGTCTTCATCGTATCATCATACGATTCGCCAAACTCGGTTCCAACGTGCAGTATCATGGCTCCAACAAGCACACTATATCATTACTACGATATCTGGCTAGCAAAGCGCTGTCTCCGTAGGCTCACATCAAGCCCACCAACAACCCGTATGTTCCATCTCGGTATGCCATACCGTACAAACCGTTAGAGTAATGGGTCATCGCCCAGCATATCTCTAAAATACCAAGCACAATGGACAACCCGGTGTCCTTGCTCACTTATGATGCAATCATAATCCGTTAAGACTTATCCCACACCCTCAGGGTGGGTGTAACCATGTTTACCCTACATCACAACACAAGCGAGTAGTTTCCTCAATGACTACTCTTACCACCAATCACTTGGCCCTAGCCAAACCAACGAGCATACCCAAGGGTATCATTGCTCGACAAATATTTACCTCTATAACATGATGTGGTACATTTACCGATACAATACATCCAATACTCCACCGAACAAACCTGCTCGGCAAAAAGGTCTCGTCAACTAGTGACACAGACTCTACCATGTGCTCACCATCGGCACTCAAACCATACAACCAAATACATAACATAAATGTATTAACCATCAAACGACGCTACACGTCTACATAGAACATCAACTATGTCATCGTCATCCCGTGACGGCATATGTCAACATGTGACATCCAATTAACATCGTCAAACATATGACGGTACATGTCAATACACGACATCCATAATCTCATCGTCAAACACATGACATATATAACAACATGTAGTATCCACAATGATGCTAACAAAAGTAATACGACATACCTCATCGCTATCAAGATAGCGGAATACCTATATCCATCGTCCACCAGCGGTACACAAGTAGCATCCATTGCTCGTAGGCGACATAATCCAGCGCTACGCACATAGCGGTATAACCCATCACTATAGAATCAGCAGCATGGTCTCTCGTCATAGAGTCAGCGGCATAAGACACCGCTATAGATATCCGGCGGTATGAACCATCGCCATAGGTGTAGCGGAATGACCCGTCGCTATGTGAGGTGGCACGAATCATCGTCAATAGAATACCCGGAGGCATGAACCATCGCCAATAGAATACGAAATGAGACATCACTATCAATATATCCGGCGGCAAGAACATCGCCAATCAATATAGCGGAATGAACCGTCGCTATCAATATACCTGGCGGCAAGAACCATCGCCAATCAATATAGCGGAATGAACCATCGCTATCAATATACCTGGCGGCAAGAACCATCGCCAATCAATATAGCGGAATGAACCATCGTTATCAATATACCTGGCGGCAAGAACATCGCCAATCAATATAGCGGAATGAACCATCGCTATCAATATACCTGGCGGCAAGAACATCGCCAATCAATATAGCGGAATGAACCATCGCTATCAATATACCTGGCGGCAAGAACATCGCCAATCAATATAGCGGAATGAACCGTCGCTATCAATATACCTGGCGGCAAGAACCATCGCCAATCAATATAGCGGAATGAACCATCGCTATCAATATACCTAGCGGCAAGAACATCGCCAATCAATATAGCGGAATGAACCGTCGCTATCAATATACCTGGCGGCAAGAACCATCGCCCATCAATGTAGCGGAATGAACCATCGCTATCAATATACCTGGCGGCAAGAATCATCGCCAATAGAATAGCCGATCCCTAGTCATTGTCACGGTAGTGTATTTTAATGCCCCTCGCTCAAGTAAAACATGCGGTACTCCCACCCCTCGCTTCACATATAGGCGGCATAGAATAACCTCGCTTAAATGGGCATGCGGCGCTCCCACCCCTCGCTTCACATTTTAGCGGCAAATATTCTTTCCTCGCCTCATATGATAACCACGCTTCAATGTGACATGCGGCGCTCCCACCCCTCGCTTCACATTTTAGCGGCACAAAACAATAATTAGCGGCAAGCATTTAAAATCATCACTCATCCATAACAATGACTCATGGGATATTCACCAAGTATTTCATCCATACCTGCATCACAAAGCATAATCCATATTCCAACATACATCATCATGAGTGTATTTTAATGCACCTCGCTCAAATGCGACATGCGGCACTCCCACCCCTCGCTTCAACATTTGGCGGCAAAGCATTAAAATCTTCACTACATGTACACATGCAACCACAATGCATAATGCCATGATGTATATAAAACGCAGGTTACCGTTTCGTGTCTTTCAACCCTGGCCTTAGCCCCTCGTGTCATAGTGTCCCTACAGGAACAATCACAAATAATGAGCATATAATAATCCATATTCACCACAATATGATTATAACGAGCAAATGCATAAACTATGAGTACAAAGTACTTCCTGTATCCCAATGCATTTCAAAATGCTCCATTTGGTTGTCCATGTGTCACAACTCACAATCATAATCAACAAGATTATATTATGATCCTGTAGATGTTATGACATATAATCGTTTCACTATGATCATATGTTACAAATGCACATAAGCAAAATAGTTCTGTCACACAACACTAGCTACTATCATGCATAAATATGTGCTACCCATCCCTATCAGCATGTTCCAGGCCTTCAACAGCCCCAAAGAGCTAACAACTGCTCTGATACCACTAATGTAAGGACCCCATAGCCCTTAACCCATGATTAGTGTATTAACCGCTATGTGTGGCACATGCTTTCAATAAAAATCAATAGGGAAACTCAGATGATGATTTACCATTGAATGGCAATCACAAAATTTTCTTTAATGTGCAATGTTATAAGATCATCATCCTAACAACAAATAGACATCATAGAGTTCGCCCATTACCATCCCCATTACGCCACTTTTTACATTGTGAACTTTTATAAAAATTTGGGCAGAGTCTCCCCATAAATAGAGCCATCCCGAAATAAAAGCACATCACATAATATAGTTCCCGGCCAGGGAAAACACATACTCAACATAATACAGCAACACCAAGTAAATTCCCAGCCAGGGAAGACACCACACATAAGACAACATAAAGTGGGTTTCAACACCCACATAATACACCAATGACTCTCATATCATTAGCAATTCTACCCTTAATTGCATGCAACATAGAATGAAAGAGAGAAAGGCTCATGCCTTTACATACAACCCATATACAAGTATAACCGTGCTCACATGCGAGCATCATGAATATGTATATAACCCTCAGGTGTACATGAGTACCTTGTACGATACCGTGCTCCATCAAGCCCTGGTACCACGATCCTGGGAGTACATCCAATCAACAGCTCGAGCTCATCTCCAAAGCCATCGATGTACCTGTTCACCTGCCCCAACAGAGACAGCCCCCAACGGGGTGAGCATACCAATACACAAAATCCCATAATCACAATAATGAAATTCATAATTTACAACAAAAGTAAATACTAATGAATTTTAAAAGATACTCCCTGGACGGAAACATCCTCATCCGGGATTCCGTGTACTGTCCCTGTTATCACAATCATCAAACTCATCAAATCTCAAAAATCAGTAAATCAACACATTGATTTAACTCATCGCATGCCTGATTCTCAAAGATCAATAATTAATGATTCCAAATTCATTATACATACAAATATAGATATCTCAATATCTAATACTGATTTTCAACTTTGCTACCAATCACAGATAGCTCAAATGCCTAGCATTTATTTTACCAATTCTCCATTATACTTAGACATCTCACATGTCTTATAATGAATACATGCTTCCACGATCATTCTCAGGCATCTCAATGTCCTACAATGGTCATATACATCCAGTACCCCATATATCTTATGAGGTTACGCAACTCTAAAATCACGCACGCTTGTGGCGGCGATATCAAGATTTGGTCGTTCCATAGCTATATCAACACACATATAGATAACCATACGCACAACCATCAATGCAATAAAAATACATTATGCATTTCACAAATGCTCTCATATAAAGTAATGCCCGTACGTCGCACGTACCTTAAATCTCCGAAGTCCGAGCCAAACCTTGCTCGAGTTCCATGCCCCAAGGAACGATGTGCTAACACGATAATAATTCACAATTATTTACAAACATGCAACCCATGCTCAAGCACACCCATAACCCTCAAAAATATTGTCAACACACGATAATTAACCATTTAAAAGACCCGGGGCAGGGCATATGCAGGGAGGGAAATCGAATGAGACATTATTGAAAATTGTTCAAGAACTCCCCATAAATTTTCGAACCTTCACATCACAAATCGAACCCAATTAGGTACCATAATTCAATCTAAAATGAATTAATCCATCAATGACAAGAATCACCACCCCCCTGCCAAAACCCCCAAATTCGAACCCTAACCCCACGCAATCAGCGTTAAATTCAAACCATAATGCATCACCAAAGAGATTCAAAAGCTGAACCATGTGAAGCATAATAATTTATCCAAAAATCAGCAAGATTTTCGAAACATAGAACACCAAATTCGAACCAATGGCAACAAATTTCTTCAAACCACAAAGCATAAAATTTTCGACCCAAAATGCAGCACAAAACGCCCCAAAAACGCCTGAAGAAAAGCCCCAAAAACGTACCAAAAATCGAGCCCCAAATCGGACCGATTACAGTTTCGAACCCTAGCGCTTTTCTGGCAAATCCGAACGCGATACTCGACGAAACTTCAAATTGTTGGTATGGGAAGGTGCGCCTGGAAGAGACGAAGCCGATGGTAGGTCGGACGCGCCGGATGGCGGCCGGACGGCGGCGGGCGCACGCCTTGAAGCGGCGGGGGTCAAGGGAGATCGGGAATGGCGCAGCGGGAAGAGAGAGAAAAACGGGCTGGAGGAGAAAAAAGGCTTCCAATAATTAAAATCTCGGGTTCAACTGGTATTTAGCAAAAATATTCCGAAATACTAATAGTCCCACAAATACATCATGATTCATTAAAAATCATCTGTTTCCAAAAATTCTCTCTCTAACTCCAAAACCCCCTACCGGTGCCCACACAAAGCACCCCAGATCCCGAGTCACACTAAAAACCAACTTATAGGTTTTTCACCGGAATGAGAATACAATCTCAACCTCGGGATCCAACGATCCCAACTACCCAAATAGACGAGCTCAGGAGGCCCAACACCGCGATTAAACTCCAAATTGCCACGCATAAAACTTTAGGGTTTATTAATACTCCGGGATTAACATCTATAATCTCTGGTCATCACAGCGCTGATAGCGTCAAGACGAACGTCTTGAGCGCGGAGGGAATTGGCGACGGATGCTCTAACTTCAGTGGCCAGCTCGATCTGCTCTTTTCTCAGGCTATTTTTATAGGAAGCTTTCTGAGAGAATAGATCATTCAGCCCTCGCTGAAGGCTGCCGATACTGGCTATCATCTTCTCTTTGAATGAATCAAAGTCCAAAGCTGTAAGCCTCTGACCTTGATGAACTTCTATAACACGTTGAGAGAGTGACAGACAGTTGTCAGATAAGTGCTGAAGGGTCCTTGCCAGGGATGGAGGTGCATCAGATAGTCGGCTTGGAGAGTGATCTGATGATGACAATGCATGATCATCTTCTTCAGCAATCGGTATAATTGAAGATACAGCAGCTTGGTGACTTTCGGACCAGATCAAAGTGACCAGAGCCGAAGAAAATGCTTGTATGAAAGCCATGTCTTCATCTAATTGGACCGGAGGAGTGCGGGGTCTGGAGGGCTCCTCAATTTGTAGAGCTGCAACAACTGTGGACACCACCAGATCCAGATCGACGAACTCTGGTGCGCCAACTGTTGCAAGTTCTGCGGTTGGACTGATTTGAACGTGGGAGACTGATGATCCCAAATGAATAGATGTTGTTGGAGAGTCCAACAAGACATTCAATGGTTCATCTTCTGTAGCAGACGGAGCTTTAGGCAATGGCTGCTCCGCTGTCTGATCGGCTACTAGTTCTGCAGTCTGATCTGCTGCACGATCTGCTGGCTGATCTGCTGCGCGATCTGTAGTCTGGTTTGCTGCTCCAGAGGGAATAACCTCAATGAAAGGTTTGCCAGAGTCTTGCTTGCAGAGGGATGATCCTGGCTGGTTACTGGAGTGGATATGCTGATTTTCTGTCGTTGAAATCGGACAGCTAAATGGAGGGCATGAATATCCATCTCTAATTGAGCAATAACAGCCCCATCATCTCTGGCAGTTGGAGCATTCGGATCAAAGTTCTCTTTCTTAGCAGCTAAGAACAGAGTCGCCAGTCTGAATCTTTGATTGGCCTTAAATAGCTCTTTGCGCTGCACAGCAATCCGAACATCATCGGTCTCTGTCCCCTTCAGAACTTCTTCTTCCATTTTCTGAAGGCGTCTGAGTTTGCCGAAGAACATCTCAATGTGGTTGATCGTTCTGTACTCGACGTACTCATCAAAAACCACAATGAGCTCCTTCACTTGCTCGTCAACGTCCTCCATAGCAATGTCAATTGCTGTCTGCGCTGCAGATTTGGGCTTAGAGGAGAGTGGTTCGGAGAGAATGGCTTTGCCCTTGCCGGTGGAGGAAGGGGACTTGATCCCTGATTGGGTATAGTCTCCCAACTCAGTGATAACAATCCCTTTGACCACGGGAATGGCAGAGGGGACTCGGATGGTTACTTTGGGTGCAGTGGTTGAAGTGGTTGAAATTTGGGTTGTAGGTTGGGGTGCAGGGTGGCTTTTGTTGGAGGCAATATAGATAGTGTTTTGAAAGGTAGAGTTTTGATTGGTTTGGTAATCTGGGTTCTTGGCTTCTTGGGAAGGGGCTTGGCTGGTGGCAAGGGAGCAGACTGAGTTTCGTCAGAGTCAGTCTGGATAGTTAACTTTCCCTTGACCCGAGGTTTGCGAGCAACAGTCTGTTCTTCTCCCTTCTCAATCTTGACTGCCACCAGATTGGTAGGGGTAGGTGGAGCACTCTTGGACTTCAGCAGTGCTAGCCCTTTGGAGTTGAGAATTTTGAAGGGACTCAGAGCAGACTGCTTCCCCAGCTCAATGTCCAAAGTTTCCAGTAGCTTGCTGAGAGGAACAGCAAAGCAGACGGCCTGTTTGGAAGCAATCACTGTTTCCATCAGGACTCCAAATAGAATCACGGACTAGTTCATCTTCTGTCCGGAAACAATAGCAGCCATGGCCCTGAACTTCTCGGCAGTGACGGCGTCCAGCTTTGCCCAATAATGGCTTGCCCACAATTTTGCACAGCACCAGGAAATGAAAGAGCATTTCCTTCTTTTTGAATGAGGCTGCAGGCGGTGGCCAAATATAGAAATCTTCTCCTGAAGAGCTGTGAGAGAAGCTTGAGGAATCTGCCCAAACTCAGTCAGTCCGGAGTTCGGAAGACCAAAGATCTTTGCCAGCGTCATCGGCGAGATTTCAAATGTTTTGCCCTTTACAGAGGTGGAGATAGATGTCTCCTGGGATACAGCATTGGCAAACATTTCACGAATCTCTGAATCGTAAACCACCGTGCCACACTCCAGAAAATTCCATAATCCAACGATTCCAAAGCTCGGAAAATGGAGACCATCTCTGCATCTTGTGATGCCCCGAAATTAATTAATGGCAACCTGGACATTAATTATGTTTATATGATGAATTATTGCGATGATTAAGTTATGTGTGGAAAATGAAGTGTTAACATGATTTAATTGTGTTGATTTTAATTATGAGGAAAGTATGGATTTAATGAAGTTGGTTGCATTTTTGTAAATGCTTTTAAATACCATGTTAGGGTATTTTATACATCATGTTAAGTATTGGGGTACAAATTTAATTAAACCCTTATAATCCCCACTACCCCACCTTTTAACTCACTTTCCCCTTTATACTCTAAATCCCCAAATCAACAACCCAAAACCCTTACCCCCTCCATTTTCGTCCATGGCTTAAAAGAGGAAGAAGAATCCTTCCAAAATCTTGATTTGTGGAATTATTTGGGAGATTTGGAGTCCCCAAGAGGTATGGATACCTCCTTGATGTTTTTGTAAAGTTTTATTTGAGTTTGTTATGGTTTTGGAGGGTTTTGAAATGGGTTTGTTTGGGTGTATGTTATTTATGGTTGGGGTATGATTTTTGAAGTGTTTTATGTGGGTTTTAACGAGTTATGATGATGTTAGTGTGGTTGGAAAGTTTGGGTTTGAATGGTATGGGATTGAGCTTAGAAAATGCTCAAAAATGGCGAAAAGTCGCGCACCAGCAGGTGGCGATCGATCGCCTGAAATGAGGCGATCGATCGCCGAAGGCCAGTAGCCATTTCGCGTAGCAGGCGATCGATCGCCTCAAATGAAGCGATCGATCGCCGCAAGGCAAAAAGTGAGGCGATCGATCGCCTCGTGCAGCGATCGATCGCCGTTGTTTAAAACATGGCAAATGATGATTTTTGATGAATTTTTGGTATTTGGCTATTATTTGGCTTGTAATATTGATTTGTATGGTTGTGTGGAACCATCCCAGGTGCCAACAACATCAAGAAGATAGAGTTCTTCAATTTCTCCACTTTTGGAATTAAGGTACGTAAGAAACGTACGGGCATCGGACGGTAAACCATACTTCTATACTATGATTATGCAATGATTGCACAAGTATTTATGATGCTTATGATGATGATTATGTTAAGTAAGTTATGATGATGATGTTATGTTAAATGAAGATGATATGACATTTACGATGACGATTACTATAAGATGATGATGTTTACAAGATGATGATGTTTATACGAGGTTTATATAATGATACAATGTTTACGATGTGGTAAGATGCCACACGATAAGGGTAAGATGACCATATGGTAAGATGCCATACGATGTTTATGATGTGGTAAGATGCCACACGATAAGGGTAAGAGGCCCATATGGTAAGATGCCATGCGATGTTTATGATATGGTAAGATGCCATACGATAGGGTAAGATGCCCATATGCATGAATGTGAATCAGGGTCAACAAAAAGAAGTTAACGAATAACCAGCAAGTTTACTTAACTAAGATTTCGTACATTCACTGTTATATTTTATTATGATGTTATAAGATGACGATGATGCTTATATGATGACGATGTTTATAAGATGACGATGATGCTTATATGATGACGATATTTATAAGATGATGATGTTATAAGATGATGATGCTTATATGATGACGATGTTTATAAGATGATGATGTTATATGATGATGATGTTTACAAGATGATGATGGTTATAAGATGACGATGTTTATGATATGATGATGATGAGGTATGTTTAACTGTGTTATTAAGAATGGTTGAATGTCCGGTGGTTATTATGGGCAAGCGAGGAAGGTACTTGCCGCTCACATAACTAGCGAGGGGATACATCCGCTAGCAAGGCGTAGCGAGGGGTATCATATTCCGCTAAGCGAGGAGATACATCCACTATCAAGGCGTAGCGAGGGGTATCACAATTCCGCTGTATGTCGAGCGAGGGGGGCCAAATGTGCCGCTGTCATAATAGAACCAGGACAGTCCCATTTCTAATTAACATTGTTGATTATGAGCATATAAGTGAAGTACGATTTTAATCATTTATGTCAAGAACTAATGATTACATGAATGACTATGAGACAGGGACAACCAAAGAGGGTTAATACGATTAACCAGGAAGTATATGTTACCAATTACTTTCATGCATTTATTCATATGCCATTACCTTATGATGTTAAGTAATGATGTATGTGCTCATGATGGATTGTTCCTGTAGGTACACTTTTGGACTAAAGGACTAAGGGCCAGGGTTGAGGCAGTGAGCTATGAGGAGCATGAAAGAAGTTAGGATACATGACTTTTGGATAGTCTCTACTCTAGGAGTAGTATAATTCTATCGCCTTAACATTCATTTTTGAGAATGTAATTAATTAAGTTGAAATTTCATTTTTGGCCTGTAATCTTATTAGCTCAAAGCTACAACCGGTGCCCTAAGAGGTTATAAATGCATGTTTAGTCCCTAATATGTTATTAAGATGATGTTAAGGTAGGAAGACCCTACATTAGTGGTATCAGAGCAGTGGTTAGAGAACCCGGGAATGAGTGAAGGGTAGCCTTAGCAATAAGTTGGCTAGGTGCTTACTTTTAAACATGTTTTATGCATATGTTGCATATGAAGTATATGATGTTGTACTAACACGTTTTGTTTCTCTAACGATGTATTATATGAACTGCTTTTGGGTATTGTTGTTAACCCTTGTATTGCAGCATAGCAGCAAATGCTGAAGTAGATGATGCGATTTCATATGCACTTCTCCGTCGCCCATGCCTCTTTTAGTCTCGACACCCGCTGGAAGAAGTTTGATGACTGATCAGATTGTCTATGACGGCCTCATTTATTTGGAGGGTAACGAGCTGAGGACAGACTTGATTGTTCTGGGAATGTCAGACTTCGAATGCATTGTGGGCATCGAGGTGCTGAACAAGTATCAGGCGGTTGTGGTCTGCAGACAAAGACTGTCCTATTCAGGTCTGATATGGGAGTGCAATGGACATTCTATGGGGATGGTTCCCGTTCAAGGATTCCGTTAATATCTGCTGTCAAGATGGCACAGTTATTGGAACGAGACCATAAAGGACTAAGGGCCGGGTTGAGGCAGTGAGCTATGAGGAGCATGAAAGAAGTTAGGATACAAGACTTTTGGATAGTATCTACTCTACGAGTAGTATAATTCTATCACCTTAACATTCATTTTTGAGAATGTAATTAATTAAGTTTGAAATTTCATTTTTGGCCTGTAATCTTATTAGCTCAAAGCTACAACCGGTGCCCTAAGAGGTTATAAATGCATGTTTAGTCCCTAATATGTTATTAAGATGATGTTAAGGTAGGAAGACCCTACACATCTTCAGCCCTGTAAATATCATTGAACTCAACGGAGAGAGAGTTGTGAGTTATGGTAGCCATTGGAGTAAAATGGAAGAATATACGAAGAGTTTTGAGAGGTTATGAGAGAGTTAGAAAGCAGACATCGGTAAATGGTAAAAAGTGAATGAAAATGAAATGTTCAGCCCGCTAAATAAGAGAGAGAAGACACGTGTCTTTATCTCGAAGACTGATAATTAAATAATTCAAAATAAACGGTCAGGATAAAAGAAAGATAAGGCGGTTAAAATTTGCAATCAGTCCAGGCTGTTTTTGTCTTAAATAAATACAAAATAAAGGATTTATTGTCCAGATAGATCATATGATAACATCAGATTGACATAGATCGGTCTGAAAGTTCGCACCGGTCTGTGTCTTTCTGAACATTGTATTATCGATCTGTGCCAACAAAAATCTTTAAACGCGAAAAGAAGAAAACATCTAAACTATCAAGATAAGTCAATTAAACCAAGAATTTGACGGAAATAATTAAACTTAGCCTCAGGGAGCGGTTTGGTGAAGATGTCTGATGCTTGCTGCTCTGTTGAGATGTGCTCGATCCGAATCTCCTTTTTGCCAACATGATCTCGAATAAAATGATGTCTTATATCAATATGCTTTGTTCGAGAGTGCAGAACTGGATTATATGTTATATCGATTGCACTTGTGTTGTCGCAAAATATCGGAGAGTCAACGCTTGGATGCCATAGTCTTTGAGTTGGTGTTGAATCCAGAGCATTTGAGCGCAACAGCTTCCAGCGGCAAGATATTCTGCTTCAGCTGTAGATGTGTCAATTGATGTTTACTTCTTACTGAACCAAGAGATCAATCTTTCACCTAGAAATTGACATGTTCCACTGGTGCTTTTACGATCAATCTTACAGCGAGCGTAGTCTGCGTCTGAATATCCGATCAAGCTGAAGTTAGAATCTTTGGAGTACCAAAGACCAACGTTCTGAGATCCTTTCAAGTATTTCAGAATACGCTTAGCAGCAATAAAATGTGATTGCTTTGGTTCTGACTGAAATCTGGCGCACATAGAGACTGAGAACATAATATCAGGCCGGCTCGCTGTAAGATATAAGAGCGATCCGATTAGTCCTCTATACATAGTCACTTCGACTGCCGTTCCCCCTTCGTCTTTGTCTAACTTGATTGTAGGACTCATTGGAGTGGATGCAGTTGAGCATGTTTCCATTCCAAATCTCTTAAGCAGCTCTTTGGTATACTTGGTTTGGTTGATGAAATTACCATTGCTGAGCTGTTTGACTTGGAGACCCAAAAAGAATGAGAGTTCTCCCATCATGCTCATCTCAAACTGTCCCTGCATCAACTTGGAAAATTTCTCGCATAATTTGGGGTTAGTTGTCCCAAAGATTATATCATCAACATAAATCTGAACTAACAGGGTATGTTCCCCCTTAATAAATTTAAAGAGAGTTTTATCTACTGAGCCGATCTGAAAATCATGGTTCAGCAGAAATTGAGATAGAGTGTCATACCAGGCTCTTGGTGCTTGTTTCGGACCATATACTGCTTTATTCAGTAGGTATACATGATTAGGGAATGAGTGGTTCTGAAATCCAGGAGGTTGCTCAATGTAAACTTCCTCCTGAAGCTTACCATTAAGAAAGGCGCTCTTGACGTCCATCTGATATACCTTGAAGTCTTTAAAAGCAGCATATGCAAGAAAGATTCTGATTGCTTCAAGTCTGGCGACTGGTGCAAATGATTCATCGAAGTCAATTCCTTCTTCTTGTCAGAATCCTTGTGCCACCAGTCTGGCCTTGTTTCTAACCACAGTTCCATCTGCGTCCAGCTTGTTTCTGAAAACCCATCTGGTTCCAATAACAGGCAGATCGCTTGGTCTGGGGGTTAGACTCCAAACTTGATTTTGTTCGAATTGATTAAGCTCTTCTTGCATGGCCTTAATCCAATTGAAATCAGTCAGAGCTTCATCGATATTCTTAGGTTCCAGAGTTGAGATGAAGGCAGCATGAGTGAACTCATCCATCATCTGTCCTCTGGTTCTAATCGATGCAGAGGGGCTTCCAATCACTAGATTAGGTGGATGCCTCTTAGTCCATCGATAGCTTGACTCTGGATTGTCTGGTCCAGCCGGATGAGTAGTAGTAGTGGTATGATCAGCATCTGCTTTGATATGAGAGTTTGGATCATCCGGATCGGCTCGATCTGAAGAAGCTTCATTGCCTTGATCCGATCTGGCTGGTACTTCAGGTTCTGGTGGATTGTCTCTTGACCTGTTAGCTACAATCTCATCATCACTGTTAGCTTCGAGATGGATGTTTTCCATCTGATTTTGAATTGATTCTTTGTTACCCTGAACACAAAAAGATTCATCAAAAACTACATGAACTGATTCTTCTACAGTTAAAGTATGATTATTAAAAACTCGATAAGCTTTGCTAGATGATGAATATCCTAAGAATATTCCATTATCTGACTTAGCTTCAAATGCTGTAAGATGATTCTTACCATTGTTGTGAACGAAGCATTTACAGCCAAATACATGAAGGTGAGAAATAGACGGTCTGTTACCAGTCCATATTTCATATGGAGTGAGATTCAGCTTCTTGTTAATCATAGACAGATTTTGAGTGTAGCATGCAGTATTTACAGCTTCTGCCCAGAACTTTTGTGAAATTCCAGAATCAGCAAGCATTGTTCTTGCTGCTTCTTTGAGCGTTCTGTTTCTTCGTTCTGCAACTCCATTCTGTTGAGGAGTTCGAGCGGCTGAAAACTCATGCTTAATTCCATGATCTTCTAGAAAGGATTCAAGATTCTGATTTGAAAACTCAGTGCCTTTGTCACTTCGAATCCTGTCTATGCTGGATGATTTCTCATTCTGAGTGTGTTTCAGCAGCTTGATCAACTTCGGACTGCCCATTTGGCAAGCTTCGCAAATCTTATCCTTAGCAAAATCGATCTTGGGCAGACCGATAACTAGATCATGTTTACACAGGCTAGAAATAGTCTTAAAATTGATATGATTCAAGCGTTTATGCCATAGCCAGTGTTTATTATCATTGTTAGCGATGAAGCAAGTAGGATTATCAGGTTGAGCATGATTCCAGTTAATCTTATATGTATTTCCATTTCTGATTCCTACAAGCATGGTCATACCATCTGACGATTTAACAGTGCAAGTGTGTTTGTGAAATTCTACAGCATAACCATTATCACAAAGTTGACTTATACTAATCAGATTATAGCACAGATTTTCAACTAACATCACATTATTGATAATAATGTTACCACGGACAATCTTACCCTTGCCCACGGTCTACCCTTTGAGTTATCCCCGAAAATGATCTTGGGTCCAGTACATTCTGTAACTTCAGACAGCAGCTCGATGTTTCCAGTCATGTGACGAGAACACCCGCTGTCCAAGTACCAGTCTGATGCAAGTTTCTTCGGTACCTGTCATCAAACATAATTATTGTTGGTACCCAATCCTATTTGGGTCCAGAACGGATTAGCCCTTTGGGAACCCACACCTGTATCAGCTTTAATGGCTTGTGTGTGTGTGGTGTGCTGTGAGCTGGTCTGTTTCGATGTTGTGTGCGATAATGTGTGCGATATGGAAACCTTTGATTCTCATTGGGTAGTCTATATCTTCGTTGAACTGGTTTTGAATTATAGTAATTGTATTGTCTTCCTTGCCTTCGATCTTGCACCCTTAGATTTGGTCTGAAAGACGCAAAGCTTGCTGGTGCCTTTTCTTTGGCTTGGTTGACATATCCAATTCCTTTTCTCAAACCTTGATTCACGAAAGAGACTCCCGTTTGAATCGTAGGTGCTTCAGTCTCATATACTGTGCTGGATTTAACAAATGTCATTTGTTTGATTTTGTTCTTTACCAGCAACAACTCAGATTCATCTTTGGTGGATTCTTTGGTGTCAAAGCCTATGCTGGTGAAATCACCAACGTTCTGGATTTTGTCCATGTTTTGAATATATGAGAAAGCTTAGCATTTTGTGTGCTAATTCTCTTATTTTCTTCATGGAGCTGATCATAGGAGATTTTCAGCTTATTCAGCTCGATCTGGAGATTGTTGCACTCACCCTGCTCAGAGCAGCTTGGTTTGTTGTGCTCATACATTTGATCATTGACTTTAGCTTTATTTTTCTCAAATGATTCAGCTAAGATCCTATAATCATTAGCCATGTCTTGCAGTGCGGACATGAGCTCTTCACGTGTAAATTCATTTTAGTCAAAATCAAATATCTCGTCTGTCTGACTCATCTATTCGTCTGCCATTAGACATTGAATATCTTCTTCGCTTTCGCTGGAAGAATATTCGGAGCTTTCTGAATCGGAGTCAGTCTGAGCCCACTTGCTGTTTCCTTCTTCAGCTACTAGGACCTTTGGGGACTTTCCATGATTTTTGCGGTCTTTGTAGTGCTTCTTTTTCCTGTCATCGCGATGCTTCTCCTTCCGTTCTCTTTCTTCGGTCTGGTGCACTCTGCAATGAAATGTCCGGTCTTACCACAATTGTAGCAAGCCTGATCATTAACAGCATCGCCCTTTCTTGATTTATAATGAGAGGGTTTAAAATTCCTCTTATTTTTAGACATGAATTTACCAAATTTCTTGATAAATAATGACATAGCATCATTACTTATCTGTTCGATAGATCGATCTGATGTGGAGGCGATCTGGTCTGGAATAGCTGCCAGTGCTTTGTTTGGTTGAGAGATGAATGGCTCTGCTTCACCTCTGCTTATCAGTTCGAACTCATATGCTTTAAGATCTGCGAACAGATCATGAAGTTCAACCTTGTTCAGATCTTTGGACTCCCTCATTGCAATGGTCTTAACATCCCATTCTTTTGGCAGGGCTCTCATAACTTTCAGAGCGATCTCTCTGTTTGAGTATTCCTTGCCCAGACCATTCAGTTCATTAATGATACCAGTGACTCTCTCATCAAACTCATTTAGAGTTTGTCCACTTTTCATCTTTATGCTCTCAAATCTTTGAAGATCAACAGTCAGCTTGTTTTCTTTGGTCTGGTCGTTGCCTTCACATAGCTGTGCTATCTTCTCCCAAATTTCTTTGGCAGTAGAGCACATTTTGATTTTGCTGAACATGTTCTTGTCCAATGTCTTGAACAAGATGTCTTTGGCAACATTGTCGAGATTTGCTTTCTTTCTTTCCTCATTCGTCCAGAGGGATCTGTCCTTCTCTACCATTTGTGGTTCTCCACCAGTAATGGCGACTGTTGTATTGACTTTCAGAATCTTCATTGGTCCAGCAGTGATGATGAACCACATATCGTCATCCTGAGCTGCCAGATGAGCTTGCATTCTGATTCTCCAGTCATCATAGTCTTCTTTTGAGAACATAGGAATTTTGTTGAATGATGCCATCAGCTCAAGTGTCTTTGTGCTGATTAAGATGACCTGCTCTGATACCACTTGTTAGGATCGGTCCGGAGTGTTTAGAGGGGGGGGGGGGGGGTGAATGAACACTCCTTGTAAAATTTAATCCCTTGTGATTTCTTTCGGATTAGTGAAAGAAATCTGTTTCTTAATCAATTCTTTTATAGAACAGACCACTGAATGTAAGTGCGGAACGGTCTGTTTTTATATTTGTAAGAACGGCTCGATGGCTTGAATGAAAGAACGAGTGCAGAAAGATAAGACACAGGATATGTTTCTGGAAGTTTGAAGGTGGTGTAATCCTTCTACGTCTCCCCTTCTTCCAATTAAGGAAGGTTTCTACTAGAAGACTTTGATTTATACAATCCTGTTGTACAAACCCGATTCAGCTGGATTTACCTCACTACCAGACTGAAACTCCTAGTCACTCGATCTGTTCAGACACTCTCTGTCTGACAGTTACAATTTGTTTCTCACTTCTATTTTTCAATACAGAATACACAAGATGCGCACAGTGATCCTAAATGATCAAATATTACAATGTAATCGTGCTTAAGAATAATTTCAGCTCGAGAGATTCTGAGCTTGAACGCTTGTGCTGTTTTTTGATTGATCAGCGAGAGTCTTCTATTTATCTGTATTGTTGTTGCATCCTTTTATAGTTGCATGTACCAACGACATTATTTCCCTTAATGTGCAACTCTTGACTCTGCTTAATCTCTGAGTAAGCTACAGTCTTCTTCTTCAGGATACTCGCCGTTCTGGTTCATGCTTTCGGCGACTGTCAGGTAAGCTCCTCTTTGTCTTCTTACCTTTTATGATAATCTTCAGTCTTTCGTCCTTTGTAGCATTAATTGCGACATTAAATGCTACAATAAATAGCCGTTAATGATTCGGACTGAAGAGCCACTCTTTATGCATCCTTGACTGCTCTGATCTGATAAAGATTGAGATCGATCTGAAGCTTCGATCTAGTAAGTCTGATATCTATCGATCCGGTCTGATATGTGATATGCCTTATCAGCTTGTTCTGTTTTGAGCTATCGATCTGGTCAGTCTGATTACCCTAGATCCGGTCTGATATGCTTTGTCATCTTATCAGCTTGATCTGTTTTGGGCGATCGATCTGGTCAGTCTGATTTCTCTCGATCCGGTCTGATATGTTTTGTCATCTTTAAAATCTCATCGATAAAGTTCGGAACTAACAGAATCGATGCATGCTTTGCGCGAGTCTTTTAAATGATTATTGCATGATGTGGTACACTCACCGGTGTAATGCATCCAATAATCCATCGAGCAAACCTGCTCGGCATAAAGGTCTCGTCAACTAATGACCCAGGCATTACCACATGTTCACCATTAGCACTCAAATCATACGACTAAATACATATACATAAATGTATTATTCATCGAAACGACGCTACGCGTCTATAGACATCCACTATGTCAGCGTCATCCCATGACGGTACCTGTCAACATATGACATTCGAAGTAACATCATCAACTCGTGACGGTACATGTCGAAACACGACATCCATATCCTCATCGTCAAACATATGACGGTATATGTATAACAAAGCTTATCATCCACAATAATTCTAATAAAACAGTAATATGCAATACCTCATCGCTAACAAGATAGCAGCATACTTGTCTCCGTCGTTCAACAGTGGTACGTAATCCAGCACCCATCGCTCGTAGGTGGCGTAATCCAGTGTCACGTACATAGCGGTATAACCCATTGCTATAGAATCAGCGGCATGATCCCTCGCCATAAAGTCAGCGGCATAAAACATCGCTATTGATATCCTGCGGTATGAACCATCGCCATAGATGTAGCGGAATGATCAGTCGCTATATAATACCCTACGGCATGAATCATCGCCAATAGATGTAGAGGAATGCACCATCGCTATGTAATAACCGGCGGCATGAACCATCGCCAATAGAATAGTGGATGAACCATTGCTATGAATACCCGACGGCATAAATCATCACCAATAGAATAGCGGAATGTACCATCGCTATATAATATCCGGTGGCATAAACCATCGCCAATAGAATAGCGGAATGAACCATCGCTATGAATACCCGGCGGCATAAACCATCGCCAATAGAATAGCGGAATGTACCATCGCTATATAATATCCGGCGGCATAAACCATCGCCAATAGAATAGCGGAATGAACCATCGTTATGAATACCCGGTGGCATAAATCATCGCCAATAGAATAGCGGAATGAACCATCGCTATATAATATCTGGCATCATAAACCATCACCAATAGAATAGCCGATCCCTAGTCTTGTTACAGTAGTGTATTTTAATGCCCCTCGCTTGTCATGACCGTGGTGTTAATACCCCTCGCTTCGACATATCAGCGGCATAGAATAACCTCGCTCAAATGCGACATGCGGCAATACCCATGCTTCAACATTTGGCGGCAAATATTCTTTCCTCGCTACGATATGACAGCGGCAAGTATTCTATCATCGCTTCAAGTGACAGCGGCAAGCATTTAAAATCATCACTCATCCATAACAACGACTCATGGGATACTCACCAAGTACTCCATCTATACCTGCAATACAATGCATATTCCATGTCCCAATATACATCACCATGAGTGTATTTTAACGCACCTCGCTCAAATGCGACATGCGGCAACACCCTCGCTTCAACATTTGGTGGCAAAGCATTAAAATCATCACTCCAATATATATACAACCACAATGAGTGTATTTTAATGCACCTCGCTCAAATGCGACATGCGGCAACACCCTCGCTTCAACATTTGGTGGCAAAGCATTAAAATCATCACTCCAATATATATATGCAACCACGATGCATAATCCATGTTGTATATAAAATGCAGGTTACCGTTTCATGTCTTTCAATCCTGGTCTTAGCCCTTCATGTCATAGCGTCCCTACAGGAACAATCTCAAATCATGAGCATATGATAATCCAAATTCACCACAATATGATTATAATGAGTAAATGCATAAACCATGAGTACAAAGTACTTCCTGTATCCCAATGCATTTCAAAATGCTCCATTTGGTTGTCCCAGTGCCACAACTCACAATCATAATCAACAGATTATATTATGATTTCATAGATGTCATGACATATAATTGTTCCACTATGATCACATATCATAAATGCACATAAGCAAAATAGTTGTGTCACACAACACTAACTACATCATGCATAATTATGTGCTACTCATTCTCATTAACATGTTCCTAGGCCCTCAACAGCCCCAAAGAGCAAACCACTGCTCTGATACCACTAATGTAAGGACCCCCGTGCCCGTAACCCGTTATTAGTGTATTACTCCATGCCATTAGTGCATACAATCATACATGTAGGGAGAAACCACTTGTTATCATAGCCAATCATGCGTATAATAAAATTTCTTTACATTATTCCATATAATGTCTAGTTTCCCCTAACCATGTCCATATACATATCATGCACCAATATAATACACTAACATGTTCTCAATTCATTTAGCAACTCAATAAATAATTGCATGCTACTCATAAATGAAGAGAGAAAGGCCCTTGCCTTTTTATACATGCCATATACACATAATAGTGCTCATATGCGAGCATCAATAGGTATGTGTGCATCAAATGTACAAAATACGGTGCTCAATACCGTCACTGATATTTCGATCCCTGGTAGCACCTCCAATCCATAGCTCGAGCTCATCTCCAAAGCCATTGATGTACCTAATAACCTGCCCCAACAGAGACAGCCCCCACACGGGGTGAGCATACCAATATCTCAAATCCCATAATCACAATAATACAATTCATAATTTACAAAAATGTAAATGCTATGAAATATAAAAGATGCTCTCTGGATGGCATCATCCTCATCCGGGATTTCCTGTACTGTCCCTGTTCTCAAAATAACTGAAACCATCAAATTCTCAAATGCCAGTTAATCATCATATTGATTGACAATCCATTTGCCACATACCGAATCATAATCAATAATATCAAATTATTAAACAATGATTACAAATATCCCATATGTTTCATTTATGGTTCCATAGTTCTATTTCATTGCTCGCTCTATAATAGCGGCATTTCATTCTCACGCATGCTCAACAGCAGTGGCGTCATAACCGATGTTCGCTCAAAGGCGGCAACATCCCAACCATTGCTCGCTCAAAAGCGGCACCATATAATTCCCAATGCATATATATCCATTTGTAGCAATTACCATAAACCATGTATTTCAATGTACATCTATTGCAATACAGTGTACCATGCACTCAATAATTGCAATCATAATAAAGGGCTATGCTCGTACGTCATGCGTACCTTATGATTCCGTAGTTCAAGTCCAACCTTGCCTGAGTCTCGCGACCCGATGAGTTAAGTGCTAACATGCAAATAACTCCAATCAAATATAATCATGCAACCACGTGCCCAAGAACGTTTACACCCTCCAATTATATCGTCATCCATGACGATTAACCATTTAAAAAGACCCGGGGCGAAGCATGCATCGAAAACTCAACACGAAATAATTTCCCAAAAACAGACACTGGCGATCGATCGCTTCAACCCAGGCGATCGATCGCCTCTCAAAAATGGGCACAGGCGATCGATCTCTCCTTTCCAGGCGATCGGTCGCCTCTCAGCGTATTTGGCTACTGCCTCATGGCGATCGATCGCTTCCTTTGAGGCGATCGATCGCCACACTGTTCATCTTCCTCGAAATTTCAATAATGTCGCGGCGATTGATCGCCCCGCCTTGGGGATCGATCGCCTCGACCTGCATCAGCCAAAAATGGCGTTTTTCTTGCAAAATTTTGCCCAACAACAATCCTCACACCCCTTACAACATAAATCCTCCAAAATAAACACCATAAAAACTCCTCAAACCAACCAACCGAAAATTCTTTAAAATTTCAAAACTCAAACCAACTCAAATCACAACCAAACTACACAATACCATAATCAAATCGAAGCTAAGAGTGAGGAGAAGAAAGTTACCAACTTATCTTCGAGAAATCCGGCTCCTAGGATGAGCCTCCATCGATTTTGCCCATCAAAGGGAAAGGGGGAAGGGTTTGGGGTGAGGGAGTGACGTGAGGGAAAGGAGAGGGAGGAGAGATTCCGTATAATGACGGAATACCGAGTCTATTTGGTATATATAGCTCCAAGGCTCCAAAATACCGACTCCTCCACAAATACATCATGATTCATTAAATATCATATGTTTTCAATAATTATCTCTCCAACTCAAATTCCATTATCAGCCCCAGTACAAAACCCCAGATTCCACCAAAAACCAAATTACAAGGTTATCACCACGATGATAATACAATCTCAACCCTTGGATCCAACGACTCCAAAAATCGGATTTAAAATCCCCGGGAGTCCCAAACCGCAATTAATTCAAAATTGCCATAATTAAAATCCATAAAGGATCATTACCGCTCCGGGATTAACATCAATAATTCACGGGCATCACAATTATCCCCCACTAATAAAATTTCATCCTCAAAATTTGCACGGCGTACTCCATGTAACACCGATACCACACGATCCCAAAGGATCTACATTGTCGAATCATGAACATGTCATGAACGACACGTCAACCACGAAGACACTAACCTCGCACCAAAACCTGGAATGGGATAAACCTCCCAAACCATTTCAACCCCAACAGAATGTCAGCATATCCCAATGCCAACCATTTCAAAGCAGTCAGTCAACCATAACTGCTAACCAAACGAATCATTCGTGGTTCTAAAATAGATATCGCCTCGATGATATCTCTGTGATTCAACATACGATGTTAACCATACATCGTTACCAAGGAAACCACTAGTACACTACAATGTACTTATACCACATCCGGCTTCCGTTTTCCAAATCCCTCTCCATCAAAGGAGTAGTTGCACCACATTGCAACACGGATCGGGCAACTCATTGCTACCGACCAACACAAAACACATCTCTAAATATGTTTACATCTGGGTGTTCCAAGAAATCACATCTTGGTCCAAACACACCATCAAGACTCCACAAGGTCTCAAGTTCTCGAAAGGCATGCAAGAACAATCAATCGCATGCCCGCCATACGTGTCAACCACGACACTTAACAAATCCGAATCCTGGTCATCCCTCGTTTACTCTAGGATTCCACAATCCTAAAACAGGGAGGCTATCAAATTAACCAGAAATGAACTTTCATGGCCTAAGATACGACAATCCCTCCTCAGGGGAAGTCAACCAACCCTCACGATCGTTCATCAGAACACATCGTGCCATCGAGTCTCAAAGTACCACAATCTCTCACCGGAGATTCACCAAACCAAGCATACTAAACCGACGTTCAACAAGGAATAGAATAGAGTTGGCATTCGTATACACACACGGGTATACATGCCTAAGTACTAACACAACATGCATACTCAATGCAATAGACTCGGGTATCTCCAAACATACCCAAAGTCCCAAAACCCACTGTCAATCCCCAGCTATTCTCACCTTGCGGAGAACAATGATTGACAGGCCAACGACCAATGGTGTGATCCCAACATCAACACCACACAAATCGACTCATTGAATCTCCCAAAGATTCCCAATCGGTAGGTATAACAATACCGCCTTCCTCTCAAGGAAAATGTCATGAACTCATGACCGTCCAACCTCGAACTGCCGTTCGGAAAACCTGGACATGTTTATACCAAAACATATCCCAGAACAAATAAATTACACAACTGGTCTAGTATAGTGCATCCATGCCACTATTATCAAAACAAAATTCGCATACACGACGTATACTTATTCTAACAATGCTCTGTACTAATACCATAGTACTACACAAACTAGAGCTTTCCCCGGAGACATCTCCTCGAACGTCTCATCAAAAAGGTAAATAATCCATCACTCGGTCCAACACCAGTAATACTTACCATGGTTGATTTACAATCAACCCACGACCGATACCAGCTGTCTCATAATGTGAGGGCCCGATCCTAATGTGGTGTTTAATTAACACATAATGATTAATTTGCGTAAACAGCGGAAGATTTATTTCAAAGGTCTTATCAAATGGCCCTAAAAAAAATTTTCGCTTTTAGGTGATACATATATAGTGATACTGAAAATACGTAATTCCAGTTTCCAATTTAACACGTTGAGCATAACATCCATATCAAGTATAAATCAACCAGTAGTAGAATACTTAAAATACAGATACTCGGGGCATACCCCGGTAATTCAAAACATAATTAAAAATATTCTAACAACTACTGGGACTCAAAATAAAACATAAACCTGAGCTCGCTCTCAAGGAGCTCTGGTATCTCTCGATGCGTCGCTGTAAGCATCGTCTCCATGTCCTCCTGTAAAGCCTGTCATGTCTACAACCCAAATCTCTCCAAGAGATAAAATCAATATAGTAGTGTCACCTCACAAACTATATCTCATAACCCATTTGTGACTTCCATTGCATGCCATATGCAAGATGCTCAATCCAAGCCAAAAAAAATGACTTGTCGACACTCTCATTGGTACGCCCAACAGGATTGAGCTGTCCCAGAACAAGTCCCTTAACATATGACGTATAACGTCCCCGTGAGGCACTCCCCACCTCAACCATCATCCCACAAAAGACTACAAGAATCTACCATAAACCCTCATCGTATCACCGTACGATTCACCAAATTCGGTCCCAACGTGCAGTATAATGGCTCCAACAAGCACACTATATCACTGCCACGATATCTGGCTAGTCGCTGCCTCTAAAGGCTCGTACCAAGCCTACCAACGTAACATATGTTTCACTCGGTATACCATACTATAACATCCATTAGAGTAGCAGGTCATCACCCAATATTTCTCTAATACCAATGCACAAAGGACATTTCGGTGTCCTTGCTCAATCACAAGGCAATCCTATCCATTAGGATTTAATCCACACCCTCATAGGTGAGTGTGACCATGCCTACCACATGTCACCTCGGTATAAGCAGTAGTTTCCTCAACAACTACTCCTATTACCAGTCACATGGCCATAGCCATTCCAACGAGTATACCCGAAGGTACCACTACTCGACAATTAGTTACCTCTATTGCATGATGCGGTACACTCACCTGTGTAATGCATCAAATAATCCATCGAGCAAACCTACTCGGCATAAAGGTCTCGTCAACTAATGACCCAAGCATTACCACGTGTTCACCATTGGCACTCAAACCATACGACTAAATACATATACAGAAATGTATTATTCATCGAACGACGCTACGCGTCTACATAGACATCCATTATGTCATCGTCATCCCGTGACGGTACCTGTCAACATATGAAATTCAAAGTAACATCATCAACTCGTGACGGTACTGTTGGGATATGCCCTAAGACAACTCATTAGATGATTGTTTATGACATACAGTGTATTATGATTTTGTTAATGGCAATTCGTTATTATAGATTATTCGAGTATCTGTGTAATATGAATTAATATATAAGTTAATGTCCTTAGAATAATATTGTTCTTAAAGATTGTCCCTAGTCAGGTATTATCATGAATAAGGATAATGATAATGCATTGAGACTAGTATGTTTTGATTGATGAATTGTTCGTAGATATGAGATATCAAATCAACACATGGGTACATGTTAGAGAATGATGTACTGGACAGACCCACCATGAGAATGCTACATGGATAGTTATATGAACGTCATAAGCAATTCTCATAGTGATAATAATGTATGTAATCCTTACGACTTGAGATCACCAGAGATCCCAACATAAGGAGTCATGTATCTTGATATTGTCAAGCGTTACCTGTAACAGGGTAAACTATAAAGACAATCATTGGATACACCACGAATTATGTAGAGGGATGTTGAGTGATCAAGAAAGGATTTGTCCCTCCTATATAACAGGAGAAGTGTTTGGCCCTTGATCAAGTAAGACTAAAATGCATGGCCGTGCTCGAATGAGTCGATATGTGATATCGAGCTTATTCGTTTATTCTAGTACTACTTGGGGATCAAGAAATAAAAGATTGAATATATGAGTATGACTATTCCATGACTCGTGTTCAATCTAAACACATTGGACAAAGGGATTAAGTTACATGGTTAATATCGCAGTTCGTAGGTTATGTCGAGTCAATGGCATTCTTGTAATTTGGGTAGCCTTGATGTGTTGCTAGATACCACTCATTGTTGTGACATAAAATTAGATTTTATGTTGCTGCCAACATTGCAAGATCCCATCGGGTCACACAAAAGATTAAATCGATAAAGGGAGATATAGTTCATTGGATGAACTAATTAATTAAGAAGAGTCTTAATTATATATACTAGATGTATGGATTTAATTAAGATATTGGTATGGGCCAATGAGGCTTTGAGAAAGCCTTTAATTAAATCTAACATATATTATAATTTGATAACAAGGTTAATTTAGAATTAATCAATCTTCAAAAACCTAATAGCCTCCACAAGCTCACTCTCGGCCGTCGCCTTCTTGCCTCCACACGCCGCCGCCGCCGCCTTGGTGTAGTGGAGTTTTGAACGACCGTCGTTGATCGATTTTGAACCGTGAGTCTTGTTTTGGTTTAAGAACGAGTCTAGCAACTTGTTCTTGAACACCTTTTCGATTTGATCGTGTGGATACCGTAGAGACGAAGTTGCAAATCTTTGTTCGTGACTCGTTGTCTTGCAACGAGGATTCTGCTACAGACACGCTACAAGGGTACGATTCTTAATCAATATCGGTATGATTACTTTGAATAGGTCCTTTGGTAGGAATCCAATTTTATTTTCCGCTGCATATTGTATGATGGATTCCTAACAGTGGTATCAGAGCCGTGTACAAAGCTCATATCCGATTTATGTGATTAATTGTTTTAATCATGTTTTGAATCTTTTGCATGCTTTAAAACTGTTTAATTCATATATGATATGTATTAATCAATTTTGTGGGAATTATCGCAATATTATATGTGATATAATTGACGGATCAAAGTATATGATAATTAGTGATCAAAACCGACCCATTGGCTCATATGATCAACACGGCCGCCGGTTGGAACAAGGGTCTCGGACCCTTGGCTCGAGCATGGGCCAAGCCGCCGCCGCATGTGGGCTAGGATTTTGAATCCTAAGCCCCGTCGGCTCCAAGCGGCCGCTGCATGTGGGCTAGGGTTTCGAACCCTAAAACCCCATCAGCTCCAAGCTGTCGCGGCACGTGAATGGGCTAGGGTTTTGAACCCTTAGCTTCATTCGGTCCAAGACGGACCCGAGATGGCTAGGGTTTCGAACCCTAGTCAATGCGTGGTTTGGCCGTGAGTTGGGATAAGGTTTCGAACCTTGGACCGATCCATGGCTTGAGGCACGCCAAGTATTCGTGGCATGTGATGTCCCGAGCGTAAGATAATTTCATAAAATTTTATTTTACAGTTTTAATTAGAATTAAATTTTAAAATGTTTAGAATTTAATTCATTAATTGTATAGCATGTTTTATGTGTTGTTTGAGCATGGTGCATGGTTATTGCCCTATGACCTATTAGATAGGATTTTGTGAATGTTTGTTATTTAATACGGCCTGCGAGTCGTGCCTTCTCTATTTTTCTACATGTTATCCCTCCCCTACATTCCCCTCGAATGTTAATCGAGGAATTCTCTATATCATGTAATTGTTATATAGTATAGTTTATTTTATTGATGGAGATCAATGAAGATGGACCAAGGTGCCGGGAAGAGGAGGCCATTCACAAAAGGGAGCCAAAGAGGTGCTTGGTGAAGTTACCTTAGGTTGACCTTTTAGGATTTTCTCATTGGCTTGAGAAAATCATTAGTTGGGGCTATAACCATGTCACGTTTATCTTATGTTGATGTATGAGATGCATGTTTATTGTTTTATTTAATATTGATGCTTGATATATATATATATATATGTATATATGTATATATTCATATATGTACCAGACATATTTTTAATAGTAATAAAATCATGAGATCAATAAATCCCTCTTATAATATTAAGTTTTAGATGCCTTCAAATTAAAAATACTCGTCAAGACTTCGATTGAACATGTGTGGGTTTGCCAAAGCAAAGCACCGTGACAATCTTAGTAAGGCGCGAAAGGATAAAATTGATATCCGTGTTATTTTAAAATTGGGCTCGACTTAACTAGCGTTATCTCAATAGGATTGGGAACCTAGAGGCATGGGGTTGGATAATAATTCATTAGATGAATTTGAACAAAGTGTTGTTCGTCTTACCATCCAAGAATTACATGTGATGTAATTGACAAAGTGTTGTCTACCTAAATAACCGAGTCTTGGGTGATTAGCCAAAGCTAACTCAGGATTAGGTAAAATATGGATCTTGGCCCACTAAGTTTTCGAGGGTTGATATTTTAAACAAAATAGTGGGAGTATCATTTAATATAAGACCTTATTAAATAATTAAAATCGCAAACTTATTTTGCATATTTATATTGTAGATATCCATGGCATCAAACAACGTAACTGGCACACTATCATTGCGATCAGTCTTTGAGAAGGACAAACTGAATGGGAGTAATTTCCTAGACTGGTATAGGAATTTGAGGATTGTCCTCAAACAAGAGAAAAAACAATATGTCCTAGATGAACCCTTACCTGCTGAGGAACCTCCCGTAACGGCTGCTAAAATCGATAAGGATGCTAACAAGAAGCATCAGAATGACGCACTTGATGTTGGTTGCCTTATGCTTGCCACCATGAACTCTGAGCTTCAGAAGCAACATGAGGAAATGGAGGCGTTTGATATGATCGAACACTTAAAGCAACTCTACCAACAACAAGCTAGACAAGAGAGGTATGACGTCTCTAGAGCGTTATTCCAGTGCAGAATGGTAGAAGGAAGCCTTGTTGGAACTCATGTACTAAAGATGATTCGGTACATTGAGAATCTTGAGAAGCTGGGTTTTCCATTGGACCAAGATCTTGCAATCGTTGCCTGATAGCTACAGTCAATTTGTCTTGATTTACAATATGATTGAAATCGAAAAGACGCTACCGCAATTGCTTGGTATGTTGAGAACATATGAAGCAAATTCAAAGAAGTCTAAGCCTACTAATGTTCTTATTGTGAATAAGAGCAAAGGAAAGACTAAAGCAAAATGCTGCAAGAAGAACAAGAAAGTCTTTGTTAAATCTAGCCTCATGCTTCTGCACTCAAGCCAAAGGGAGGAATGGCTAAGGAAGGGAACTGCTTCCATTGCGGTGAGACCGGTCATTGGAAGAGGAACTGCAAATTATATCTGGAAGATCTTAAGAAGACAAAGGGAAGTGTGACTTCCGCTTCAGGTATTTTTGTTATAGAAGTCAATTTATCTACTTCTTCATCATGGGTATTAGATACTAGATGTGGTTCGCACGTTTGTGTTAATGTGCAGGATCTCAAAAGGAGTATGTTGTTGGCGAAATGCGAGGTTGATCTCCGAGTGGGAAATGGAGCAAGAGTTGCTGCATTAACTATTGGAGATTATTCATTAACTTTACCTTCTGGTTTATTATTAGATTTACGAGACTGTTATTTTGTGTCATCTATTACTAGAAACATAATTTCAATTTCTTGTTTGGACAAGATTGGTTTTTCATTTATTATAAAGGACAAGTGTTGCTCCATTTAGTTGAATGATATGTTTTATGCTAGAGCACAATTGATTAATGGTCTTTATGTTTTAAATCTAGATATGTCTGTCTATAAAATAAATACTAAAAGGATTAAGAATAATGATTTAAATCCAACTTATCTCTGGCATTGTCGGTTGGGCCATATAAACGAGAATCGCATATCAAAACTTCATAAGGATGGAATATTAGATTCATTTGATTTTGAATCATATGAAACATGTGAACCTTGTTTAATGGGCAAGATGACTAAAGCTCCTTTCAAGGGACATGTTGAAAGGACGAATGATTTATTGAGTCTCATACATAGTGATGTATGTGGACCAATAAGCACTCAAGCTAGAGGTGGTTTTCAATACTTCGTTACATTTACTGATGACTTCAGTAGATATGGGTATGTGTACCTAATGAAACATAAACATGAAACCTTTGAAAGGTTCAAGGATTTCAAGAATGAAGTACAAAACCAGCTTGGCAAAAGTATCAAAACCCTCCGATCAGATCGATGAGGCGAATATCTAAGCCAAGAGTTTCATGACTATCTAAAGGAATGTGGGATAGTCCCACAACTCACACCTCCGTATACTCCACAATGGAATGGTGTATCCGAAAGAAGGAATCAAACTTTGTTGGACATGGTTCGATCAATGATGAGTCATGCAGATCTTCCGCTTCCTTTTGGGGACATGCTTTAGAAACAGCAATATTTATACTGAACCGTGTTCCATCTAAATCAGTTGGAAAGACACCATATGAGATATGGACTAAGAAGCATCCTAGTATGTCTTTTATGAAGATTTGGGGTTGTGAGGCTTACGTAAGACGTCACGCCTCCAATAAACTTGAACCCAAATCTGATAGGTGTTTATTTGTGGGGTATCCTAAGGAAACGAAAGGATACTATTTCTATTATCCCACCGAGAACAAAGTAGTTGTTGCTCGGACTGGTGTCTTTCTTGAAAGAGAATTTATTTCGAGAAGAACCAGTGGGAGACAAATAGAACTTAGTGAATTTCAACCACAAGAAAACATTGAACATGATATTGAGATGGAAACAGAGCAGACACCACAAGCTGTTGTGGATGAAATGTCTGCTCAAGAGACACAAGTCCAACGTAGGTCTGTAAGAGAACACCATGAGCCACAGAGATATGGATTTCTTGTGACTCAACAAGGTGACTTACTACTTATTGATGAGGATGAACCGTCATCTTATCAAGAAGCTATAATGGGCATTGATTCTGAGAAATGGCATGAAGCCATGAAATCTGAGATAGAATCCATGTATGCAAACCAAGTATGGACTTTGGTTGACCCGCCTGAAGGGGTAAGACCCATAGGGTGCAAATGGATTTTCAAGAAGAAGACCGACATGGATGGTAAAACCTTTAAAGGTCGACTGGTTGCAAAAGGTTTCAAACAAATTCATGGTATTGACTATGATGAAACTTTTTCGCCAGTTGACATGGTTAACTCCATTAGGATCTTACTTGCAATAGCTGCATTTCATGACTACGAAATCTGGCAGATGGATGTCAAGACAGCTTTACTTAATGGAATTTACTTGAGGATGTGTACATGACACAACCTGAGGGTTTTGTCGATCCAAAGGATGCTGGAATGATATGCATGCTACAACGATCCATTTATGGATTGAAGCAAGCTTCTCGGAGTTGGAATCTTTGTTTTGATGATGCAGTCAAAGAGTTTGGTTTCACTAAAAACGTAGATGAACCTTGTGTCTACAAGAAGGTCAGTGGGAGCATATTATCTTCCTAATATTGTATGTAGATGACATACTTCTAATTGGGAATGATATCCCTGCCTTACAATCTGTAAAGATTTGGCTAGGGAATTGCTTTTCTATGAAAGACTTGGGTGAAGCCACCTATGTATTAGGTATCAAGATCTATAGAGATAGATCAAGAAGATTGCTTGGCCTAAGTCAAAGTACATACATAGACAAAGTGCTAAAATGGTTTAGCATGAAAGAATCAAAGAAAGGATTCGTGCCTATGACACATGGGATACATCTCTCGAAGGATCAGTGTCCTTCAACACCAGATGAGAGACAACGCATGAGTAAGATTCCATATGCGTCAGCTATTGGATCTATCATGTATGCCATGATATGTACTCGTCCCGATGTCTCGTATGCTTTGAGCATGACGAGCAGATATCAGGTTGATCCAGGTGAAAGTCACTGGATTGCAGTCAAGAATATCCTGAAGTACTTGAGAAGGACTAAGGATACATTCTTGATTTATGGAGGTGAGGAAGAGCTCAATATAATAGGTTACATTGATTCAAGCTTCTAAACCGACAAAGATGATTTCCGATCGCAATCAGGATATGTGTTTTGCCTAAATGGAGGTGCTGTAAGCTGGAAGAGTTCAAAGCAAGAGACAGTAGCCGATTCTACAACCGAAGCTGAATACATTGCTACCTCAGATGCAGCAATGGAAGCTGTTTGGATCAAGAAGTTCATTTCTGAGCTTGGGGTGATGCCTAGCATACTAGATCCGATTGAACTCTACTGTGACAACAATGGAGCCATCGCATTGGCTAAGGAACCTAGATCTCACCAAAGATCCAAGCTCATACTTCGGCGCTTTCATTTCATTCGAGAAATCGTTGAAAGAGGAGATGTAAAAATATGCAAAGTACCAACTGATGATAATGTATATGACCCATTGACGAAGCCACTATCACAGCAGAGGCATGATCATCATACTAGATCTCTAGGCATTAAGTATATGTCTGATTGGTCTTAGTGCAAGTGGGAGATTTGGTTGGGATATGCCCTAAGACAACTCATTAGATGATTGTTTATGACATACACTGTATTATGATTTTGTTAATGGCAATTCATTATTATAGATTATTCGAGTATCTCTGTAATATGAATTAATATATAAGTTAATGTCCTTAGAATAATATTGTATTGTTCTTAAAGATTGTCCCTAGTAAAGTATTATCATGAATAAGGATAATGATAATGCATTGAGACTAGTATGTTTTGATTGATGAATTGTTCATAGTATGAGATATCAAATCAACACATGGGTATATGTTAGAGAATGATGTACTGGACAGACCCACCATGAGAATGCTACATGGATAGTTATATGAACGTCATACGCAATTCTCATAGTGATAATAATGTATGTAATCCTTACGACTTGAGATCACCAGAGATCCCAACATAAGGAGTCATGTATCTTGATATTGTCAAACGTTACATGTAACAGGGTAAACTATAAAGACAATCATTGGATACACCACGAATTATGTAGAGGGATGTAGAGTGATCAAGAAAGGATTTGTCCCTCCTATATAACAGGAGAAGTGTTTGGGCCCTTGATCAAGTAAGACTAAATGCATGGCCGTGCTCGAATGAGTCGATATGTGATATCGAGCTTATTCGTTTATTCTAGTACTACTTGGGGATCAAGAAATAAAAGATTGAATATATGAGTATGACTATTCCATGACTCGTGTTCAATCTAAACACATTGGACAAAGGGATTAAGTTACATGGTTAATATTATCGCAGTTCGTAGGTTATGTCGAGTCAATGACATTCTTGTAATTTGGGTAGCCTTGATGTGTTGCTAGATACCGCTCATTGCTTGTGACATAAATTAGATTTTATGTTGCTGCCAACATTGCAAGATCCTATCGGGTCACACAAAAGATTAAATCGATAAAGGGAGATATAGTTCATTGGATGAATTAATTAATTAAGAAGAGTCTTAATTATATATACTAGATGTATGGATTTAATTAAGATATTGGTATGGGCCAATGAGGCTTTGAGAAAGCCTTCAATTAAATCTAACATATATTATAATTTGATAACAAGGTTAATTTAGAATTAATCAATCTTCAAAAACCTAATAGCCTCCACAAGCTCACTCTCAGCCGTCGCCTTCTTACCTCCACACGCCGCCGCCGCCGCCTTGGTGTAGTGGAGTTTTGAACGACCGTCGTTGATCGGTTTTGAACCGTGAGTCTTGTTTTGGTTTAAGAACGAGTCTAGCAACTTGCTCTTGAACACCTTTTCGATTTGATCGTGTGGATACCGTAGAGACGAAGGTGCAAATCTTTGTTCGTGACTCGTGGTCTTGCAACGCGGATTCTGCTATAGACATGCTACAAGGGTACGATTCTTAATCAATCTCGGTATGATTACTTTGTATAGGTCCTTTGGTAGGAATCCAATTTTATTTTTTGATGCATATTGTATGGTGGATTCCTAACAGGTACATGTCAAAACACGACATCCATATCCTCATCGTCAAACACATGACGGTATATGTATATCAAAGCATATCATCCGCAATAATGCTAATAAAACAGTAATATGCCATACCTCATCGCTAACAAGATAGCGGCATACATGTCTCCGTTGTTCAACAGTGGTACGTAATCCAGCACCCGTCGCTCGTAGGTGGCGTAATCCAGTGTCACGTACATAGCGGTATAACCCATCGCTATAGAATCAGCGGCATGATCCCTCGCCATAAAGTCAGCGGCATAAAACACCGCTATAGATATCCGGCGGTATGAACCATCGCCATAGATGTAGAGGAATGATCCGTCGCTATATAATACCTGGAGGCATGAATCATCGCCAATAGATGTAGCGGAATGCACCATCGCTATGTAATACCCGACGGCATGAACCATCGCCAATAGAATAGCGGATGAACCATCGCTATGAATACCCGGCGGCATAAACCATCGTCAATAGAATAGCGGAATGTACCATCGCTATATAATATCCGGCGGCATAAACCATCGCCAATAGAATAGCGGAATGAACCATCGCTATGAATACCCGGCGGCATAAACCATCGCCAATAGAATAGCGGAATGAACCATCGCTATATAATATCCTGCGGCATAAGCCATCGCCAATAGAATAGTCGATCCCTAGTCTTGTTACAATAGTGTATTTTAATGCACCTCGCTTGTCATGACCGTGGCATTAATACCCCTCGCTTCGACATATCACCGGCATAGAATAACCTCGCTCAAATGCGACATGCGGCAATACCCTCGCTTCAACATTTGGCGGCAAATATTCTTTCCTCGCTACGATATGACAGCGGCAAGTATTCTATCATCGCGTCAAGTGACAGCGGCAAAGCATTTAAAATCATCACTCATCCATAACAACGACTCATGGGATATTCACCAAGTACTCCATCTATAACTGCAATACAATGCATATTCCATGTCCCAATATACATCACCATGAGTGTATTTTAATGCACCTCGCTCAGATGCGACATGCGGCAACACCCTCGCTTCAACATTTGGCGGCAAAGCATTAAAATCATCACTCCAATATATATACAACCACAATGAGTGTATTTTTAATGCACCTCGCTCAAATGCGACATGCGGCAACACCCTCACTTCAACATTTGGCGGCAAAGCATTAAAATCATCACTCCAATATATATATATATATGCAACCACAATGCATAATCTATCTTGTATATAAAATGCAGGTTACCGTTTTGTGTCTTTCAATCCTGGTCTTAGCCCTTCATGTCATAGCGTCCCTACAGGAACAATCTCAAATAATGAGCATATGATAATCCATATTCACCACGATATGATTACTGTATCCCAATGCATTTCAAAATGCTACATTTGGTTGTCCCTGTGCCACAACTCAAAATCATGATCAACAGATTATATTATGATTTTATAGATGTCATGACATATAATTGTTCCACTATGATTCCATGTCATAAATGCACATAAGCAAAATAGTTGTGTCACACATCACTAACTACCATCATGCATAATTATGTGCTACTCATTCTCATTAACATGTTCCTAGGCCCTCAACAGCCCCAAAGAGCAAACCACTGCTCTGATACAACTAATGTAAGGACCCCCATGCCCGTAACCCGTTATTAGTGCATTACTCCATGCCATTAGGGCATACAATCATACATGTAGGGAGAAACCACTTGTTATCATAGCCAATCATGCGTATAATAAAATTTCTTTACATTATTCCATATAATGTCTAGTTTCCCCTAACCATGTTCACATACATATCATGCACCAATATAATACACTAACATGTTCTCAATTCATTTAGCAATTCAATAAATAATTGCATGCTACTCATAAATGAAGAGAGAAAGGCCCTTGCCTTTTTATACATGCCATATACACATAATAGTGCTCACATGCTAGCATCAATAGGTATGTGTGCATCAAATGTACAAAATACGGTGCTCAATACCGTCACTGGTATTTTGATCCCTGGTAGCACCTCCAATCCATAGCTCGAGCTCATCTCCAAAGCCATTGATGTACCTAATAACCTGCCCCAACAAAGACAACCCCCACACGGTGAGCATACCAATATCTCAAATCCCATAATCACAATAATACAATTCATAATTTACAAAAATGTAAATGCTATGAAATATAAAAGATGCTCCCTGGATGGCATCATCCTCATCCGAATTCCCTGTACTGTCCCTGTTCTCAAAATAACTGAAACCATCAAATTCTCAAATGCCAGTTAATCATCATATTGATTGACAATCCATTTGCCACATACCGAATCATAATCAATAATATCAAATCATTAAACATTGATTACAAATATCCCATTTGTTTCATTTATGGTTCCATAGTTCTATTTCATTGCTCGCTCTATAATAGTGGCATTTCATTCTCACGCATGCTCAACAGTAGTGGTGTCATAACCGATGTTCGCTCAAAGGCGACAACATCCCAACCATTGCTCGCTCAAAAGCGGCACCATATAATTCCCAATGTATATATATCCATTTGTAGCAATTACCATAAACCATGTATTTCAATGTACATTTATTGCAATATAGTGTACCATGTACTCAATAATTGCAATCATAATAAAGGGCTATGCTCGTACGTCATGCGTACCTTATGATTCCGTAGTTCAAATCCAACCTTGTCTGAGTCCCGCGACCCGATGAGTTAAGTTCTAACATGCAAATAACTCCAATCAAATATAATCATGCAACCACGTGCCCAAGCACGTTTACAACCTCCAATTTATAACGTCATCCATGACGATTAACCATTTAAAAAGACCCCGGGCGAAGTATGCGTCGAAAACTCAACACGAAATAATTTCCCAAAAATAGACACTGGTGATAGATCGCTTCAACCCAGGCGATCGATCGGCTCTCAAAAATGGGCACAGGCGATCGATCGCAACTTTCCAGGCGATCGGTCGCCTCTCAGCGTATTTGGTTGCTCGCCTCATGGCAAGCAACCTATGCCAATAAGCGACGACGACTGCTAGAATTCCAAGTAGGAGACAAGGTCTTCTTGAAAATCTCACCTTCAGGGGTGTGGTTCGTTTTGGTATGCGGGGGAAGTTATCTCCTAGGTATGTTGGGCCGTATGAAGTATTGCAGCGTATCGGTACTTTGGCCTACCGTTTGGCTCTACCGCCGTCTTTATCTGGCATACATGATGTTTTTCACGTCTCTATGTTACAGAAGTATGAGCCAGACCCATCTCATGTATTACAGCCTACTGAAGTGCAGTTGGACTCAGATGTATCCTACGTAGAACGACCGGTCAGAATTCTGGATCGTGATGATCGCAGATTACGAAGCAAGGTTATACCGATGGTCAAAGTTCAGTGGGATCGTCGGGGTGTCGAGGAGGCTACGTGGGAGACGGAACGGCATATGGTGCAGCATTACCCGGAACTATTTTCTGGTATGATTTATGTTTAGTTTCATTTTGGGTAAGTGCATGCGATTTCGAGGACGAAATCTTATAAGTAGGGGAGTATTGTGATGCCCCGAAATTAATTATATGCAATTTAGGCATTAATGATGTTTATGTGATTAATTATGGTAATTGATTTATGTGTTGGAAATTAATTATCATGTTGAAATGCTTAGTCACATGATAGGCGTGACCCCGGGGTTGCATTTCAGGGTGCGTGTTATGCATGTTAAAAAAAAATGTGGTGTTAACATGATTTAATTGTATTGGTTGTTAATTATGAAGAAGATATGAATTTAGTGGAAGTTTGTTGCATTTTGTAAAATGCTTTTAAAATACCATGTTGGGATATTTTATACATCATGTTAATTGTTGGGTACAATTTCATTAGCCTTTAAAACCCATACCCCACTATACCCCCCACTTTATTCACTATACCCTCCTTTTTACCTCACTTTTCCCCATCATTCTAAAATCCCCAAATTTAACTCTCAAACCCTACCCATTTCCCATTTTCGAAACTTGGCAAGGAAGGAAGGAGAAATCTTCACAAAACTTTTGTTTGTGGGATTTTTGTTAAGATTTGGAGCCCTCAAGAGGTATGAAACCCTTCCTAAAGTTCTAATGATGATTGGTTTAGAAATGGGTTAGCATGTTGAGTTTTTATGTGGGTTTGTTTTGGGTATGTGTTGAATGTAGTTGGGGTATGATTTTTGAAGTGTTTTATGTGGGTTTTAGTGAGTTATGATGATGTTTGAGTTGTTGGTATGTTTGGGTTTGAAGGGTATGAGGTAGAGCTTGAAAAATGCTCAAAAATGGTGAGTTTTCGATGTACAGGGATCGGCGATCTATCGCCCGTTTATGGTGATCGATCGCGAGCCAACAGTAGGCTCCAGAACCATTTGGCGATCGATCGCCACTTTTGGGCGATCGATCGATCGCCACTTTTGGGCGATCGATCGGTGAGGCTGGCAATCGTTCGCGCCAAAAGTGGCGATCGATCGCCGAAAACACAAAAAGTTGGCAACGGGCAGTGTGATCTCGCGATCGATCGGGACATCTCAGCGATCGATCGCGAGACACATAATTGTGTGTTTTTGATTATTTTGTGGGATTTTTGGATATTGGACTATAATTAGCTTCTAATATCGATTTGTATGGTTGTGTAGAACCATCCCTTGTACCCACAGCTTCAAGAAGATAAAGTTCTTCAACTTCTCCATTTTTGGAATTAAGGTACGTAAGAAACGTACGAGCATCGAACGGTAAAACACATTCCTATACTATGACTACGCAATGATTGCATAAGTATTTACGATGTTTATGATGATGATTATGATAAGTAAGTTTATGATGATGATGTTTATGATGAGTAAAGATGATATGATGTTTATGAGGACGTTTATGATAAGATGATGATGTTTATAAGATGATGATGTTTACAAGATGATGATGTCTATAAGATGATGGTGTTTATGATATGATGATGATGATGATGTATGTTTAACTATGTTATTTAGAATGGTAGAGTGTTCTGGTAGTTGTTATGGGAAAGCGAGGAAGGTACTTACCGCTGACATAGCTAGCGAGGAGATACATCCGCTATCAAGGTGTAGCGAGGGGTATCACAGTACCGCTATATGTCGAAGCGAGTGGGCCAATTGTTCCGCGGACATAACAAGACCAGAAACATTCCCATTTCTAAATAACATTGTTGATAATGAACATATATGTGAAGCATGATTTTAATCATTTATGTCAAGAACTAATGATTATATGCATGACTATGAAACAGGGACAACCAAAGTGGGTTAATGCGATTAACCAGGAAGTATATGTTACGATTATTTTCACGCATTTATTTATATGCCATTACCTTATGATGTTAAGTAATGATGTACATGCTCATTATGGGTTGTTCCTGTAGGTACACTTTTGGACTGAAGGGCTAAGGGTCGGGTTGAGGCAGTGAGCTAAAAGGAGCATGAAAGAATATAGGATACAGGATTTTGGATAGTCTATACTCTAGGAGTAGTGTAAACCTATAATGTTAGCATTCATTTTTAGGAATGTAATTATTAAGTTTTGAAATTTTATTTTTGGCCTGTAATTCTATTAGCTCAAAGCTACAACTGGTACCCTAAGACGTTATTAATGCATGTTTAGTCCATAATACGTTATTATGATGATGTTAAGGTAGGAAGACCCTACATTAGTGGTACCAGAGCAGTGGTTAGAAAACCCGGGAATGAGTGAAGGGTAGCCTTAGCAATAAGTTAGCTAGGTGCTCACTTTTAAACATGTCTTGTGTATGTGTTGCATATGAAGTATATGATGTTATACTAACATGTTTTGTTTCTCTAACGATGTATTATATGAACTGCTTTTGGGTATGTTGTTAACCCTTGTCTTGCAGCATGGCAGCAAATGTGGAAGTGGGTGATGTAGTTAGTGTTAATGCAAGTGATGGACGTACCAATCCCCTACCACCGCCAGCCTTGGGCGAGGAACCCTCTGAGCAATAGTTAATACCTGGGGAGCTAAGTTTGGCTCAGTTTCTGACATACCGACCCCCGATGTTTGAAGGAACGGAGACATGGGAACTGGCAGAGGAGTGGTTAGAGAGGATAGAACAGATATTTGTGGCAGCTCCTTGTGCTAAGTCAGAATGGATAAGGCTAGCGGAGTTCCAATTGGCCAAGAAGGCCCTGATGTGGTGGAAGACCACAGTGATAGAGCAAGAGGCTCAGGGACAGGAAATAAATTGGAAACTGTTCAGAACTCGGTTTCTGACCCGCTACTTTTCAGCTGCTGCACGACAGGCTAAGGAAGATGAGTTTACTAACCTCAAGCAAGGTAACATGCAAGTGTCTTCATTACTGTTCTTTGCTCCGATATGTACCTCATATCGCCGCAAGTACTCAAGCAAAGATGAGGAACTTCATGGCCGGAACTGTATGACAGGGTGATTACTTATGGCCCTGCTTACTTTGATGACGCCCTTTCACGGGCTGAGCTAGCCGAACTGGGAGTTGGAGCATATCCTGATGCCGTGCCACCTCCAGCACCCCCTCAGAAATCTACTTCCGATAGTTTGAAGCCGAGGGGTGATCAGTTCAAGCCAAGGGGGAACATATCAGCTTCGAGGTTCAGTGGTAAGAGGCCCGATAATCTTTGGAAAGGAAGCCGTAGGACTGATGTCCCGTCAGGAAGAGGACAGTCTCAGGGAGACAGATTTGGGAAGGTCCGTTGCTCTCTTTGCGGGAAACCACATTCGACGAAAGACTGTGTCGGTTGTTACGTATGTGGCAATAAGGGCCACTTTGCTCGGCAATGTCCTAATCGGGAGGGACAACAGAACTCTGCGGGGAGGCCTGCAGACAGAGCAGTGCAGCACAGGCCACCGTTTGTACCGAGGCAGTATGGAGGTCAGCCTATGGGGCCACCTCAGGGGCAAGTTTAGCGTTGACAAGGGAGCAGGCTACTGCGGCTCCGGAGGAAGTGATTGCGGGTACGTGTCTTTTATTTACGCACCCTGCTTTTATATTGATAGACACAGGTGCGTCACACTCTTTTGTGTCGACAAGTTTTGTGGAAAGGCACCACATATGCACTTCTCCATCGCCCACGCCTCTTGTAGTCCCGACACCCGCTGGAAGAAGTTAGATTACTGATCGGATTGTCTATGACGGCCTCATTTATTTTGAGGGTAACGAGCTAAGGTCAGATTTGATTGTTCTGGGAATGTCAGACTTTGACTGCATTGTGGGCATTGATGTTCTGAACAGGTATCAGGCGTTGTGAACTGCAGGCAGAGGACTGTCCGATTCAGGTCTGATATGGGAGTCCAGTGGACATTTTATGGGGATGGTTCTCGTTCAAAGATCCCGTTGATATCTGGTGTCAAGATGGCACAGTTATTGGAACGAGACCATACATGATATCTCATCTATGTTGTTGATATTACTGAAAAGAGGGAAGAATTAAAGGTTGAGGATGTGCCCGTAGTGGCGGAGTTTCCTGATGTCTTTCCGGAAGAGATTCCCGGATTTCCACCGATGAGAGAGGTCGAGTTTGGAATTGAGTTACTACAGGGGACATCTGCCATTTCTCGTGCCCCGTATAGGATGGCACCAGCGGAGTTAAGGGAGTTGAAGGTTCAGTTGCAAGAGCTCCTTGATAAGGGTTACATACGCCCTAGCGTATCGCCCTAGGGTGCACCAGTCCTATTTGTTAAGAAGAAAGATGGTTCGATGCGTTTGTGCATCGATTACAGACAACTGAACAAAGCTACAGTGAAGAATAAGTATCCACTTCTGAGGATCGATGATTTGTTTTGACCAGTTGCAGGGTACGAAGCTCTACAGTAAGATCGATCTGAGGTCGAGGTTTCATCAGATTCGGGTAAGAGAAGATGTTGTTCAAAAGATAGCTTTCAGGACTAGGTTTGGGCACTATGAATTCTTAGTCATGCCTTTTGGGGTGACGAATGCCCCAGCTGTTTTTATGAGCCTGATGAACAGGGTGTTCCAACCGTATTTGGATCAGTTCGTTATTGTTTTCATTGACGATATACTCATTTACTCTCGGACTGAAGAAGAGCATGTAAGGCACTTGAGGACAGTACTCCAGATCCTTAGGGATCATCAGTTATATGCAAAGCTCAGCAAGTGCGAGTTCTGGTTGAACAGTGTGGTGTTCTTGGGTCATGTTATATCTAGCAGCGGGATATCTGTAGATCCCAGGAAGGTTGAAGTTGTGATGGAGTGGGCTGCACCCACTTCTGTACCCGAGATACGGAGCTTCCTTGGTTTAGCAGGTTATTACCGACGTTTCGTCGAGGGATTCTCTAAGATCGCTAAGCCGTTGACACAGCTGACTCAGAAAGGAGTCCCGTTCTATTGGTCTGAAGCTTGTGAGGAAAGCTTCCAAGAATTGAAGCGTCGTTTGACTACGGCACCTATATTGGTGATTCCTTCTGAGAATAAGAGGTTTGCTTTGTACACGGATGCATCATTGCAGGGTTTGGGCTGTGTATTGTTGCAGGATAAGCACGTGGTGGCTTATGCTTCGAGGCAGTTGAAGCCTCATGAGACCAGATACCCAGTTCATGATCTGGAACTGGCGGCCATCATTTTCGCCTTGAAGATTCGGTGGCATTATCTATATAGTACTTCATTTACCATTTATACGGACCATAAGAGCTTGAAGTTCTTATTCACTCAAGCGGAGCTGAATATGAGGCAAAGAAGATGGATGGATTTACTCAAGGATTATGATTGTGAAATTGAGTACCATCCTGGTAAAACAAATTTGATAGCAGACGCCTTAAGTTGGAAGGTGAAGAGTACTGCTGAGGATACAATGAGTTTATCAGCTATGATGACTTCTTATTGCCATCTGGGCTATGATTTCGATGTGGACACGTCGTCGGTACGAGTGTCGACCTTATTGGCGGAGCCAGACATATTTGAGGCTATCAGGAAAGCCCAAAAGTTGGATGATGAGGTTCAGAGATGGTCATCGATAGTACTCCAGGGTCAGCCATCAAAGTTCAGAGTGGCAGAAGATGGTTCCTTGAGACTTGGTAACCGTTGGGTAGTGCCGAGGACACCAAAGTTGCGTCAAGGGATCTTGCACCGTGCTCATAGCAGCAGGTTTAGCATACACCCAGGTGGAAGAAAGATGTACAAGGACTTATGCGACCAGTTCTGGTGGAGACGCATGAAGCGTGATGTTATAACTTTTGTCAAAAAGATGTTTGATCTGCCAGCAGGTAAAAGCGGAGAGGCAGAGGCCTGGTGGCGAACTGAAGAGTTTAGAGGTACCTGAATGGAAGTGGGAGCACATATCTATGGACTTCGTGACCCACTTGCCGAGGACGGCCTCTGGATTTGATGCGATCTGGGTGATCGTGGATAGGCTGACGAAGGTGGCTCATTTCATCCCTTACTGTATGACTTTCACATACCTAAAGATGGCCCAATTATATTGTTAGGATCGGGGTAGTGTTTAGAAGGGGGGGGGGGGGGGTTGAATAAACACTAGATACAATTTCGATTTCTTTTTCTGGTTAACTGTAAACTGTTAAGTATTACAGTTGCTTCTCAATATCAGGCAAGTTAGTAGACACTTGTTATAGTGCGGAAGACGTCTACAAAACTTGTGAGGAATAAAACTGAAGTAATAAAGCAATAAACAAATAACACGAGAGTTGTTTCTGGAAGTTCGAAGCACAACGCTTCTACGTCTCCCCTTCTTCCTTTGCAGGAAGGATTCACTAGAAGACTTGGTTTACACTTTTACAGTATACAACCTTCTTAGGCACTAACACACTTGGCCTAAACTCCTAGCAATCACACACTTCTTAACTTTGGTTACAATGGATTCTATGACACTCTTTACAGAATACACTTTCTAGCTTTGAGAGTTTTTGAGCAGCAGACTTCAATTGAAAATAATCTGTCACAGATTCAGTTTTGCTGTTTGTCTGCTCTTCGCTGAACGTTTGGAATATCAGTCGTATGACTTTCGTGTTTGCTTTGAAGTATATCTCTTAGTTGAAAATCGCTCAGCACTTCTTCATTCTCCGCTTGGATGTATTTATAGGTTTGGATGTCCAACGGTAGCCTTTCTGTATATGGAAGAGATTAACTTTCCAATTTCATATTGTCTTCTTTCCTATTTTGTAAAGCAACGGCTCTTTTCACTTTGACGGTAATGGTGGCGGAGATATAGCAGGGTGCGCCGCTCTGTTGTACCTTTGTCAGAGAATGTTGTACTGATTTTGTCTCGTTGCTTAGTGCTCTAACTGGAAGCTCAGACTTCTGCTGGTTTTCTTTGTTCAACTGGTCGTTCATCCTCTTATGACCAGTTGATGTCCTTGTACAGTGAGAGACTATTCAGTTGATAGTTGTCCAGTAGATGTCCATCCAGTTTAAGTTTATCCGGTTGATAGCTTGTACGGTTGATGTCTTCGCCAGTTGATGTCTTGTTCGGTTGATGTCCATCCAGTTGGTGACTTCATTCGGTTGATGTCCATCAGTTGATGTCTTGTCCAGTTGATGACTTCATCCGGTTGATGTCCATCCAGTTGATGACTTCATCCGGTTGATGACTTCATCCGGTTGATGTCTTGTCCAGTTGATGACTTCATCCGGTTGATGTCCATCCAGTTGATGACTTCATCCGGTTGATGTTCATCCAGTTGATGTCCATCCAGTTTATGACTTCATCCGGTTGATGACTTCATCCGGTTGATGTCCATCCAGTTTGAGTCTTGTCCAGTTGGTAGGCATCCAGTTTATGTCTTCACCCGGTAGGAGTCTTTTTCCAGTTGGTCTTTAATATCCGGTAGGACTTCATCCAGTTTGTCTTTAATATCCGGTTTGTAATTACCAAAACTTTAGAAATCGTTTTCCCAACAATTTCCCCCTTTTTGGTGATGACAAAGCAAAGATCTATTTCCAGTTTGAGTAAATAAGATGAGAATCCTGAAATTACTTGAAGACATAATGGAAAAGAAATTTTCATTAAATATAAGCAGATTACAAGTTGTAATCAAACTGGACAATTGAGAGAGATTCATCTTTACTTAAGATGAATTCTAATAACTTGACTAGAATCTAAGACCAATTTAGTTTACATAATTTAGCTGATACAAGACAAATCTTTAAACAAGTATTGTAGACCCGGAGAGCTTCGATCCACCTGGTGTCAGAGAGGAAGAGCTCGATCCACCTTATTTCAGAGAGGAAGAGCTCGATCCACCTTGTTTCCGAGAGGACCTAATAAGAATACTCTATCTCTGTCGGTCTACCTTGTTTCAGAGAGAAGGTCGGGAAGAGTCATACGTATATTCATCAGGCAGCTTCCATGGTTCATGGATTCACCTAATGAGAATAGTCTATCTCTGTCTTCCCCCTTTTTGTCATCAGCCCCCAGACATCTGCTGTTAGTAGTTCCTGACTGATGAGGAGCACCAGAACAGGATCAAAGCGCTGAAGCTTAACAGAGCTGGGTTAGATAAGTAATCAACCCATGAGGGGTTGATTTAGATAAGTATTAAACCCATGAAGTGGAAAAAGATCTAACAGATAACCAGGGAATTTTGAATAGCTTGAAAGTAAGCATGTTAAGTGAATGTGTGTTATGTGAACAAACAAGAGTCGCTATTTATAGAAATGAAAAGGTTGCAATTAATGTGAATGTATTTAAGTGGAACAGTAAATACAAAGAAAAAGTCAATAAAAACAGTAAATAGATAAGAGTAATTAATGGAGGAGTCAGAAAATGATACTATTTGCGCCCGAACCAATGTTTGGAATAGTCGCGTTTTTCGGCAGGCGGTTGGCGTGGACTCCGAGATCTTGGTTGAGCAGTTGGTCTGGACTGAGTGGGTGCTCCAGTTGCAGGGGATGAATGAGCAGCTGAACTTGAAGCTCGCTGCGTTGTGGGAGCAGTTCGGCTGGGTTCAGGTAATCTGCGAATAATTTGAGGAGCTGCAGCCAGGCTGTTGCAAATATCTTGAATTTGAGAGGCAAATGCTGCCTGCATGGTGGCCAACTGATCGGTCAATGTTTTCTTGGCGTCGTCAATCTTTTCTCCAAGAGCCATTGAAGTGGCAGCATGAAGAGATTCATTGTTTTGATTGATCTGAAGACGCGCTTGGCCAATTCTAGTAAAAGCATCCGCCACTGCATTCTCAGCAAATGTTTGAAGTCTGGTGACGGTAGTCGTTAAACTACTTAAGTCCCGGTAGACTTGCTGGAATTGTGAGTCCGTGTGCTGCTGATGAGTGCCTAGAATGAGAGTTGCAGTTCGTTCTTCCTGTTTAAGCTTATGAACATCGCTGGCTAGAGCTGATATGGCAGTGGACAGATTGGCTAGCTGTGCAGCAATGTTCGGAGGCTCGTCCATAGGGTTGGTAAAGACAAAAAAATCTTCAGAAAGCTCTTGAAACATGGACGGATCTGCAGCAATAGTGGAGCGTCAGTAGTAGGGACAAGAGCGCTGAGGTGAGCATCGTCAACTGCAGCGGATGGCAACATAGAAGCTTCAACAATTGGTGCAGCTGTAGACTCTGAGATAGTGACAAGCCAATTGGGCAGTTTCTTCAATTGGTGGAGCAGCCAAAGTAGTTGTGGGTTGATCAACCACAGCAGCTGACATCTGGGTGTGATCATTTGAGTGTGAAGACTCGCTGGGTTCATGATGGGCAGAGGATATAGTAACCTGCTGAACCACTGTCTGTATGACTGCATCCACATTGGTGTGATCAACAGCCATTGGCTGGGGCTGTTGATCATTGTGAGAGCTGGGAGGAGAGGAGACGCCGAGAGCAGTTGGAGAGGAGAGTTCTTGAAACGAGGAGGCTGCCTCCAAGGCAGTTGGTGCGGCCTCCGCTCCAGGGGAAGTAGTCTCCAAAGCAGTAGTAGTGAGCTCCACAGAAAATGGGACAATCTCCAAATTTGCAATGACGGAGTGTAGATCCTGCTGATCAGGGTTGGCAACAGTTTCAGTAGTGGAGCAAGAGTGAATACCAGTAGATATGCGATTATCATGAAGAGCAAGCTCAGCCATTTCGAGCTTGGGTCCAAGAGCATTTAGAACAGCTCTATCATGATTCGCTGTTCTCGAATTACCGTCAAATTGTTGAAGGCGAGTTTCCACCAGGGCCTGAAGTTCACCCACATAGATCATCAGGCTGAAAACATCTCGCAGCTTCAAGCTTGTTTCAGGGTCTGAGATTTGAAGATATGCTAGTATTTTGTTCTCATCTGCCCTAGCCAGATCCAGAATTTGATCAAAATCATCTAGTCGAACCTTGATACGGGCCTTTACCCATCGATCAAAAATCTCCAACTGTGGTTGCAGTTTGGCTTCCACTGTAATCCATTACCATTTGAATCTCGAAGGCAACAGGAGTGGACACTGGAGCCGTAAGAGATTTTCCTTTTCCAGCAGGGGTGGTCTTGGGATGACAGTATGGACATAATGACTTGGGTGTCCTGAAGCTTATAGAGCCTGGTGCTTGCTGTGAGCTCACCAGTGCTGACTGAGTGTCAGCTGGAACCACTGAAGGAGCAGGCACCATGGCTAAGGAAGCAGTTGGTTCCTCAGTTGAAGGGATGGCAGGGCTGGGTTCCCTATCAGGATTTACATCTGTAGGACCGGCGGAGGAGATAATGGCGGAGGCGGCAATGTCTAACTGTCGGGTGGTCTGAGGAGCAGTTTTTCGTGTTCGCGGCTTCTTAGGAGGCGGAGGAGGGGGAGAAGACTCAGCGGATTACGATACAGTCTGTTCAGAGTCACTGATTACCTGAGTCAAGCGACGCTTTTTCACTCCGCCTTCTCTGCCACTTCGTTGGCGATGAAGCTGAAGATACTTATGAGTGATGAGCCTCCCTGGATGAAGGTGAGAAAGAGCCCCTGTCTTAATGTTTTTGCTCTCAAAAAGACTGCTGAGTGGGAGAGCAAAACCTGATTGACCCTTGCCAGATGCTACCAGACTAGTCAGTATTTGAAATAGCACAGCTGACCAGTTTATCTCCAACCCTTTGCATATAGCGCTCATAACGTCAAACTTCTCAGGGGTAATTATATCAAATGATCCTGCCTTAAAGAGGAGTCCCTTGGAGATTATGTCCGCCAGTTGTCTATAATGACTCTTCATCAATACTTTCCGGAAAGGAGGACGTGGAAGGCGATGAGTAGATTCCGAGACTGTGAGACGCATCTCTTCTCTTAGTTCTGCCGGAATAGTCGAGAAATCAGTGAGTCCAGTAGAGGGTAGGCATAGGTGAGTGGCAAATTCTGGTTGGGTGATGGTGACTGATTGTCCAGAGACGGATGCCACCACTGTGTGATCCACAACCTTGGCTGTATCAAAGAACTCTTGTAGTTCGTTCTTGTAAAAGGAAGGGGTCTGGCTCAAGATTACCAGGAGTCCGGAGGTATCCAGCCTTTGTATCAACTCCTTGGTTTCTTCATCAGAGGATGTGGATATTGAATGAAAATCGACGTGAATAGCATTGGTGATAAAACTCGGCTGAACATTCTTCGACATGTTGAGTGAGTAGGAGGAAGAAGCAGCAGCAGTTTGTTAGAGTAAGTTTTCTGAAAGAAAAAAATAATCGCAGTGATTTGTTGGAGAAGAAGAGTAGTAAAACTAAAGGCGGTGAAAAAGGAAGTATATGTAACGTCGTACTGTAGATGAGCGGACACATGTATACGTGGCGATCATCTAACGGTTTAAAAAGATTTAACAAATAAATGAAAGAACAGGATTTAGGCGGGAGTGAAATAATTTATTTTTAACCAAAAGTAATTTTGAATTCCGACGTTCATTAGGTTAATAAGTATCGAGGGTTATTTTTGTCAAAGCATATTTGGTAACATCAACTGGTATGTAGGGTTCGACTGGTAGGAAAACATCCACTGGTTGTGGAGTCCTACTGGTTCGGATACACCTACTGCAGCTGACCATTGTATTACCAGCTGAGCTTAAATAACCATGATAGAATTATAACAGAAATTCCCCCTAAATTTATGCACATAAACTAACTAATTCCCCCTGAATGCATTACCCAAAACAAAATAATCAAGAAGTAATTTCAATTAAACCAAGAATGTTTCGAAAGTAAGAAAACTTAGCGTCCGGTAGAGGCTTTGTGAAGATGTCTGCTGCCTGTTGTTCTGTAGAAATATACTCCAGCCGAATTTCTTTCTTCATGACATGATCTCTGATAAAATGATGACGGATGTCAATATGTTTAGTACGAGTATGAAGAACTGGATTGTACGTTATGGCAATGGCAGATGTATTGTCACAGAAAATAGGAGCCTCTGTAGACTCAATTCCATAGTCTCTGAGTTGTTGCTGAATCCAGAGCAATTGAGCACAGCAGCTTCCAGCAGCAAGGTACTCTGCTTCTGCAGTGGAAGTTGCAATGGATGTCTGTTTCTTGCAACCCCATGATATCAATCGATCACCAAGGAATTGACAATACCCACTGGTGCTTTTCCTGTCAATTTTGCATCCAGCATAGTCAGCATCTGAGTATCCGATAAGATTGAAGGTTGAGTCTCTTGGATACCATAGACCGACATTCTCAGTGCCTTTCAAATATTTTAGGATCCTTTTGACTGCAGTGAAGTGCGACTGCTTGGGATTTGCTTGAAACCGGGCGCACATACATACTGCAAACATAATATCTGGTCGGCTGGCTGTCAAATATAGTAAAGATCCAATTATGCCTCGATACATTGTAACTTCGACTGGTATTCCTGAATTATCCAAGTCGAGTTTGGCAGATGAGCTCATTGGTGTAGCAGCAGCTGAGCTGGTACTCATTCCATATTTCTTCAGTAGCTCTTTAGTGTATTTAGACTGATTGATCAGGATTCCTTCACTAGATTGCTTGACTTGCAGTCCTAAGAAAAATGATAGTTCTCCCATCATGCTCATCTCGAACTGGTCCTGCATAATTTTAGAGAATCTTTCGCACAATTTTGAGTTAGTACTTCCGAAGATAATATCATCAACATAAATTTGAACAAGCAGAGTATGGTCTCCCTTTGTAAATTTAAAAAGGGTCTTGTCCACCGTGCCAATAATAAAATTGTGTTCTGTCAAATATTTTGATAAAGTTTCATACCAGGCACGGGGAGCTTGCTTTAGACCATACAAGGCTTTATTGAGACGGAAAACATGAGATGGCTGCTGATGGTTTTCAAATCCAGGAGGTTGTTCAACATAGACTTCTTCCTGGAGTTTGCCGTTAAGAAATGCACTCTTAACATCCATCTGATAGACTTTAAAGTCTTTAAACGCAGCAAATGCAAGAAATATGCGAATTGCTTCTAGTCGAGCTACAGGGGCAAAGGTTTCATCGAAATCAATGCCTTCTTCCTGTCTGTAGCCCTGTGCAACTAATCTTGCCTTATTTCTGATTACTGTACCGCTTTCGTCTAATTTATTTCTAAACACCCATTTGGTGTCAATTACAGTGTGATGCTGTGGTCGTGGTACTAGATACCATACTTTGTTTCGCTCAAACTGATTTAGTTCTTCCTGCATTGCTTCTACCCAACTTGGGTCTAATATAGTGTCATCAATCTTCTTAGGTTCTATATGAGATATGAATGCAGCATGAAGAAATTCATTAATCATTTGTCCTCTGGTGCGTAGAGGAGCAAGAGGGTTACCGATGACCTGCTCAGGTGGATGATCCTTCTTCCACCGGAGCGAAGGTCCAAGAGGATTGAGTTCTTCAGTTGACTGGATGTGAGTAGGCAAATCAGAGGTTCTGATTGACTCATCTTTCTCATTTGTTCCTTCTGCTGCAGTAGGGGTAGATACTACTGTTTCATTTGAAGCTGGCTGCAGTGCTTGTTGGCCAGCAGACTCTTCTGCTTGAGCTTCAGGAACTTCTGGTTCTAAGGAGCAGTCAGTCCTGCTTCTGTAATCAATCTCATCATCAACATTTTCGTCAATGTAAGTACTTTCCAGTCTATTACTCAAGTTGTTGATTTGTATATCAGATAGTATACAGTCAGTGGGTTCATCAAATTTTACATGCACTGATTCTTCTACTTTAAGAGTTCTATTATTAAATACTCTGAATGCCTTACTAACTGTAGAATAGCCAAGGAATATTCCAGCATCAGATTTGGCATCAAAAGCGGTGAGATGAGTCTTTCCATTGTTGTGAATAAAACATTTGCAACCAAACACATGGAAATAGGAAATATTTGGCTTACTGCCATTCCAGATCTCATAGGGGGTTTTATTTGCTCGCTTATTAATCATTGATCTGTTCTGCGTATAACATGCTGTGTTGACAGCTTCTGCCCAAAATCTCTGCGATATTTCTGATTCCGCGCGCATAGTTCGCGCAGCTTCTTTCAAAGTGCGGTTCCTACGCTCAGCAACTCCGTTTTGTTGAGGAGTTTTAGCTGCAGAGTATTCGTGTTTAATACCAAGGTCATCTAGATATGATTCGAGTGATTGATTGGTGAACTCAGTACCTTTATCACTGCGAATTCTATCTATCCCACACGATTTCTCATTTTGGAGTCTTTTTAGTAATTTGATCAGCTTTGGAGTAGCCTGATCTTTGCCACTTAGGAACAAGACCCACGTGAAACGAGTGTAATCGTCTATTACCACTAGAGTATACTTCATTCCCCCTAGACTTGTTACTGGTATAGGACCAAATAGATCCATATGCAGCAACTCTAGGCACCAAGAAGAAGATTTACTCCCTTTGTTCTTAAAGGAGGATCTGATTTGCTTACCAAGTTGGCATGCTGCACAGATCTTGTCTTTTGAGAACTCAATTTGGGGCAGTCCAACAACTAGATCAAGTTTACGCAGACTGGCAATAGTTTTAAAGTTTAAGTGACTCAACCGTTTGTGCCAAAGCCAATTTTTGGATGAATTCAGAGCAGCTAAGCAAGTAGAAGAGATAGGCTGATTAAGATTCCAATCAATTTTATATGTGTTATCATGCCTTCTACCTACAAGTAGTATACTACCATCAATAGATTTGATTGTGCATGAGTGCTGATTGAATTCTACGGAATGACCATTGTCACACAGTTGACTTATGCTAATCAAGTTGTAGCATAGATTTTCAACTAAAAGAATATCTTTAATGATGATGTTACCGTAGATAATCTTACCCTTACCCACGGTTCTACCTTTCGCGTTATCTCCAAAGGTTATTCTGGGTCCGGTGGAGTCCACCAGTTCAGACAGTAAGCTCGCATTCCCTGTCATATGTCTAGAGCACCCGCTGTCCAGAAACCATTCTGAGCTCTGAACTGGATGCATTCTAGTTTCCTGCAATTAAAGCGATAGAATGATTGGTACCCAATCCTACTTGGGTCCTAGTAGGATTAGTCCTTTCGGAACCCACACTTGTATGACCCTGAATGACTTAGGTCGGTGTGTGTTCTGAAATGTGTGTGCATTTATAGATATAGGTGATGATTTTGACTGTGGAGTGTGATAATATGTGTATGCATGTGCTTTTGGTTTGTAGTTCCTGTTATTTAGCATATACCTCTTCTGGACAGGTTTACAGTTGTAGTACCAGTTGGGTTTAACCTCTCTAGCTGCTCGACCAGTGGGTTTAAGTTCATTTCTGAACTTTTGCCTCGGTTTAGCCTCTTTGAGTGGTTCTACATAACCGATACCTCTGTGCTGTGCCTGTTCCTTGATGAGTGTTGCTTTAACAGGTTCTTTAACCAGTTTGTAAGGGTCATATACTGTGCTAGATCTTACAAAGTTCATTGATTGAACCTTGCCTTTTGTTAGACACAGTTGAGGTTCATTACCAGATGAACTACTGTCATTGCTATTATAGTCTATGCCTGTTAAATCACCAGCAAGCCTTATAGACTCAAGCATTTCATCCTTTCTGGTAGTCGACGCATTCCAAGTGCTAACCAGTTTGCTAAGTTTCTGGTAAGCATTCTTGGCTTCATCTCTTTCCTTCACTAGGAGACTGGCTGTTTCCCTTAGGCAGTTCAACTCCCTTGATTGTTCACAATCAAGTTTGTTTTCATGCGTTTTAGTTTGGGTTGTATGCTCAGTCTTATAGCTTTCAAAAGATTCATATAGCGCCCGATACTCATTTATCATGTCCTGCAATGCATTGGTGAGTTCACTATGTGTAAATTCAGATAGGTTTGATTCATGTACCTCATTTTCATTATTTGCCATTAAGCAGTGGACTTCCTCGTCTTCACTCTCGCTGGATGAGCTAGTTAACTCTTCTGATTCTGATTCAGAATCTGCCCATTTGCTCTTACTTTCTTCTGCCATCAAGACCTTTTGATCTCTGTCCTTTTTGGATGATCTTCTGGTTTCTTTGGATTTTCTGTAATCCTTGGATCCTCTTTTGTGATCATCCTTCTTGGGTTTAGGAAAGTCCGCAATGAAGTGTCCTGGTTTGAGGCAGTTGAAGCATACTCGTTCTTCTTCTTCTGAATTTCCTTTGGAACTCTGCCTCCGAGGATATGATTGATAAGATCTCTGATTCTTCTTCATGAATTTCCCAAATTTCTTTACAAACATTACCATAGCATCATTACACATCTTTTCTGGAGTCATTTCTGTAGGAGTGGGCAGAGACTCCGATGCAGTGAGAGCTTTTGTTGGTTGACTGGTACTTGGTTCATCTTCAACCCGAATGCCTAATTCGAATTCATAGGCTTTTAAATCAGCAAACAGATCATGTAGATCTATTTTGTTGATGTCCTTCGATTCTCATAGCAATGGTCTTGACATCACATTCTCTTGGTAGACCTCTCATTACTTTGAGAGTGACTTCTCTGTTGGGTAATTCCTTACCCAGACTGTTTAGTTCATTGATTATTCCAGTCACTCTTTCATCGTACTCGTTGAGAGTTTCTCCATTTATCATTTTGATATGCTCAAACTTCTGTAGGGCAACAGTAAGCTTGTTTTCTTTGGTTTGATCATTTCCTTCACAGAGTTGAGCAATCTTCTCCCAGATTTCTTGGCTGTAGGGCACATCTTTATTTTGTTGAACATATTTTTGTCCAAAGTTTTGCACAGAATGTCCTTAGCAACGTTGTCTAGATTTGCTTTTTTCTTGTCTTCATTTGACCATTGAGATCTTTCCTTTTCTACCATTTGTGGATCTCCACTTGTGATAGAAGCAGCTGTATTGATTTTCATGATCTTCAAAGGTCCTTCAGTGATTACATACCACATATCATCATCTTGAGCACTTAGATGTGCTTGCATACGGATCCTCCAGTCATCATATTCGTCTTTCTTGAACATTGGAATCTTGCTGAATGAGGCCATCAGTTTTTGGTAAATGGTAATTTCTCAAGATTGAGAAGACATGTGCTCTGATACCACTTGTTAGGATCGGGGTAGTGTTTAGAAGGGGGGGTTGAATAAACACTAGATACAATTTCGATTTCTTTTTCTGGTTAACTGTAAACTGTTAAGTATTACAGTTGCTTCTCAATATCAGGCAAGTTAGTAGACACTTGTTATAGTGCGGAAGACGTCTACAAAACTTGTGAGGAATAAAACTGAAGTAATAAAGCAATAAACAAATAACACGAGAGTTGTTTCTGGAAGTTCGAAGCACAACGCTTCTACGTCTCCCCTTCTTCCTTTGCAGGAAGGATTCACTAGAAGACTTGGTTTACACTTTTACAGTATACAACCTTCTTAGGCACTAACACACTTGGCCTAAACTCCTAGCAATCACACACTTCTTAACTTTGGTTACAATGGATTCTATGACACTCTTTACAGAATACACTTTCTAGCTTTGAGAGTTTTTGAGCAGCAGACTTCAATTGAAAATAATCTGTCACAGATTCAGTTTTGCTGTTTGTCTGCTCTTCGCTGAACGTTTGGAATATCAGTCGTATGACTTTCGTGTTTGCTTTGAAGTATATCTCTTAGTTGAAAATCGCTCAGCACTTCTTCATTCTCCGAAGCTCAGACTTCTGCTGGTTTTCTTTGTTCAACTGGTCGTTCATCCTCTTATGACCAGTTGATGTCCTTGTACAGTGAGAGACTATTCAGTTGATAGTTGTCCAGTAGATGTCCATCCAGTTTAAGTTTATCCGGTTGATAGATTGTACGGTTGATGTCTTCGCCAGTTGATGTCTTGTTCGGTTGATGTCCATCCAGTTGGTGACTTCATTCGGTTGATGTCCATCAGTTGATGTCTTGTCCAGTTGATGACTTCATCCGGTTGATGTCCATCCAGTTGATGACTTCATCCGGTTGATGACTTCATCCGGTTGATGTCTTGTCCAGTTGATGACTTCATCCGGTTGATGTCCATCCAGTTGATGACTTCATCCGGTTGATGTTCATCCAGTTGATGTCCATCCAGTTTATGACTTCATCCGGTTGATGACTTCATCCGGTTGATGTCCATCCAGTTTGAGTCTTGTCCAGTTGGTAGGCATCCAGTTTATGTCTTCACCCGGTAGGAGTCTTTTTCCAGTTGGTCTTTAATATCCGGTAGGACTTCATCCAGTTTGTCTTTAATATCCGTTTTGTAATTACCAAAACTTTAGAAATCGTTTTCCCAACATATATGTACAGGATGTGGTGAGGTTGCATGGGGTTCCAGTCTCGATTGTGTCTGACAGAGATCCAAGGTTTACTTCACATTTCTGGGAGGGTCTCCAGACAGCTTTGGGCACGGAAGTGAGACTGAGTACAGCTTACCACCCTCAGACAGACGGTCAGACAGAGCGTACCATTCAGACGCTCGAAGACATGTTGAGGGAATGTGTACTGGAGTTTGATACTCCGTGGCAAGATTCATTACCACTAGTAGAGTTCTCGTATAATAACAGCTATCAGGCGAGCATTCAAATGGCCCCTTTTGAAGCTCTTTATAGTCGACGATGTAGGTCACCGATGTATTGGGAGGACTTGACTAGTAAAGCGGTCGGAGGACCGGATATGATTAGAGATATGGAAGAAAAGATTAAGTTGATACGCCAAAAGATGAAAGCGGCCCAGGATAGGCAAGCAGCCTATGCCAATAAGCGACGACGACCGCTAGAATTCCAAGTAGGAGATAAGGTCTTCTTGAAAATCTCACCTTCAGGGGTGTGGTTCGTTTTGGTATGCGGGGGAAGTTATCTCCTAGGTATGTTGGGCCGTATGAAGTATTGCAGCGTATCGGTACTTTGGCCTACCGTTTGGCTCTACCGCCGTCTTTATCTGGCATACATGATGTTTTTCACGTCTCTATGTTACGGAAGTATGAGCCAGACCCGTCTCATGTATTACAGCCTACTGAAGTGCATCTCAGATGTATCCTACGTAGAACGACCGGTCAGAATTCTGGATCGTGATGATCGCAGATTACGAAGCAAGGTTATACCGATGGTCAAAGTTTAGTGGGATCGTCGGGGTGTCGAGGAGGCTACGTGGGAGACGGAACGGCATATGGTGCAGCATTACCCGAAACTATTTTCTGGTATGATTTATGTTTAGTTTCATTTTGGGTAAGTGCATGCGATTTCGAGGACGAAATCTTATAATTAGGGGAGTATTGTGATGCCCCAAAATTAATTATATGCAATTTAGGCATTAATGATGTTTATGTGCTTGATTATGGTAATTGATTTATGTGTTGGAAATTAATTAGCATGTTGAAATGCTTAGTCACATGATAGGCGTGACCCGGGGTTGCATTTCAGGGTGCGTGTTATGCATGTTAAAAAAAAAAAGGGTGTTAACATGATTTAATTGTATTGGTTGTTAATTATGAGGAAGATATGAATTTAGTGGAAGTTTGTTGCATTTTGTAAAATGCTTTTAAAATACCATGTTGAGATATTTTATACATCATGTTAATTGTTGGGGTACAATTTCATTAGCCTTTAAAACCCATACCCCACTATACCCCCCACTTTATTCACTATACCCTCCTTTTTACCTCACTTTTCCCCATCATTCTAAAATCCCCAAATTTAACTCTCAAACCCTACCCATTTCCCATTTTCGAAACTTGGCAAGGAAGGAAGGAGAAATCTTCACAAAACTTTTGTTGTGGGATTTTTGTTAAGATTTGGAGCCCTCAAGAGGTATGAAACCCTTCCTAAAGTTTTAATGATGATTGGTTTAGAAATGGGTTAGCATTTTGAGTTTTATGTGGGTTTGTTTTGGGTATGTGTTGAATGTAGTTGGGGTATGATTTTTGAAGTGTTTTATGTGGGTTTTAGTGAGTTATGATGATGTTTGAATTGTTGGTATGTTTGGGTTTGAAGGGTATGAGGTAGAACTTGAAAAATGCTCAAAAATGGTGATTTTTCGATGTACAGGGATCGGCGATCGATCGCCCGTTTATGGCGATCGATCGTGAGCCAGCAGTAGGCTCCAGAACCAGTTGGCGATCGATCGGTGAGGCTGGCGATCGATCGCGCCAAAAGTGGCGATCGATCGCCGAAGACACAAAAAGTTGGCAACGGGCAGTGTGATCTCGCGATCGATCGCGAGACACATAATTGTGTGTTTTTGATTATTTTGTGGGATTTTTGGATATTGGACTATAATTAGCTTCTAATATCGATTTGTATGGTTGTGTAGAACCATCCCAGGTACCCACAGCTTCAAGAAGATAAAGTTCTTCAACTTCTCCATTTTTGGAATTAAGGTACGTAAGAAACGTATGGGCATCGAAAGGTAAAACACATTCCTATACTATGACTACGCAATGATTGCATAAGTATTTACGATGTTTATGATGATGATTATGATAAGTAAGTTTATGATGATGATGTTTATGATGAGTAAAGATGATATGATGTTTATGAGAACGTTTATGATAAGATGTTGTTTATAAGATGATGATGTTTACAAGATGATGATGTTTATAAGATGATGATGTTTACAAGATGATGATGTCTATAAGATGATGATGTTTATGATATGATGATGATGATGTATGTTTAACTATGTTATTTAGAATGGTAGAGTGTTCTGGTAGTTGTTATGGGAAAGCGAGGAAGGTACTTACCGCTGACATAGCTAGCGAGGAGATACATCCGTTATCAAGGTGTAGCGAGGGGTATCACAGTACCGCTATATGTCGAAGCGAGGGGGCCAATTGTTCCGCAGACATAACAAGACCAGAAACATCCCCATTTCTAAATAACATTGTTGATTATGAACATATATGTGAAGTATGATTTTAATAATTTATGTCAAGAACTAATGATTATATGCATGACTATGAAACATGGACAACCAAAGTGGGTTAATGCGATTAACCAGGAAGTATATGTTATTATTAAGTTTTGAAATTTTATTTTTGGCCTATAATGTCAGCATTCATTTTTAGGAATGTAATTTATTAAGTTTTGAAATTTTATTTTTGGCCTGTAATTCTATTAGCTCAAAGCTACAACTGGTACCCTAAGACGTTATTAATGCATGTTTACTCCATAATACGTTATTATAATGATGTTAAGGTAGGAAGACCCTACACCAGATTCCACCAAAAACTAAATTCCAAGGTTATCACCACGATGAGAATACAATCTCAACCCTTGGATTTAACGACTCAAAAAATCGGATTTAAAATCCCCGGGAGTCCCAAATCGCAATTAATTCAAAATTGCCATAATTAAAATCTATAAAGGATCATTATCGCTCCGGGATTAACATCAATAATTCCCGGGCATCACACTTATGCTAGCTGAGCTGTGTTGAGAATTGTACATTAAGAGGAATAATGCCAAAAAATTTATAAATGGCATGTTAAGGTCATTGGGGCATGTACAAGAATTCTTTAATTGATTAAAGTATGCACCATTATATGTTGATAACGCACTAATAGCGGGTTAAGATAGCGATGGCCTTACATTACTGATATCAGAGCAGTGGTTGCTCTTTAGGCTGTTGAGGCAATAGAAATGAGTAGCACGTAATTTATGCATGATTGTAGTTAAAATAATATTTTTTTTTGGACATTTTCCATCAAATTAATATTTTTGATCTTCACTTTTAGGGATCTAAAATAATTTTGTCCAAATTAAAAAAAATAAATAGTATATTTATGTTGGATATTCAATTACTATAATCCTTGTTTTAATTTTATAATATATTTATAAAATAACAATGAATTTTAAATCAAAGAATTTTAAATCCATTTTGGAAATCCATGTCCAACCAAACAACAAATTTTAAAAAATTAGAATTTCAAATCTATGAATTTCAAATACTTTGATTTGAAATCCCCTTCCAAATCCAATAATCCAAACACAACCTCAAAGTCATGCATGTATGTATTTTGTTTGCATTAATTTATTAAAATATTTTTTAAATCTGTAAACTTCTCGCGCAAATTGTATTTCAAATTTTTTAAAATAATTTAAATAAGAGTTACGAAAATAATTTTTATACCCTATATAATCTTTCGTATACACAGCATGCATTTGATTAACAAAATTATTGTTTCACGAACGGTTTCATTCTAATATATCTTTTAACTTGGGAACAAGATAAGAAAGCAATCATAATTATATCTTTTTGCCCATTGAAAGATAATAGTTGAACTTCATCAAATCTTAATTCAAAGAGGTCATAAAAAATAACATACGAACCAAAACACCATTGACGTGTTCCTGAACGTGGTCTAGGACTCAAATATAAGCTCAAATGAATTTTAAATGTTTGCAATGAACCACCATTTCTTGTGGAATTTCCCCCGGACAGCTCAACCACAACGGGGAAATGATTAATTAATATCCGACCGTCCCTGTTGCTGCTCAATTACCGACCCTCCTTTTATTGACTCGTAGAGCACCGAACGACTCTTAAATGAGGCAACTCTTGCACACAACTGACACTGGACCCGACTCATCAAACTCATTGGGATGCTGTGACTCGACTCTACCTGACCCAAAAGCCATATATATTGCATCACCACCGACCCGACCACAACTTACTCCATCAAAACTGAAAGACAGTAAATTGTATGCAATATCAGTTCGCGGAAAGTTAATACAATATAAGCGTTCATCCTTGGAGAAAAAGTAGGAATCTTGAGATTCGCAACCACCGGCAGAATTCGAGAATAAATAAAGATTCAAAAGACGTACACTGACCTTCAGCTAAAATTGAATCGTCCACCGGGTGGAAGTTGAATACCATTCCCCTCTCCAAAGTTCAAATTATCATGTGACTCGTCACCAGTAGGCAATGTTTCATCGTCCTCCTCTAGCCAATATGTCTCAAGTATTTTCACAGCCTTCTCATATATTTCATTGTTATCATGAGATTGCAAATTTTCAATCTTCTCCAAGCCCTCAGCATCATCTATGAGTTGGGCAAAGTAGTTGACATCTCCAGTGTTATCTCTTTCAGCTTCCCCAACTTTCAGTATGTTTTCTAACCCTTCTAAGCATACAGTGACAATTCTTGGATCAGGAGAAACAAGAAGATCGCACAGAGGCTTAATGCAACTCTGATTCACCAAGTACCTATAACGATATACAAGTATATATCTCAGCATGACAATATAATGTAAAGTTTTCACCAGTTGACAGACACTAGACAGCATTACTGAACAGAGATGATAAATACTTGATTTGATCATTGGTTCCCCCGGAGGTGGCATTTGAGATAGCCCAAGCAGTCTCTTTCTTTATCTCAAATTCAGCATTCTGAAGAAGATTGACCAGCGGGGCTATTAATCCAGCATCAATTACAGCCTGCAATTCCAAAGCATGCTCAGTAGGAATGACCAATCAAGAGCGCACAGGAAGGGTAATATTACCCTCAACATCAAGAAAAACAAATGGATAGTCAAACCAAATCACTTATAAAGCAAACAACATATGAGCATCCAATCAACAATAAAGATCATAATGAAAAAAATGATTAAACAAACAAGTCTTTTGTGTTGTTGGTGAATCAAATCATGAAAAAGACAATTTTGTCAAATGACTATCTGGAAGAGAGAGAGAAACACAACTACTGATACAAATCTTTAGAAACAGCATGGGTTTAAATTGAAAATTCAATGATTAAATTCCAAAGCATCAAAGGCAAACACATATTTTAAGGCATACATGCCAAAACTTTCAATTACAAAGTTACCTGTATTTGTTCTCTGTTTCCAGCAGTAATATTTGAAATTGTCCAGCATGCTTCTTTCTTGATGCTCTTTTTATGGTGGTGAGTCAACAGGCTCATCAGACTGGGAAGCACACCGTGATCAACAATATACTGGTGACAAAATAGCAGTCAAAAGTGTGTAAATGCGCATCCAAGGCGTGATTTTCTTCACTTATGGTAGACATAGCTAAAAAAAGCTAGCAGCTAGCTAACACAAACTAAGAAACTGTTTAAAATTAACAAGCAACCAAAATGCAGGATAAAATTTCATACCTGAGTTTGAACATCATCCCCAGTCACAATATTCCCCACAGTACGAAGTGCAGGAATAAGCACTGAAGGAGAAGGATGACTGAAACACAAAACATGCTTATAATTCAAATTTCAATCGCAGCAATTAGAAAATCAATTCAGAAATGTTATTCATAATTCCACTCACAGGAGGAGCTCAACTAGCCGTTGACAGACACCTGCCTCAATCACAGCTTGAATTTTGTCATTTGTACCATCAGAGAGGTAGGAGAGGGCCCAACATGCATCGGTCAGCACCTCTTCATCATTTGAATAAACAAGGCGCTGGAGTGCTGGAAGTGCTGGTCTTACCTAATAAAGCAATTTCATCATAGTAAACTGTATAATGTATGATAACAAAAGAAATAAAACTCGTCCAGACAAACCAAGCAAATAGAAAACCTGCTCAAATGGTGGCTGTGGCTTGCCTCTGCAGAAGTTTGACAGTGTCCATGTGGCATTTCTGAGCATTGAAAGCTTGGCATTCTCATTCAACTGAGAAAGCAAAGAAACAAGGGCCCCATGACCAAGGACAAGGTCACGGCATTTAGGAGAATCGCCAGCAATATTACCCAATGCCCAGACAGCCTAAGTTTAGGGGCAAAAACAATATGTTTAAGAAAATACATAATTCACAAGGAAACAAGAACAATCCTAATTTTTTAAAATAAATTGAAAATTACCTGCTCACGAACATCATCGCTAGGAGAACCAAGAAGCTTAACAAAAATTGGGACTGCCCCATGATCGATAACAACCTTGGTGTTCTCAGATGTTCCAGAGGCAATGTTGGTGAGAGCCCAAGCAGACTCAAACTGTAGAAAAATCAGAACTCATACAAAAGAAGTGTGAATCATATATCAGCACTGTCACAAATTAATACCTGGAGCTGAGGGAAATCCTCCCACGTAAGGAACTCAACAAAACGAGGAATAACACCAGCTTGAATCACTTCTTCAATTGGGGGACTCCTTTCTGTTGATATGGTTTTAAGACTGTCAGTAGTCCATAGAAGTCACGAAGATGATTAATGAGACTACAAGTCTTACCAATGGAAAGTAATTTACGGAATTGTATAGTTGCTTCCAGCTGCAAATTGTTATCGTTTGACCAAACCCCAGCAACCATAGAAGGAAGGCTCTCCAACTGCAGAGAAATGAAAAGCTATTATTGACCATAAAAACCAAAATCATTGCGGGAAGAAAAAAATGAAATCAATCACCAATCAAACAAAATAATCAACAATTATGAGATCCATGGCATCAGGATTGGGATCAGCCACACACAGTTGCACCAGCGACCGCGAACTGGCCCCTTGTTTTGTGCACCCAAATACTTTCACTTGCTTCGAGGTTTACACAGCACAACAGCCAAAGCATAGCCAAGCCCAATCATTACAAACAGGAGAAGCACAGCAAGAACTTTTTCCATCATTATTAGCCTACACTAAAGCATAATTCTTAAAGATCCTTAATAATCAAATCCATTACTGACACAGTAATAGCATACCGAGTTACCAACTATTCTCGGTAAATCACTTCACAAATAGCTGAGGCTTCAATTATTACACGCAAAGGGATGGAAGCAATTTTTAGGATACGTAAGCCAACTCTTGCGCAAATTGAAAACAAGGGATTAAACAAGGTAAGCATCACATGTGCCCGAACAAAAAGGAAAAAGAAACTTTATCACTAGTTGCATGTGCCCTAACCAAAAAAAACTCCAAGACTAAATTTAATAGCCACCCAAAGCTAGAGTTCAAATTGCACCGAAACTGAAAACCTACTTTGACATCCCGATTTCAGTCTAGTTTCCATCGCATGTAAACAATTTAACTGACACAAAAATCAATATTTTTTTCCTGGCAGATGAATGGGAAAATGCATATTTTACTCCACAGTTTCACATGCACAACAATCAGGGTGCAAAACTAAACGCGCATAATATCATATTAATTATAAAATTGACCTTTTTCTCCAGAGGGGAGGCTTGAAAAGGCACCGAGAATTGCTGCTGTTGTTGAACAAGTTCACGGCGCTTTTTAAGCAAACTCTCCTCGCGCTTGCTCTTTCGGATCTCTACCATGTTGTCCTCCCTCCGTCTCCGACCCTCCTCTGCGTCCACGGCCACCTTGTACCGGTTCCGCCGCACCTCCGCCTTGTCACCAGGCCTCAAAGACATCGTTTCGATCAATCAACAAGCTAAACCAAAAAAGAAAAACCACCGTATATAGCATAAAGCAATAAAAAGAAATGAAAAGTCAATGCATCGAAGGATAAAGATTATCCAGATTCTTCACACGCGTACCTGAGGGAGAATGGAAACGAAGAGAAAGGGTTTGATTATTGGGGACCTATTACTTCGCTAGTAATCGAGTAACGAGTTAATTCTTTAATTCCAATAGAACCCCTTAATATTTATAAAACAACGAAACGCCGGTTGTACCATGCACGAACAATGACTCCACTCGACGATATTGACACGATATGATAAATATTTTTAAAATTTTTTAGGATACAACATGATTGATATACGTCTATATATTTTTATATATATTATTTATGTATTATATTACAAAATACTAAAACTCATATTTTTAAAATTCTAAAATCATGTAAAAACAACAAAAAATTTATTACTAAATTCAAGAAGCATATAATTAAATATATATCACTGGAATCATCATAGTATCACTCACACTAACACGGAATACATATTACTTCAATTAACATAAAATTTAACAAACACGTTCAAATAAAGATAACATCAAAAATATTTTTACCATATTGAAAATACATGTCACTGAAATTATCATAGTATCACTCATATTAACATCAAATGTATATTACTTCAATTAACATAAAGTTTAACTAGCACGCTCAAATTTTATTTTAGCCAAAAATATTTTAAATTGTGCAATTAACACCAAAAATGTCCTTTTTTGTGTCGGATATGATCATCGGCCATATCCAACACAGGTGTCCAATGTCGAGAGGAGTGTCTAACACTATTGTCCGATCTTCTTTTTTTAAAAAATCAAAGATACACCATATAACGTGTCTAACACATGTCCGATGAATGTACAAAGAGTATCGATGTCCTAAAAATATCCAATAGTTATACCATATGATTTTTATACGTGTCCATACATCATATACCTCTTCATCAATTCATTGACGTCTACCAACGTTTTAGCGGTGAGCAAAAATTGGTTCCATAAAAAAAAAAACTCAAATCAATATCAATTTTATCGATTTACGAAACAACAAAATAATGAATCAAATTTATCGATTTACTAAATAATTTTTTATTTTCACTTTGGTTGGGTCTGGTTTGATTTTAAATTTAAATTTTTCTGAATAAATATTTTAATTATTTTGCACAATTTAAATTTTATAGACTAATTATTATAAAAACAAATAAGACTAGTTAACAATATATATTTTTACCATGAACAATGTGTGCACGTAAGCAGTCATTAAATCATAGGCATCTGACAATCAATAATATTTTTACTCCCAACGATAATTATATGCGTCTGACAGCATCACTGAATACCCGAAATAACAACTTTGCCACCCTCATGTAAGCAGTCATTAAATCAAAGTATACAACTATCTGTCAAGACCTCAATGACGTCTCGGGTCATGAGGAGTAATGGTGCACAACTATATCTAAGAATTATATACTCGACAAATGGTAACCACTTATAGAATTCGGAGTAGGGTCGCTCAGAGAACTCATTCCTAATGAGCACATATTCATGTGTGCTGACTTCTCCAAGCCAACGTCGATGAAACGCGGCGCATTACACTAGACACATCATAAATACAAGTCTCTAGCGAGCATATATCGATATCCCAATCTTGAAGGCTCATCGACCATGAACATTTAGAAATCACAGTCGAGAATGTATTTCATGGTCACCATCATATGCGTAACCACATTCTATGGACTATAGCAATCTCAAGGACTTCATCAATGCATCAAGATGCATGGGTAAACAGATGAATAAGTGTCATATATATTAATATTCAAACAAAGATTTGTCATAATAAGATTACAAGTACAATCAATCAAATATTGATTTTCTTAAATCACAAATGACAACAATATCTTTCACTTTTCTCAAAGTCAAGTACTCAAGTGTCTCAAGACCATCTTCCCAAGATGTCTGACAAACATCAATCATAGTAATGCTTTGTCAATGGATCTGCTATATTTACTTGTGAAGCAACTCTCTCGATAAGGATGTCGCATATACCATCTTACTCATTAGATGATATGTTCTCAATATATGTTTGGATTTTGATGAGATCTTGGCTATTCGTAATAGGTCAACTGTTGTCATAGTACACAATGACTATGTCAACCGTACTAGAAATTACACTCAACTCTTGGATGAAATTTCATATCCAAACTGCCTCTTTGTTACATCGTATGATGCTATGTATTCAACGTTTGGTGGAATCCACTGTGTGTCTTAATTGGAACATTTCTAAGAGACAACACCACCATTAAATTTAAATGCAAATCTGAACATCGATTTGAAGTTATCTACATTAACTGAAAGCTAGCATCAGCTTAGCCTTCAACTTTTATTTCTCCACTTATAGATCCAAAAATCATGAAGATATCTTAAGTTCATCATAAGTACTTGATGATTATTTTAACAGTTTTCCAATGAACTTCACAGGTAGATGTCTGATGCCTGATCATTACACTGACAACATACTTCAGATCAGGCTGAACACAAACCATAGCATACATTATGCTATTAATAGTCGAAAGATAAGGTACCAATGTCATATTTTATCTCTCCTCATCAATCATGCACATTGACATAGAGAGATGAACACTATGTCAACCGCACTAGAAATTACACCCAACTCTTGGATGAAATTTCATATCCAAACTGCCTCTTTGTTGCATCGTATGATGCTATGTATTCAACTTTTGGTGGAATCCATTGTGTGTCTTAATTGGAACATTTCTAAGAGACAACACTACCATTAAATTTAAATGCAAATCTGAACATCGATTTGAAGTTATCTACATTAACTGAAAGCTAGCATCAGCTTAGCCTTCAACTTTTATTCTCCACTTATAGATCCAAAAATCATGAAGATATCTTAAGTTCATCATAAGTACTTGATGACTATTTTAACAGTTTTCCAATGAACTCACAGGTAGATGTCTGATGTCTGATCATTACACTGAGAACATACTTCACATCAGGCTGAACACAAACCATATCATACATTATGCTATTAATAGTCGAAAGATAAGGTACCAATGTCATATTTTATCTCTGCTCATCAATCTTAATGCACATTGACATAGAGAGATGAACACTATGACATATTGAGAGGTTATCGATTTTTTACTATTCCATGTTAAACCATTTAGTACAGTGTTTATGTACATAGATTGAAAGAGATCAAGCATCCTCGTAGACCCATCCCTATAGATCTTTATGTCAAGCATATAAGATGCTTCTCTCAAATCATTCGTGGAGAAATTTGTGGATAATCATGCTTTAATTGATTAACAATGAGTATGATATAATCGACTTAAAGCACTACAAATGTAATCGTGCTCTGACTAACCTTTTTGCACACACATGTCACTTTCGTATTTTTAACTAAACCAAACAATTTAATAATGTTATCAAAACGAAAATTCTAATTTCGGGATGCCTTCTTAGGCCTATAAATGGACATCTGGAGTTTGCCAACTTTTTTTTTACTCTCTGTGCGGGTCTGATCCTAATATGGTGTTTAATTATCACGCAAATGATTAATTTGCGTAAACAACATAAAATTTATTTCAAATGTCCTGTCAAATTGCCCTAAAAAATTTCACTTTTAGGTAATACATAGATAATGATACCAATATATATATATATATATATATATATATTTATATATATATATAGTTACGTATTTCATTCACAGACAATACATTATTCATTTATCAACATAACACTTAAAGTATTTGAAAATGTTATAACTCAAATATAACATACACGGGGCATACTGTTGGGATATGCTCTAAGACATGTCATTGGATGATTGTTTTGACATACAATGTTTATGATTTTATGAATGGCAATTCATTATTATATATTATTCGTTTAACTGTGCAATGTGAATTAATATATATGTTAATGTCCTTAGAATAATATTATATTATTCTTAAACATTGTCCCTAGTCAAGTATTATCATGAATCGGGATAATGATAATACATTGAGACTAGTATGTATTGATTGATGAATTGTTCATTGATATGAGATATCAAATCAATACATGGGTACATATTAGAGAACGACGTACTGGACAGACCCACCATGAGAATGCAACATGGATAGTTATATGATTGTCATATGCAATTCTCATAGTGATAATAATGTATGTAATCCTTACGACGTGTGATCATCAGAGATCCCAACATAAGGAGTTATGTATCTTGATATTGTCAAACGTTACCCGTAATAGGGTAAACTATAAAGGCGACTGTTGGATACACTATGAATTATGTAGAGGGATGTTGACTGATCGAGATAGGATTTGTCCCTCCTATATAACAGAAGAAGTGTTTTCCCCTTGATCAAGTGAGAACTAAAATGCATGGCCATGCTCGAATGAGTCGATATGTTATCGAGTTTATTCTAGTTCTACTTGGGGATCAAGAAATAAAGATTGAATATACGAGTATGACTATTCCATGACTCGTGTTCAATCTAAACACAAAGGACAAAGGGATTAAGTTACATGGTAAATATTATCACGATTAGGTTATGTCGAGTCATTGACATTCTTGTAATTTGGGTAGCCTTGATGTGTTGCTAGATACCGCTCATTGCTTGTGACGTAAAATGAGATTTTATATCACTGCCAACATTACAAGATCCTATCGGGTCGCACAAAAGATTAAATCGATAAGGGAAATTAAATTAATGGGATGAATTAAATAATTAAGAGGAGTCTTAATTAAATGATTATAAGGATTTAATTAAATCATGGGTTTGGGCCCATAAGACTTTAAGAAAGTCTTGAACCTTAATTAAAGTCTTATAATATAAATACAAGGTTTTTGATTAATTGTTAATCATACAATTCATAACACAAAACCTAGCCACCATAGGAAGCTCTCGGCCACCAAGCTCTCGGCCACGAAGCTCTCGGCCACCTCTCTTGGCCGCCGCCTTGGTCTTTGATTTTTCCGGCCATCTTCTTCGATTTAGAATCGTGTGTGGTTCTTGTTACGGTTTAAGAACAAATCTAGCACTTTGTTCTTGAACTATCCCTTCCCGATTTGATCGTGTGGATACCGTTGAGGCAAAACTTGATAAGTTTTGCTAGTGACTTGAAGGAGGCGTTGGACGTGGTGCTGCTTCGTGGAATCTGCTCAAACACGCTACAAGGGTGCGACTTTTGTAATCCCTAATCCGATATGATAACCTATGTATAGATCCGGTGTCTTGTAATCCATAGATTTTTATATTCCGCTGCGTACCATGCTTGATGGATTACTTACACATACCCCGATAAATTTATTTTCTTAAAAGTAGAGTAATACTACTGGGAAAGAAAACAATGTATAAACCCGAGCTCGCTCATCACAGAGCTCGGTTATCTCTAGATGCAACACCGAAAGCATCAAAACCTTGTCCTCCTGTAAACTCTGTCATGTTCGAACAACAAAAGACATGATAGCCCCCACCAAGGGGGTCAGTACCCCAGTACGAGAAATAAATAAATCATGTCAAAAATGACAAAATATCATGCAATGCATACCATGTATGAATGCGATGTATGAATGGGTACAAAGAATCGAATCTCAATATACCGAATATCGGAGTCCAAAGGAAGATATCATCAATCAATATCAAGCTCGAGCAGAGGGTGACAACACACACACTTTGTGCTAGGAGAATCATCTTGTGATGAGTCCGAATTAAGTCCTCTTTTTTTAAAAAAAATTGAATAGAAATTTAAGATCTATAACTTTCATTTGAGAACCGACATCAAATTAAAAGCACAATTTACTCAGAAACTCGAAAAACAATTTGCATGTGATATGCAAGAACATGCAGAGTAAAATGATAGATCCTTCTGGACAAATGAAGAAAAGAAAAAGGCAAATCTGGACAACGTGGCAAAAGACATACTGTTCAAAACTCTGGACAAAAATATGTTCAACAAGATCAAGATGTGTCCCACTGCAAAGGACATCTGGGAAAAGATTGCTCAGCTGTGCGAAGGAAATTATCAAACCAAGGAAAACAAGCTCACTGTTGCATTACAGAAGTTTGAAAACATCAAAATGATGTCCGGAGAAACTCTAAGCGAATACGATGAGAGAGTAGCTGGCATCATAAATGAACTCAATAGCCTTGGCAAAGATCTATCCAACATGGAAGTCACTCTAAAAGTCATGAGAGGTCTCCCAAGAGAATGAGATGTAAAGACGATTGCCATGAGAGAATCAAAAGATCTAAACAAGATAGACCTACACGACTTATTTGCTGACTTAAAAGCTTATGAGTTCGAACTAGGTATTCGGATTGAAGATGAACCCAGCACCATTCAACCAACCAAAGCTCTTACTGCATCTGAAGCTCCAACTGTCACAACAGAGATGACTCCTGAAAAAATATGCAACGATGCAATGGTGCTATTTGTCAAGAAATTTGGGAAGTTTATGAAGAAAAATCAAAAGACTTATCAATCCTACCCAAGAAGACAAAGCTTCAAGAATAGATCAGATGAAGATGAACGTGTATGCTTTAACTGTCTCAAACCAGGACATTTTATTGCTGACTGTCCTAAATCGAAGAAGGATGATCAAAAGAAAGGACCAAAAGAATATAGAAAGTCTAAAGAGAATAGAAGATCATCCAGAAGAGACAGAGAACAAAAAGTAATGGTGGCGGAAGAAAACAAGAACAAATGGGCTGACTCAGAATCAGAAACTTCTTCCAGCTCCTCCAGTGACAGTGAAGATGAAGAAGTTCATTGTCTAATGGCCAACGACGACTGTGAGGTAAATGATCCTAATCTTTCTGAATTTACACATATTGAGCTCACAAATGCATTACAGGACATGATAAATGAGTATCAGATGTTGTACGAATCCTTCGAGAACTACAAGACTGAACAACAAGTCCCAACAAAACAGCAGAACAACGAATGTGATTGTGAACAATCCACTGAGTTGAAAAGCTTGAGGGATAAAGTAATTCAGCTCGAGAAAGAAAGGGATGAAGCAACATGTGCACACCAGAAACTCAGTAAGCTGGTTCGTACATGGAATGCATCTACTGCCATAAAAGATGAAATGCTTGAGTCGATAAGACTTGCTGGTAATCTCACCGGTATAGGCTACTCTAACAATGATAGTAATTCATTCGGCATCAAATCTCAAGTGTGTCTAGAAAGAAACAAGATTCAAACAATGAATTTTGTTAAATCAAGCACAATATATGATCTCATTGAACTGGTTAAAGAACATGTTAAAGCAACACTCATTAAGGAACATGCATCACACCGAGGTATTGGTTATGTTGAACCAATCAAGAATGCTAAACCGGGGCCAAAGTTCAGAAATGAACTTAAAACCCACTGGTCGAGCAGCTAGAGAGGTTAAACCCAACTGGTACTACAACTGTATGCCCATCCAGAAGAGGTATATGCCAAACAACAGGAACTACAAACCAAGAGCACATGCATACACTCATTATCACACTACACAGTCAAGACCATCACCATCATTTATGAATGCACACACATTTCAGAACACACACCGACCTAAGCCACTCAGGGTCATACAAGTGTGGGTTCCGAAAGTACTAATCCTGCCCGGATCCAAGTAGGATTGGGTACCAATCATTTTATCGCTTTAATTGCAGGAAACTAGAATGCATCAAGTTCGGAGCTCAGAATGTTTTCTGGACAGCGGATGCTCTAGACATATGACAGGAAATGCGAGCTTATTGTCTGAACTGGTGGACTCCACCGGACCCAGAATAACTTTTAGAGACAACGCGAAAGGTAGAACCGTGGGTAAGGGTAAGATTATCGACGGTAACATTATTATTAAAGATATTCTGTTGGTTGAAAATCTATGCTATAACTTAATTAGCATAAGTCAACTCTGTGACAATGGTCATTCTGTAGAATTTAACCAGCACTCATGCACAATCAAATCTACTGATGGCAGTATATTACTTGTAGGAAGAAGGCATGATAACACTTATAAAATTGATTGGAATCTTAATCAGCCTACCTCCTCTACTTGCTTTGCTACCCTGAATACTTCCAAAAATTGGCTTTGGCACAAACGATTGAGTCACTTAAATTTTAAACTATTGCCAGTTTGCGTAAACTTGATCTAGTCATTGGACTGCCCCAAATTGAGTTCTCAAAAGACAAGATCTGTGCAGCATGCCAACTTGGTAAGCAAATCAGATCCTCCTTTAACAAAAAGGGAGTAAATCTTCTTCTCGGTGCCTAGAGTTGCTGCATATGGATCTATTTGGTCCTATACCAGTAACAAGTCTAGGGGGAATGAAGTATACCTTAGTGTTAATAGACGATTACACTCGTTTTACGTGGGTCCTGTTCCTAAGTGGCAAAGATCAGGCTACTCCAAAGCTGATCAAACTACTGAAAAGACTCCAAAATGAGAAATCGTGTGGGATAGATAGAATTCGCAGTGATAAGGGTACTGAGTTTAGCAATCAGTCACTCCAATCATATCTAGATGACATTGGTATTAAACACGAATACTCTGCTGCTAGAACTCCTCAACAAAACGGAGTTGCTGAGTGTAGGAACCGCACTTTGAAGCTGCACGAACTATGCTTGCGGAATCAGAAATATCGCAGAGATTTTGGGCAGAAGCTGTCAACACAGCTTGTTATACGCAGAACAAATCAATGATTAATAAGCAAGTAAATAAAACACCTTATGAGATCTGGAATGGCAGTAAGCCAAATATTTCTTATTTCCATATATTTGGTTGCAAATGTTTTATTCACAACAATGGAAAGACTCATCTCACCGCTTTTGATGCAAAATCTGATGCTGGAATATTTCTTGGTTATTCTACAGTTAGTAAAGCATTCAGAGTATTTAATAATAGAACTCTTACTGTAGAAGAATCAGTGCATGTAAAATTTGATGAACCTACTGACAGTACGGTATCTGATATGCAAATCAACAACTTGAGCAATCGACTGGAAAACACTTACATTGATGAAAATGTTGATGATGAGATAAATTACAGAAGCAGGACTAACTGCTCCTTAGAACCAGAAGTTCCTGAAGCTCAAACAGAGGAGTCTGCTGGTCAACAAGCACCGCATCCAGCTGACAATGACATTATTGCACATACTCCTGCTGCAGTAGATGGAAGCAAATGAAAAAGATGCATAAATTAGCACTTCTGAACTGCCCACTCATATCCAGTCAAATGAAGGGCTCAACTCTCTTGGACCTCCGCTCCGGTGGATGAAGGATCATCCTCCCGAGCAGGTCATAGGTAACCCTGTTACTCCTCTACGCACCAGAGGACAATTAATTAATGAATTCCTTCATGCTGCATTCATATCTCACCTAGAACCTAAGAAGATTGATGATGCTATGTTAGACCCAAGCTGGGTAGACGCTATGCAAGAAGAACTAAATCAGTTTGAGCGAAACAAAGTATGGTATTTAGTACCACGACCACAGCATCACACTATCATTGGCACCAAATGGGTATTTAGGAATAAATTAGATGAAAATGGAACAGTAATCAGAAATAAAGCAAGATTAGTCGCACAAGGCTACAGACAGGAAGAAGGCATTGATTTTGATGAAACCTTTGCCCCTGTAGCTCGACTAGAAGCAATTCGTATATTTCTTGCATTTGCTGCTTTTAAAGACTTCAAAGTCTATCAGATGGATGTTAAGAGTGCGTTTCTTAACGGCAAACTCCAGGAAGAAGTTTACGTTGAACAACCTCCTGGATTTGAAAGCCATCAGCAGTCATCTTACGTATTTCGTCTTAATAAAGCTTTGTATGGTCTGAAGCAAGCTCCCCGTGCTTGGTATGAAACTCTATCAAAATATTTAACTGAGCATAACTTTACCATTGGCACGGTGGACAAGACTCTTTTCAAATTCACAAAGGGTGATCATACTCTGCTTGTTCAAATATATGTTGATGATATTATTTTCGGCAGTACTAACTCAAAATTGTGCGAAAGATTTTCTAAAATTATGCAGGATCAATTTGAGATGAGCATGATGGGAGAACTATCATTTTTCTTAGGATTGCAAGTCAAGCAATCCAGTGAAGGAATTCTGATAAATCAATCCAAATATACTAAAGAGCTGCTGAAGAAATATGGAATGAGTACCAGCCCAGCTGCTGCTACACCAATGAGTTCATCTGCCAAACTCGACTTGGACAATTCAGGAATACCAGTCGAAGTTACAATGTATCGAGGCATTATTGGATCATTGCTGTACTTAACAGCCAGCCGACCAGACATTATGTTTGTATGTGCGCCCGATTTCAAGCAAATCCCAAGCAGTCGCACTTCACTGTTGTCAAAAGAATCCTCAAATATCTGAAAGGCACTGAGAATGTCGGTCTATGGTATCCAAGAGACTCAACTTTTAACCTTATTGGATATTCAGATGCAGACTATGCTGGTTGCAAAATTGACAGAAAGAGTACCAGTGGATATTGTCAATTTCTTGGCGATAGACTAATTTCATGGGGATGCAAGAAGCAGACATCCATAGCAACATCTACTGCAGAAGCAGAATACCTTGCTGCAGGAAGCTGCTGTGCTCAACTGCTCTGGATTCAACAACAACTGAGAGACTACGGAATTGAATCCACTGAAGCACCCATATTTTGTGACAATACATCTGCCAAAGCAATTACTTATAATCCAGTTCTTCATACGCGTACCAAACATATTGACATTCGTCATCACTTCATCAGAGATCACGTAATGAAGAAAGAAAGTCGGTTGAAGTATATTTCTACTGAACAACAGGCAGTAGACATTTTCACAAAACCCCTACCGGACGGTAAGTTTTCATACTTTCGAAATATTCTTGGTTTAATTGAAATAAATCCTTGATTATTTTCCTGGTAATGAATTCAAGGGGAATTACTTAGTTTATTCGCATAAATTAAGGGGGAATTTCAGTTACATTTTATATTGGTTATTCAAGCTCAGCTGGTAATACAATGGTCTGCTGCAGTAGGTGTATATGTAACAGTAGGACTCTACATACAAGTAGATGTTCCCTACCAGTCGGACCCTACATACCAACAGACTTTGCCAAGTATGCTTTGACTAAAATAACCTTCTATACCCATTAACCTACTGGAACGTCGGAATTTAAATTCATCGTTTTGTTATAAAAAATAAATTACTTGAATCCCTCCCAAATCCTGTCCTTTTAATTATTTTTTTAAAAATCTTTAAATCGTTAGATGATCGCCACGTACCCATGTGTCCGCTCATCTACAGTACGACGTTACATATACTTCTATCTTTAACCGCCATTACTTTGGTTATTACTCTGTATCTTCTCCAACAATTCACTGCGATTAACTTTCCTTCCAGAAAATTTTATTCAACAGGATTGTTGCTGCTTTCTCCGCATATTCATCAGAAATGTCGAAGAACACTCAGCCAAGTTTCATCACTAATGCTGTTCATGTGGATTTTCATTCAATCTCCACATCATCTGATAAAGAGACAAAGGAACTGTTTCACAAGTTGGATACCTCCGGTCTCTTAGTGATTCTAAGCCAGGCTCCAACGTTCTACAAGGAAGAATTACACAAGTTCTTCGCCATTGCAAAAGTTGTTGATGGCTCCGTGGTGGCATCTATCTCCGAACAGTTGTACTATTTCAAATTCTCACTGGTCTCGGTGTTTCTGGAAAAGGTCAATCAGGCTTCACCCTACCACTAAGCAGCCTTTTTGACAGCAAAAACATTAAGACAGGGGCTCTCTCCAAACTTCATCCAGGCAGACTTATAACTTCTAAGTATCTTCAGCTACACAGACAGCGGAGTGGCAGAGAGGTTGGGTTGACGAAGCACCGATCGACTCAAGTTATTAGTGATTCTGAACAAACCATATCTGAATCCGCTGAGTCATCTCCTCCCCCTCCTCCTCCTAAGAAGCCCAGAACCAGAAAAGGGGCTCCTCCTGCTTTCCGACAGAGAGTCATTGCTGCTTCTGATACCATCTCCTCTGCAGGTCCGACGGAAGATATCCCTGGTAGAAAACCCAGCCCTGAAAATCCTCCACCTGAGGAACCAACTGCTTCACCTGCTTCATTAGCCATGGTACTTGCTACCTCAGTGGCTCCAGCTGACAATCCTTCCGCACTGATGAGCTCTCAGCAAGCACCCAGCTCTATCAGTTTTAGGACACCCAAGTCCTTGTGTCCCTACTGTCATCCAAGGACCAGCACAGCTGGAAAAGGAAAGACTCTTATGGCTCCAGTGTCCACATCTGTTGCCTATGAGATACAAATGGTTATGGATACCGTTGAAGCCAAGCTGCAGCCACAGCTAGAACTTTTTGATCGATGGGTGAAGGCACGGGTGAAAATTCGATTTAATGACTTCACTCCTATCCTGGATCAAGCACGGGAAGATGAGAACCAAATTTGGCTTATCTTCAAATCACGGACGCTGAGAAGAGTCTGCAGCTGAGGGATCTTTTCCGAATAATGAACTATGTGGGCGAACTTCAAGCCCTTGTTGAATCCCGTATTCAGCAATTCAACGGTGACTCAGGCACAGCGAATCATGATAGAGCCGTTCTAAATGCTCTTGGACCAAAATTGGAAATGGCTGAGCAAGCTCTTCATGATCTTTGCATATCCACTGGTCTTCACTCATGTTCTAGAGCTGTGGACAGTGCAAGCCCCGATCCTACTGATTTGGAGATTGCTTCTACTGTTTTGGCGATAGCTCCGATTGATCTGGAGATAGCTACTACTGAAGCGGAGATAGCTTCTGCCTTGGAGGCAACTCCTTCTGCCAAGGAAATCTCCTCTCCAACTGCTCAACTTGTCTCCTCTGCTCCCAGTACTACGAATGATCAACAGACCCAACTGATGATTGTTGATCATGAGAATGTGGACACAGTGATTCAGACTGTGGTGCATCAAGTTACCATCTCTTCTGGTAATCCTGAACCCAGCGAGTCCTCACATTCAAATGATCACACCCAGTCGTCTGCAGCTGCATTGGACCAAGCCACTGATAGCATGGCTGATATTGCCACAAACGCAACTGCTGCACCAACTGTTGAAGCCCATGCTTCACTCACCCCTGCAGTTATTAAGGATCATCCCGGAGTTCTTGCTACTGCTACTGCACCTCAAATAGAGGCTCTGGATCAGTCAATGGCTCAAGATCCATCAGAGGATTTCTTTGACTTCCAAACTTCTATCCCTATGGAAGGGCCACCTGACATTGCTGATCAGCTAGTACATCTTTCCAACGCAATCTCTGCACTAGCCAGTGATGTCAACAAGCTTAAACAAGAAGAGCGCTCTTCGACTCTTATTCTAGGCAGCCATCAGCAGCACACTGATTCACAGTTCCAGCATGTATATAGGGACCTAGACAGCCTGACGTCTACTGTCACCAGACTTCAGACTTTTGTTGCGGATGCATTTGCAGACTCATTCTCTCGAATAGGGCAGGCTCATCTTCAGATAAATCAACACAATGAATCACTTCAGGCTGCCACCTCACTGGCTCTTGGGGATAAGATAGAAGACGCCAAGAAAGTCTTGACCGATCAGCTGGCAACCATGCAGGCAGCATTTGCTTCCCAAATTCAAGATTTATGCAATAGCCTGCCTGCTACCCCTCAAATTATTAGAAGACTGCCTGAGTCCAGCTGCCCTGCTCCTCAGTCCCAACGAGATCCGAGTCCAGCAAATCGTTCATCCACTGCAGCTGGAGCATCCAATCAGTCCAGACCATCTACTCAGCAAAGATCTCGAAGTCCGCACCAACCGTCTACCGAAAAGCACGACTATTCCCGACATTGGTTAGGGAGGAAATAATATCATTTTCTGATCCCTTATTAATTACTCTTATCTTTTTACTATTTTCATTTGACTTTTTCCATATGTATCGTCACATCATTATTGTGTTCACACTTAATTAAATTCTTCTATAAATAGAGGCTTATTTTTTGTTTTTATAACACACATTCACTCATCATGATTATTTTCAATTCCTTGAAAATTCCTTGGTTTCCTCTTCGCAATTGTTCATTTTCATGGGTTTATTACTTATCTAATCAACCCCTCATGGGTTGATTACTTATCTAACCCAGCTCCGTTAAGCTTCAGCATTTGGATCCTGCTCTGATGCTCATCATCAGCCAGGAACTATAATCAGGAGTTATCTGGGTGCTGATGACAAAAAGGAGGAAAACAGAGATAGAATATTTTCATGGGTGAATCCATGAACCATGGAGGCCTGATGAATATACATTTGAATATCTCCCGAAGCTCTTCCTCTCTGAAACAAGGTGGATCGAAGCTTTTCCTCCCCGCAACTAGGTGGATTGAAGCTCTCCGATCTACATTGTTTGTTTAAAATTTGTCATGTATCAGCTATATTGTGTAGAAATAGATGTGTCTTAGGTTAAATCCAGTTATAAGAATTCATCTTAAATGAAGATGAATCTCTCTAAATTGTCCAGTTTGATTACAACTTGTAATCTGCTTATCTTTATAACAAATGACAATGTCCTTTCCATTATGTCTTCAAGTCTTTTCAGGATTCACCGCCTAAATTATTCAAGTATGAAATCGTTATTGCTTAGTTTTGTCATCACCAAAAAGGGGGACATTGTTGGGAAACAATTCCTAAGTTTTGGTGATTACAAAGAGCAACTGGATGTACACCTACCGGGTATTGAAGACTTACCGAGAGATAAAGACCAACTGGATGTACACCTACCGGGTATTGAAGACTTACCGGGTGACAAATACCAACTGGATAGACATCAACCGGACAGACATCAACTGGATGGCTACCAACCGGACAGACATCAACTGGATGGCTACCAACCGGATAGACATCAACCGGACAGACATCAACTGGATGGCTACCAACCGGACAGACATCAACTGGATGGCTACCAACTGGATAGACATCAACCGGACGGACATCAACTGGATACAGACATCAACCGGATAAACATAAACTAGATGGACATCTACTGGACAACCATCAACCGGATAGTCTCACACTAAACAAAGACATCTACAGGTCACAAGAGGATAAACGACCAGTTGAACAAAGAAGACCAGCAGAAGTCTAAACATCCAGTAAGAGCACTAAGCAACGAGACAAAATAAGTACAACATTCTCTGACAAAGGTACAACAGAGCGGCGCACCCTGCTATATCTCCGCCACCATTACCGTCAAAATAAAAGAGTCGTTGCTTAACAAAATAGGAAAGAAGACAATCTTAATTTGGAAAGCTGATCTCTTCCAAATACAGAAAAGCTACCGTTGGACCTCTGATCCTATAAATACGTCCAAGCAAAGAATGAAGAGGTTAGCTGAGCGATTTATTCAATCAAAAACGAACACTTCAATCAAAACAGAAAATCAACTTACTTATATTCAAAAAGTTCAGCAAAAGAGCAGACAAGCAGTGCAACTGAATCTGTGACAGAGTATATCCAACTGAAGTCTGCTGCTCAAGAACACTCTAAGCTAAAATTTTATTTTGTAAAGAGTGTCATAGAATCTCTTGTAATCAAATTAAGAAGTTGTGATTGCTAGGAGTTTTAGGCCAAGTTGTGTGAGTGCCTAAGAAGGTTGTATACTGTAAAAGTGTAAACCAAATCTTCTAGTGAATCCTTCCTGCAAAGGAAGAAGGGCAGACGTAGAAACGTTGTGCTTCGAACTTCCAGAAACAATACTTGTGTCATTTGTTTATTGCTTATTTACTACTCAGTTTTATTCCTCACAAGTCTAGCAGACGTCTTCCGCACTATAATCAGTGTCTGCTGACTTGCCTGATATTGAGAAGCAACTGTAATACTTAACAGTTTACAGTTAACAAGAAAAGAATCGAAATTGAATCTAGTGTTTATTCAACCCCCCTTCTAAACACTACCTCGATCCTAACAGTCCATCAGTCTGGGTACTATAAGCAATTCTCATTGCTAATTAGTACCCATGACATTTTGAAAACCTTTTTCGAATTCGGATATTATCCTCGGATCTCTATCAGATACAATTATTACAGGCACTCACTGTAATTAAACCACATTGTCCACATCTTAAACATCTCGTTTGCCATAGGCATACAGACCATCATACGAAATCAATATCTCATATTGAATAGTCAATCAACTCTGATTCAGCTTGTTTCAAAATCTCTATTTGATCTAAACAATTGAGTTATAAAACTCAAAGTTAGAAATTTCCAAATTCATTGTGGCACTTAAAAAAATTATGTAGTATTCCATTGGGTCTCGTCGTTTTATCTTAATCTGCTGGCATGTCAAACAATTTGCCACAAAATTCTGAAATTTCTTTCTTCATACCATCCCATCAGAAATAGGATCTCAAGAATGATGCATCTCATCATTCCCAGAATAACACTATGTCATATATAGTGTGTTTTCTGCGGTAATACTTCTTTCAAATTGGTACGATTCAATGCTATTTACTGATTGTTCAATCGCAACCCGCCACTAAATGACATACTAAATCTAGTTGGTTGATGAGACATAACCAATTTCTTCAATCAATATATGTATGAGTCTGCCCTTCTAGTCTTTCTGATCTTGGAAATTGGAGGTGACTCAAACTATACATTGATGCTACCATTGCACCTTGCACTTTTTGGTTCAATGCATCTCTACTAATTTCATTTCCCCTGATTGATATTGACAATCAGAGTCAAATTCTTTAACAAATCTAGTCATTTCTTCTATATCATGTTCAACTCTGACTGGATAATAGATATTTTAAAATCCTAAAATCAGATTATATCATGAATTGTTCGCCATACAAAAGGCAAAATAATGGATACAAGCCCGAGTTCATGAACAGGATATCATGATTCTTTCAGCTTCAACTATCTCAAAGCATATGCAATCATCTCCTCATGATGCATCAGAATGTATCTCAATTCTTTGACCAACGTATTTACACAAACTATATATCCCCCTGAACCAATTAACAAAACTCAACACTGATGGTGTAGTCCACTTCTGTTTCAGTTTATGAAACTGCCAAACGAAACTCAAATTTCTTCTTGGTCAACTAGTTAATAGATCAGACTCTCATAGAATATCCTTCCATAAAAGCATGTAACCTGGTCAAACTCATAAAACTTCGTATCTCGAGTACACTAGTATACCACTGATGAATATTATTACAACTCCGCCCAAAAAGTTACGGAATACTATATTCATCAAATTCATAAACTCTACTAGTATAGTTGTCAGACTACATGGCATTACCAAAAATTCAAAATGCTGGTATCTAGTTTGACCAGTTGCCTAGAGAACATTTCCCTTCTGACTCAAACTGATTGTAACCAGATTTAAAATCATTCGTCTTATACTTCAACGTTTCTTACAACTGATCAATTACTTCTCGATCTGAGGCAATGGGTATTTGTTCTTGAAAGTAGCCCGGTTCAACTGCCTTTAGTCGATACACATCTTCATAATAGCATTTTTATTCTTCACGAACAGCACTGATGTTTACCCAAGGTGACATACTAAGACGTATGTACCCTTATCGAGGATAATCTATAATTATTCTTCTAAATCTGTCAACTCTGCTGATGCCATTCCGTACAGTGCTTTCGTTATCGAATCTATTCATTGGCATCAACGAACAGCTGTAATCGATTCTTTATCTAGTGGAAATTCTTTATTTCCTCAGGAAAATATTGGTAAGTTTTCCTACGACTAGGATATCAGCCAATGATTGCTTTTTATTTTAAACAATTAATTTCAATGTAGCGATTTTATACCGCAAGTGCACGGTGTCAAGTTTTAGTATAGTGGTTTAGAAATAGGGATGTTGTACCCACATGGTCTAACGTATAAGTACCAAATAAAATTAGAAAAAATATATTTAGCCCACAAAATAGATGAATAATTATCTAATCAACATAAAAACTTAAAAATAGAAAATTAAATCAAATCCTTTGAAGATGCGAAGGAATGCCACTCGATAAATTTATCAAGATGTTGGTTCGCTTGTGTTATCGTCAATGATTTGTTTGTAAAAACAATTACTAACCAATTAATTCTCAAGCTATAGTGAAACTAATATTAAATTGAAACAAGTAACTCGTTGCATAAATCTCGATGAAAATCGTTAACTTTAAATCTTTCAATTCAAAGTGATCACGTATGTGATTTAATCTCTCGATCTAAATTGTTAGCATACAACATGATTTATTATAGCGTATTATAATTTTATCTCTCGATCTCAATTATAATTCACAAATCAATCAAAGGTAGCAAGGCTTTGATAGCATTAAAATTATAAATCATGCACAAAAGAATTAATCCACTCTATAAACATTCAAATCATTAACTCAATCACAAGCTTCCCTAACCTTGATAAAATAAACTTATTTTATATTCAAATCAAACTAACATGATGAATAATTGTTTCTAAACCTCATAAACATCAATAAATTCGAAAATCAAAATAAATAAAGTTTAGAAGTATGATAACGGATGAGTTGAATCCGTGCGTTGAAACGTTACTTCTTCCCTTGCTTCATTCCTTGCACTTCAAAGGCTTTTTCTTCCTAAATTATGTAGATGTTGGAGAATGATAGGAGGCTGATTTATGGTGTGTGATCTGATATTGGTCTCCTAAATTCGTGCCATAGGTCTCATATTTATAGAAAATGAGGTGGATGGAAGTGTTCCAAATAAATCAAACTCAATCAACTCTTTTTTTTTTTCTGAAAATTATGTCGCTCGATCGATCGAGAAAATGTCACGATCGATCGAGCACTCTGATTTCTCATCCCTAAATTCTTCTGCCACGCTCGATCGATCGAGCTCAATTACCGATCGATCAGCATCACTTTTTCTTGTTGGCCAAAATCTCTGCCTCGGTCGATCGATCGAGCTCCGCTTCCGATCGATCGAACATGTCAGATTCCAAAATCTTCATTTCTTGCCTCGGTTTGATCCATTTTCGTCTATCTAGCTTATTTCTTCCACTTCCCACCTATATTCCTGAATCAAACAAATAAATACAAAAAAGCGTAACAACATCCAGGAATCAACACGAAAATAGATACATATCATTGCAAAATACACGTAATATTCATCCTTATCAACTCCCCCAAACTTAGACTTGATCGTCCTCGAGCAAGCAATAAGATCAAAATGCAAAGTTCATCGTCAATACTTTAAATAAATTATCTTAGCAACTCAAATGTAAAATCTCAGAAATCCCACTAACACATCAACCATAAGTCAATCCAAAACTCAACAAGAAGTGTTTTCTCCTAGGCCAAACAATACATCGCAAAATCGGAACGTGCGTTTGTGTTAATGTCAATATTGAGTTTCATATATATTATCAGGATCAAATATTGCTATGAAACTCAAAGTCAAGATTACTATTAAACACTCCATAAGCCTACTTTTCAAGCACTTCTTCACTAATGTAATTATTCCATAGACTTGGATCAAAAGGACTTTAGAAGCTTATAATGTCAGGCATTGGGTGTCGGTTTCAAAGAAAAGATAAGATAAGCGCAAGAGTATAATTATATATCGTTCAAATTTTCGCACATTTTAAGCTCCACTTCTTTTTCTTGTCTAGCCTTGGCTACTTTGGGTCTTATACATGTATTTTTTTTTTCAAAGCTTTTTCTTCTCTTTTCTCTCTCTTTTTTTTCTTCTTCTTCTCATTCATCAATCATTATCACAATAAGCTCATTAAAATATAATCATTTATGTGCATCTAATGAGATTAATTATACTCCCTTGGGGTAAGGATAAAAAATTTTCATTTTAGGCTACACAAGGTAGGTATAATGAGTTTATCAACAAAAGTCGAATGGTGGCTATTTTCCATTCTTATTCAATCAAGCTCAAAGTTGGACACTAAAGATTGATATAGATTAGGTAAGCTTGAAAAGCTCAAACGTTCCAAAGATCGCCTAAATAATGTCCAAGTCAAGTTCCTAATTATAAAATTTCGCCTCAAAGTGCCCTCAAATAGGTTCTAGAGTGCTTTAAGATCCTCAAGACAAATCATAGTTAACAAAAATTTTCCATTATATGTTTCACTCAATCATGACTCAAAAGTGCTCAAGATGTTCCTCAATTTTGAAGATAGAAACTCAACCACAGATATTCACAAACAAGTCAAAAATCTTCAATGTACAGTAAACAATAAGCGCAAAAGCAAAACACATACCTCAACAACGATCGTCAGTGATCGTCGTCCTCATCATGATTCGGTGGGGGTACTGGTTAATATGGCTCCTCTGGCTGGCACGTTGGATATGGCGGATATTCAGGTGGTGGTGGTTGACATGGATGGTAGGGCTGGAAATGCGGCTCGGGTAGAAACTGGATAGCTGGGAAACCTTGGGCCAAGGCAGTGTCCCATGCACATTGATATTGCAGAACTCCATATGTCGCTGACTCATCAGCTCTTGGTCCAACCGGATTTCCCTTAGCAAATTTTGGATGTCCTATTGCTCCAGGCGTATGTCTTTGAGATCCCTGTGGAGGGAGTCCAAGGTGATAGGTGAATGCTCTGTAGCGGAAGATGATGATGGCCTAGCATGTCTGCTGCTCGAAGGCCGTGGCTCGGCCCTAGGTCGGCCTGTAGGAGGTGGTGGTCCATCAACCACTATTGGTCCTTTTGGTGGTAGGAGTTCTTCATCGGCGCCCCACTTCACTCCACATCTCTTGCAAAGAGCAGTGATAGTAGATGGAAAGGGTAATGCGGAGGTGGGCGGACTCATGCCGATGTCACTGATGTGGTCATTTATAATGCACCCCAGATCCATTGTTTGCCCAGTGAGTATGGCAAACACTAGGGCAGCTCTCTCCTTGGTGACCCCAGAAGTGTGGGTCGATGGCATGACCCGTGAGGCAATGAAAGAAAACCACGCTTGTGCCTCTGGTTTCAAGTATTTCTTTAGGACCAACTGGGGCTCTCCATTGTTGTTCCTTTGTCAATCAGTCCCCTCAATACTGATAACAGAGAGTACTTCATCGTAGTTGATTTGGCTTTTCCTAAAAGCTTTATACTCACTGTCCTTTATTGAAGGCATCCAAAAAATTACATTAATTTTAAACTGATCAAACTCCACATCCTTACCCTGTACAAACACAACCTCCCTTGAATTTTGGTGGACTGTCCTTAAATTTGTATAGAATTCCCGCACAACAGGGACCACCGCATCAATAGGCTCTTGAATAAACTCAAACCAACCTCGTCGCCGTGCTTCTTGAATCACGAGTCATTCAAGTTGATCAATGCACATTACCCTTTCACGACTGAGGGGTTTTCGGTGATAGCCGGGGTATAATTCCGTTGCTACGAAATTCACAAATCTAAGCTCATCATAATCTTGAGACGAAGTTGTGGCTTTGACTTGCTTCTGTTTTTTCTTGGGAGCCATTTATTATTTTCAGTTCACAATTCACCCAGCTTCAATCCCAACCACAACAAGTAATTCACCCACCTCACCAACAATAAACAACCAACACTTCAATTCCCCCACACTTCACTAATCAACTATCTCAATTTCATCAAATACACAAAAAATCCAATCTTTGTATACCCAAACAAAAATATGCAGTGATTTATGGATTTGTAGAAAGGTTGAAGCTAAATACCATCGAAATCTAGATGATATTGTAGATTTGGATTGAGTTCCTCCTTTTGATGAAATTGCCCCAATTCAGCTCTTGAATCTTCAAATATGTGGCAAGAAGTGTAATTAGAAGAAACTCTGTAGCATGTATTGAGAGATCTTTGAGTTGTTGGGAAGATTAAAGAGGGAATTTGGAGATTAGGGCAAAAATCGATTTTGTTCTACGAAAATATTTTGAGAATTTGTTGTAGGAAATCTGCTGATATCGTTCTTTAAAAACAAATTTATATGTTGCTCGATCGATTGAGATTTTCGCTCGAACGATCGAGCGAGACAGAAATTTTTTTCTATTTATAACCTTTCTCGATCGATCGAGCATGACCTCTCGATCGATCGACAACACCAGAAATTTTTTTTTCTTTGTAACCCTTTGTCGATCGATCGAGATTTATTCTCGATCGATCGGCCATTCCAGAACAATTTGTTTTTTTCGCCCAATTTATTTCAATGTTCGATCCGCCCCACCAAAATTTTATTTTTTCCATTTTCTGCATCTGAAAATTAGTTAAACTCGGAAAAAAACAAAAGATGAAAAGATGAACTAAAAAAAATGAAAAACAATCAAGAGATAGACAGAAGAAAGTTCTTAATTTATAGTCCCAAGCTGGACTGCCACCTCCTTTCTCAGTGGTCCAATTTTGCTTGCTCCTTCGGGTTTTTCACTGTATCAGTAGGTAGAGTTCCTTGAGCTCGTCCATGAATCAATGATGCAAGTTGCCCCACTTGTACCTCCAAGTTTTTTATAGATGCATCCTAATTTTTCATCCTAGTTTCCATCGATGATATTAACTTGGTCAAAAGCTCCTCCATACTCGGCTTAGGTACATATCCCGGTGATGGTTGTGGGTTCAACACGTTGTTTTGGTTGGACCATTGCAAATTTGGATGATTCCTCCATCCCGGGTTGTAAGTGTTTGAGTACGGGTTATTTTGCTGCCTGTTTCCTACATAATTAGCAGATTCATTAGACTGAGTACATGGATTACCTGCCTGGCATTCGATGCTTGGATGATTGCTTCCACAAAAGTCACAAGTGATAACTTGAGCTTGCATCACTGTCATGCTCATGCTATCAATCTTTTTGTTCAATGCTTGATGAACTCCACTCGGTTTCTTTGCCACATTCCTCTCTGATTGCCATTGAGAGCTATTAGAAGCCATCTCTTCCAAGAGTTCATAAGCTGCTTCCGGTGTTTTTCTCATGATGGATCCTCCTGAGGCTGCATCAATCATAGAACGGTTAGCTGAAAATAAACCGTTATAAAAGGTTTGTACCTGGAGCCAAATAGGAAGACCATGATGTGAGCATCTCCTAAGCAAGTCCTTGAAACGATCCCATGCCTCATATAAAGTTTCAGGATCATATTGCCCAAATATGGTGATATAGTTTCTCATCTTCGCAGTTTTGGAAGGGGGAAAATATTTAGATAAGAAAGCTTGAGTCATCCCCTCCCAAGTGGTAATGGATCCTGCAGGTAAAGAATTTAACTGTTGGGTTTTGGAAAACCGAATAATCTTAGTTTTGATGTTAACAAAACTTGTTATTGTGTTGCTAACATATTTCATCAAGTGTGCAGTTCATAGATGATATTTTACAGCTTGATGATATTCTAAGAAATGACATTAAGTTTGGGTGCTGAAATGAGAATTCAGCATCCAGTAGACCCCGAGCGTTGCTGACTAAATTGATCATATCTCATAGCTCCGATATCAAAACGACCTGATTCTAAAGGGGTTGGATAGCCAACTCAATTCTCTACAAGTCGTATTTCAGGGCAGCAGACTAGATTCGAAGGTTTACATGACGAAAACATGTATGCAAGAGCTTGCTGGTACAAAGCTGAAACAGCAGCGGACAGATTGTAGCAGCTGTGGTATATCGGCCATAACTATCAGATCGCTTATTGAAACGAGGTGATTCAGTATAGGTTGGAAAGCTAAGACAAAGATCTACAAGTCATATTTGGAAGTGAAAGACTGAACCGGACGTTAAAATGGCCAAAAAGCTTCTGCAAGTCATGCCATGTGCTGCTGCATCCAGCAAACATACAGCAGGACCATTTCCTCGTATTTCGAGTATAACTCTCTCATACGAACTCAAAATCGAGCGATTTTTGATTCCGTGGAAAGCTAATAGAAAGGGCTACAACTTTCATGAAGATCACTTTGCCCAGAAATCATCGAATCAAGAGATAAACCAAGAGAACAGAACAGCAGATGTTGGGCAGCAGGGTACCAGCAGACCTTGGCCAGTTGATGTTGGACCAGCAGACTACCAGCAGACCCCAGGTCAGCTGATGCTGTACCAGCAGACCTTGGCCAGCTGATGTTGTACCAGCAGACCTCAGACCAACTGATACCAGCAGACCCCAGGCCAGCTGATGCTGAACCAGCAGACCTCAGACCAGCTGACCATACCAGCAGACCTCAGACCAGCTGATGCTGAACCAGCTGACCAGACCAGTTGACCACACCAGCAGACTTCCAAAAATAGCCCAGAAACAGAATATGACCGTTGCAATGTTTGAAAGCTTACCAAAATTGTCCCAACGGTTATATTCTTGTATCTAACGTATATATCATTACTTGGGGCTATATATACATGATTTGGAAGATCAATAACAGCTGATTGAAGATCAATCCAAGCCTTCCAAAGCAAACCCACTTGGGATTCAATTGAGGAACTTAAAAGACAAAAGTTGCTAAATGAAGAGCACTCCTCAAACCTTTGGCACCACTTACCTTGCTATATCAGATCTAGTTAGAGATCATTTGTGCCATATATATTCACTCTATTCATTGTATATGAGAGCTTAATAGATGAGTGAATACCATTGTAACGGTTGATGATTTATCACAACCGATGAGAGGTCTTTGTATGTGAGACATTAAAGAACATACATAGTTGAGTTGCTAGGAGTTCTAGTTGGATGGGGAATTCCCAACTGGATCGGGTTTGTATGTGTCACAAATCTCCAAGAAGTTGGAGATGTGAGCATTTGGGTCATCAATGGCTGCTCCCCCAAACATTACTGAATGCTGGATCATCTGAATTATTGCAGGCTTTATCTCAAAATTGTTAGCTTGAATACTAGGCCTCGTTATGCTTGACAATGATCCATGGAAAGCTGGTTGAGCAAAGTCCATCATAGATCTTGGATTCTGTGCTTCATTATTTGCGCCCCCTTCTTGATTGCTATCCGCCATCGTTCGAGCTTCCCGTATTCTCCTAAGAAAAGTTCGCTCAATTTATGGGTCAAAAGGCTCGAGTATGAGATGGCTACCCCTTAGCATGCACCAAGAAGATGACTACCTGTAAAAATCAACACAAAAGGAGAAACACAAATGTAGTAAACCAAATAGTCAACATTGACAAACAAACAAAACAAAACAAAAAAAAAAATTGCTAAATTACAATTAACTAATCTCGTATGATATTATACAAATTAGTCCCAGGCGACGGTGCCAAAAACTTGATCGCTTTTTATTAGTGTAGCGATTTTATACCGCAAGTGCACGGTGACAAGTTTTAGTATAGTGATTTAGAAATTGGGATGTCGTACCCACAGGGATTAACGTATAAGTACCAAATAAAATTAGAAAAAATATATTTAGCCTATGAAATAGATGAATAATTACCTAATCAAAATAAAAACTTAAAAATAGAAAACTAAATCAACTCCTTTGAAGATGCAAAGGAATTCCACTCGAGAAATTTATCAAGATGACGGTTCACTTGTGTTATCGTCAATGATTTGTTTGTAAAAACAATTACTAACCAATTAATTCATAAGGTGACGGATTCCCGTAAAATAATCAACACACTTTCTCACGTTATAGTGAAACTAATATTAAATTGAAACAAGTAACTCTTGTTCACTTAAACCAATTTAATATTGCATAAATCTCGATGAAAATCATTAACTTTAAATCTTTCAATTCAAAGTGATCACATATGTGATTTAATCTCTCGATCTAAATCGTTAGCATACAACATGATTTATTATAACATATTATAATTTTATCTCTCGATCTCAATTATAATTCACAAATCAATCAAAGGTAGCAAGGCTTTGATAGCATTAAAATTATAAATCATGCACAAAAGAATTAATCCACTCTATAAACATTCAAATCATTAACTCAATCACAAGCTTCCCTAACCTTGATAAAATAAACTTATTTCATATTCAAATCAAACTAACATGATGAATAATTGTTTCTCAACCTCATAAACATCAACATATTCGAAAATCAAAATATATAAAGTTAGAAGTACGATAACAGAGGAGTTGAATCCGTGCGTTGAGACGTTACTTCTTCTCTTGCTTCATTCCTTGCACTTCAAAGGCTTTTTCTTCTAAAATTGTGTAGATGTTGGAGGACGATAGGAGGCTGATTTATGGTGTGTGATCTGATATTGGTCTCCTAAATTCGTGCCCTAGGTCTCATATTTATAGAAGAGGAGGTGGATGTAAGTGTTCCCAATAAATCAAACTCAATCAAGTCTTTTTTTTTTCTGAAAATTATGTCGCTCGATCGATCGAGAAAATGTCGCGATCGATCGAGCACTATGATCTCTCGTCCCTAAATTCTTCTGCCACGCTCGATCGATCGAGCACAATTACCTATCGATCAGCATCACTTTTTCTTGTTGGCCAAAATCTCTGCCTCGGTCGATCGATCGAGCTCCGCTTCCGATCGATCGAACATGTCAGATTCCAAAATCTTCATTTCTTGCCTCGGTTTGATCCGTTTTCGTCTTTCTAGCTTATTTCTTCCACTTCCCACCTAGATTCCTGAATCAAACAAATAAATACAAAAATACGTAACAACATCCAGGAATCAACACGAAAATAGATACATATCATTGCAAAATACACGTAATATTCATCCTTATCAGCCAACGTCGACTCTTCCTGGTCAGCATTCACTACTTATTATTAAATATCCATCATTTTCCATGTATCGCAACCACAATATTTGCATGTCTCTTGCTATTCGTGGCTATAAACATTTCATTTGGAGCCACAATACAGTCGAAAATTCACTACACCTTAAATAAAAAAAATCATCTCTAATATTTTGAAACTTATCAGAGTATCTATGACCTCGATACAATCAAACTCATATCTTGGCATCAATCTAAACACCTAGGACAAAGGGATTAAACTACATGATAAATATTATCGCAGACAATAGGTAATATCGAGTTAAGGCATTCTTGTAACTTGGGTAGGCTTGATGTGTTGCTAGATACCGCTCATTGCTCATGACATAAAATAAGATTTTTTGTCACTGCCAACGTTAAAGATACTATAGGGTAGCACAAAAAAATTAAATCGATAAAGAGAGATTAAATTCATTTGATGAATTAAATAAATTAGGAAGAGTCCTAATAAAAGGATATATGAAGTTATATTAATGGGCCCAAATTCTTCAAAAAGGAATAAAATCCCGAATTTTCAGCAACTGCGATCGGTCGGCACAATCCTCGCTATCGATCGTGAGAATTAAATCCAGCCTTTTATCATCGACACACGATGATCGGCGATATGAATGATGATCGATCGCTGTGTCAAAATTCTTAAATCTCAAGATTTCGTATTTCTTTCAAAATGCTCGCTTAGTTTGGTCGTTTGTCATCATTTTAGCTCATTTCCCCCACTTCCATACACTTAGACATTTATTCATGAAACATACAAAAATAACACAAAAATGCATAATTTCGACAAAGAATCTGAAAAATCTCATATAAATTCATAGAAATATAAGTGTAAAAATCATACTTATCAACTCCCCCAAACTTAGACTTGATTGTCCTTGAGAAGCAATAAGATCATAATGTAGAGTTCAACATAGATAATTCAAATGAACCAATTCATAATTACTAAGTAGCTCAGACACCTCACTCATAGACAGACAAGAATCAATCAACAAATTGACCTAGACAAGTTTTCCCCATATCAAGCAACATCTCGCAAACTCGGAACGTATGCGTGCGTTATTGTCAATCTCAAGTTTCAATGCACATCTTCAAGATCAAATTATGTTAATCAACTCAAAGACAAAATTATCGTTGAGCATGCTGACTTTTAAACAACTTCCCCACTAATGTAGTCACTCCCTAGAATTGGATCAAAAGGTTTTTTTAAGCTTGTAATGTTAGACCTTTGGTGCCGGTTACAAAGAAAATGTAGGATAAGCACAAAGAAGAGAGTATAATCATATAAAGATCATATTTTAGCATATATTGAGCTTCTCTTCTGCTTCTTTTCTAGCCTTGGCCATTTTGGATCATATTTGTATGATATTTCTCAAGGCTCTTTCTTTTCTTCTTTTCTTTTTCTCATTCATAATTTTTCAATAAACTGATCAAGATGTAATAGTTCATGTGCATTAAATGAGATTCATTATACTCCCTTAGGGTGAGGATAACTTTTTTCATCTTAGCTCACATTAGAGTAGTTATAATGAGTTTGCCAATAAATGTTGAATGAATGCTAATTATATGTTAAACATACACCATTCTTATCCATTTAGGCTCAAAAGTTGGACAATAGGGATTAATGCAATCCACAAAGATCATAACTCAATGTGCTCAAAATATTCGTCATCTTTAACATATTAACTCAAAACAAGGTATCCATGTACATGTTCAATCGTTTGCATGGATAAAGTTGGCATTCAAAATGAGATCAATATCATCATGGAACAGTAGCCACTACTATGATTCGTTCTTTTCTCAAATTATGAACTTAAATAAAAGTTTGCTGCTCATGAAACAACAATAATTCTACCATACTTAGCTCGAAAAACAAGAGACGATCACATGCAACATAGATAACATACTCCCCCGAGCTTAAATTGTGCATTGTTCTCAATGTACTAAAGCATGAAAAATAAATAGGACGAGCACTTACCTTTGACAATGACTGTCAGTGATCATCGTCTTCCTTCTCGTCAGCCAATGGCGAAGATGGTTAGAGAAAACGAACGCACATGGAATCACTAACCAAAAATCAAAACAAATGAAAAACAACTACGAAATATCAAAAATGAAGATAATGGAAAGAAGAAGTTCTTGATTTATAGTCTCAATATGGACTTTTTACCAATTCCACTCAGTGATCAAGATGGACAGTGGTGGATTATTTCTCCTCATCCACTTGATAGTGCCCCAACCTCTTTCCGCTCACCGTGAATACGCCTCCCTTACGGTCACTTACCTTGATTTTTCCGGACGATGATACCTCAACTACATTGAATGGTCCAGTCCACTGGGAGTCCTCCTTTCTTGGAAACAAGCACAGTTTGAATTTCTTCACTAGAACCATGTCTTCCTCACAAACTTTACCACCTTGTGAATTGGCTTTTGGTAGGGTGGCCGTGGTCTTTCTCTTCTTCTTTTTGCTAAGGTTCTTGGCCACTAAGTCCATAGGACAGCTTCTCCGTTCCTCTTTGCTTTTCACCTGCAAGACGTCAATAGACAATGGATCGATAGTATTAACTTTAAAGCACATATGTTCGTTGTGTGGGTGTGTCAAAGTTTGAAACATGCTAAAAGTAATTTGATCCTCTCCTATACGGGAGGATCAACTTCCCTTCTTGGACATCGATTAATGCCCTTCCCATTGTTAAAAATGTCTTCCTAAGATTAAGCATCTCAGCATCTTCCTTCATATCCAACATAATAAAATCCACTGGAATGGTGAAATGGTCAACCTTGATTGGCACATTGTCAGCGATCCCTTGTGGGTACTTGACGGACTTATCCACCATTTGCAGTGACACCCTAGTAGTTTTAAGCTCCCGCAACTTTAATTTCCTATAAACATACAAAGGCATCAAATTCACACTTGCACCAAAATCACACAATGATTTATTAACGAAATAGAGCCTATAGGTGTCGCGAAACTCTCTGGATCCTTTACCTTTCGAGGTGATTGTTTTGAATGATAGCAGAACACTCTTCAGTTAAATTTATAGTCTCATGCTCTCCAAGTTTTCGCTTATTAGATAGTATCTCCTTTAAGAACTTAGCATAATTTGACATTTGCCGTATAGCATCAATAAATGAGATTCTTAATAAAATATGAAACTTAGCCAATTTAGCATCAAATTTCGTTGTCTTATATGCAGCAAAAATGAGAGTGGGATATGTACCTTAGCAGGTGTGTGATGGGTGTAGTGGTGTCAGGATACTTACCTTTGTCGCGTGGTTGATCCCTCTTTGTCTCAGCCAGCTCGTCCTCACGCTCATCATCGTTCTAGCATTCTTCGTAGAATCCTCTTTTCTGCTCCTCAAAGTTATGGCATTGACTTGCTCTCTTGGATTCTTCGCAGTGTCATTGGGCAATGTTCCTTGAGCTCGTCCAGCTAGGATGGTTTCTAATTGCCCCACTTGTACCTCCAAATTCTTTAACGACACCTCTTGATTTTGGAATCTCGTCTCCGTCGATGTGATGAATTTGGTCATCAGCTCCTCCATACTCGGTTTTGGTACATACCCTGGTGGTGTTTGTGGGTTCAACACATTTTATGGATTGTCCCATGATGAATTCGGATGATTCCTCAACCTCGGATTGTAAGTGGTGGCATGTTTCCTACATAGTTAGCACTTTCAATAGATTGACTTAAAGGGTTACCTATTTGGCATTTAGTGCTAGGATGGTTGCCTCCACATGAATCACAAGTGATGCCTTGAACTTGCATCGCTGTCATGATCATGATATCTAGCCTTTTGTTCAATGCCTTAATTTGGGCGGACAAAGCATTTTGGGCGGACAAAGCAATTACTTCACCAACTTGATGAATTACAGCTTGCTTCTGTGATACATTCCTTTTCAGACTGCCAATGATAGCTATTAGCAACCATCTCTTCCAACAATTCGTAGGCCGCTTCAGGTGACTTTGTCATTATAGTACCTCATGATGTTGCATCAAGCATATAACGGTTAACAGAAAATAAACTGTTATAAAAAGTTTGTACCTACAACCAGATAGGTAGGCCATGATGTGGGCATCTCCTCAATAGGTTTTTGAACCGTTCTCATGCTTCATATAATGTCTCGGGTCGTGTTGCACAAATGTGGTGATATCATTGAGCATCTTAGCAGTCTTGGATGGTGGGAAGTAGTTTGATAGGAATGCTTGAATCAACCCATCCCAAGTGGTGATAAAACCTGAAGGTAATGAATGCAACCCGTAGTTAGCTTTATCTTTCAATGAGAATGGAAAGAGTCGTAATCTGATGGCGTCGTCAGTGATGTCATTATGCTTAAATGTGTCATAGATCTCCAAGAAGTTGGAGATATGAGCATTGGGATCATCAGTGGTCGATCCTCCAAACTGGACTGAGTGCTGGATCATTTGGATGATGGCATGTTTGATCTCTGTGATACCCCAAATTTTGAATAACATGGTATTTGTTTGAAATAATCGAATCCTCTGAGAAAATATTTTAAAATAATATTTATATATATAGATATATGTCATGAATCGATTGTGAGATATATATTATAGTGTCTTGTAATCTGTCATGTTGATACAAGTACCGAGAAAAAACAAGAAAGTTATTCAGACATGCATGTGATCAAAGAAATAAATAATAATAATAAAAATACTATAACAAAAGATAAAATGTATTGGACCAAAAGAAGACCCAATAACAGTGTAGTAGAGGATACCAATGTGCAATGTGTGTCGTTAAGAATTCAAATCATTTATGCGAGTTACACATATTAAAAACCACTCACACTGAAGACGAAGGGGAGAGAAGAATTCTTCAAAAAAAATCGAAGTCTCAACTTTGAGTATTAGGGACTCCGTTTGTGCTTTTATTAGCCACAACTTACGGTAAGTTTTTCCTATTTTTGTCCACCTAATAATGAAGATTGATTATGTTCACAGGTTCAATTAGGAAAACTAAATAATCAGGAGTTCTGTAATTTCTTAACAATTTATATCCATAAGTATGAACTGTATGTTATTCAAAACAAGGATTATGAGAATGATTGGTAAGCTCTCGTGAACTAAGATTGAGAAAGAGTTTCAAGATTAAAAGTATAGTTAATGATCTTGATAGATATAAAAGAGTTTACAAATTTTATAACCTTAAGATTCAAGTAGTCTTACTTTATACATAGTATAATAGAGACTGCTTTGCTACTTTATTTTATGTGTTTGTGGTTGCTTTATATTAATTAAATTGATAAAGTTGAACTGAATGAGATGATGATCTAAGCTTTTCATATGATTCCGGACATGAAGTGTAAAATACTTGATTTCACAAACAGTAACAAGGAAAAGAAAATTACATAAAGTCGACGCATTAAAATGATGATTTTTGTGCTTTGATAGTTGGAATATTTTGAATACAGTAAAGGGTGGGGCAATCTGTTAACATTGAATTGTGATTCCTAATAAAGAAGAATGATTCAGTTGATCTTATTTTGAATATATAGATTGAACTATTCAATGCAAACCGATTGAGCCCGAGAAATAAGGTATGTTGCTATCGGGTAACATACAACAGGTATCTGTCTCATTTGATATATGATTTGTTGACTTCTGTGAATTATGTGGCTACGTAATTTTATTTAAATTACGTGGCATTCATAGTATTCATGAATTGGCATATCGGTGTATGAAATTAAATGCACGTTGAGCTATGATCCATAAATACCCTATTTATTTTTGGATTCTGGGATAGTCATTGGAGATTGGTACCGCGATACTATGACTTGCATTAAATGGCCCGAAAGGTATAGGGGTTGTGGCCTCCTCTGATTACCATGATTTGTTGAGAGGAGGGATTGGTGGCACCTTGCTGATGTCATCCCGTGTGTCCCTGACTATGTCGAGACTTGGGCTTTGGCTCACCCCCAAGGGGGGGCTATTGTTGTCTATGTGTGTGGACAATGGCAGGTAGTACAGGTGGTCAGGATCCCAGACAGGGTACATCCGATGGGAGCCACACTTGAGAGGTTTATTTTCCTTCTTATCCCAGTCCTATATGTCCCAGGGGTGTGTCTCTGGAGTGTAACGAGTTTATGTATATTTAATTTATTTTGCTCAGTATGGATATGTGTTTCATAGTTTGATTTGTCTTGATGGAGATGAAACTGATTGTATCTAGATATATTTTGACTAGTGGTATTTGTGGTATGTTTCTCGTGCGATGAGGTCAAGCCGAAATTTTTAGGGCCACCTGTTAATAAATGTTAAACTAATCTTCCGTTGTTTACGCTATAATTATCATTGTGTGATAATTAATCACATTATTAGGATTGGGCCCTCACAATCTCAAAGTTGTTATCCTAGATGCTTGGTCTAGTGATGCTAGACAATGATCTTTGGAATGACGGTTGTGCGTAGTCCATCATTGATCATAAGACATGTGCCTCCTAATTCCCTTTGTTCATCCTCTCCATCTTCTTTGGTTATTCTCTACCATTGTTCGAGCTTCACGTACTCTCCTAAGAAAAGTTCTCTCAATTTCTGGATCAAGAGGCTCAAAAATAAAAATAGTAACAAAAATAAATAAATAAAATTGGCCAAATTACAGTCAACTATCTCGTTTGATATTACTTTAAACTAATCCCCGGCAACAGCGCCAAAAACTTGATCGCGCTTTATTTAAACAATAAATCTTATACTTATGCACGCTTTAACTCAGTAGAACAATTTTAAACCGCAAGTGCGTGGTTGCCAAGTTTTAGTATAGTAGAATGAAGTAGTGATGTCATACCCATAGGGACTAGAAATAAGTAACGAACTCACCTAGCTTAACTATATTTAACATACGAATATTGATTGAAACTAACTTAAAACAAGCCAATAACAGTAGCCAACCCGACCAAGCGATAGAAGGCGAATAAAATCAGTAGAAACAATTATCAAGACTTTGGTTCATCAATGTAATCCCCCACAATTCGTTTATTAGTTAGGACTACTTTCTAAGGTGGCAAGTTTTCCTAATGCATTCATTATACTATGGTCAGGCTATAACAAGTCTAATATTAACGTTGTAATAAGCTACTCTCGTATCCGTATTGAACAATTAAATATCGCATGATGATTTATGAAAACGACTAGCCTTCATGTTGAATTTAGCTATCTTACCATCAACTCCATAGTAAAAGCACCACAACTTACATCTAATAAAACACATAACATTAATTGATGCTCCTAAGTGTAGCATGGCCTTATCAAGTCTATCATTTCCATTGTGCATGAAATAGTGAACATACCTGGATCCTTGCATTTAGTTGTGGTTTCTTTTGGGTTATCGTCGAAAAAATCGCCCATAGATCCATTTCTTCACAATATTCTTTCTCCGGTCCTTCTTCCATAGAATATGATTCTTCTAGATATTTAACATAACACTCAATTGGAAACTTACCTTTCAGAGTTGCAGGGTGTGCAAGCTCCTTTTTCTTCTAGTGTCACATACACATTTTCTTTTAGCTTGGGTGGCGTCAATACCACCTTCTCCAGGGTATCTGACTCTTCATCAATCCTTGAGGCGACTGTAATCATGGTCTTCCTTGGATTTTCCATCGTTTGGGAGAGTATATTGTTCGTTACTCATGCTTCTATCCTATTGATCGATCTTGTTAGGTGTTCCACTTGAGTACCCAATTGAGTGCTAGCCCTGAATTTTTGTTGAAATTGTAAAGTACTATTAGTAGATTTTGCAACAATATCCTCCAGAGACTCGCCAGAGGTAGGAGAATAAGGTTGTTGTGGCCATGACTGATATTGAGGTATGTATGGCGGTAGGTTGAACAGCATGTAAGGTGGAGGTGGGCTCATCCATTGATTGTCATAGCTGAAATTGGGATGATCACTCCAACTTAAGTTCTATGCGCGTTGTCCATTACCTATGCCAAGTTGTTGCACAGGAAAGGCCAATTCGTCCAGGCTCCTATAGTCCGCCATGGTATCTCATTGTTCATCAGTGGTTTGAGATAAGACTGTAAGCACACACAAATCATAGTACCACTAGAAGTAACAATAATTAAATAAAAAAATTAGCAAAAAAATATACGACGCCTCCCCGGCAATGGCTCCAAAATTTGGTGTGCGCTTATTGATTTGTCTAGAAATAGACACATCTATTGCGCTTAATTGTCTACGATTTGGTATGTTTTGATGGATAATTTGATACATATGCTACCTAGTCGTATATTTGTGTAAATATAGGTGGAATTGAAGAAATCGAGCTAACAAGGGCGAATAAGGATCATGAAATGCATTGGAGTTGACAATGGATCAAAGTAGACCAAGAAAAATGCATAAAAATTATATGAGGTGCTCGATCAATCGCCCAGAAGAGCTCGATCGATCGAGCAAGGCATAAAATTTAAGCAACACAATATGTGAATGCTCGATCGATCGAGCAGAAGTTCCTGATCGATCGAGAAAATCAGAAAAATTCCATAACAAAGAGTTGCAGTCGGCGATCGATCGAGAGAAGTGCTCGATTGATCGAGAGACGAGAATCCACAAATGTCAATTTTGAACCAACAACATCTTTGCATTACTTTTCAGCATGGCAGCCACAAATGTGGAACACCTAAATGAGGAGGTGGGTGATGTGGGGAGTGTGAATGCTAATATCGCACATACAAATCCCCTACCACCACCGGTTGTGGGTGTTGAACCTATTGCATAGCCATTATTACCTGGTGAATTGAGTCTAACGCAATTCTTGACCTTCCATCCTAGATTTGAGGGGACTGAGTCAGGGGAGGAAGCAGAGGAATGGCTGGAGAGAATTGAGCAGATCTTTGTGTCTGTACCCTGTGTTAGGACTTCTTGTCTAAGGTTAGCGGAATTTCAGTTGGCAAAGAAGTCTTCCATGTGGTGGAAGACGACGGTGATGGAGTTGAGAGATCAAGGCATATTGGTGGACTTGACTTTATTTAGGACCCGGTTTCTGAACCGGTACTTTTCTGCTGCTGCTAGGCAGATGAAAGAGGATGAGTTCACCAACTTGAAGCAAGGCAATATGACTTTCTTGGACTATGCCATGCATTATTCATCGATGTTGAGGTATGTCCCCCACATTGCTACCAATGAGCATGCCAAGATGCGGCATTTTCTGAAAGGCCTGAGGCCTGAGCTATTTGATCGGGTTATATCCAACAACCCAACTCTTTTGATGATGCTCTTACTAGAGCGGAACTAGCGGAGATAGAAGTCGGTGCTTACACCGATGTTGTACCCCCACAAGTTCCACCACCGAGGCCGGTAATAATCTGAGGCCGCGAGGAAATCATTTAAACCTCGTGGGGCTCCTTCTTCTTCTCGATTTGGTGGAAGGCGAGTTGATAACCGGAGGGGTAATGCATCTATCAATATATGGCAAACTCAAGCAAGTAGAAGCGGAGTAGTGAAATGTCATTTCTGTGGAGGACCACATCAAATGCGTGACTGTACGGTTTGTTACAAAAGTGGCAAGATTGCCACATGGCTCGGTTTTGTCAGAATAGTGATGGTCAGATAGACATCAGAGAAGGCAAGGGAAGGTTTACCAGTGGGATAGTGCAGCAGAGGCAACCGGTGGTGCATCGACAGTTGGGAGGTCAGGCGATGGGGCCACCTCAAGGACATGTTTATGCACTGACTAGGGAGCAGGCCGAGGCAGCTCCAAGGAGGTGATTGCTGGTACGTGCCTTTTATTTACATATTCCGCTTTTATTTTGATAGACACAGGTGTTTCGTACTCCTTTGTGTCTGTGGATTTTGTGGAGAGACATCTTATGTGCACGTCTCCGTTACCCACACCTCTTTAGGTCTCGACACTCTTTGGAAAGAATGTTATTGCTGGCCCGTTTCTTTCAGACTGCCTCATTTATTTTGATGGCAATGAGTTGAAGACGGACTTGATTGTTTGGGTACGTCAGATTTCGATTGCATTGTGGGCATCGATATACTGAACAGATATCAGGCAGTGGTTGATTGCCGGCAGAGAATGGTTCATTTCCAATCGGATCAGGGTTTCAGTGGAATTTCTATGGGAATGGTTCTCGCGCGAAGATTTCGTTTATATCTGCTGTTAAAATGTCACGACTATTGGAACGTGGACATACGGGCTATCTTATCTATGCCGTGGACATGGCAGAAAAGAAGAATGAATTGAGGGTTGAGGATATACCAGTGGTTGCGGAATTTACGGACGTGTTTCTGGAGGAAATTCCAGGGTTCCCGCCGACTAGAGAAGTCGAGTTTGGGATTGAATTGTTACCGGGAACGTCCACTATTTCTCGTGCCCCTTATAGGATGGCACCGATGAAGTTAACAGAATTGAAGGAGCAATTACAGGAACTCCTTGATAAGGGATACATATGCCCTAGCGTATCGCCTTGGAGCGCGCCGGTTCTATTCGTTAAGAAGAAAGATGGTTCGATGCGGTTGTGCATCGATTACCGGCAACTGAATAAGGCAACGTTGAAGAACAAGTATCTTCTTCCAAGGATTGATGACTTATTTGATCAGTTGCAGGGTACGAAAATGTATAACAAGATTGATTTGAGGTCTGGATATCATCAGATTCGGGTCAGAGAGGAGGATATTCAAAAGACAACATTTCGGACTCGGTATGGGCATTACGAGTTATTGGTTATGCCGTTCGGAGTGACGAACGCCCCAGCTGTCTTTATGAGTCTGATGAATCGGGTGTTTCAGCAGTATCTTGATCAGTTTGTCATTGTGTTTATTGATGACATCATTATCTATTCTCGGAGTGAGGAGGAGCACGTAAGACATCTACGGACAGTGCTCCAGATTCTCAGAGACAATCAGTTGTTTGCCAAGCTCAGCAAGTGTGAATTCTGGTTGAGCAGCGTGGTATCTTCGGGGCATGTCATCTCTAGCAGTGGGATATCAGTGGATCCACGGAAAGTAGAGGCAGTGATGGAATGGTCTACGCCTACATCTGTGCCCGAGATACGAAGCTTTCTTGGTTTGGCCGGTTATTACCGACGTTTTGTCAAGGGATTCTCAAAGATTGCTAAGTCTTTGACACAATTGACTCAAAAGGGAGTACCATTCTATTGGTCTGAGGCTTGTGAGCAGAGATTCCGGGAGCTGAAGCACCGGTTGACAACAGCGCCGGTATTAGTGATTCCTACGGAGAACAAGAGATTTGTTCTATATACTGATGCATCACTTCAGGGCTTGGGATTTGTGCTGATGCAAGATAAGCATGTGGTAGCTTATGCATCGAGACATTGAAGCCGCATGAGACCAGATATCTAGTCCATGACTTGGAGTTGGCAGCTATCATTTTTGCCTTGAAGATTTGGCGGCATTACTTGCATGGTACGTCGTTTACTATCTATATGGATCACAAGAGCCTGAAGTTCTTGTTTACTCAGGCGGAACTGAACATGAGGCAGAGGAGATGGATGGACTTACTCAAGGACTATGATTGTGAAATAGAGTACCATCTTGGAAAGGCGAACTTGACAACAGACGCCTTGAGTCGGAAGGTGAAGTGTACTGCTGAGGACGTATGGATCTATCGGCTATGATAACTTCCTACTGTCATCTGGGCTATGACTTTGATGTGGATACATCACCTGTACGTGTATCGACCTTATTGGCAGAGCCGGATATTTATGAGAATATCAGGAGAGCTCAGAAGACTGATGAGGAGATTCAGAGATGGTTATCATTAGTACTTCGTGGACAGCCATCGAAGTTCAGAGTGACTGAGGATGGTTCTTTGAGATTGGGTAACCGTTGTGTAGTTTTGAGTACGCCAGAGTTGCGTCGAGGAATCTTACAGCGAGCTCATAGTAGCCGACTGAGTGTCCACCCAGGTGGGAGGAAGATGGACTTATGTGATCAATTTTAGTGGAAACGGATGAAACGGGATGTGATAACATTCGTTAAGCGATGCTTGATATGTCAACAGATGAAGGCAGAGAGGCAGAGGCCTGTAGGCGGGCTGAAGAGCTTGGAAATACCTGAATGGAAGTGGGAACACATATCTATGGACTTCGTAACCCACTTGCCGAGGACTGCTTCAGGATTTGATGCGATTTGGGTGATTGTGGATAGGCTGATCAAAGTGGCTCATTTTATTCCATACAGTATGACATTCACATACTTGTGGGTGGCTCAGTTGTATGTCCGGTATGTAGTGAGACTGCACGGGATTCCAGTTTCCATGGTTTTTGACCGAGATCCACGGTTTACATCTCACTTTTGGGGAGGTCTTCAGTCAGCTTTGGGTACTGAAGTGAAATTGAGCACGGCATATCATCCCCAAACAGATGGTCAGACCGAGCGTACTATACATACGCTCAAAGACATGTTACGGGCATGTGTATTGGAGTTTGATACTTTGTGGCAGGATTCATTGGCCTTGGTAGAGTTCTCGTACAATAATAACTAGCATGCGAGCATTCAGATGGCTCCATTCGAGGCTCTTTATGGTCGACGTTGCAGGTCATCATTGTACTAGGATGACTTGGCTAGTAAATCGGTCGGAGGACCGGAACTGATCCGGGAAATATGGAGAAGATAAAGGTTATCCGACAGAAAATGAAAGCAGCCCAGGATAGGTAGCCAACCTATGCAAATAAACGGTGGTGAAATAAGGTCTTTTTGAAGATCTCACCTTTCAGAGGTGTACCGCGGTTCGGAATGCGCGGGAAATTATTTCCGAGGTATGTGGGACCGTTTGAGATCTTGCAGCGCATTGGTACTTTGGCTTACTGTCTGGCTTTACCACCGTCATTGTCTGGTATTCATGACGTGTTCCATGTGTCCATGTTGCGGAAGTATGCGCTGAATCCATCACATGTATTGCAGCCTTCAGAGGTGCAGTTATATTCTGATGTGTCCTACGTGGAACGGCCAGTCAGGATTATGGATAGAAGTGATCGCAGACTTCGGACAAGGTGATACCGATGGTCAAGGTTTAGTGGGATCGCAGGGGTGTCGAGGAGGCCACGTGGGAGACGGAGCAGCATATGGTGCAGCACTACCCGAAACTGTTTTCTGGTATGTGATTTATGTTTAGTTTCGGATTGGTAAGTGCATGCGATTTCGAGGACAAAATCTATTAAGTAGGGGAGTATTGTGATATCCCCGAAATAATTATGTGCATTTGAGCATTAATTATGTTTATGTGTAATTATGGTGTTAATTAATTTAGTGTTGAATTAATTAACATGGTGAAATGCTTAGTCATGCGGTGGGCGTGACCTGGTAATGCATTTCAGGGTGCATCCGAGGCATGTTTGGAATTTGAGTAATGGCATGGTTCATTTGGGGTGGGTGTTAATTATTTTGGTAAAGCATGTTTAATTGAGCTTTGGTGCATTTTTGGAAAATGCTTTTAAAATATCATGTTGGGATATTTTAATACATCGTGCTAATTTTGGGCATTTGTTTTAATTAACCCCTACACCCATTATACCCCATTTCCCTCACTTAACCCCACTCTTTAACAATCACTCACAACCCTCATTCCCCAAACCCCCTTCATCGATTTTTGAGGAGAAAAAGGGAGAGAATTTCAAAGCTTGCTTTTGGTTGGATTCTTGGTAGGAAATTTAAGCTTTAAGGGGTATGATTTCTTCCTTGTGTTATATATAATGATTGGTGTTTTTATGTATTTGTATTTTGGGGATTTAAAAGATTTTGATATTTTGGAAATATGGTGTTTTTGGTTGGGTTTTGGAGTATGTTGTTATTGTTGGTTGTTTTAGAGTTATATTGGTGTTTTTGATGTGTTGGGTTGATGTGTTTTGGGTTAAATGTGGATTGGTAAGGTTTTGTACTAAAAAATGGCGATTTCCCGCGTTTGCAGAGCTCCTCGATCGATCGAGCATGACATCCCGATCGATCGAGCACAGCAGAGCTTCTGGCTGGGTTGAAATGGTCTTCTCGATCGATCGAGAATAACTCCCGATCGATCGAGGCGACTTCTCGATCGATCGGTGAGGCATCTCGATCGATCGAGATGAGCAGCAATGTTGGGCGCCGGGTTGAGCAGCTCACGATCGATCGAGCGTACCGGCCGATCGATCGCGAGTCTTGAAAATGTGGTATTTTTGGATTTTGGCTCTTTTGATTGGATTTTTGGTAATGGTTTATAAATTTGCATCTAATATTGGTTTGTGTGATTGTGTAAAACCATCCCAGATAGCAACGCAATCAAGGAGATAAAGTTCTACAACATCTCCACTTTTGGAACAAAGGTACGTAGTGAGACGTACGGGCATCGGACGGTAAAATGTATTTTTACGTGTTGGGCTATGCATTATGGTTGCATACATACATGGGTTATGCATTATGGTTGCATACATGAGTTTGGTTATGCATTATGGTTGCATACATGAATTTGGTTATGCATTATGGTTGCATACACTCATTGGATGCATTGGTGCATGTGATTGTAAGTCGGGATTATATTCCAGTGATGAAGAGTACTTGCCGCTGTCATGGCGTATCGATGATAGAATACTTGTGGCTGTCATACAGTAGTGATGAGAGAATATTTGCCACTAATATGTAGAAGCGAAGAACACGCCGCTATCATATTATAGCGGGGGATATTATTTGCCGCTGGTATTGTCTAAGCGAGGGGTATTAATGCCGCTGTCGTGTTAACGCGAGGGGTATATACCATAACTCATCGCTAACAAGATAGCGGCATACCTGTATTCATCGCCCAATAACAGTATGCAATCAGCACCCATTGCTTGAAGGCGGCACAATCTCGTGTTACGTACATACTGGCATAACCCATCGCTATAAAATCAGCGGCATGATCCCTTGCTATAGAATCAGCGGCATAAAACATCGCAATACAATCAGCGGCATGAAACATCGCTGCATAATTAGCGGCATGAACCCTCGGTATATATATATACCCGGCGGCATGAACCACTGCCATAGAACTAGCGGAATGAACCATCGCTATATATATACCCGGCGGCATGAACAATCGCCATAGAACTAGCGGAATGAGCCATTGCTATATATATCTGACGGCATTAACCATCGCCATAGAAATAGCGGAATGAACCATCGCTATATATACCCGGCGACATGAACCACCGTCATAGAAGTAGCGGAATGTACCATCGCTATATATACCCGGTGGCATGAACCATCTGTTGGGATATGCCCTAAGACAAGTCATTAGATGATTGTTTATGACATACACTGTATTATGATTTTATTATTGGCAAATCATTATTATATCTTCTTCGAATATCTGTGCAATATGAATTGATATATAAGTTATTGTCCTTAGAATAATATTGTATTGTTCTTAAAGATTGTGCCTAGTCAAGTATTATCATGAATCGGGATAATGATAATGCATTGAGACTAGTATGTTTTGATTGATGAATTGTTCATGGATATGAGATATCAAATCAACACATGGGTACATGTTAGAGAACAATGTACTGGACAGACCCACCATGAGAATGCTACATGGATAGTTATATGAGTGTCATAAGTAATTCTCATAGTGATAATAATGTATGTAATCCTTACGACTTGAGATCATCAGAGATCCCAACATAAGGAGTTATGTATCTTGATATTGTCAAACGTTACCTGTAACAGGGTAAACTATAAAGACAATCATTGGATACACCACGAATTATGTAGAGGGATGTTGAGTGATCAAGAAAGGATTTGCCCCTCCTATATAACATGAGAAGTGTTTGGACCCTTGATCAAGTAAGACTAAAATGCATGGCCGTGCTCGAATGAGTCGATATGTGATATCGAGCTTATTCGTTTATTCTAGTTCTACTTGGGGATCAAGAAATAAAGATTGAATATACGAGTATGACTATTCCATGACTCGTGTTCAATCTAAACGCATTGGACAAAGGGATTAAGTTACATGGTTAATATTATCGCAGTTCGTAGGTTATGTCGAGTCAATGACATTCTTGTAATTTGGGTAGCCTTGATGTGTTGCTAGATACCGCTCATTGCTTGTGACATAAAATGAGATTTTATGTCACTGCCAACATTGCAAGATCCTATCGGCTCGCACAAAAGATTAAATCGATAAGGGGAATTAAATTCATTGGATGAATTAATTAATTAAGAAGAGTCTTAATTACATGATTATAAGGATTTAACTAAATCATGGGTTTGGGCTCATGAAGCTTTAAGAAAGTCTTGAACCTTTAATTAAAGTCTCCCACGTAGCCTCCTCGACACCCCTGCGGTCCCACTGAACCTTGACCATCGGTATAACCTTGCTCCGAAGTCTGCGATTCTCTCGACCCAGAATTCTAACTGGTCATTCCACGTAGGACACGTCTGAACCCAACTGAACTTCTGAGGGCTGTAAAACATGAGACGGATCTGGCTCATACTTCCGCAACATAGAAACATGGAAGACGTCATGTATACCCGACAATGACGGCGGTAGAGCCTAACGGTAAGCCAAAGTACCGATGCGCTACAGTATCTCATATGGCCCAACATACATCGGAGACAACTTCCCGCGCATACCAAAACGAACCACACTTCTGAAAGGTGAGATCTTCAAAAAGACCTTATCTCCCACATGGAATTCCAACGGCCGCCGCCGTTTATTAGCGTAGGCTGCTTGCCTATCCTGAGCCGCTTTCATTTTCTGACGGATCACTTTGATTTTCTCTTCCATTTCTTGAATCAAATCCGGTCCTCCGATCATCTTACTAGTCAAGTCCTCCCAGTACAATGGTGACCTACAACGTCGACCGTAAAGAGCTTCGAATGGAGCCATCTGAATGCTCGCCTGATAGCTGTTATTATAAGAGAACTCTATTAGTGGCACCGAATCCTGCCATGGAGTATCAAACTCCAATACACATGCCCTCAACAAATCTTCGAGCATCTGTATGGTACGCTCTGTCTGACCATCTGTCTGAGGGTGATAAGCTGTACTCAGTCTCACCTCCGTACCCAAAGCTGACTGGAGACCTTCCCAAAAATGTGATGTGAACCGTGGGTCTCTGTCAGACACAATCGAGACTGGAACCCCATGCAACCTCACCACACCCCGTACATATAATTGGGCCATCTTTAAGTATGTGAAAGACATACAGTAAGGGATGAAATGAGCCACCTTCGTCAGCCTATCCACGATCACCCAGATCGCATCAAATCCAGAGGCCGTCCTTGGCAAGTGGGTCACGAAGTCCATAGATATGTGCTCCCACTTCCATTCAGGTACCTCTAAACTCTTCAGCTCGCCACCAGGCCTCAGCCTCTCTGCCTTTACTTGCTGGCAGATTAAACATCTTTTAACAAAAGCGATCACATCACGCTTCATCCGTCTCCACCAGAACTGACCACATAGGTCCCTATACATTTTTCTTCCTCCTGTGTGGATACTAAATCGGCTGCTATGAGCTCGCTCCAGGATTCCTCTACGCAACTCCGGCATACTCGGAACTACCCAGCGGTTGCCGAGCCTCAAGGAATCATCCTCAGCCACTCTGAACTTTGATGGCTGTCCCTGAAGTACTATCGATGACCATATCTGAACCTCATCATCCGACCTCTGGGCTTTCCTGATAGCCTCAAATATGTCTGGCTCAGCCAATAAGGTCTACACTCGCACCGGTGACGTGTTCACATCGAAATCATAGCCCAGATGGCAATAAGAAGTCATCATAGCTGATAAACTCATGGCATCCTCAGTAGTACTCTTCACCTTCCGACTTAAGGCGTCTGCTATCAAGTTTGCTTTACCAGGATGGTACTCAATTTCACAATCATAATCCTTGAGATCCATACATCTTCTTTGTCGCATATTCAATTCAGCCTGTGTGAACAAAAACTTCAGGCTCTTATGGTCTGAATAGATGGTAAACGTCGTACCATACAGGTAATGCCTCCAAATCTTCAAGGCAAATATAATGGCTGCCAGCTCTAAATCATGGACTGGATACCTAGCCTCATATGGCTTCAGCTGCCTCGATGCATAGGCCACCACATGCTTATCTTGCATCAACACACAGCCCAAACCCTGCAGTGATGCATCTGTGTACAAGGCAAACCTCTTATTCTCAGAAGGAATCACCAATACAGGTGCCGTAGTCAAACGACGCTTCAATTCTTGGAAGCTTTCCTCACAAGCTTCGGACCAATAGAACGGGACTCCTTTCTGAGTCAGTTGTGTCAGGGGTTTGGCAATCTTTGAAAAACCTTTGACAAAACATCGATAATAATCGGCCAAGCCGAGGAAGCTCCGTATCTCGGGTACAGAAGTGGGTGCAGCCCACTCCATCATAGCTTCAACCTTCCTGGGATCTACAGATATCCCGCTGCTAGATATAACATGACTCAAGAACACCACACTGCTCAACCAGAACTCGCACTTGCTGAGCTTTGCATATAACTGATGATCCCTAAGGATCTGGAGTGCTGTCCTCAAGTGATTCACGTGTTCCTCTTCGGTCCGAGAGTAAATGAGTATATCGTCAATGAAAACAATGACAAACTGATCCAAATATGGTTGAAATACTATGTTCATCAGACTCATAAAGACAGCTGGGGCATTTGTCACCCCAAAAGGCATGACTAAGAATTCATAGTGCCCATACCTAGTCCTGAAAGCTGTCTTCTGATCGTCATCTTCCCTTACCCGAATTTGATGATACCCCGACCTCAGATCGATCTTATTGTAGAGCCTCGTACCCTGCAACTGGTCAAACAAATCATCGATCCTCGGAAGTGGATACTTATTCTTCACTATGGCTTTTGTTCAGTTGCCTGTAATCGATGCACAGACGCATCGAACCATCTTTCTTTTTGACAAATAGGACTGGTGCACCCCAGGGCGATACGCTAGGGCGTATGTAACCCTTATCAAGGAGCTCTTGTAACTGAACCTTCAACTCCCTTAACTCCGCTGGTGCCATCCTATACGGGGCACGAGAAATGGCAGACGTCCCTGGTAGTAACTCAATCCCAAACTCGACCTCTCTCATCAGTGGAAATCAGGGAATCTCTTCGGGAAAGACATCAGGAAACTCCGCCACTACGGGCACATCCTCGACCTTTAATTCTTCCCTCTTTTCAGTAATATCAACAGCATAGATGAGATATCCTGTATGGCCCCGATCCAACAACTATGCCATCTTGACAGCAGATATCAACGGGATCTCTGAACGGGAACCATCCCCATAGAATGTCCACTGGACTCCCATATCAGACCTGAACCGGACAGTCCTCTGCCTGCAGTTCACAACTGCCTGATACCTGTTCAGCACATCGATGCCCATAATGCAATCGAAGTCAGACGTTCCTAGAACAATCAAATCTGACTTCAACTCATTGCCCTCAAAATAAATGAGGTCGTCAACAACAAACCGATCGGCAATCATACTCTTTCAAGCGGGTGTCGAAACCAAAAGAGGCGTGGGTGACGGAGACGTGCATATGCTGTGCCTCTCCACAAAACTTGTCTACACAAAGGAGTGTGACACACCTGTGTCTAGCAAAATAAAAGCAGGGTGCGTAAATAAATGACACGTACCCGCTATCACTTCATCTGGAGCCACTGTAGCCTGCTCCTTTGTCAACGCATAAACTTGCCCCTAAGGTGGCCCCATAGGCTGACCACCATACTGCCTTGGTACAAACGGTGGCCTGTGCTGCACTGCTCTGTCCGCAGGCCTCCCCACAGAGTTCTATTATCCCTCCCGATTGGGACATTGCCGAGCAAAGTGGCCCGTATTGCCACATACGTAACAACCTACGCAGTCTTTCGTCGAATGTTGTTGCCCACAAAGAGAGCACTGGACCTTCCCAAATCTGCCTCCCTGAGACTATCCTCTTCCTGACGGGGCGTCATTCCTACGGTTTCCTTTCCAATGATTCTCGGGCCTCTTACCACTGAACCTCGAAGCTGATGTGTTCCCCCTTGGCTTGAACTGATCACCCCTCGGCTTCAAATTATCAGAAGTAGATTTCTAATGGGGTGCTGGAGGTGGCACGGCATCAGGATACACACCAACTCCCAGTTCGGCTAGCTCAGCCCATGAAAGGGCGTCATCAAAGCAAGCAGGGCCATAAGGATTAATACCACACCGGGATTAACGCCATGAATCCCCGGACATCACAATTATCCCCCACTAATAAAATTTCGTCCTCGAAATTTGCACCGGCATACTCTACGTAACACCAGGACTACACAAACAAAGTAAAGCCACAACCCCGATTCCGGACCACATTAGAATCGAATCATCAACTGCGAGAACATCAATCTCGCACCAACTCTACAATAGAGCAAATGCCAAACCAATATAAACCCGAAAGATAATAACATACCTCGATGTGAATCGTCTCGGAAGTCAGTCCACCATGACTGCAAATCAATCAAAAACCCTTTGGTTCTAACATAGATACCTCTCCATGATATCCACTACTCGCCCACGATGCTTGACACGCATCGTCATGACGTGGACCATTAGTATACAACAGTATACTCACAGAAAATCCAGTTTTCGCTTCCAAGTCCATCTCCTCCAAAGGAGTAGTTGCACCACTTGCAACCCGGATCGGGTAAACCACGATCACTAATCCACACAAAACCCATCACTACAGATGTCTACAATCACGTGTTCCAAGAAGTCCCATCTTTGTCCAAAACACACTATCGAGACTCTACAAGGTCTCAAGTTCCACAGGGGACATGCAAGACAAACAATTGCATTCCCAAACACGTGTTGACCGTGACACTAAAGAAATCCGAATCCTGGCCATCCCTCATTCATCCTGGGATTCAACAATCCTAAAACAGGAAGGCTATCGAATTATCCGACAAGAACTACCATGGTTCCAAAACACGACAATCCCTCCTCAGGGGAAGTCAAACGGACCTCACGATTATTCCTCAGAATACATCGTGCCATCGAGATTACCAATCTCAAATTGCCACAATCTCCCACCGGAGATTCATCAAACCAAACACCCTAACCCGACGTTAAAGAAGGAATGAAATAGAGTTGGCATTCGTATACACACACGGGTATACATGTCTAAGCACCAACACAACAGGCACACTCAAAGCAATAGACTTGGTATCTCTAAGCATACCCAAAGTCCCAAAACCTGCTGTCAAACCTCGATTATTCTCACTCAACGGAGAATAGTGGTCAACAGACCAAAGCCAAAGGGTGTGATTTCAACATCAACACCACACAACCAAAGCAACGAATCTCCCAAAAGATTCAACCGGCAGGTATAACAATACCGTCTTTCCTACAAGGATAGTGTCATGAATCCATGACCCTCCAACCTCGAACCACCGTCTGGAAAACTGGATATATACATACCAACATATATCTCGGAACCAAAATATGCAATTGGTTCAGAATAGTGCATCGAAGCCACTATCATCAAATCGAAACTCATATACGCCATGTATACTCAAACAACGATGCCCTGTACTATTGCCATAGTACTCCACACTCGAGCATCACCCCAGAGACGTCTCCTCGAACGTCTCACTGGAAGTACGAAGCCATCACCTAGTCCAACACTAGTAGGGCTTACCCTGGTTGATTCACGATCAACCCTCAACCAATACTAGCTGCCTCCATGACAGTACAATTCAAATCTCTCCAAGAGATAAAGTCAATATAGTAGTGTCACTCCACTAACTATACCACACAATTTCAATTGTGACTTCCGTCGCATACCATATGCAAAGATGCTCAATCAGTGCTAACAACGACTTGTCGGCGCTCACGTTGGTATTTCCAACAAAATTGAGTTGTCCCAAAACAAGCCTCTTAAAACATTTGACGTATAAACGTCTCCTCGAGGTATTCCCTGCCTCAATTATCATGCCACAAAGAGACTACAAGAGTCTACCAAAAGTCCTCATCATATGATCATACGATTCACTGAACTCGAATCCAACGAGCAGTATAACGGCTATCAAAAGCACGCTATAACATTGCCACGATATCTGGCTAACAAGCGCTGCCTCCAAAGGCTCATATCAAGCCTACCAACGTCTCATACGTTCCACGCCGGTATACCATACCGTAACATCCATTTAGAGTAGTGGGTCATCACCCAATATTTCTCTAAAACCAAAGCATAATGGACATCCCGGTGCCCTTGCTCAACCACGAAGCAATCCTAATCCATTAGGACTTATCCCACACCCTCAGGGTGGGTGTGACCATGCCTACCGCAGATCACAACAACAAGCGAGTAGTTTCCTCAATGACTACTCTTACAATCAATCACTTGGCCTAAGCCAAACCAGCGAGTATACCCAAGGATATCATTACTCGAAAAATATATACTCCAAATATGTGCTGCGGTACAATCCCTGTACGGTGCACCCAATAATTCTTCGAGCAACTTGCTCGACATAATGGTCTCGTCAACTAGTGACCCATACACTATCATGTGCCCACCAAAGGCACTCAAATCATACAACTCAATACATAACATAAATGTATTAATCATCAAAACGACGCTACACGTCTACATAGAACATCAACTATATCATCGTCATCCCGTGACAACATATGTCAACATATGACATCCAATTAACATCGTCAAACATATGATGGTACATGTCAATACACGACATCCATAATCTCATCGTCAAACACATGACGTATATAACAATACGTAGTATCCAAAATAGTGCTAACAAAAGTAATATGCCATACCTCATCGCTATCAAGATAGCGGAATACCTGTATCCATCGTCCACCAGCGGTACACAAGTAGCACCCATCGCTCGTAGGCGACATAATCCAGCGCTACGCACATAGCGGTATAACCCATCGCTATAGAATCAGCGGCATGACCTCTCATCATAGAGTCAGCGGCATAAGGCATCGCTATAGATATCCGGCGGTATGAACCATCGCCATAGGTGTAGCGGAATGACCCGTCGCTATGTAATATCCGGTGGCACGAATCATCGTCAATAGAATACACGGTGGCATGAACCATCGCCAATAGAATAGCAGAATGAGACATCGCTATCAATATATCCGGCGGCAAGAACCATCGCCAATCAATATAGCGGAATGAATCGTCGCTATTAATATACCTGGCGGCATAAACCATTGCCAATCAACACATCTGGCGGAATGAACCATCGCCAATCAATATAGCGGAATGAACCATCGCTATCAATATACATGGCGGCATAAACCATCGCCAATCAACACATCTGGTGGAATGAACCATCGCCAATCAATATAGCGGAATGGACCCAACACATCTGGCGGAATGAACCATCGCCAATCAATATAGCGGAATGAACCATCGCTATCAATATACCCGGCGGCATAAACCATCGCCAATCAACACACTGGCAGAATGAACCATCGCCAAAGAATAGCCGATCCCTAGTCATTGTCACGGTAGTGTATTTTAATGCCCCTCATTCAAATAAACATGCGGTACTCCCACCCCTCGCTTCACATATAGGCGGCATAGAATAACCTCGCTTAAATGGACATGCGGCGCTCCCACCCCTCGCTTCACATTTTAGCGGCAAATATTCTTTCCTCGCCTCATATGATAACCACGCTTTAATGTGACATGCGGCGCTCCCACCCCTCGCTTCACATTTTAGCGGCACAAAACAATAAATAACGGCAAGCATTTAAAATCATCACTCATCCATAATAATGACTCATGGGATATTCACCAAGTATTTCATCCATACCTGCATCACAAAGCATAATCCATAATCCAACATACATCATCATGAGTGTATTTTAATGCACCTCGCTAAAATGCGACATGCGACACTCCCACCCCTCGCTTCAACATTTGGCGGCAGAGCATTAAAATCATCACTCCATTGTACACATGCAACCACAATGCATAATCCCATGATGTATATAAAACGCAGGTTACCGTTTCGTGTCTATCAACCCTGGCCTTAGCCTTTCGCGTCATAGTGTCCCTACAGGAACAATCTCAAACCATGAGCATACGATAATCCATATTCACCACAATATGATTATAATGAGTAAATGCATAAACTACGAGTACAAAGTACTTCCCGTATCCCAATGCATTTCAAAATGCTCCATTTGGTTGTCCCTGTGTCACAACTCACAATCATAATCAACAGGTTATATTATGATTCTATAGATGTCATGACATATAATCGTTTCACTATGATCACATATCACAAATGCACATAAGCAAAATAGTTGTGTCACACAACACTAACTACTATCATGCATAAATATGTGCTACCCATCCCTATCAGCATGTTCTCAGGCCTTCAACAGCCCCAAAGAGCTAATCACTGCTCTGATACCACTAATGTAAGGACCCCCGTGCCCTTAACCCGATATTAGTGTATTAATCACTGTACTTAGTGTGTACTATCATGTTAACAAGGGGAAAGTAATTACATGCAACTCTAGCATGAATGCCATCTATAAAATTCCTTTACATTAATCGTGTAATGTCTATACTTTCCCAACATATTCCATAAAACATGTCATGCACCTTTCAACATACACTAATATGCTCTTAATGCATTTAGCAATTCCACATTTAATTGCATGCTAACCGTAAATGAATAGAGAAAAGCCATAGCCCATTTATACATTCCATATACACGTAATATGTACTCACATAAGAGCACCCAATGAATAAGCGTGTATCTAATGTATAAAACACTCTACGGGATACCATTACTGGTGCTTCGATCCTGGAAGCACCTCTCAAGCGCAACTCGATCTCGACTCTGGATCTGAGCGCCTATCCATCCAGCTCTGGTACCTCAATCCTGGAAGTACTTCAATCAACAGCCCGAGCTCAACTCCAAAGCTGCTGCTACACCTGTACCACCTGCCCCAACAGAGACAGCCCCCACACGTGGTGAGCATACCAATATCCCAATCCAATAACCACAACAATACAATTCATAATTTACAACAATGTAAATTGCTATGAAATACAAAATATACTCCCTGGATGGTATCATCCTCATCCGGGGCTTCCTGTACTGTCCCTGTTCTCAAAACACTGAAACCATCAAATTCCCAAATGCCAGTTAATCATTACATTGATTAACGAATTTATTAGCCATATACCGGTATCATAATCAATACTATCAAATCATTAAACAATGATTACAAATTCCCCATATATCTCATTTATGGTTCCATAGTTCTACTTCATAGCTCGCTCTACAATAGCGGCGTTCCATTTCCACGCATACTCAACAGCAACGGCGTCATAATCGATGTTCGCTCACAGGCGACAACATCCCAATCATTGCTCGCTCAAAAGTGGCACCATGCAATTCTCAATGCATATATAGACATTTGAAGCAAGTACCATAAACCATACATCTCAATCTTCGTTTATTGCTAATACCATGTGTCATGCATTTCCACACACATTCATTGCAATCAGTGTACCAAGCACTTAACAATTGCAATTATATTAAAGGGCTATGCTCGTACGTCATACGTACCTTATACTTTCCGTAGTTCAAGTCCAAACCTTGCCTTGGTCCCGTGACCGATGAATTATATGCTAAACACGATAATAATCCACAATTAATCTCAAGCATGCAATCACGTGCCCAAGCACGTTCACAAACCCCAATTATATCGTCATCCATTACGATTAACCATTTTAAAAGGCCCCGGGCGAAGCATGCATCGAAAACTCAACATGAAATAATTCCCCAAAATAAGGCATTGGCGATCGATCGCATGATTTCGGGCGATCGATCGCCTCGCGAAAACAGGAACAGGCGATCGATCGCTCCTTTTCAGGCGATCGGTCGCCTCTTAGCGTAAATGGCCACTGCCTCATGGCGATCGATCGCTTCATTTGAGGTGGTCGATCGCCTCACTGTTCATCTTCCTGAAATTTCCAACAACGTCGCGGCGATCGATCGCCCTGCCCTAGGGATCGATCGCCTCGACCTGTAAAAGCCAAAAATGGCGTTTTTCTTGCAAAAATTTGCCCAACAACAATCCTCACACCCCATACAACATTAAACCTCAAAATAAATACCATAAAAACTCCTCAAACCATCCAACCCAAAATTCTTTAAAAACCCATTTCTTTAAATCCAACACAAAACCTTCCCAAACACCACAAAACCACTATCAAAACGAAGATAAATGCGAGGGGATGAATAATACCTTATAATCTTCGAGAAATCCGGCTCCTAGGATGAGCCTCCAGTCGATTTTCTCATCAAAAGAAAAAGGGGGAAGGGTTTGGGGTGAGAGAGGCGTGAGAGGGAGAGGAGGGGAGAGAAATGTATTCCAAATGACGGAATCCCCAGTCCAACTGGTATATATAGCAAAAATGCCCCAAAATACCAATATCTTCACCAATACATCATGATTCATTATAAATCATCTGATTTCAAAAACTCTCTCTCCAACATCAAATCCCCAGACTGGCCCCAACATAAGGCACCCCGGACACCAAGTCCCACTAAAAACCCAACTCATAGGTTTTTCACCAAAATGAGAATACAATCTCATCCTTTGGATCCAACGATCCCAAATGCCCGATTTAACAACCTCGGGAGACACAAAACCGCAATTAATTCCTAATTGCCACAATTAAAAATCCCTCAAGGATTAATACCACACCGGGATTAACGCCATGAATCCCCGGACATCACAATTATCCCCCACTAATAAAATTTCGTCCTCGAAATTTGCACCGGCATACTCTACGTAACACCAGGACTACACAAACAAAGTAAAGCCACAACCCCGATTCCGGACCACATTAGAATCGAATCATCAACTGCGAGAACATCAATCTCGCACCAACTCTACAATAGAGCAAATGCCAAACCAATATAAACCCGAAAGATAATAACATACCTCGATGTGAATCGTCTCGGAAGTCAGTCCACCATGACTGCAAATCAATCAAAAACCCTTTGGTTCTAACATAGATACCTCTCCATGATATCCACTACTCGCCCACGATGCTTGACACGCATCGTCATGACGTGGACCATTAGTATACAACAGTATACTCACAGAAAATCCAGTTTTCGCTTCCAAGTCCATCTCCTCCAAAGGAGTAGTTGCACCACTTGCAACCCGGATCGGGTAAACCACGATCACTAATCCACACAAAACCCATCACTACAGATGTCTACAATCACGTGTTCCAAGAAGTCCCATCTTTGTCCAAAACACACTATCGAGACTCTACAAGGTCTCAAGTTCCACAGGGGACATGCAAGACAAACAATTGCATTCCCAAACACGTGTTGACCGTGACACTAAAGAAATCCGAATCCTGGCCATCCCTCATTCATCCTGGGATTCAACAATCCTAAAACAGGAAGGCTATCGAATTATCCGACAAGAACTACCATGGTTCCAAAACACGACAATCCCTCCTCAGGGGAAGTCAAACGGACCTCACGATTATTCCTCAGAATACATCGTGCCATCGAGATTACCAATCTCAAATTGCCACAATCTCCCACCGGAGATTCATCAAACCAAACACCCTAACCCGACGTTAAAGAAGGAATGAAATAGAGTTGGCATTCGTATACACACACGGGTATACATGTCTAAGCACCAACACAACAGGCACACTCAAAGCAATAGACTTGGTATCTCTAAGCATACCCAAAGTCCCAAAACCTGCTGTCAAACCTCGATTATTCTCACTCAACGGAGAATAGTGGTCAACAGACCAAAGCCAAAGGGTGTGATTTCAACATCAACACCACACAACCAAAGCAACGAATCTCCCAAAAGATTCAACCGGCAGGTATAACAATACCGTCTTTCCTACAAGGATAGTGTCATGAATCCATGACCCTCCAACCTCGAACCACCGTCTGGAAAACTGGATATATACATACCAACATATATCTTGGAACCAAAATATGCAATTGGTTCAGAATAGTGCATCGAAGCCACTATCATCAAATCGAAACTCATATACGCCATGTATACTCAAACAACGATGCCCTGTACTATTGCCATAGTACTCCACACTCGAGCATCACCCCAGAGACGTCTCCTCGAACGTCTCACTGGAAGTACGAAGCCATCACCTAGTCCAACACTAGTAGGGCTTACCCTGGTTGATTCACGATCAACCCTCAACCAATACTAGCTGCCTCCATGACAGTACAATTCAAATCTCTCCAAGAGATAAAGTCAATATAGTAGTGTCACTCCACTAACTATACCACACAATTTCAATTGTGACTTCCGTCGCATACCATATGCAAAGATGCTCAATCAGTGCTAACAACGACTTGTCGGCGCTCACGTTGGTATTTCCAACAAAATTGAGTTGTCCCAAAACAAGCCTCTTAAAACATTTGACGTATAAACGTCTCCTCGAGGTATTCCCTGCCTCAATTATCATGCCACAAAGAGACTACAAGAGTCTACCAAAAGTCCTCATCATATGATCATACGATTCACTGAACTCGAATCCAACGAGCAGTATAACGGCTATCAAAAGCACGCTATAACATTGCCACGATATCTGGCTAACAAGCGCTGCCTCCAAAGGCTCATATCAAGCCTACCAACGTCTCATACGTTCCACGCCGGTATACCATACCGTAACATCCATTTAGAGTAGTGGGTCATCACCCAATATTTCTCTAAAACCAAAGCATAATGGACATCCCGGTGCCCTTGCTCAACCACGAAGCAATCCTAATCCATTAGGACTTATCCCACACCCTCAGGGTGGGTGTGACCATGCCTACCGCAGATCACAACAACAAGCGAGTAGTTTCCTCAATGACTACTCTTACAATCAATCACTTGGCCTAAGCCAAACCAGCGAGTATACCCAAGGATATCATTACTCGAAAAATATATACTCCAAATATGTGCCGCGGTACAATCCCTGTACGGTGCACCCAATAATTCTTCGAGCAACTTGCTCGACATAATGGTCTCGTCAACTAGTGACCCATACACTATCATGTGCCCACCAAAGGCACTCAAATCATACAACTCAATACATAACATAAATGTATTAATCATCAAAACGACGCTACACGTCTACATAGAACATCAACTATATCATCGTCATCCCGTGACAACATATGTCAACATATGACATCCAATTAACATCGTCAAACATATGATGGTACATGTCAATACACGACATCCATAATCTCATCGTCAAACACATGACGTATATAACAATACGTAGTATCCAAAATAGTGCTAACAAAAGTAATATGCCATACCTCATCGCTATCAAGATAGCGGAATACCTGTATCCATCGTCCACCAGCGGTACACAAGTAGCACCCATCGCTCGTAGGCGACATAATCCAGCGCTACGCACATAGCGGTATAACCCATCGCTATAGAATCAGCGGCATGACCTCTCGTCATAGAGTCAGCGGCATAAGGCATCACTATAGATATCCGGCGGTATGAACCATCGCCATAGGTGTAGCGGAATGACCCGTCGCTATGTAATATCCGGTGGCACGAATCATCGTCAATAGAATACACGGTGGCATGAACCATCGCCAATAGAATAGCAGAATGAGACATCGCTATCAATATATCCGGCGGCAAGAACCATCGCCAATCAATATAGCGGAATGAATCGTCGCTATTAATATACCTGGCGGCATAAACCATTGCCAATCAACACATCTGGCGGAATGAACCATCGCCAATCAATATAGCGGAATGAACCATCGCTATCAATATACCTGGCGGCATAAACCATCGCCAATCAACACATCTGGTGGAATGAACCATCGCCAATCAATATAGCGGAATGGACCCAACACATCTGGCGGAATGAACCATCGCCAATCAATATAGCGGAATGAACCATCGCTATCAATATACCCGGCGGCATAAACCATCGCCAATCAACACATCTGGCAGAATGAACCATCGCCAAAGAATAGCCGATCCCTAGTCATTGTCACGGTAGTGTATTTTAATGCCCCTCACTCAAATAAAACATGCGGTACTCCCACCCCTCGCTTCACATATAGGCGGCATAGAATAACCTCGCTTAAATGGACATGCGGCGCTCCCACCCCTCGCTTCACATTTTAGCGGCAAATATTCTTTCCTCGCCTCATATGATAACCACGCTTTAATGTGACATGCGGCGCTCCCACCCCTCGCTTCACATTTTAGCGGCACAAAACAATAAATAACGGCAAGCATTTAAAATCATCACTCATCCATAATAATGACTCATGGGATATTCACCAAGTATTTCATCCATACCTGCATCACAAAGCATAATCCATAATCCAACATACATCATCATGAGTGTATTTTAATGCACCTCGCTAAAATGCGACATGCGACACTCCCACCCCTCGCTTCAACATTTGGCGGCAGAGCATTAAAATCATCACTCCATTGTACACATGCAACCACAATGCATAATCCCATGATGTATATAAAACGCAGGTTACCGTTTCGTGTCTATCAACCCTGGCCTTAGCCTTTCGCGTCATAGTGTCCCTACAGGAACAATCTCAAACCATGAGCATACGATAATCCATATTCACCACAATATGATTATAATGAGTAAATGCATAAACTACGAGTACAAAGTACTTCCCGTATCCCAATGCATTTCAAAATGCTCCATTTGGTTGTCCCTGTGTCACAACTCACAATCATAATCAACAGGTTATATTATGATTCTATAGATGTCATGACATATAATCGTTTCACTATGATCACATATCACAAATGCACATAAGCAAAATAGTTGTGTCACACAACACTAACTACTATCATGCATAAATATGTGCTACCCATCCCTATCAGCATGTTCTCAGGCCTTCAACAGCCCCAAAGAGCTAATCACTGCTCTGATACCACTAATGTAAGGACCCCCGTGCCCTTAACCCGATATTAGTGTATTAATCACTGTACTTAGTGTGTACTATCATGTTAACAAGGGGAAAGTAATTACATGCAACTCTAGCATGAATGCCATCTATAAAATTCCTTTACATTAATCGTGTAATGTCTATACTTTCCCAACATATTCCATAAAACATGTCATGCACCTTTCAACATACACTAATATGCTCTTAATGCATTTAGCAATTCCACATTTAATTGCATGCTAACCGTAAATGAATAGAGAAAAGCCATAGCCCATTTATACATTCCATATACACGTAATATGTACTCACATAAGAGCACCCAATGAATAAGCGTGTATCTAATGTATAAAACACTCTACGGGATACCATTACTGGTGCTTCGATCCTGGAAGCACCTCTCAAGCGCAACTCGATCTCGACTCTGGATCTGAGCGCCTATCCATCCAGCTCTGGTACCTCAATCCTGGAAGTACTTCAATCAACAGCCCGAGCTCAACTCCAAAGCTGCTGCTACACCTGTACCACCTGCCCCAACAGAGACAGCCCCCACACGGGGTGAGCATACCAATATCCTAATCCAATAACCACAACAATACAATTCATAATTTACAACAATGTAAATTGCTATGAAATACAAAATATACTCCCTGGATGGTATCATCCTCATCCGGGGCTTCCTGTACTGTCCCTGTTCTCAAAACACTGAAACCATCAAATTCCCAAATCCCAGTTAATCATTACATTGATTAACGAATTTATTAGCCATATACCGGTATCATAATCAATACTATCAAATCATTAAACAATGATTACAAATTCCCCATATATCTCATTTATGGTTCCATAGTTATATTTCATAGCTCGCTCTACAATAGCGGCGTTCCATTTCCACGCATACTCAACAGCAGCGGCGTCATAATCGATGTTCGCTCACAGGCGACAACATCCCAATCATTGCTCGCTCAAAAGCGGCACCATGCAATTCTCAATGCATATATAGACATTTGAAGCAAGTACCATAAACCATACATCTCAATCTCCGTTTATTACTAATACCATGTGTCATGCATTTCCACACACATTCATTGCAATACAGAGTACCAAGCACTCAACAAATGCAATTATATTAAAGGGCTATGCTCGTACGTCATACGTACCTTATACTTTCCGTAGTTCAAGTCCAAACCTTGCCTTGGTCCCGTGACCGATGAATTATATGCTAAACACGATAATAATCCACAATTAATCTCAAGCATGCCATCACGTGCCCAAGCAATTTCACAAACCCCAATTATATCGTCATCCATGACGATTAACCATTTTAAAAGACCCCGGGCGAAGCATGCATCGAAAACTCAACACGAAATAATTCCCCAAAATAAGGCATTGGCGATCGATCGCATGATTTCGGGCGATCGATCGCCTCGCGAAAACAGGAACAGGCGATCGATCGCTCCTTTTCAGGTGATCGGTCGCCTCTTAGCGTAAATGGCCACTGCCTCATGGCGATCGATCGCTTCATTTGAGGCGGTCGATCGCCTCACTGTTCATCTTCCTGAAATTTCCAGCAACGTTTTGGCGATCGATCGCCCTGCCCTAGGGATCGATCGCCTCGACCTGTAAAAGCCAAAAATGGCGTTTTTCTTGCAAAAATTTGCCCAACAACAATCCTCACACCCCATACTACATTAAACCTCAAAATAAATACCATAAAAACTCCTCAAACCATCCAACCCAAAATTCTTTAAAAACCCATTTCTTTAAATCCAACACAAAACCTTCCCAAACACCACAAAACCACTATCAAAACGAATATAAATGCGAGGGGATGAATAATACCTTATTATCTTCGAGAAATCCGGCTCCTAGGATGAGCCTCCGTCGATTTGCTCATCAAAGGAAAAAGGGGGAAGGGTTTGGGGTGAGAGAGGCGTGAGAGGGAGAGGAGGGGAGAGAAATGGATTCCAAATGACGGAATCCCGAGTCCAACTGGTATATATAGCAAAAATGCCCCAAAATACCAATACATTCACCAATACATCATGATTCATTAAAAATCATCTGTTTTCAAAAACTCTCTCTCCAACATCAAATCCCCAGACTGGCCCCAACATAAGGCACCCCGGACACCAAGTCCCACTAAAAACCCAACTCATAGGTTTTTCACCAAAATGAGAATACAATCTCATCCTTTGGATCCAACGATCCCAAATGCCCGATTTAACAACCTCCGGAGACACAAAACCGTAATTAATTCCTAATTGCCACAATTAAAATCCCTCAAGGATTAATACCACACCGGGATTAACGCCATGAATCCCCGGACATCACAGTTGTCTTCCACCACATCAATGCCTTCTTGGCCAGTTGGAATTCCGCTAACCTTATCCATGCTGACTTCGCACATGGAGCTGCCACAAATATCTGTTCCATCCTTTCTAACCACTCCTCGGCCAGTTCCCCTGTCTCAGTTCCTTCGAACATCGGGGGTCGGTATGCCAGAATCTGAGCCAAACTTAGCTCCCCAGGTAGTAACTATTGCTAAGAGGGTTCTTCGCCCAAGGTTGGCGGTGGTAGGGGATTTGTATGCCCAGCACTTGCATTAACACTAATTGCATCACCCACTTCCACATTTGCTGCCATGCTGCAACACAAGGGTTAACAACCATACCCAAAAGCAGTTTATATAATACATCGTTAGAAAATCATAACATGTTAGTATAATAGTCATATACTTCATATGCAACGTATGCACAAAACATGTTTAAAAAGGAGCACCTAGCCAACTTATTGCTAAGGCTACCCTTCACTCATTCCCGGGTTCTCTAACCACTACTCTGATACCACTAATGTAGGGTATTCCTACCTTAACATGATTATAATAACGTATTATGGACTAAACATGCATTAATAACATCTTAGGGTTCCGGTTGTGTGATGTCCTGGGATTATTGGTATTAATCCCTGAGGGTTATTAATCTTTAATAGAATTTTTTTATTGTGGCAATTAGGAATAAATTGTGGTTATATGATTCTTGCGGTGATAATTACTTATCTTGGTAAAAATGCTTAGTCACGTGGTATGGGTGACCTGAGGTGCATTTCGGGGTGCATGTTATACATGTTGGGTGTTATAATGGTTTAAATATGTTGGTTTGTAATTTTGGTAAAGCATGGTTTTAATGGTGATTTTGATGCATTGTAGTAAAATGCTTTTAAAATATCATGTTGAGGTATTTTATATATCATGCTTGTGTCTTGATACACATTTAAATCCCATACATGGCAAATGAGCCACTTGCACCTACTTTATATCCCATCACCCCTCTCTATCAATTTTGATGTCCATTCAACCCCATCCATTATCCAAAACCCCCATTTTCGTTTCTGCAACAAGAGAGGAGGAGAAAGCTTTGAAAAAGGGATCTTTTTGTGATTTCTTGCTAAAAACTTGGAGCTCAAGTGGTAAGCTTTCATTATGGTAAAGTTTTGTTGAGTTTTGGTTGGGCTTGTAGCTTGTTTTTGGGGTTATAAGGGTGGATCTTGGTCCAACATGTTGTTTATGTTTGGGGGATGTATTTTAAGGTTGTTTTGTAGTTTAGTGTTGTGTTGGATGGTTGATCTTGGTGGTGTGTGAGTTAGGGTGTTGTTGGAAGCTCATTCTTGGAGGTTTCTCGCGCATACAGGGCTGCTCGATCGATCCGAAAATATTTTCGATCGATCGAGCATGGCAGAATGTGTTTTGTGGCGTTGGAACAGTGGACCGATCGATCGGAGGGTGGTTCTCGATCGATCGAGATGAAATTTCGATCGATCGAGATGGCCAGTTTGTTGGTGCCTCTTTTGTTGTTTCTTGGCTCTTTTTGGGTGTCTTGCATGCTTCGCCCCGGGTTATTTTTAAAAGGTTAATTGTCATGGATAGACAATATTTTTGGGGTATTATACATGCTTAGCCGGGAACTTTTATAATTTGGTAATCGTCATAGATAGACGATATGTTTGGGAGTTTTGAACGTGCTTGGGCACATGGTTGCATGCTTATGCTTGATTGTGGGTTGTTTATGTGTTTTAGCACATGTTTCACGGAGCATGGAACTCAAGCCAGGCTTGACATGGACTACGGAATTCTAAGGTACGTATGACGTACGAGTATAGCCTATTATAATGTTGCAACTGTAAAATACATGGTATGTGATAATTGCATTAAATAGGCATTGGAACACATGGTGTGTGATAATTGCTATAAATGGATAACGATATGCGCGGTAAATAGTATTTGCGTCAAATGGATTATACATTGGGAATTATATGGTGCCGCTTTTGAGCGAGCAAGGATTGGGATGTTGTCGCCGTTGAGCGACCATCGGTTATGACGCCGCTATTGTTGAGCGTGCGTGGGGTTGAAATGCCGCCATTGTGGAGCGAGCTATGACATAGAAATATGGAGTCAATTGCTAAATATATGTGATTCTGTAGTATTCTATTTTGATGGTTTAATAGTATTTGGTTATGGAACTGGTATAGCAGGAATGGTTTTAATTGATCAATGAGATGATCAACTGGCTTTTGGGAATTTAATGGTTTGGTTATTTTGAGAACAGGGACAATACAAGGGATCCCGGATGAGGGTGTTACCATCCAGGGAGTATCATTTAAATTATGGCATTTACATTCTGTAAATTATGAATTGCAATGTTATGGTTATTGGATTGGTGGTATTGGTATGCTCACCCCGTGTGGGGGCTGTCTCTGTTGGGGCAGGTGTTACAGGTGTAGCAGCAGCTTTGGAGTTGAGCTCGGGCTGTTGATTTGAGGTACTTCCAGGATCGAGGTACCAGAGCTAGTTGAATAAGTGCATAGATCCAGAGTTGAGATCGAGCTGCGCTTGGGAGGTGCTTCCAGGATTGAAGTGCCAGTAACGGTACCCGGTAGAGTCTTTATACATTAGATACACGCGTGTTCATTGGGTACTCTTATGTGAGTACATTATACGTGTATATGGAATGTATAAATGGGCTACGGCTCTTCTCGATTCATTTATGGTTTGCATGCAATTAAATACGGAATTGCTAAATGAACAAAGAGCATGTTAGTGTATTATGAGGGTGCATATTATATGAATAATCTTGGTTGGGGAATTTGAATATTATGTGGATTGAAATGCAAGAAATTTTCTGGCTTGCATATGATGTTGCACTTGCATATGGTTTTCCCCATGATAGTATGATTATATGCACTAATGGTATGGCTTAATACACTAATAACGGGTTAAGGGCACGGGTGTCCTTACAGGTTGTTACATGAGCTGTGATGCCCCGAAATTGATTATATGCAATTTTGGCTTTAATAATGGTCATATGACGAATTATGTTGGTAATTGATTTATGTGTTGGATAATGAGTTGTTAACATGATTGATTGTTAACATGATTTATTGTATTGGTTGTTAATTATGAGAAAAGAAGTTGTTGCATTTTTATTAAATGCCGGTAAAATACCATGTTGGAGTATTTTATGAATCATGTTAAGTTTGGGGTACAATTTTAAATCAATCCATTTTTAACCCTTTACCCATCACTTTAACCCCACTTTACCAATCACTTTTTAAAATCCCCAAAATCACTTCCCAACTCAAAAACCCTTCCCATTTTCGAAATCCACCAAGGAAGGAGAAGGAAAGCTTCACAAAAACTTTGTTTGTGTGATCTTTGTTAAGATTTAGAGCCTACAAGAGGTATGGAACCCTTCCTAAAGTTTTTATGATGTTTGGTGTTGAAATGGGTTAGTTTTGATGCTTTATGTGGGTTTGTTTTGGGTATATGTTGTTTATGGTTGGGGTATGATTTTTAGAAGTGTTTTATGTGGGTTTTAGTGGGTTATGATGTTATTGGTGTTGTAGGGAAGTTTGGATTTGTAAGGCATGAATAGGAGCTTGAAAAAATGCTCATTAATGGCGATTTTTCGGGGTTCAGCACTCGGCGATCGATCGCCCATTTTTGGCGATCGATCGCGAGCCTCCAGTACGCGCCAGTAGCATATGGCGATCGATCGCCACTTTTGGGAGATCGATCGGCGAGCTGGCGATCGATCGCGCCAAAAGAGGCGGTCGATCGCCGAAGACTTAAAATTTCAGCAACGGGCAGTGTGATCTCGCGATCGATCGGGGCAACCCAGCGATCGATCGCGAGACACATAATTATGTGTTTTTGATGTTTTTGTGGGGTTTTTGGATATGGAACTATAATTAGCTTCTAATATCAATTTGTATGGTTATGTAGAACCATCCCAGGTACCCGCAACTTCACGGAGATAAAGTCCTACAACTTCTCCATCTTTTGGAATTAAGGTACGTAAGAAACGTACGGGCATCGGACGGTAAACCACACTCCTACATATGATGTTTATGATGATAGTATTTATGATGATGATGTTTATGACGATGACGTTTATGATAATGATGTTTATGATGATGATGTTTATGATGATGATGTTTATGATGACGATGTTTATGATGACGATATCTATGATGATGATGTTTATGATAATGATGTTTACGATGAAGACGTTTATGATGATGATGTTTATGATGATGATGTTTATGATGATGATGTTTATGATGTTGATATTTATGATGATGATGTTTATGATGATGATTATGATACGTAAGATTATGATATGATGTTTATGACGATGTTATGGTATGGTAAGATGCCATACGATAGGGTAAGATGCCCTCGTGGTAAGATGCCACACGATGCTATGGTATGGTAAGATGCCATACGATAGGGTAAGATGCCCTCATGGTAAGATGCCACCCGATGTTATGATATGACAAGATGCCATACGTTAGGGTAAGATGCCCATAAGCATGACTATGAAACAGGGACAACTAAGTGTGTTAATACGATTATTTTCATGCATTTATTTATATGCCATTGTTTTATGATGTTAAGTAATGAAGTATATGCTCACGATGTGTTGTCCCTGTAGGTACACTTTTGGACAGAAGGTTCAGGGTCGGGTTGAGACAGTGAGCTATGAGGAGCACGAAAGAAAATAGGATTCAGGATTTTTGGACAGTCTCTACTCTAGGAGTAGTATAATTCTATCGCTTTAACACTCATTTTGAGAATGTAATTGATCAAGTTTTGAAATTTCTTTTTGGCCTGTAAATCTTAATAGCTCAAACTACAACCTGAACCATGAGACGTTATGAATGCATGTTTAGTCCATTATATTTGTTAAAGATGATGTTAAGGTAGGAAGACCCTACATTAGTGCTATCAGAGCAGTGGTTAGATAACCCGGGGATGAGTGAAGGGTAGCCTTAGCAATAAGTTAGCTAGGTGCTTACTTTTAAACATGTTTTGTGCATAAGTTGCATATGAAGTATATGATGTTGTGCTAACATGTTTTGTTTATCTAACGAGGTGTTATGTGAACTGCTTTTGGTTATTGTTGTTAACCCTTATCTTGCAGTATGGCAGCAAACGTGGAAGTGGGTGACGCTGTGAGTGTCAACGCAAGTGTCGGACGTACGAATCCCCTACCCCCGCCAGCCTTTGGCGAAGAACCGTCTGAGCAACAATTACTGCCTGGGGAACTGAGCTTGACTCAATTTCTTGCATACCGACCTCCGGCATTTGACGGAACGGAGACAGGGGAACAGGCAGAAGAGTGGTTGGAAAGAATAGAGCAAATATTTGTGGAAGCTCCTTGTGCTAAGACAGCCTGGATCAGACTAGCGAAGTTCCAGTTGGCCAAGAAGGCGTTGATGTGGTGGAAGACCACAGTAGTAGAGCAAGAGGCTCAAGGTCATGAAGTTAATTGGAAGCTGTTCAGAACTCGGTTTCTGACCCGCTATTTCTCAGCTGCTGCACGGCAAGCCAAGGAAGTTGAATTCACTAACCTCAAGCAAGGTAACATGCCGGTGTCAGATTATGCTCTCCAATACTATTCCTTGCTCAGATATGTGCCTCATATCGCCGCAAGTACGCAAGCAAAGATGAGGAATTTCATGAAGGGCCTGAGGCCGGAACTGTATGATAGGGTGATCACTTATGGCCCCACTTGCTTTGACGATGCGCTCTCACGGGCTGAGCTAGCCGAACTAGGAGTTGGTGCATACCCTAATACCGTACCACCTCCAGCACCCCCTCAGAAATCCACTCCTGATAATTTGAGGCCGAGGGGTGATCAGTGAGGAAACACATCGGCGTCAAGGTTTAGTGGTAAGAGGCCCGACAATCGTTGGAAAGGAAACCGTAGGGATGACGCCCAGTCAGGAAGAGGACAGCCTCAGGGAGGCAGATTTGGGAAGGTCATGTGCTCTACTTGTGGGCAACCACATTTGACAAAAGACTGCGTAGGATGCTATGTTTGTGGCAACAAGGGCCACTTTGCTCGGCAATGTCCCAACCGAGAAGGACAACTGAACTCTGCGGGGAGGTCTACAGACAGGGCAGTACAACACAGGCCGCTGTTTGTACCGAGGCAGTTTGGAGGACAGCCCATGGGGCCACCTCAGGGACAGGTTTATGCTTTGACGAGGGAGCAAGCTACAGCAGCTCCGGAGGAGGTTATAGCGGGTACGTGTCTTTTATTTACGCACCCTGCTTTTATATTGATCGACACAGGTGCATCACACTCTTTTGTGTCGACAAGTTTTGTGGAAAGGCACCACATATGCACTTCTCCGTCACCCACGCCTCTTATAGTCTCGACCCCCGCTGGAAGAAGTATGATTACTGATCAGATTGTGTTTGACGGCCTCATTTATTTTGGGGATAACGGGCTAAGGTCAGATTTGATTGTTCTGGGGATGTCAGACTTTGACTGCATTGTAGGCATTGATGTTCTGAACAGGTATCAGGCAGTTGTGAACTGCAGGCAGAGGACTGTCCGATTCAGATCTGATATGGGAGTCCAGTGGACATTCTTTGGGGATGGTTCTCGTTCTAAGATCCCGTTGATATCTGCTGTCAAGATGCAGTTGTTGGAACGAGGCCATACAGGATATCTCATATATGCCGTTGATGTTACGGAAAAGAAAGAAAATTAAAGGTTGAGGATGTGCCTGTAGTGATGGAATTTCCTGATGTTTTTCCGGAAGAGATTCCCGGATTCCCACCGACGAGAGAGGTCGAGTTTGGGATTGAGTTATTACCGGGGACGTCTGCCATTTCTCGTGCCCAGCGGAGCTAAGGGAGTTAAAGATTCAGTTGCAAGAGCTCCTTGATAAGGGCTATATACGCCCTAGTGTATCGCCCTGTGGTGCACCAGTTTTATTTGTGAAGAAGAAAGATGGTTCGATGCGTTTGTGCATCGATTACAGACAACTGAACAAAGCTACAGTGAAGAACAAGTATCCACTCCCGAGGATAGATGATTTGTTTGACCAGTTGCAGGGTACGAGGCTCTACAGTAAGATCGATCTGAGGTCGGGGTACCATCAGATTCGAGTAAGAGGAGAAGATGTTCAGAAGACAGCCTTCAGGACTAGGTATGGGCACTATGAATTCCTGGTCATGCCTTTTGGGGTGACGAATGCCCCAGCTGTTTTCATGAGTTTGATGAACATGGTATTCCAGCCATATTTGGATCAATTCGTCATAGTTTTCATTGACGATATACTCATTTACTCCCGGACCGAAGAAGATCATGTAAGGCACTTGAGGACAGTACTTCAGATCCTTAGGGATCATCAGTTGTATGCAAAGCTCAGCAAGTGCGAGTTTTGGCTGAGCAGTGTAGTGTTCCTGGGTCATGTATATCTAGCAGCGGGATATCTGTAGATCCGAGGAAGATTGAAGCTGTGATGGAGTGGGCTGCACCCACTTCTGTACCCGAGATACGGAGCTTTCTTGGTTTAACGGGTTATTACCGACGTTTCGTCGAGGGATTCTCTAAGATCGTTAAGCCATTGACACATCTGACTCAGAAAGGAGTCCCGTTCTATTGGTCCGAAGCTTGTGAGGAAAGCTTCAAAGAGTTGAAGCGTCGTTTAACGACAGCGCCAGTGTTGGTGATTCCTTCTGAGAATAAGAAGTTTGCCTTGTACACGGATGCATCGTTGCAAGGTTTGGGATGTGTGTTGATGCAAGATAAGCACGTGGTGGCTTATGCTTCGAAGCAGTTGAAGCCTCATGAGACCATATACCCAGTCCATGATCTGGAACTGGCGGCCATCATTTTCGCCTTGAAGATTTGGCGTCATTATCTTTCTGGTACGACATTTACCATCTATACAAACCATAAGAGCCTGAAGTTCCTATTCACTCAGGCTGAGCTGAATATGCGTCAAAGAAGATGGATGGATTTGCTCAAGGATTATGACTGTGAGATTGAGTACCATCCTGGTAAAGCAAATTTGATAGCAGACGCCTTAAGTCGGAAGGTGAAGAGTACTGCTGAGGACGCTATGTGTTTATCAGCTATGATGTCTTCTTATTGCCATCTGGGCTATGATTTTGATGTGGACATGTCGCTGGTGCGAGTGTCGACCTTGTTGGCTGAGCCAGACCTATTTGAGGCTATCAGGAAAGCCCAGAGGTCGGATGATGAGGTTCAAAGATGGTCATCTATAGTACTTCAAGGACGGCCATCAAAGTTCAGAGTGGCAGAAGATGATTCCTTGAGATTGGGCAACCGATGGGTAGTCCCAGATACACCAGAGTTGCGTAGAGGAATTTTGGAGCGAGCCCACAGTAGTCGGTTCAGTATCCACCCAGGAGGAAGGCAGATGTACAAGGACCTATGCGGTCAATTCTGGTGGAGACGCATGAAGCGTGATGTGATCACTTTTGTTAAAAGATGTTTGATCTGCCAGCAGGTAAAGGCAGAAAGGCAGAGGCCTGGGGGCGAGCTGAAGAGCTTGGAAGTACCTAAGTGAAAGTTGGAACATATATCTATGGACTTTGTGACCCACTTGCCAAGAACGGCCTCTGGATTTGATGCGATCTGGGTGATCGTTGATAGGCTGACGAAGGTAGCTCATTTCATCCCTTACAACATGACTTTCACATACTTAAAGATGGCCCAATTATATGTACGGGATGTAGTGAGGTTGCATGGGATTCCAGTCTCGATTGTGTCTGACAGAGACCCAATGTTTACTTCACACTTCTGGGAGGGTCTCCAGACAGCTTTGGGCACCGAGGTGAGACTGAGTACAACTTATCACCCTCAGACAGATGGCCAGATAGAGCGTACCATACAGACGCTCGAAGATATGCTGAGGGCATGTGTTTTGGAGTTTGATACTCCGTGGCAAGATTCTATGCCACAGGTAGAGTTCTCCTATAATAACAGCTATCAGGCGAGCATTCGAATGGCCCCTTTTGAAGCTCTTTATGGTCGACGTTGTAGGTCACCGCTGTATTGGGAGGACTTGACGAGTAAAGCGGTCGGAGGACCGGATATGATTAAGGACATGGAAGAAAAGATTAAGATGATACGTTTAAAGATGAAAGCGGCCCAAGATAGGCAAGCAGCCTATGCCAATAAGCGGCGACGGCCGCTAGAATTCCAAGTAGGAGACAAGGTTTTCTTGAAAATCTCACCCTTCAGGGGTGTGGTCCGTTTTGGTATGCGGGGAAAGTTATCTCCGAGATATGTCGGACCGTATGAGGTGTTGCAGCGTATTGGTACATTGGCTTACCGTTTGGCTCTACCGCCGTCTTTATCTGGGATTCATGATGTTTTCCCCGTTTCTATGCTACGGAAGTATGAGCCAGACCCGTCTCATGTTTTACAGCCTACTGAAGTGCAGTTTGATTCAGATGTATCCTACGTTGAACGACCGGTCAGAATTCTGGATCGTGAGGATCGCAGATTACGAAGTAAAGTTATACCAATGGTCAAAGTTCAGTGGGATCGTCGGGGTGTCGAGGAGGCTACGTGGGAGACGGAACGGCATATGATGCAGCATTACCCGGAACTATTTTCTGGTATGATTTATGTTTAGTTTCTTTATGGGTAAGTGCATGCGATTTCGAGGACGAAATCTTATAAGTAGGGGAGTAATGTGATGCCCCGAAATTGATTATATGCAATTTTGGCTTTAATAATGGTCATATGACGAATTATGTTGGTAATTGATTTATGTGTTGGGTAATGAGTTGTTAACATGATTGATTGTTAACATGATTTATTGTATTGGTTGTTAATTATGAGGAAAGAAGTTGTTGCATTTTTATTAAATGCCGGTAAAATACCATGTTGGAGTATTTTATGAATCATGTTAAGTTTGGGGTACAATTTTAAATCAATCCCTTTTTAACCCTTACCCATCACTTTAACCCCACTTTACCAATCACTTTTTAAAATCCCCAAAATCACTTCCCAACTCAAAAACCCTTCCATTTTCGAAATCCACCAAGGAAGGAGAAGGAAAGCTTTACAAAAACTTTGTTTGTGTGATCTTTGTTAAGATTTGGAGCCTACAAGAGGTATGGAACCCTTCCTAAAGTTTTTATGATGTTTGGTGTTGAAATGGGTTAGTTTTGATGATTTATGTGGGTTTGTTTTGGGTATATGTTGTTTATGGTTGGGGTATGATTTTTGAAGTGTTTTATGTGGGTTTTAGTAGGTTATGATGTTATTGGTGTTGTAGGGAAGTTTGGATTTGTAAGGCATGAAGAGGAGCTTGAAAAATGCTCATTAATGGCGATTTTTCGGGGTTCAGCACTCGGCGATCGATCGCCCGTTTTTGGCGATCGATCGCGAGCCTCCAGTACACGCCAGTAGCATATGGCGATCGATCGCCCACTTTTGGGCGATCGATCGGCGAGCTGGCGATCGATCGCGCCAAAAGAGGCGATCGATCGCCGAAGACTTCAAATTTCAGCAACGGGCAGTGTGATCTCGCGATCGATCGGGGCAACCCAACGATCGACCGCGAGACACATAATTATGAGTTTTTGATGTTTTTGTGGGGTTTTTGGATATGGAACTATAATGAGCTTCTAATATTAATTTGTATGGTTATGTAGAACCATCCCAGGTACCCGCAACTTCACGGAGATAAAGTCCTACAACTTCTCCATCTTTTGGAATTAAGGTACGTAAGAAACGTACGGGCATCGGATGGTAAACCACACTCCTACATATGATGTTTATGATGATAGTATTTATGATGATGATGTTTATGACGATGACGTTTATGATAATGATGTTTATGATGATGATGTTTATGATGATGATGTTTATGATGACGATGTTTATGATGATGATATCTATGATGATGATGTTTATGATAATGATGTTTACGATGAAGACGTTTATGATGATGATGTTTATGATGATGATGTTTATGATGTTGATATTTATGATGATGATGTTTATGATGATGATTATGATACGTAAGATTATGATATGATGTTTATGACGATGTTATGGTATGGTAAGATGCCATACGATAGGGTAAGATGCCCTCGTGGTAAGATGCCACACGATGCTATGGTATGGTAAGATGCCATACGATAGGGTAAGATGCCCTCATGGTAAGATGCCACCCGATGTTATGATATGGCAAGATGCCATACGTTAGGGTAAGATGCCCATAAGCTTGACTATGAAACAGGGACATCTAAGTGTGTTAATACGATTATTTTCATGCATTTATTTATATGCCATTGTTTTATGATGTTAAGTATGAAGTATATGCTCACGATGTGTTGTCCCTGTAGGTACACTTTTGGACAGAAGGTTCAGGGTCGGGTTGAGACAGTGAGCTATGAGGAGCACGGAAGAAAATAGGATTCAGGATTTTTGGATAGTCTCTACTCTAGGAGTAGTATAATTCTATCGCTTTAACACTCATTTTGAGAATGTAATTGATCAAGTTTTGCAATTTCTTTTTGGCCTGTAAATCTTAATAGCTCAAACTACAACCTGAACCATGAGACGTTATGAATGCATGTTTAGTCCATTATATTTGTTAAAGATGATGTTAAGGTAGGAAGACCCTACATGAGCTAACAGGATTATAGGCCAAAAAATAAAATTTCAAAATTTATTAGTTATATTCCCATAAACGAATGCTAACATTATAGGTTTATACTACTCCTAGAGTAGATACTATCATCCTGAATCCTATTCCTTTTTGTGCTCCTTGCAGCTCACTGCCTCAACCCGACCCTTAGCCCTTCAGTCCAAAAGTATACCTACAGAGACAACCCATCATGAGCATTTACATCATTACTTAACATCATAAGATAATGGCATATAAATAAATGAATGAAATAATCGTTAACATATACTTCCTGGTTAATCGCATTAACCCACTTATGTTGTCCCTGTTTCATATTGATGTATGTAATCATTAGTTCTTGACATAAATGATTAAAATCGTACTTCACTTATATGCCCATAATCAACAATGTTAATTAGAAATGTGACTGTTCTGGTCCTGTTATGTCAGCGGCACAATTGGACCCCTCGCTCGACATATAGCGGTACTGTGATATCCCTCGCTACTCCTTGATAGCGGATATATTTCCTCGCTAGCTATGTCAGCGGTAAGTATCTTCCTCGCTTGCCCATAACAACCACCGGAACACTCTACAGTTTCTACTAACATAGTTTAACATACATCATAAACATCATAGCATCCTTACTCATCATAAACATCATCCTCACTTATCATAAACATCATCGTATCTTTACTTATCATAATCATCATCGTACACTTACTTATCATTAACATCATCAACATGTTACATAAATACTTATGCAATCATTGCATAGTCATAGAATAGGAGTGTGTTTTACCGTCCGATGCCCGTACGTCTCTTACGTACCTTTCCAAAAGTGGGATTTGGTATGACTTTACTTCCTTGGTTGCGTCGCCACCTGGGATGGTTCTACACAATCACACAACCCAATATTAGAAGCCAAAGAATAGCCAAGTACCAAACATTCAACAAAAAATATCATTTCCCACCATTCTGTTGCTGGCGATCGATCGCTACATCGAGGCGATCGATTGCGAGCCTTACCGATCGATCGCTTCGATGTAGCGATCGATCGCCAGACCTTACTGGCTTGCGGCGATCGATCGCGACATTTCCAGTGATCGATCGCTCGCAATGATTTTCGCCACGGCCCTTCGGCGATCGATCGCTGCATTTGTAGCGATCGATCGCCACCTGCTGTGTGCGCGATTTCTCCATTTTTTTACCTCAAAATTCTTCCAAACCAACCCAACTCAATAACCAACACATCAACAATACAAAAACACTAAAAAACCTTCAATAAACACCTTCATACAACCATAAATCCAACCCCCAACCAAAAATAACACCAACCCAAAATAAACCCATTTCCAAATCAACCAAAACCATTTCAAAAACAAACCAAACTCAATTAAAATACTAAGGAGGTATCCATACCTCTTGAGGACTCCAAATCTCACAATAAATCCCACAAATCAAGCTTTTGCAAGGATTTCTCTTCCTCTTGAAGTCAAAAATCGAAAATGGAGGGGAAATATGGTTTGAAGAGTGGGTTGATTTTGGTAAAGTGATGGTTAAAGGTGGGGTATTTGGGTTATAAGGGTTAATTAAAATTGTACCCCAAAAATTAACATGATGTAGAAAATACCCCAACATGGTATTTTAAAAGCATTTTACCAACATGCACCCAAAACCTCAATTAAATTCATGATTTCAAAATAATTGCCAACCATTACAATTAAATCATGCTAACACCCAAGTTCCCAACATGCACAACATGCACCTTGAAATGCACCACCGAGTCACGCCTACCATGTGACTAAGCATTTCAACAATATAATTAATTCCAACACATAATTTAATTATCACTATAATAAATCACATAACCATGATTAATTCCCAAATGCATATAATTATTTCGGGGATATCACATGACTAGAATAAACGAATAAGCTCGATATCACATATCGACTCATTCGAGCATGGACATGCATTTTAGTCTCACTTGATCAAGGGCCCAAACACTCTCCTGTTATATATGCGGGACAAATCCGATCTTGATCACTCAACATCCCTCTACATAATTCGTGATGTATCCAATGATTGTCTTTATAGTTTACCCTGTTACAGGTAACGTTTGACAATATCAAGATACACGACTCCTTATGTTGGGATCTCTGGTGATCTCAAGTCGTAAGGATTACATACATTATTATCACTATGAGAATTGCTTATGACATTCATATTACTATCATTCCCAATGAGAAGTATGCCATATACATACAACACTAGGATGATAATTATGCTCCCACTGACCTTCTTGTAGACACAAGGTTCATCTACATTCTTGATGAAACCAAACTCTTTGATTGCATCATCAAAACGAAGATTCCAACTCCGAGAAGCTTACTCCAATCCGTAAATGGATTGTTCAGTGGTGACTGCTATGTTTCCATCTCAATATCATTTTCAGTATTTTCTTGTGGTTGTACTTCACTAAGTTCTATTTGTCTCCCACTGGTTCTTCTATAAATAATTTCTCTTTCAAGAAAAAAACAACTTTGTTCTCGGTGGGATAATAGAAATAGTATCCTTTTGTGACGTCCGGGAAGTACTGGTGTTAATGCCGGTGTAGTGATAATCCTTAATGGATTTTAATAGTGGAAATTGTGTATTAATTGTGGTTTCGGGGCTCCCAGGGATTTTAAATACTGTTTTTGGAGTCGTTGGATCCAAGGGATGATATTCTATTCTCATCGTGGTGATAACCTTGGAATTTGGTCTTCGATGGGATTTGGGGTCCGGAGTACTTTGTACTGGGGCTGGTAATGGAATTTGAGTTGGAGAGATAATTTTTGAAACCGATGATTTTTAATGAGTCATGATGTACTTGTGGAGGACTCGGGAATTTGGAGTTTTGGTACTATATATACCAAGTTGACTCGGTGTTTTGGACATAATCCCCTCCTCCTCTCTCTCTATCGATCAAAACCCCTTTCTTTTCCCCATTTTTTACCTTGGCGCATAAATGGTTGGTAGCTTGGCTCGGGAGATGGATTTCTCAAAGATAACTTGGTAATCTCCTTCCCCTCGCATTTATCTTCGATTTGATTGTAGTTTGGTAGTGTTTGGTTTAGTTTTGTATTGGATTTGAGTTTTTGAAACTTTTAAAGATTTTGGGGGTTGGTTGTTTAAGGGTTTTTATGATGTTAATGTTGAGGATTAATGGGTTATTCGATGTTGGGTTTGATTTCAGGGAGTTTTAAGCTCAAAATCGCCATTTTTAGGCTTTTACAGTGCTCGCCGATCGATCGGCGTCGAGGCCTCCATCGATCGCTCGATTTTCCAAAAAATGAAGACGATGTACAGTAAATGGCGATCGATCGGGCGAGACTAACGATCGATCGTGGGCGCGTGGCGATCGATCGGTCAGTCTCGCCGATCGATCGAGCGCGAGGTTATTTTGGTGCCAAAACTTGCTGTGGCTCTCGATCGATCAAGAGCTGATGTCCGATCGATCGAGAGGCCCTGTTTCATGGCATATTTTAGGTTGATGTTATGGAATCGATGCATGCTTTGCCCGGAGTATTTTAAAATGGTTAATCATCATGAACAACGATATAATTGGAGATTATGAACGTGCTTGGGCACGTGGTTGCATGCTCATTATTGATTGTGGATTATTAATTGTGTTCAGCACATAATTCATCGGTCACGGGACCAAGGCAACGTGGGATTCGAACTACGAGATTATAAGGTACGTATGACGTACGAGCATAACCTATTATAATGTTGCAACTGTAAAATGCATGGTATGTGGTAATTGCATTAAATGGGCATTGAAATGCATGGTACGTGGTAATTACATTAAATGGGCATTGAAATGCATGGTATGTGGTAATTGCATTAAATGGGCATTGAAATGCATGGTATGTGGTAATTGCATTAAATGGGCATTGAAATGCATGGTATGTAGTATTCGCAATAAATGGATAGTGATATGCATGGTAAATGGTAATTGCGTTAAATGGACATACATTGGGAACCATACGGTGCCCTATTGAGCGAGCAATGATTTGGGATGCTGTCGCCGTTGAGCGATCATCGGTTATGACGCCACTATTGTTGAGCGTGCGCGGGGTTTAGAATGCCGCTATTGTGGAGCGAGCAATGAAATAGGAACATGGAATCATTGGCTAAATATATGTGATAGCTACGGTCTCTTATATAATGATTTTACCATATTGACAATGGAACTGGCATAATAGGAATGGTATTAGTTAATCTGTGTGGCGATTAACTGGCTTTGGGAATTTGATGAGTTTGGTTATTTTGAGAACAGGGATAATACAGGGGATCCCGGATGAGGATGATGTCATCCAGGGAGTATCATTTAAATTATGGCATTTACAGTCTGTAAATTATGAACTGCAATATTATGATTATTGGATTGGTGGTATTGGTATGCTCACCCCGTGTGGGGGCTGTCTCTGTTGGGATAGGTGTTACAGGTGTAGCAGCAGCTTTGGAGTTACGCTCAGGTTGTTGATTAGAGGTATTTCCCGGATCGAGGTACCAGAGCTGGTTGAATAAGTGCATAGATCCTGAGTTGAGATCGAGTTGTGCTTGGGAGGCACCTCCAGGATTGAAGTACCAGTAACGGTATCCGGTAGGGTATTTTATACATTAGATACACGCTTATTCATTGGGTGCTCTCATGTGAGTACATTTTACGTGTATATGGAATGTATAAATGGGCTACGACTTTTCTCTGTTCATTTATGGTTTGCATGCAATTAAATATGGAATTGCTAAATGAACTGAGAGTATGTTAGTGTATTATGAGGGTGCATGTCATAAATGTAATCTTGGTTAGGGGATTTTAATATTATGTGGATTGAATGCAAGAAATTTTCTGGATAGCTAATATGGGTAGCACCTGCATATGGCTTTTCCCCATGATAGTATGATTATATGCACTAATGGTATGGATTAATACGCTAATAACGGGTTAAGGGCACGGGCGTCCTTACACCTTTCATTTCCTTAGGATACCCCACAAATAAACACTTATCATATTTGGGTCCAAGTTTATTGGAGGCCTGACGTCTCACGTAAGCCTCACAACCCCAAATCTTCATAAAAGACATACTAGGACGTTTCCTAGTCCATATCTCATATGGTGTCTTTTCAACTGATTTAAATGGAACACGGTTCAGTATAAATATTGATGTTTCTAAAGCATGTCCCCAAAAGGAAATCGGAAGATCTACATGACTCATCATAAATCGAACCATGTCCAACAAAGTTCGATTCCTCCTTTCAGATACGCCATTCCATTGTGGAGTATACGGAGGTGTGAGTTGTGGGACTATCCCACACCTCCTCGATCTGATAGAAGAATTTTGATACTTTTGCCAAGCTGGTTTTGTACTTCATTCTTGAAATCCTTGAACTTTTCAAAGGTTTCATGTTTATGTTTCATTAGGTACACATACCCATATCTACTGAAGTCATCAGTAAATGTAACAAAGTATTGAAAACCTCCTCTAGCTTGTGTGCTTATTGGGCCACATACATCACTATGTATGAGATCCAATAAATCACTTGCCCTTTCAATATGTCCCTTGAAAGGGGCTTTAGTCATCTTGCCCATTAAACAAGATTCACATGTTTCATATGATTCAAAATCAAATGAATCTAAAGCTCCATCCTTATGAAGTTTTGATATGCGATTCTTGTTTATATGGCCCAAGCGACAATGCCAGAGATAAGTTAGATTAGAATCATTATTCTTAATCCTTTTAGTATTTATGTTATAGATAGGCATATCAAGATTTAAAACATAAAGACAATTAATCAATTGTGCACTAGCATAAAACATATCATTCAATGGAGAAACATTTGTCCTTTATAATAAATGAAAAACCAATCTTGTCCAAACAAGAAATTGAATAATGTTTCTAGTAATCGACGGCACAAAATAACAGTCTTGTAAATCTAATATTAAACCAGAAGGCAAAGTTAATGAATAATCTCCTATAGCTAATGAAGCAACTCTTGCTCCATTTTCCACTCGGATGTCAACTTCGTCTTTAGCCAACACTTTACTCCTTTTGAGATCCTGCACATTAACACAAATATGAGAACCACATCTAGTATCTAATACCCATGATGAAGAAGTAGATAGATTGACTTCTATAACATAAATACCTGAAGCATAAGTCACACTTCCCTTCGTATTCTTAAGATCTTCCAGGTATAACTTGCAGTTTCTCTTCCAATGTCCGGTCTCACCGCAATGGAAGCAATTTCCTTCCTTAGCCACTCCTCCCTTTGGCTTAGGTGCAGTAGCATGAGGCTTAGGTTTGACAGAGACATTCTTGTTCCTTTTAAAGCCGTTTGCTTTATCCATTCCCTTGCCCTTATTCACAATAAGAACATTTGTGGGCTTAGACTTCTTTGAGTTTGCTTCGTAAGTTCTCAACATACCAAGCAACTGTGGTAGAATCTTCTCAATTTCAATCATATTGTAATTCAGAACAAATTGACTGTAGCTATCAGGCAAAGATTGCAAGATCACGTTAGTGGCGAACTCTTGGTCCAACGGAAAACCAAGTTTCTGAAGATTCTCTATTTATGCAATCATTTTGAGTACATGAGTTCCAACAAGGGTTCCTTCTACCATTCTGCACTGAAATAACGCTTTAAAGACGCCATACCTCTCTTGTCTAGCTTGTTGTTGGTAAAGTTGCTTTAGATGTTCAATCATATTGAACGCATCCATTTCCTCATGTTGCTTCTGAAGCTCAGAGTTCATGGTTGCAAGCATTAAACTACCAACATCAAGTGCGTCATTTTGATGCTTCTTGTAAGCATCCTTATCGGCCATCGCGGGTAAGGGTTCCTCAAGGACATATTTTTTTTTCTCTTGTTTGAGGACAATTCTCAGATTCCTATACCAGTCTAGGAAATTTGTCCAATTTAATTTGTCATTCTCAAGGACCGATCGCAATGATAGTCTACTAATAATGTTTTTTTGATGCCATGGATATCTACAATATAAATATGCAAAATAAGTTTATGATTTTAATCATTTAATAAGGTCTTATATTAAATGATACTCCCACTATTTGGTTAAAAAACATCAACCCTCAAAAACTATTAGTGGGCCAGGATCCATATTTCACCTAACCTTGAGTTAGCTTTGGCTAATCACCCAAGACTCGGTTATTTAGGTAGACAACGCTTTGTCAATTACATCACATGTAACTCTTGGATGGTTGGCGAACAACACTTTGTTCTAATTCATCTAATGAATTATTACCCAACCCCATGCCTCTAGGTTCCCAATCCTATTGAGATAAAGCTATTTAAGTCGAACCCAATTTAAAGTAACACGGATATCACTTTTATCCTATCTCGCCTTACTAAAATTGTCACGGTACTTTGCTTTGGCAAACCCACACATGTTCAATCGAAGTCTTGACGAGTACTTTTAATTGGAAGGCACCTAAATTGACTTAATATTATTTAGAGGGATTTAAAGATCTCATGATTTTATTAATATTGATAATGAAAATATGTCTGGTACATATACATATATACATATATGTATATCAATCACCAATATTAAATATAAAATGATAAACATGCATCACATACATCAACATAAAATAAACGTGACATGGTTATAGCCCCAACTACTGATTTTCTCAAGCCAATGAGAAAATCTAAAAGGTCAACCTAAGGGTAACTTCTCCAAGCACCTCTTTGATCCTTTTGTGAATGGCCTCCTCGTCTCGGCACCATGGTCCAACGACATTGATATCCATCAACAAACTTTAACTATACTATATAATAATTACATGATATAGAGAAGTCCTCGAGTTACATTCGAGGGGTAGCATAGGTGAGGGAATACATTCAGAAAAATAGAGAAGGCACGACTCGCAGACCGTATTTAAAAAATTACAATCATTCACAAAATTCCTACCTAATAGGTCATAGGGCTATAACCATGCACCATGCTTAAACAACACATAAAACAACTAGGACATCATAACAATTAAATTCTAAACATTTTAAAATTTAATTCTATGTCCATAAACTGTAATAAAATTTTGAAAATAGAAAAAAAAAATTTGCACGTTAGGGTCGGACACCGCCCAGCCATGGTCGGTCGCCCGCCTAGCCAAGGTCGGTCGCCCACCCAGCATGGGCGGACTCTCGCTCAGCAAGGTCGGTCCCCTGCCCAGCCTTGGGCGGTCGCCCTCCTAGCCTTGGGCAGTCGCCCGCCCATGCGTTGGCGCGTTTGCCCACCTTGCGATCTCCATCCGCCCGACTTTCGAGCTACGTTTGCCTGCCTTGCTTGCTACGTTCGGCCGACTATCGAGCTACTTTCATCCGCCTTACATGAGTCAGTCGCGCGCACACATATGTATCTTATACATAATTAATATATCATATATATTTTACGATCCTTTCCACACACATATCTCCTATGTTGATTATAACATATCTAGTATGTTATTACAGTTTCGATTAGCATGTAACAATAACTCATAATATGATAAAACGATTTATCATATTACCCCGATATGAGCTTCGTACACGGCTCTGATACCACTATTAGGAATCCAACATGCATAGTACGCAGCGGAATAAAAAAAATTTGGATTTCAACCATGGACCTATACGGGTGTTCATATCGGGTGTCGAGAATTATACCTTTGTAGCCTGTTTGACGCAGATTCCTAGAAGCAACACGTCCACGAGTCACGAGTCACGAGCAAAGCTTTTGCAACTTTGCCTCTATGGTATCCACACGATCAATCGAGAGGGTGTTGACGTTATCGAGTTGCTAGACTCTATAACTCAACTGAACAAAGAACATCCAATGTCAAAGCTAGGTGACAGGGGGTTCTTATTTGAGTGGTCTGCTAGGTTTAGAGTTTTGTTAGTCCTCAATTAACCTCTAACCTAAATCTCAACCAGATATATATGATGAAGAGATGCGGCTATCTTAAATTCACAGGCTTTTCGAAAAACCTCAGCCCAAAAATTCTCTTCTGTTTATATCTAACCCTATTATATATATATAATTTATATATATATATATAATTGGCTCGATATAATATATATATATATATATATATATATATATATATATATTATGATTAAGACTCTTCCTAATCAAATTAATTCATCCAATGAATTTTTATCTTTCCTTTATCGATTTAATCTTTTGTGCGACCCGTTAGGATCTTGCAACGTTGGTAGTGATATATAAAATCTAAATTTACCTCACAAGCAATGAGCGGTATCTAGCAACACATCAAGGCTACCCAAGTTACAAGAATGTCATTGACTCTACATAACCTATAGCCTATGATAATATTAACAATGTAACTTAATCCCTTTGTCCTATGTGTTTAGATTAAACATGAGTCATTGAATAGTCATACTCGTATAGTTCAATCTTTTATTTCTTGATCCCCAAATTGACTAGAATAAACCAATAATCTCGATATCACATATCGATTCATTCGAGCATGGCCATGCATTTTAGTCCCACTTGATCAAGGGCCCAAACACTTCTCCTGTTATATAGGAGGGACAAATCCTATCTTGATCACTCAACATCCCTCTAGATAATTCGTGGTGTATCCAATGATTGTTTTTATAGTTTACCCTGTTACAGGTAACGTTTGACAATATCAAGATACACGACTCCCTATGTTGGGATCTCTGGTGAACTCAAGTTGTAAGGATTACATACATTATTATCACTATGAGAATTGCTTATGACATTCATGTAACTATCCATGTAGCATTCTCATGGTGGGTCTGTCCAGTAAATTGTTCTCTAACATGTACCCATGCGTTGATTTGATATCTCATATCCATGAAATTCATCAATCAATACATACTAGTCTCAATGCATTATCATTATCCTAATTCTTGATAATACTTGACTAGGGACAAAAAGAATAATACAATATTATTCTAAGGACATTAATATATATATATATATATATATATTCATATTACACAGACATTGGAATAATATATAATATTGAATTGCCTTTAATAAAATCATATTACATTGTATGCCAAAATCAATCATCTAATGAGTTGTCTTAGGGCATATCCCAACAAGCTCAACAACGACAACATCATTACCACTGCTCGCTAAATAGCGGCATCACATAATTCTCAACAATGCCAACTCATTGAGGCAACAATATATTATTCATGCACATGACAATAATATATCTAATTATGCTCGTACGTTACACGTACCTTATAGTCCAATATCCAGAACCAATCCTTGCCTTAGACCCGAGATCCAGTGAATTCGCTATATACAGTTAATAGCTCACAATATGTGGGGTCCTTGTTACTTAATCCATTACGTATTCAATCTTATACACATGTGAGTAGAAATTAAGTAATCATACACACTGATTTAAGAGTTTTACTATGTCAGTTCTTACAACAGTTACTACATCCTAATAAAACCCTGACATACTATACAACACATTGACATCACATGTTACATATACACAACCTAACAAAAGTCAACTCCTAATCAGTGGTTCAACTCGCAGCAGAATGTACTCACAATACCGGCTTCCCACGTCTAAAAGTTCCCTACAGAAATAATCACACAACATGAGTACTGATAATCAAATATCTTAGTTCTATATCAATAAGATAGACAAAATACGATAATCATCATCGTAAAAGTTCAACAGTGATTGTTCTGTATGCATTACCAAATGCAAATATGTCATGACATGTCTCAACTATCAACCTGTTATAACGGGACAAATATGATTTGCCTATCTCAGCTCAATATGTCAGTGGAACCTCCACACATCTTCATATTAGCAGCACAAACCATATTTTCATCCTCACACATTATAACAGTCCAAGCATATACTCAACCGGAGTATACCTCTCATGCCAAAGTATATGCTCCATAATAGCATACCTATCGTGACATCTGTGATATCCTCGAAATGATTATGTGCATTTGAACATTTATTATGTTATATGAGGATTATGGTGTTAAATTATGGAGTTGATTTATTTATATTGGGAAATGCTTAGTCATGTGGTGGCCCTGGTCTATTAATGCATTTCAGGGTGCATGTGAGATACGTTGGGAATTTGGGTTATGGCATTATTATTTGGGGTGTGTGTTGGTCATTGTGGTATAGCATGTTTAATTGGAATTTGAAGTATTGCATTGATTAAATACTATAAAATAGCATGTGAGGATATTTTAATACGTCATGCTAAATACCGGGACCAAAATATAACACATCACATAACCCACCACCCAACCACCCCCTCAACCCATACCTCTACCAGCTGCAACCCATACCTCCTCTCCACTCTCCCACCTTCTATCTCAGAAAATCTCTCCCCTTTTCCCCCAAAATCGTCCAACAACATGCAGGAAAGTAGGAGAAAGAGATTTGCAATTTAATTGCTTGAAATCTTGCAAAAGTTGGAGCAAAAAGGGTGAGGAACCATGTTTATGTTATGGTTAATGTTTTGGTTGAGGAGAGTTATGGTATTGAGAGAAAATGGCATGTATGGTAGTATTCTTGTTGGAATTTGTTGTTGTGTAGTTTCATGGTAGTATAATGAACTTTAAGGTGTTTTGTGTTGTTAGAGTTTGATGGCTTTTGGTGTATTTTGTGTTAGCAAGTATGATATGCTCGAAAATGGTGGTTTCTCGCGTTTACAGAGCTGCTCGATCGATCGAGAAGGTCCCTCCGATCGATCGCGCATGGCAGAGGAAAATTTTGGAAAGATATTGCTCAGCTCTATCGATCGGTGAGATTACCTCGATCGATCGAGCGAGGCAGCGAGTTGGGCACCAAAAACTATAATCTCTCGATCGATCGAGCATGAAGTGGCGATCGATCGAGAGGCTTGAAATGTTGAAAAATATGGAATTTTGTAATTTGATGAGATTTTGGTTATGGGACTATTATTGGCATCTAATATTGTGTTGTACACTTGTGTAGAGCCTTCACAGATAGCCACACAACGCAGGGGATATAGTCTTGCAATATACCATATTTTGGAAAGGTACGTAAGCGACGTACGGGCACCCAACGGTAACGTGTATTATATGTTTGTCGATTTGACATACGATAAATGCAAGTTTGTGCATTATGAGTACGATACATGTTGTTATGCATTGTTGTTGCATATGTATGTTGTGGAACATTTGGTGCGTATTCCACGAGTCACGGATATCACAGTGATGATTTTAATGCTTACCGTTATTGTACAGCTAAAAATGTGGAGCGAGGGGTGTAGGTCCACTTGCACATGGAGGCGAGGTTTACCATACGAAGCGAGGATAGAAATACCGCTTGTATGAAGAAGCGAGGGGGAGGGGGGAGGTCCGCTTGTTCTAAAGTTATGAAGTGAGGGGCATTAAAATACACTGATGATAAACCGACTAAGGATTGAAGTAAAGATTTAAGAAGTGAAGTTATGTCATGACATTTATATAAAGAAACCATAATATCATATATTGATTTGATTATGAGTTATGGTACAGGGACAACCAAAATGGGCATTTTAAATGCATTGGAATTCAGGAAGTAGCATATGCCTGTGATTTATGCATTTATACTTTACATTCATATTATGTTGAATATGAACTATGATGTGCTAATGTGTTGGGGGTTGTCTTTGTAGGTGCTTTTACTACGGAGAACCAGGGTCTGGGTTGATACTGTGAGCTGTAGAGAGTGCTGCAAGGATAACGGAATAGAGAAATTCCTTTTGTATAGCTTCTACAAAGTGTAGAGTAAAGCTATAGTTTAGTAACCTTTTGTTAGGAATATGTATAATTCCTTTTTGAACTTTTGGTATTGTAATCTCTTAAGCTCAGGATAATCAACACGGCCTAATACTCTGATTTATGAATGATTAGTTCTCTTATTTGCACCTTAGAATCTCGTATAGATAACGGAGTCTCACATTTTGGTATCAGAGCAGTGGTTAGAGAACCAGGGAACGAGTGAAGGGTAGCCTTTAGAAACAAGTTGGTTAGGTATTCATTGGTGGGCATGTTTATGCATGTAATGCATACTTTGCGTATAATTTGTTATACTAACATGCTTATGAATATTATTACTCTTGTTATCTAACGGCGTATATTATGAACTGCTTTTGGTATTGTTGTTAACCCCTGTGTTACAGCATGTCAGCTATTAATATGGAGAACCTCAATGAAGAGGTGGGAGATGTAGGCAGTATCAATGCCCGTATTGCTCAGTCGAATCCTCTACCGCCACCTGTTGTAGGCGTGGAGCCTAGTGCACAGATACTGCTACCAGGGGAGATAAGTTTGACCCAGTTCTTGAGCTATCATCCACCGCTATTTGAAGGGACTGAGACTGGGGAAGCAGCCGAGGAATGGCTAGAGAGACTGGAGCAGATATTTGTGTCAGTGCCCTGTTCACGGACTGCCTGGCTGAGGTTGACGGAGTTTCAACTGGCGAAAAAGTCTTCCATGTGGTGGAAAACAACAGTTATGGAGCTGAGGGCTCAGGGTATGCCAGTAGATTGGACTGTGTTCAGGACCCGATTCCTTAACCGGTATTTCTTCGCCGCTGCCAGACAAGTAAAAGAAGATGAATTCACCAACCTGAAGCAGGGTAGCATGACTGTATCAGATTATGCCATGTAGTATTCTTCATTGTTGAGGTATGTACCACATATCGCTGTGAACGGTCATGCCAAGATGAGGCATTTTCTGAAGGGACTGAGGCCAGAGTTGTTTGACCGGGTTGTCTCTAACAACCCCAGCTCTTTCGATGATGCCCTAACTAGAGCAGAGCTGGTAGAGATTGGGTTAGCGTGTACAAGGAAGCTGTACCCCCTTTGGTACCACCACAAGGACCAGTTGCAGACAGTCTGAAGCCGCGAGGGGACCGGTTTAAGCCTCGTGGGGCTTCTTCATCTTCTCGATTTAGTGGAAAGAAATTTCAGATCAGAAGCAAGGTAATCGGGGACCAGCGCAGGGAAGTAAAACAGGAGGAAACAAGTGTGACACCTGTGGAGGATTTCATTTGACACGTGACTGTCGAGGCTGTTATGTTTGTGGCAGGGTGGGCCACCTGGCTCGGGTTTGCCCCAATCGGGGAGGTCAGGCAGACTCTGGGCCGAATAGGCCAAGATTTGACGCCAGGACTGGCACCACAGAGACAACAGTTTGCACCTCGACCACAGGGAGGTCAGGCGGCAGGACCGCCGCATGGTCAAGTATATGCATTGACGCGTGAGCAGGCAGAGGCAGCCCCAGAGGAGGTGATTGCTGGTACGTGCTACTTACTTACGTACCCTGCATTTATTTTGGTAGATACAGGTGCTTCTCATTCTTTCATATCTTCTGCTTTTGTTGAGAAACACCATCTGTGCTCGTCTCTGTTGCCCACACCTCTTATGGTCTCGACACCCACGGGAAAGCATGTGATTGCGGATCGACTATTATCTGATTGCCTCATTTATTTGAGGGCAATGATCTGAGGGCTGATATGATTTTGTTGGATATGGCAGATTTTGACTGTATTGTCGGTATTGATGTGTTGAGCAGATACCAGGCCGTGGTTGATTGCCGACAGAGGATGGTGTTTTTTCTGTCTGATCAGGGGTTTCAATGGACCTTCTATGGGGACGGCTCTCGTCCAAGGATTCCGTTGATTTCGGCAGTTAAGATGTCACGGTTGTTAGAACGGGGTCACACATGCTATCTTATTTATGTCGTGGACGTATCATAGGAAAAAGGAAGAGTTGAGGATCGAGGATTAGTTGCGGAATTCACCGATGTGTTTTCGGATGAGATTCCAGGATTTCCGCCGATCAGAGATGTTGAGTTTGAGATTGAGTTACTGCCAGGGACATATGCTATTTCCCGTGCCCCTTATAGGATGGCACCGGCATAGCTGAGGGAGCTGAAAGTGCAGTTGCAGGAACTCCTCGACAAGGGGTACATTCATCCTAGTGTATCGCCTTGGGGTGCGCCAGTCTTGTTCGTGAAGAAAAAGGATGGTTCGATGCGCTTGTGCATCGATTACCGTCAGCTGAATAAGGTGACGATTAAGAATAAGTACCCTCTTCCGTGGATTGATGACCTATTTGATCAGCTTCAGGGCACAGAACTGTATTCCAAGATTGACTTGAGGTCAGGATACCACCAGATACGAGTTAGAGCTGATGACATACAAAGACAGCTTTTCGGACTCGGTATGGGCACTATGAGTTCTTAGTAATGCCGTTCGGGGTGACGAATACTGTGATGACCTGAGATTAGGGATGTTAATCCCGGAGTGTTAATAACCCCTAAAGTGGTTTTACGTGGCAATTGGAGTTTAATCGAGGTGTTGGGCCCTCCGGGCTCGTCTATTTGAGTAGTTGGGATCGTTGGATCCCGAGGTTGAGATCGTATTCTCATTTCGGTGAAAACCTGTGAGTTGGGTTTTTAGTGTGACTCGGAATCTCGGGTGCTTGGTGTGGGCACCGGTAGGGGGTTTTTGGGTTATAGAGAGAGTTTTTGAAAACAGATGATTTTTAATGAATCATGATGTATTTGTGGGGATATTAGTATTTCGGGGTATTTTTGCTATAAATACCAGTTGAACCCGAGATTTTAATTATCGGAACCATTTTTCCCCACCTCCTCTCTCTCTTCCCGCCCGCGCACTTCTCGATCCCCTTTGACCCCCGCGCGTAAAAGTCGTTCGCCCGCCGCCGTCCGGCCGCCGTTCGGCGTGTGCCACCCGCCTGTTGGAATCGTCTCTTCCAGGCGCTCCTATCCATACCAACAATTCGAAGTTTCATCGAGAATCGCGTTCGGATTTGCCAGAAAAGCGTAGGGTTCGAAAACTGGAGTTCATCCGATTTTTGGGGCTCGATTTTGGTATGATTTTGGCACGATTATTCTAGTGTTTTTGGGGCGTTTTTAAGCTGATTTTGAGTCGATGATTTCAGACTTTTGTGGTTCGAAATAATTGTTGCATTTAGTTCGAATTTCAGCTCGATTTTCATGAGTTAGGGTTCGAAAAATTGGGGCTTTTGACAAGGAGTGATGATTCTTGTTAGTAATTGATCATTACATGTTTTAGATGTATTATTGATGCTTATTGGGTTCGAATTTAAGGGCTTGAGTTCGAAAATTTGGGGGTTTTTGGCAAGGATGATGATTCTTGCTATTGATGGTTTAATTCACATTTTTTAGATGATTTATGGTGTTTAATTGGGTTCGATTTGTGAGATAAGGGTTCGAAAATTTGTAGGGTGTTCTTGAACAATTTTCGATATTGTCTCATTTGTTCCCTCCCGCATGTACCCTGCCCCGGGTCTTTTTAAAGGTTAATTGTCGTGTGTTGATAATATTTTGAGGGATATGGGTGTGCTTGAGCATGGGTTGCATGTTCGTAAATAACTGTGAATTATTTATCGTGTTAGCACATCATTCCTCGGGACATGGAACTCGAGCAAGGTTTGGCTCGGACTTCGAGGATTTAAGGTACGTTTAGCGTACGAGCATAGCTTAAATGATGTTTTATAAGTACGATGCATGATTTAAAATACATGAAATGTTTTACTATGATGGCACCGGGACCTGGTTACGTTATTTTGATTCACATGGTGAAATGCTTGGTGCCGCTATGAAGCGAACAAATGATGGGTGTGGTTGCTACGGAGCGAACATCGGTAGTATGACGCTACTTTGAAGTAAGAAATGAAAATGTGGTATTCGATTAGATATCTAGGATATCTGTATTTTATTCCCTATTGGTAATGAATAGGAACAGAGACGTAGTTAATCAGAGAAGTGATTAACTAGTATCGGAAGTTAAGGAAATCTCAATATGATATCTAGAATTATGATAATTGCTAGATAAGAAAGATGTTATGAAATGTTGTTAATTCGAAACTGGTTAGGGTTAACCAATATGATGATTAACTGCATATTCAGGATTTGATGATTTATCTGTTTTGAGAACAGGGTTATTACAGGGGTACGCTAGGATGAGGATGATACCATCCAGGAAGTGTCACATATGTTCCACAATATTTACATTTTCGTAAATTATGTATTATGTCATTATGATTATGAAATTGTGGAATTGGTATGCTCACCCCGTTGGGGGCTGTCTCTGTTGGGGCAGGTGAACAAGTACATCGATGGCTTTGGAGATGAGCTCGAGCTGTTGATTGGATGTACTCCCAGGATCGTGGTACCAGGGCTTGATGGAGCACGGTATCGTATAGAGTACTTATATACCCCTGAGGATTATAAACATATTCATGATGGTCGTATGTGAGCACGATTATACTTGTATATGGGTTGTATATAAAGGCATGAGACTTTCTCTCTTTCATTCTATGTTACATGCAATTAGAGGTAGAATTGCTAAAGGTTATGAGAGTCATTGGTGTATTGTGGGTGTTGAAACCCACTTTTGTTGCCATATGTGTGGTGTCTTCCCTGGCTGGGAATTTACTTGATATTGCTGTATTCTGATGAGTATTATGTTTTCCCTGGCCGGGAATTATGTTATGTGTTGTATTTTTATTTCGGGATAGCTCTATTTATGGGGAGACTCTGCCCAAATTTTTATAAAAGTCCACAATGTAAAAAGGGGTGTAATGGGCGAACTCTATGAGTCCCTTGTTGTTAGGATGATGAACTTATAACATTGTATGTTAAAGAAAACTTTGTAATTGCCATTCAATGGTAAAGTATCATCTGAGTTTCCCGAATGATTTTATGGAATGCATGTGCCACACATAATGATTAATACACTAATCAAGGGTTAAGTATATGGGGTCCTTACATTAGTGGTATCAGAGCAGTGGTTGCTCATTGGGGCTGTTGAGGGCCTAGGAAGTTATTGATAGCACATATTTATGCATGATGGCATTAATGTTATACGACATGATTAATTGTTTATGTGCTTTTATGATATGAAAAGTGGTATTGCTAACCATTGTGGTTGCAGGAATCGTGTGGAACACGATAGGATGGCATTAATAGTGATGTCTAACACTCTATATGCTACGTGCCAAGGAATCTGATTTTGGAAGAAAGTCAGGGAAAAAAAAGATATGATGTATTGTCTGAGGACAGACTGGGTAGACAACCGACAGTGAAATACTTCGGTATGGTCTCAATTATTATTGAATATACTAATGCGTTTGTTCATGTAATGTTCAAGCAAGGAAGGTACGTAAGAAACGTACGGGCATCGGACGGTAAACCATGCTTCTATACGATGATTATGATAAGTAAGTTTATGATGATGTTTATGATGAGTAAAGATGATATGATGTTTATGATGATGATTATGATAAGTAAGTTTATGATGATGTTTATGATGAGTAAAGATGATATGATGTTTATGATGATGATTATGATAAGTAAGTTTATGATGATGTTTATGATGATGATGTTTACGATGATGATGATTATGATGATGTTTATGATGATGATGTTTACGATGATGTTTACGATGATGATGATTATGATGATGTTTATGATGATGATGTTTACGATGATGTTTACGATGATGATGATTATGATGATGTTTATGATGATGATGTTTACGATGATGTTTACGATGATGATGATCATGATGATTTTTATGATGACGTATATGAGAGTGGGTAAGATGCCCCTGTGGTAAGATGCCACACAATGTTTATGATATGGTAAGACGCCATATGATTGGGTAAGATGCCCATGTGGTAAGATGCCACACAATGTTTATGATATGGTAAGACGCCATATGATTGGGTAAGATGCCCATGTGGTAAGATGCCACACGATGATTATGTTATGGTAAGATGCCATATAACGGGGTAAGATGCCCATATGGTAAGAGGCCATACGATGTTATTATGTGGTAAGACGCCACAGGGTAAGATGCCCATATGGTAAGAGGCCATACAATGTTATTATGTGGTAAGACACCACAGGGTAAGATGCCCATATGGTAAGAGGCCATACAATGTTATTATGTGGTAAGACGCCACGGGGTAAGATGCCCATATGGTAAGAGGCCATACGATGTTATTATGTGGTAAGACGCCACAGGGTAAGATGCCCATATGGTAAGAGGTCATACAATGTTATTATGTGGTAAGACCACGGGGTAAGATGCCCATATGGTAAGAGGCCATACGATGTTATTATGTGGTAAGACGCCACAGGGTAAGATGCCCATATGGTAAGAGGCCATACAATGTTATTATGTGGTAAGACGCCACGGGGTAAGATGCCCATATGGTAAGAGGCCATACGATGTTATTATGTGGTAAGACGCCACAGGGTAAGATGCCCATATGGTAAGAGGCCATACAATGTTATTATGTGGTAAGACGCCATGGGGCAAGATGCCCATATGGTAAGAGGCCATACGATGTTATTATGTGGTAAGATGCCACGGGGTAAGATGCCCATGTGCATGAATATGAACCAGGGAAAATGAAAAGAAGTTAATGAATAACCAGCAAGCTTACTCAACTATGATTTCGTACATTTACTGTTATAGCTATAAGATGATGATGCTTATATGATGATGATGTATAAGATGATGATGCTATAAGATGATGATGTATAAGATGATGATGCTATAAGATGATAATGCTTATATGATGATGATGTATAAGATGACGATGCTATAAGATGATGATGTATAAGATGACGATGCTATAAGATGATGATGTATAAGATGATGATGCTATAAGATGATGATGTATAAGATGATGATGTTATAAGATGATGATGCTATAAGATGATGATGTATAAGATGATGATGCTATAAGATGATAATGCTTATATGATGATGATGTATAAGATGATGATGCTATAAGATGATGATGCTTATATGATGATAATGTATAAGATGATGCTTATAAGATGATGATGTATAAGATGATGATGCTATAAGATGATGATGCTTATATGATGATGATGTATAAGATGATGATGCTATAAGGTGATGATGTATAAGATGATGACGCTATAAGATGATAATGCTTATATGATGATGATGTATAAGATGATGATGCTATAAGATGACGATGCTTATGTGATGATGATGTTATAAGATGATGATATTTATGAAATGATGATGCTCATATGATGAAGATGTTATAAGATGGTGATAATTATAAGATGATGATTTTAATCATTCATGTCAAGAATTAATGACTATATGCATGGCTATGAAACTGGGACATTGGAGTGTCCAGGGTGTATAGGCATTAGAGGAATGTTGGGTAAAGACCCACTACTCTATTGATTTTCTTCCCACAGTATGGTATGCCGTGCGAAAATGTCCATCTTATTGGTAGGTTTGAGGTGAACCTAGAGAGGCAGCGACTAGTTTGTCTGCCGTGCGTGTGCAACACCAAGAGGGGCTTGTTAGAGCCGTTATACTGCTCGTAGGAACCAAGTGTGGCAAATCGTAAGGTGATACGATGTGGATTGTGGTGGACTCTAGTAGTCACCATGTCATCGAGGTTGAGGTTGTGCATGCCTCACTGAAACGTGTATACGTTATGTTTAATCTTGGTGAGACTTGTCTGTGACAGCTCATGATGTTGGAGTACCAACAAGAGAGTCATCAAGTCGTCGTTGATTCGATTTGGGAATCCATGTATTTGGGATGCAATGGGTTTATTGCATGTCCTTTCAAGTTTGAAACTCTGAGGAGTCTCGATTGTTTGTTTATGACCAGGATGTGGTTCTTGGGATATCCAGAGGTGGACATCTTATGAGATATCTTTTGTGTGAATCTGTGGCCGTGAGTTGCCCAATTTGAGTTGCAATGATGCGACTGCTCCTTCGATAGAGGAGGTTTGAAAGTGGAAACCAGGTTTGGTGTGTGTACACCGTGGAATACTAGTGTTTCCCTCGTAACGATGTATGTTAGACATCGTGAGTCATGATAAAGATATCAATTGATGATATCTACGATGGAATCGGAAGCGATTTGAATCCTTGCAGTTTCAGTTGACTAACTGCTTTTGGACTGTTAGCGTTGAGTTGTGCTGACGCTCTTTGACGTTATGATGGATTTGGAAGTCTATTCCACTCCAGAGTTTGACACGAAGTCAACGTTCTCACGGTTGAGGTGTCATTCATGATGCGTTCTTACTAGTGGTATTAGAACGAAGGATGACTGTCCGATCTACGGTCGTAAGTATTGGTTGTTTTGCAGTCATGAGGGACTGACTTTTGGGATGAACCGCATCGAGGTACGTTTTGTCTCTTGGGTGATGAGTTGGTGTGGATTTTGGTATGTCGCTCTGTTTCAGAGTTTGATGTGAGATAAGTATTCTCGAGGTTTTTAAGACGATCCTGATATGGTCAAGAATCGAGGTTATGGCTTCATATTGTTGTGTAGCCTGGGTGTTACGTGATACACCGGTGTTAATTTCGAGGATGAAATTCTTTTAGTGGGGGATATTGTGATGACCTGAGATTAGGGATGTTAATCCCGGAGTGTTAATAACCCCTAAAGTGGTTTTACGTGGCAATTGGAGTTTAATCGAGGTGTTGGGCCCTTCGGGCTCGTCTATTTGAGTAGTTGGGATCGTTGGATCCCGAGGTTGAGATCGTATTCTCATTTTGGTGAAAACCTGTGAGTTGGGTTTTTAGTGTGACTCGGAATCTCGGGTGCTTGGTGTGGGCACCGGTAGAGGGGTTTTTGGGTTAGAGAGAGAGTTTTTGAAAACAGATGATTTTTAATGAATCATGATGTATTTGTGGGGATATTAGTATTTCGGGGTATTTTTGCTATAAATACCAGTTGAACCCGAGATTTTAATTATCGGAACCATTTTTCCCCACCTCCTCTCTCTCTTCCGCCCGCGCACTTCTCGATCCCCTTTGACCCCCGCGCGTAAAAGTCGTTCGCCCGCCGCCGTCCGGCCGCCGTTCGGCGCGTGCCACCCGCCGTTGGAATCGTCTCTTCCAGACGCTCCTATCCATACCAACAATTCGAAGTTTCGTCGAGAATCGCGTTCGGATTTGCCAGAAAAGCGTAGGGTTCGAAAACTGGAGTTCATCCGATTTTTGGGGCTCAATTTTGGTATGATTTTGGCACGATTATTCTAGTGTTCTTGGGACGTTTTTAAGCTGATTTTGAGTCGATGATTTCAGAATTTTGTGGTTCGAAATAATTGTTGCATTTAGTTCGAATTTCAGCTCGATTTTCATGAGTTAGGGTTCGAAAAATTGGGGCTTTTGACAAGGAGTGATGATTCTTGTTAGTAATTGATTATTACATGTTTTAGATGTATTATTGATGCTTATTGGGTTCGAATTTAAGGGATCGAGTTCGAAAATTTGGGGGTTTTTGGCAGGGATGATGATTCTTGCTATTGATGGTTTAATTCACATTTTATAGATGATTTATGGTGTTTAATTGGGTTCGATTTGTGAGATAAGGGTTCGAAAATTTGTAGGGTGTTCTTGAACAATTTTCGATATTGTCTCATTTGTTCCCTCCCTGCATGTACCCTGCCCCGGGTCTTTTTAAAGGTTAATTGTCGTGTGTTGATAATATTTTGAGGGATATGGGTGTGCTTGAGCATGGGTTGCATGTTCGTAAATAATTGTGAATTATTTATCGTGTTAGCACATCATTCCTCGGGACATGGAACTCGAGCAAGGTTTGGCTCGGACTTCGAGGATTTAAGGTACGTTTAGCGTACGAACATAGCTTAAATGATGTTTTATAAGTACGATGCATGATTTAAAATACATGAAATGTTTTACTATGATGGCACCGGGACCTGGTTACATTATTTTGATTCACAATGGTGAAATGCTTGGTGCCGCTATGAAGCGAGCAAATGATGGGTGTGGTTGCTACGGAGCGAACACCGGTAGTATGACGCTACTTTGAAGTAAGAAATGAAAATGTGGTATTCGATTAGATATCTAGGATATCTGTATTTTATTCCCTATTAGTAATGAATAGGAACAGAGACGTAGTTAATCAGAGAAGTGATTAACTAGTATCGGAAGTTAAGGAAATCTCAATATGATATCTAGAATTATGATAATTGCTAGATAAGAAAGATGTTATGAAATGTTGTTAATTCGAAACTGGTTAGGGTTAACCAATATGATGATTAACTGCATATTCAGGATTTGATGATTTATCTGTTTTGAGAACAGGGTTATTACAGGGGTACGCTAGGATGAGGATGATACCATCCAGGAAGTGTCACATATGTTCCACAATATTTACATTTTGTAAATTATGTATTATGTCATTATGATTATGAAATTGTGGAATTGGTATGCTCACCCCGTTGGGGGCTGTCTCTGTTGGGGCAGGTGAACAGGTACATCGATGGCTTTGGAGATGAGCTCGAGCTGTTGATTGGATGTACTCCCAGGATCGTGGTACCAGGGCTTGATGGAGCACGGTATCGTATAGAGTACTTATATACCCCTGAGGATTATATACATATTCATGATGCTCGTATGTGAGCACGATTATACTTGTATATGGGTTGTATATAAAGGCATGAGCCTTTCTCTCTTTCATTCTATGTTACATGCAATTAGAGGTAGAATTGCTAAAGGTTATGAGAGTCATTGGTGTATTGTGGGTGTTGAAACCCACTTTTGTTGCCATATGTGTGGTGTCTTCCCTGGCTGGGAATTTACTTGATATTGCTGTATTCTGATGAGTATTATGTTTTCCCTGGCCGGGAATTATGTTATGTGTTGTACTTTTATTTCGGGATAGCTCTATTTATGGGGAGACTCTGCCCAAATTTTTATAAAAGTCCACAATGTAAAAAGGGTGTAATGGGCGAACTCTATGAGTCCCTTGTTGTTAGGATGATGAACTTATAACATTGTATGTTAAAGAAAACTTTGTAATTGCCATTCAATGGTAAAGTATCATCTGAGTTTCCCGAATGATTTTATGGAAAACATGTGCCACACATAATGATTAATACACTAATCAAGGGTTAAGTATATGGGGTCCTTACAAATACCCCGGCTGTCTTTATGAGCCTGATGAACAGAGTATTTCAGAAGTATCTTGATCCGTTCGTGATCGTATTTATTGACGACATTCTAGTTTATTCAAGAAGTAAGGAGGAGCATGTCAATCATTTGAGGACGGTGCTTCTGTGATATCCCCGAAATGTTTATATGCATTTGAACATTAATTATGTTATGAGGATTATGGTATTAGTTTATTGATGATGATTTATTAATATTGGGAAATGCTTAGTCATGTGGTGGTCATGGCCTATTAATGCATTTCAGGGTGCATGTGATATATGATGGGATTTTGGGTTATGGCATGATTATTTTGGGGTGGGTGTTGTTCGTTTTGGTGAAGCATGTTTAATTGGAATTTGAAGTATTATTGATTTAAATACTATAAATATCATGTGAGGATATTTTAATACATCATGCTAAATACCGGGACCAAAACATAACACATCACATAACCCATCACCCAACCACCCCCCCCCCTAACCCATGCTGCTACAGCTGCCCCATACCCTTACTTTAATCTCCCACCATTCAACCTCCACCATCTCTTTTCCCAAATTTCTCCCCCACATTTTCGACCTGCATCTGTTAAGCAAGTAGGAGGAGGAGATCTGCCATTTTATTGCTTGGAACCTTGCCAAAAAGTGGAGCAAAAGAGGGTGAGGAACCATATCTTACTTTGGGTAAATTTTGGTTAAGTTTGGATTTGGCTATGATGATATGAAGCATGCTAGCTTAGGTTTTGTTAAACCTTTGATTTAAGTACTTTCATGGTGTTATTATGAAGCTCTTAGCATGTTTATTTGAACATGATGCATGTTTAATTGGGTGGATTTGTTGGTATGAAAAGTGGTGCTCGAAAATCTGGGTATGAATATGGTACCGTGTTTTTGAAGAGCTTGGGTGAGTACTGATAAAGTTGGGCGATTTTGATGCATGTGGGTTTAAGTTTGGGTGGAACTTCGATTTGAATACATTCATGGTAGTACCTTGTAGCTCTTAGCATGTTTGTTCAAGCATGTTGTATGTCTTATATGCTAGATTGGATGGTATGAAGATAGGTGTTCGAGAATTCTGGAAAATTGCACATGAAACAGAGCGACCGATCGATCGCGGATGAACACCGATCGATCGGTGCAATGCCGTAGCATTAAATTTTAATTCTAGGTTCTTACCGATCGATCGGTGGAAGCAACGATCGATTGGTGAAAGCTAGCGATCGATCGGTTGATTTATACCAATCGATCGGTAAAAGCCGTAGCATTTATGTTTAATTCAAAGTAATCACCGATCGATCGGTGATGAGGACCGATCGATCGGTAGTGTCCTGATTTTGAAAATTGTGGAAATTTATTTAATTTTGGTATTGGATTATAATGAGGCATCTAATATTGTGTTGTACACTTGTGTAGAGCCTTCACAGATAGCCACACAACGCAAGGGATAGAGTCCGCAATATACCATATTTTGAAAAGGTACGTAAGCGATGTACGGGCACCCAACGGTAACGTGTATTATATGTTTGTCGATTTGACATACGATAAATGCAAGTTTGTGCATTATGAGTACGATACATGTTGTTATGCATTGTTGTTGCATATGTATGTTGTGGAACATTTGGTGTGTATTCCACGAGTCACGGTTATCACAGTGATGATTTTAATGCTTAGTGGTATATACCGTTAAAAATGTGGAGCGAGGGGTGTAGGTCCGCTTGCACATGGAGGCGAGGTTTACCATACGAAGCGATGATAGAAATTCCGCTTGTATGAAGAAGCGAGGGAGGGGAGTTCCGCTTGTTCTAAAGTTATGAAGCGAGGGGCATTAAAATACACCGATGATAAACTGACTAAGGATTGAAGTAAAGATTTAAGAAGTGAAGTTATGTCATGACATTTATTTAAAGAAGCCATAATATCATATATTGATTTGATTATGAGTTATGGTACAGGGACAACCAAAATGGGAGTTTTAAATGCATTAGAATTCAGGAAGTATCATATGCCTATGATTTATGCATTTATGCTTTACATTCATATTATGTTGAATATGAACTATGATATGCTCATGTGTTGGGAGGTTGTCTTTGTAGGTGCTTTTGACATGGAGAACCAGGGTCGGGGTTGATACGCTGAGCTGTAAGGAGTGCTATAGGATTAGCAGAACAGAAATTCCTTAGTTTCTACAAAGAGTAGAGTAAAGCTATAATTTAGTACCTTTTGTTAGGAATATGTATAATTCCTTTTTGAACTTTTGGTACTGTAATCTCTTAAGCTCAGGTTTATCAACACGGTCTAATACTCTGATTTATGAATGATTAGTTCTCTTAATTGCACCTTAGAATCTTGTTTAGATAACAGGGTCTCACATTTAGTGGTATCAGAGCAGTGGTTAGATAACCAGGGAACGAGTAAAGGGTAGCCTTTAGAAACAAGTTGGCTAGGTATACATTGGTGGGCATGTTTATACATATGGTGCATATTTTTGTATAAGTTGTTATACTAACACGCTTTTGAATATGATTACTCTTGTTATCTAACGGCTTATATTATGAACTGCTTTTGGTATTGTTGTTAACCCTTATGTTACAGCATGGCGGCTATTAATCCGGAGAACCTCAATGAAGAGGTAGGAGATGTGGGCAGTATAAATGCTAGTATTGCTCAGGCGAATCCTCTACCGCCACCTGCTGTAGGCGTGGAGCCTAGTGCACAGATATTGCTACCAGGGTGTGATGTCCTGGGATTATTGGTATTAATCCCGGAGGGTTATTAATCTTTAATAGATTTTTTTTTATTGTGGCAATTAGGAATTAATTGTGGTTATATAATTCTTGCGGTGATAATTACTTATCTTGGTAAAAATGCTTAGTCACGTGGTATGGGTGACCTGTGGTGCATTTCGGGGTGCATGTTATACATGTTGGGTGTTTGGGTGTTATAATTTGTAATTTTGGTAAAGCATGATTTTAATGGTGATTTTGATGCATTGTAGTAAAATGCTTTTAAAATATCATGTTGAGGTATTTTATATATATCATGCTTGTGTCTTGATACACATTTAAATCCATACATGGCAAATGAGCCACTTGCACCTACTTTATATCCCATCACCCCTCTCTATCAATTTTGATGTCCATTCAACCCCATCCATTATCCAAAACCCCCATTTTCGTTTCTGCAACAAGAGAGGAGGAGAAAGCTTTGAAAAAGGGATCTTTTGTGATTTCTTGCTAAAAACTTGGAGCTCAAGTGGTAAGCTTTCATTATGATAAAGTTTTGTTGAGTTTTGGTTGGGCTTGTAGCTTGTTTTTGGGGTTATAAGGGTGGATCTTGGTCCAGCATGTTGTTTATGTTTGGGGGATGTATTTTAAGGTTGTTTTGTAGTTTAGTGTTGTGTTGGATGGTTGATCTTGGTGGTGTGTGAGTTAGGGTGTTGTTGGAAGCTCATTCTTGGAGGTTTCTCGCGCATACAGGGCTGCTCGATCGATCCGAAAATATTTTCGATCGATCGAGCATGGCAGAATGTGTTTTGTGGCGTTGGAACAGTGGACCGATCGATCGGAGGGTGGTTCTCGATGGATCGGAGGGTGGTTCTCGATCGATCGAGATGAAATTTCGATCGATCGAGATGGCCAGTTTGTTGGTGCCTCTTTTGTTGTTTCTTGGCTCTTTTTGGGTGTCTTGCATGCTTCGCCCCGGGTTATTTTAAAAGGTTAATTGTCATGGATAGACAATATTTTTGGGGTATTATACATGCTTAGCCGGGAACTTTTATAATTTGGTAATCGTCATAGATAGACGATATGTTTGGGAGTTTTGAACGTGCTTGGGCACATGGTTGCATGCTTATGCTTGATTGTGGGTTGTTTATGTGTTTTAGCACATGTTTCACGGAGCATGGAACTCAAGCCAGGCTTGACATGGACTACGGAATTCTAAGGTACGTATGACGTACGAGCATAGCCTATTATAATGTTGCAACTGTAAAATGCATGGTATGTGATAATTGCATTAAATTGGCATTGGAACACATGATATGTGATAATTGCATTAAATGGGCATTGGAACACATGGTGTGTGATAATTGCATTATATGGACATTGAAATATGTGGCACGTGGTAATTGCATCGAATAGGTATTGAAATTCATGGTGCATGATACTTACTATAAATGGATAACGATATGCGCGGTAAATGGTATTTGCGTCAAATGGATTATACATTGGGAATTATATGGTGCCGCTTTTGAGCGAGCAAGGATTGGGATGTTGTCACCGTTGAGCGACCATCGGTTATGACGCCGCTATTGTTGAGCGTGCGTGGGGTCGAAATGCCGCTATTGTGGAGCTAGCTATGACATAGGAATATGGAGTCAATTGCTAAATATATGTGATTCTGTAGTATTCTATTTTGATGGTTTAATCGTATTTGGTTATGGAACTGGTATAGCAGGAATGGTTTTAATTGATAAATGAGATGATCAACTGGCTTTTGGGAATTTAATGGTTTGGTTATTTTGAGAACAGGGACAATACAAGGGATCCCAGATGAGGGTGTTACCATCCAGGGAGTATCATTTAAATTATGGCATTTACATTCTGTAAATTATGAATTGCAATGTTATGGTTATTTGATTGGTGGTATTGGTATGCTCACCCCGTGTGGGGGCTGTCTCTGTTGGGGCAGGTGTTACAGGTGTAGCAGCAGCTTTGGAGTTGAGCTCGGGCTGTTGATTTGAGGTACTTCCAGGATCGAGGTACCAGAGCTGGTTGAATAAGTACATAGATCCAGTGTTGAGATCGAGCTGTGCTTGGGAGGTGCTTCCAGGATTGAAGTACCATTAACGGTATCCGGTAGAGTGTTTTATACATCAGATACACGCTTATCCATTGGGTACTCTTATGTGAATACATTTTATGTGTATATGGAATGTATCAATGGGCTACGGCTTCTCTCTGTTCATTATGGTTGCATGCAATTAATATGGAATTGCTAAATGAACTAAGAGCATGTTAGTGTATTATGTGGGTGCATGTTATATGAATAATCTTGGTTGAGGAATCTGAATATTATGTGAATTGAATGCAAGAAATTTTCTGGGTAGCATACGGTGTTGCACTTGCACATGGTTTTCCCCATGATGGTATGATTATATGCACTAATGGTATGGCTTAATACACTATTAACGGGTTAAGGGCACGGGGGTCCTTACATTAGTGGTATCAGAGCAGTGGTTAGCTCTTTGGGGCTGTTGAGGGCCTAGGAACATGTTAATGGGAATGAGAAGCACATACTTATGCATGATTGCTTATGTGCATTTATGATATGTGTTCATAATTGGAATATGCTATTGCTATCCATGGTGGTGGCAGGGTCTTATGAGACATGGACTATGCATTACGGTTGCATAGATTTACATCGGAGTGATGATTTTAATGCTTTGACGCTAAATGTTGGAGCGAGGTGCATGAAAATACACTCATGGCGATGTTTATGGGAATATGAGTTATGCATTACGGTTGCATGCACGTCGAAGCGATGATGCCGCTGTCGTGTCGAAGCGATGTCACGTCGAAGCGATGATGCCGCTGTCGTGCCGAAACATATTGGAACACGGGATATGCATTACGGTTGCATGCGTGGCGTAGCGATGTGAATACTTGCCGCTGTCATACTGTAGCGATGAGAGAATATTTGCCGCTAATATGAAGCGAAGAACACGGCCGCTGTCATATTAATAGCGAGGGATATTATTTTCCGCTGGTATTGTCGAAGCGAGGGGTATTTCCGCTATCATGTAAAGCGAGGGGTATTTCCGCTGTCATGCCGGAACGATGGTAAATGCCGCTGTCGTGTCGAAGCGATGGTGAATGCCGCTGTCACGCCGAAGCGATGGTACCACAATCATGTCGAAGCGATGATGCCGCTGTCGTGTCGAAGCGATGTTACATGCCACTGTCACGTCGAAGCGATGATGCCGCTGTCATGACGTAGCGATGCGATCGGGAACAAAGTACTACATGGGTGTGAGTACCTCTTGAGTCCGCGATTATTCCAGGTATTTTATTGGCGATGGTTCATGCCGCCGGGTATTATATTGGCGATGGTTCATGCCGCCGGGTATTATATTGGCGATGGTTCATGCCGCCGGGTATTTTATTGGCAATGGTTCATGCCGCCAGGTATCATATAGCGATGGTACATTCTGCTACATCTATGGCGATGCTTCATACCGCCGGATATTCTTTGGAGATGTTTTATGCCGCTGATTCTATAGCGATGGATTATACCGCTATGTGTGTAGCACTGGATTATGCTGCCTACGAGCGATGGATGCTGCTTGTGTACCGCTGGTGAACGATGGATAAAGGTATTCCGCTATCTTGATAGCGATGAGGTATGGCATATTACTTTTGTTATCATTATTGTGGATATTATGTGTTGTTTTATACCGTCATGTGTTTGACGATGAGATTATGAGTGTCGTGTATCGACGGGTACCGTCATGTGTTTGACGATGTTATTTGGGATGTCTATGTGGACGCGTGGCGTCGTTTTAGTGAATAATACATTCGTGTTTATGTATTTGGTTGTATGTTTGAGTGCCGATGGTGAGCATATGGTAGAGTCTGGGTCACTAGTTGACAAGACCTTTTTGCCGAGCAGGTTTGCTCGAGGGAGCATCGGATGCATTGTACCGGTGTGTATACCGCATCATGTTGTGGAGGTAAATATTTGCCGAGCAATGATACCCTTGTGTATGCTCGTTGGATTGGATAGGGCCAAGTGATTGGTGGTAAGAGTAGTCATTGAGGAAACTACTCGCTTGTTGTTGTGATATGTGATAGGCATGGGCACACCCACCGTGAGGGTGTGGAATAAATCCTAATGGATTAGGATTGCATGGTAATTAAGCATGGACGCCGGGTTGTCCATTGTGCTTTGGTGTTTTAGAGATATGTTGGGCGATGACCCACAACTTTAATGGTTACGGTATGGTATACCGGGATGGAACGTGTGTCACGTTGATAGGTTGGTATGAGCCTATGGGGCCAGCGAATCGCTAGCCAGGTATTGTTGCAGTACTTTAGCGTGCTTGTGTTAGCCATTATAATGCTCGTTGGATTCGAGTTTGGTGAATCGTATGGTGATACGATGAGGGTCATGGTTAACTCTTGTAGTCTCTATGTGGCATGGTATTTAAGGTAGGGAATACCTCACGGGGACGTTTATACGTCAAATGTTTTGAGAGACTTGCTTTGGGGCAGCTCAATTCTGTTGGGAATGCCAACGTGAGTGTCGTCAAGTCGTGGTTACCTCTGGTTGAGCATCCTTGCATATGGAATGCAACGTGAGTCATAATGGTTTGTGAGATACAGTTAGTGGGGTGACACTACTATATTGATTTTGTCTCTTGGAGAGTTTTGGATTGTACTGTCTTGGAGACAGCTTGCATCGGTCGTGGATTGATTGTGAATCAGCCAGGGTAAGCATTACTGGTGTTGGGCCGAGTAATGGATTTCTTACCTCGGTGAGACGTTTGAGGAGACGTCTTCGGGGAGATGCTCGATTGTGGAGTACTATGGCATTAGTACAGAGCATTGTTTGGATGTGTATACATGGCGTATACGGATTTTGGATCGGGTATTGGTGGCATTGATGCACTACTCTAACCAGTTGTGTATTTCTGGGTTCCGGGATATGTTTCGGTATAAATATATCCAGGTCTTCCGAACGGTGGTTCGAGGATTGGAGGATAATGGATTCATGACTTTTTCTTTGAGAGGAAGGCGGTATTATGATACCTACCGGTTGAATCTTTTGGGGGGATTCGTTATTTTGGTTCGTGTGGTGGTGATGTTGAAATCACACCCTTTGGTTTTGGTTTGTCAACCATCATTCTCCGTGGGGTGAGAATAATTGAGGTTTGACAGTTGGTTTTGGGATTTGGGTATGTTTGGAGATACCCGAGTCTATTGCATTGTGTATGCATGTTGTGATTGGTGTTTGGGCATGTATGCCGTGAGTGTATACGAATGCCAACGTTATTTTGTTCATTGTCGAACGCCGGGTTGTATGCTTGGTTTGGTGAATCTCCGGTGTGAGATTGTGGAACCTCGAGATCGGTAATCTCGATGGCACGGTGCATTCTGATGAATGATCGTGAGGGTTGTTTGACTTCCCCTTGAGGAGGGATTGTCGTGTTTTGAGACCATGGTAGTTCTTGCTGGTTAATTTGATAGCCTCCCTGTTTTAGGATTGTTAAATCCCAGAATAGACAAGGGGTGGCCAGGACTCAGATTTGTTTGGTGTCGTGGTTGACACGCGTGGCGGGGATGCAAATTGATTGTTTTGCGTGACCTCTGTGGAACTTGCGACTTTGTGGAGTCTTGATGGTGTGTCGGGACCAAGATATGATTTCTTGGAACATACCGGTGTAAACGTCCTTGGTGATGTGTTTTGTGTGGATCAGTGACCGTGGGTAACCCGGTCCGGATTGCAATTGGTGCAACTACTCCTTTGGAGGAGATGGACTGGGAAGCAGAAACTGAATTTTTTTGTGAGTATACTGTTTATACTAGTGGTTCCCATCATAACGATGCGCGTCAAGCATCGTGGGCAAGTGGTGAATATCATGGAATGATATCTATGTCAGAACCAAGGGAGATTTGGTTGATTTGAAATTGTGGTGGAATGACTTCTGGGATGATTCACATCGAGGTATGTTGTTATCTTATGGGTTTGTGTGGATTTTGACGTTTGCTCTATTTTAGAACTTGGTGCAAGATTGGTGTTCTCGCAGTTGTTAATTCGATTCTAATGAGATCCAGAATCGGGCTCGTGGTTTTATTTTGGTTGGTGTAGCCTTGGTGTTACGTGGAGTACACCGGTGCAAATTTCGAGGACGAAATTTTATTAGTGGGGGATAATTGTGATGTCCTGGGATTGTTGGTATTAATCCCGGAGGGTTATTAATCTTTAATAGATTTTTTTTTATTGTGGCAATTAGGAATTAATTGTGGTTATATAATTCTTGCGGTGATAATTACTTATCTTGGTAAAAATGCTTAGTCACGTGGTATGGGTGACCTGGGGTGCATTTCGGGGTGCATGTTATACATGTTGGGTGTTTGGGTGTTATAATTTGTAATTTTGGTAAAGCATGATTTTAATGGTGATTTTGATGCATTGTAGTAAAATGCTTTTAAAATATCATGTTGAGGTATTTTATATATATCATGCTTGTGTCTTGATACACATTTAAATCCCATACATGGCAAATGAGCCACTTGCACCTACATTATATCCCATCACCCCTCTCTATCAATTTTGATGTCCATTCAACCCCATCCATTATCCAAAACCCCCATTTTCGTTTCTGCAACAAGAGAGGAGGAGAAAGCTTTGAAAAAGGGATCTTTTGTGATTTCTTGCTAAAAACTTGGAGCTCAAGTGGTAAGCTTTCATTATGGTAAAGTTTTGTTGAGTTTTGGTTGGGCTTGTAGCTTGTTTTTGGGGTTATAAGGGTGGATCTTGGTCCAGCATGTTGTTTATGTTTGGGGGATGTATTTTAAGGTTGTTTTGTAGTTTAGTGTTGTGTTGGATGGTTGATCTTGGTGGTGTGTGAGTTAGGGTGTTGTTGGAAGATCATTCTTGGAGGTTTCTCGCGCATACAGGGCTGCTCGATCGATCCGAAAATATTTTCGATCGATCGAGCATGGCAGAATGTGTTTTGTGGCGTTGGAACAATGGACCGATCGATCGGGATTTTGACCGATCGATCGGAGGGTGGTTCTCGATCGATCGAGATGAAATTTCGATCGATCGAGATGGCCAGTTTGTTGGTGCCTCTTTTGTTGTTTCTTGGCCCTTTTTGGGTGTCTTGCATGCTTCGCCCCGGGTTATTTTAAAAGGTTAATTGTCATGGATAGACAATATTTTTGGGGTATTATACATGCTTAGCCGGGAACTTTTATAATTTGGTAATCGTCATAGATAGACGATATGTTTGAGAGTTTTGAACGTGCTTGGGCACATGGTTGCATGCTTATGCTTGATTGTGGGTTGTTTATGTGTTTTAGCACATGTTTCACGGAGCATGGAACTCAAGCCAGGCTTGACATGGACTACGGAATTCTAAGGTACGTATGACGTACGAGCATAGCCTATTATAATGTTGCAACTGTAAAATGCATGGTATGTGATAATTGCATTAAATGGGCATTGGAACACATGATATGTGATAATTGCATTAAATGGGCATTGGAACACATGGTGTGTGATAATTGCATTATATGGACATTGAAATATGTGGCACGTGGTAATTGCATCGAATAGGTATTGAAATTCATGGTGCATGATACTTACTATAAAAGGATAACGATATGCGCGGTAAATGGTATTTGCGTCAAATGGATTATACATTGGGAATTATATGGTGCCGCTTTTGAGCGAGCAAGGATTGAGATGTTGTCGCCGTTGAGCGACCATCGGTTATGACGCCGCTATTGTTGAGCGTGCGTGGGGTCGAAATGCCGCTATTGTGGAGCGAGCTATGACATAGGAATATGGAGTCAATTGCTAAATATATGTGATTCTGTAGTATTCTATTTTGATGGTTTAATCGTATTTGGTTATGGAACTGGTATAGCAGGAATTGTTTTAATTGATCAATGAGATGATCAACTGGCTTTTGGGAATTTAATGGTTTGGTTATTTTGAGAACATGGACAATACAAGGGATCCCGGATGAGGGTGTTACCATCCAGGGAGTATCATTTAAATTATGGCATTTACATTCTGTAAATTATGAATTGCAATGTTATGGTTATTTGATTGGTGGTATTGGTATGCTCACCCCGTGTGGGGGCTGTCTCTGTTGGGGCAGGTGTTACAGGTGTAGCAGCAGCTTTGGAGTTGAGCTCGGGCTGTTGATTTGAGGTACTTCCAGGATCGAGGTACCAGAGCTGGTTGAATAAGTACATAGATCCAGTGTTGAGATCGAGCTGTGCTTGGGAGGTGCTTCCAGGATTGAAGTACCAGTAACGGTATCAGGTAGAGTGTTTTATACATCAGATACACGCTTATCCATTGGGTACTATTATGTGAATACATTTTACGTGTATATGGAATGTATCAATGGGCTACGGCTTCTCTCTGTTCATTATGGTTACATGCAATTAATTATGGAATTGCTAAATGAACTAAGAGCATGTTAGTGTATTATGTGGGTGCATGTTATATGAATAATCTTGGTTGGGGAATCTGAATATTATGTGAATTGAATGCAAGAAATTTTCTGGGTAGCATACGGTGTTGCACTTGCACATGGTTTTCCCCATGATGGTATGATTATATGCACTAATGGTATGGCTTAATACACTATTAACGGGTTAAGGGCACGGGGGTCCTTACACAGGGGAACTCAGTCTGACTCAGTTTTTGAGCTACCATCCACCGCTCTTTGAGGGAAATGAGTCCGGGGAAGCAGCTGAGGAGTGGCTGGAAAGACTGGAGCAGATATTTATATCAGCACCCTGTGTTCAGGACCCAATTCCTTAATCGGTATTTCTTCGCCGCTGCCAGACAAGTAAAATAAGATTAGTTCACCAACCTGAAGTAGGGCAGCAGGACTCTATCAGATTATGCCATGCAGTATTCTTCATTGTTGAGGTATGTACCTCATATCGCTGTGAACGGTCATGCCAAGATGAGGCATTTTCTGAAGGGACTGAGGCCATAGTTATTTGACCGGGTTGTCTCTAACAACCCCAGCTCATTCGATGATGCCCTGACTAGAGCAGAGCTGGCAGAGATTGGGGTTAGCGTGTACAAGGAAGCTGTACCCCCTTTTGTACCATCACAGAGACCGGTTGTTGACAGCCTGAGGCCACGAGGAGACCAGTTTAAGCCTCGTGGGGCTTCTTCATCTTCTCGATTTGGTGGTCAGAAATTTCAGAATCAGAGGCAAGGAAATAGTAGGAATAATATGCCAAGTAGTCGAGGACCAGTGCAAGGAAATAGAACAGGAGAAAACAAGTGTGACAACTGTGGAGGATTTCACTTGACACATGACTGTCGAGGCTGTTATGTTTGTGGCAAGATGGGCCACCTGGCTCGGGTTTGCCCCAATCGGGGAGGTCAGGCAGACTTTGGGCCGAATAGGCCAAGATTTGACCCCAGGACGGCACCACAAAGACAGTAGTTTGCACCTCGACCACAGGGAGGTCAGGCGGCAGGACCGCCGCAGGGTCAAGTATATGCATTGACGCGTGAGCAGGCACAGGCAGCCCCGAAGGAGATGATTGCTGGTACGTGCCACTTACTTACGTACCCTGCATTTATTTTGGTAGATACATGTGCTTCTCATTCATTTGTATCTTCTACTTTTGTGGAGAGACACCACTTGTGTTCATCTCCGTTGACCACGCCTCTTATGGTCTCGACACCCACGGGGAAGTATGTAATTGCAGATCGACTACTATATGATTGCCTCATTTATTTTGAGGGCAATGATCTGAGGGCCGATCTGATTTTATTGGATATGGCAGATTTTGACTGCATTATCGGCATTGATGTGTTGAGCAGATACGAGGTCGTGGTTGATTGCCGGCAGACGACCGTGCGTTTCCGTTCTGATCAGGGGTTTCAGTGGACCTTCTATGGGGACGGCTCTCGTCCAAGGATTCCATTGATTTTGGCAGTTAAGATGTCATGGTTGTTAGAACGCGGTCACACATGCTATCTTATTTATGCCGTAGACGTATCAGAGGAAAGGAAGAGTTGAGGATCGAGGATATACCAGTAGTTGCGGAATTCACCGATGTGTTTCCGGATGAGATTCCAGGATTTCTGCCGATAAGAGATGTGGAGCCTCTTATAGGATGGCACCGGCAGAGCTGAGGGAGCTGAAAGTGCAGTTGCAGGAGCTCCTCGACAAAGGATACATTCGCCCTAGTGTATCACCATGGGGTGCACCAGTCTTGTTCGTAAAGAAAAAGGATGGTTCGATGCGTTTGTGCATCGATTACCGTCAATTGAATAAAGTGACGATTAAGAACAAGTACCCCCTTCCGAGGATTGATGACTTATTTGATCAGCTTCAGGGCACAGAGCTTTACTCGAAGATTGACTCGAGGTCAGGCTATCACCAGATACAAGTTAGAGCTGATGACGTTCAAAAGACAGCCTTTCGAACTCGGTATGGGCACTATGAATTCTTAGTGATGCCATTCGGGGTGACGAATGCCCCTGCTGTATTTATGAGCCTGATGAACAGAATATTTCAGAAGTATCTTGATCAGTTCGTGATCGTGTTTATTGACGATATTCTTGTCTACTCGAGAAGTAGGGAGGAGCATGCCAATCATTTGAGGACGGTGCTACAGATCCTGAGGGATCATCAGTTGTACGCCAAGCTCAGCAAGTGTGAGTTTTGGCTGAGCAGTGTAGCGTTCTTGGGTCATATTATCTCTCGAGAGGGGATATCAGTATATCACAGGAAGATAGAGACAATTATGGATTGGTCTGTGCCTACTACAGTTCCTTAGATCCAAAGTTTTCTTGGTTTGGCCGGGTATTATCGACGCTTTGTCGAAGGGTTTTCAAAGATTGCCAAGCCATAGACCCAGCTAACTCAGAAGGGAGTTCCATTCTTTTGGTCGGAAGCTTGTGAGCAGAGCTTCCAGGAGTTGAAGCACAAATTGACTTCGGCGCAAGTATTGGTGATTCCCAGGGAGAACAAACGGTTCGTTCTCTATACTAACGCATCGCTTCAGGGTTTAGGATGCGTACTGATGCAGGATAAGCATGTAGTGGCTTATGCTTCGAGACAATTGAAGCCACATGAGACGAGGTATACAGTCCATGAGTTGGAGCTGGCAGCTATAGTGTTTGCCTTGAAGATATGGCGACACTACTTATACGGTACCTCATTCACTATCTTCACTGATCACAAGAGCCTGAAGTTCTTGTTTACGCAGGCTGAGCTGAATATGAGACAGAGGAGATGGATTGACCTGCTGAAGGACTATGATTGTGAAATCGAATACCATCCTGGAAAAGCAAATCTGACAGCCGACGCTTTGAGTTGGAAGGTGAAGAGCACGACAAAGGATGCCATGTGTCTATCAGCTATGATGACTTCCTACTGTCAGTTGGGTTTTGATTATGATGTGTCTGCTTCACCGATACAGGTATCGACCTTATTAGCCAAGCCGATTATTTAGGTCAGTCGTCGAAGTTCAGGACGGCTGAGGATGGTTCCTTGAGACTGGGTGACAGATGGGTGGTTCCGAATACACCTGAGTTACGTCAGGGAATATTATAGCGAGCCCATTGCAGCAGGATGAGTATCCACCCGGGCGGAAAGAAAATGTATAAGGACTTATGGGGCCAGTTTGGGTGGTGACGAATGAAACAAGATGTCACCACATTCGTCAAGAGATGTCTGATTTGTCAGCAAGTGAAGGCTGAGAGGCAGAGGCCTGGTGGTGAGCTTAGAAGTTTGGAGATACCGGAATGGAAGTCGGAGCACGTATCCATGGACTTTGTGACCCACTTACCGAGGACTGTTTCGGGTTTTGATGCTATCTGGGTAGTCGTGGACAGACTGACTAAAGTAGCTCACTTCATTCCTTACAGTATGAACTTAACGTACTTGAGGATGGCTCAGTTATATGTCATAGATGTAGTGAGACTGCATGGGATCCCTGTTTTGATTGTGTCTAATCGAGATCCGCGGTTTACATCTCACTTCTGGGAAGGTCTTCAGTCTGCTCTGGGTACAGAGTTGAGGTTGAGCACAACATACCATCCCCAAACGGACGGACAGACCGAGCGTATCATACAGACGCTCGAAGATATGTTACGGGCTTGTGTGTTGGAGTTCGATACTTTTTGGCAGGACTCAGTAGCCTTAGTGGAGTTTTCGTATAACAACAGCTTCCAGGCAAGCATACAGATGGCGCCGTTTGAAGCCCTCTGTGGTAGACGTTGTAGTTCGCCTTTATATTGGGATGATGTGGACCGTAAATCGGTCGGAGGGCCAGAATTGGTCCAAGAAATGGAAGAAAAGGTAAAGGTGATCAGAAGAAAGATGAAAGCAGCTCAGGACAGACAGGCAGCATATGCTAATCAACGGCGTCGGCCGTTAGAGTTTCAGTTGGGCGACAGGGTCTTTTTGAAAATCTCACCTTTCAGAGGTGTAGTACGTTTTGGGATGCGGAGGAAGTTATCCCCGAGATATGTTGGGCCGTACGAGATCTTACAGTGTGTTGGCACCCTGGCCTACCGACTGGCTTTACCGCCCTCTCTGTCCGGTATACATGATGTGTTTCATGTGTCTATGTTGCGGAAGTTCGAGCCAGATCCTTCTCATGTGTTGCAACCTTCTGAGGTTCAGATAGAGTCCGATGTATCCTATGTGGAGCGGCCTATCAGGAGTCTGGATCGGGCAGATCGCAGACTACGAAACAAAGTTATTCCTATGGTCAAAGTTCAGTGGGAACGTAGGGGTGTCGAGGAGGCCATGTGGGAGACGGAGCGACACATGGTGCAGCACTATCCAAAACTGTTTTCCGGTATGTGATTTATGTTTTATTTATTTGGGTAAGTGCATGCTGATTTCGAGGACGAAATCTTATAAGTAGGGGAGTATTGTGATATCCCCGAAATGTTTATATGCATTTGAACATTAATTATGTTATGAGGATTATGGTATTAATTTTTTGATGATGATTTATTAATATTGGGAAATGCTTAGTCATGTGGTGGTCATGGCCTATTACTGCATTTCAGGGTGCATGTGATATATGATGGGATTTTGGGTTATGGCATGATTATTTTGGGGTGGGTGTTGTTCGTTTTGGTGAAGCATGTTTAATTAGAATTTGAAGTATTTTATTGATTTAAATACTATAAATATCATGTGAGGATATTTTAATACATCATGCTAAATACCGGGACCAAAACATAACACATCACATAACCCATCACCCAACCCCCCCCCACCCCCAACCCATGCTGCTACAGCTGCCCCATACCCTTACTTTAATCTCCCACCACTCAACCTCCATCATCTCTTCTCCCCAACTTTCTCCCCCACATTTTCGACCTGCATCTGTTAAGCAAGTAGGAGGAGGAGATCTGCCATTTTATTGCTTGGAACCTTGCCAAAAGTGGAGCAAAAGAGGGTGAGGAACCATATCTTACTTTGGGTAAATTTTGGTTAAGTTTGGATTTGGTTATGATGATATGAAGCATGCTAGCATAGGTTTTGTTAAATCAAAGTACTTTCATGGTGTTATTATGAAGCTCCTAGCATGTTTATTTGAACATGATGCATGTTTAATTGGGTGGATTTGTTGGTATGAAAAGTGGTGCTCGAAAATCTGGGTATGAATATGGTACCCTGTTTTTGAAGAGCTTGGGTGAGTACTGATAAAGTTGGGCGATTTTGATGCATGTGGGTTTATGTTTGGGTGGAAACTTTGATTTGAATACATTCATGGTAGTACCTTGTAGCTCTTAGCATGTTTGTTCAAGCATGTTGTATGTCTTATATGCTAGATTGGATGGTATGAAGATAGGTGTTCGAGAATTCTGGAAAATTGCACATGAGACAGAGCGACGATCGATCGCGGATGAACACCGATCGATCGGTGCAATGCCGTAGCATTAAATTTTAATTCTAGGTTCTTACCGATCGATCGGTGGAAGTAACGATCGATTGGTGAAAGATAGCGATCGATCGGTTGATTTATACCGATCGACCGGTAAAAGCCGTAGCATTTATGTTTAATTCGAAGTTATCACCGATCGATCGGTGATGAGGACCGATCGATCGGTAGTGTCCTGATTTTGAAAAATGTGGAAATTTATTTAATTTTGGTATTGGATTATAATGAGGAATTTAATATTGTGTTGTACAGTTGTGTAAAGCCTTCACAGATAGCCACACAACGCAGGGGATAGAGTCCTGCAATATACCATATTTGGAAAGGTACGTAAGCGACGACGGGCACCCAACGGTAACGTGTATTATATGTTTGTCGATTTGACATACGATAAATGCAAGTTTGTGCATAATGAGTACGATACATGTTGTTATGCATTGTTCTTGCATATGTATGTTGTGGAACATTTGTTGTGTATTCCACGAGTCACGGTTATCACATTGATTATTTTAATGCTTACCGTTATATACCGCTAAAAATGTGGAGCGAGGAGTGTAGGTCCGCTTGCACATGGAGGCGAGGTTTACCATACGAAGCAAGGATAGAAATATCGCTTGTATGAAGAAGCGAGAGAGGGGAGTTCCGCTTATTCTAAAGTTATGAAGCGAGGGGCATTAAAATACACTGATGATAAACTGACTAAGGATTGAAGTAAAGATTTAAGAAGTGAAGTTATGTCATGACATTTATTTAAAGAAGCCATAATATCATATATTGATTTGATTATGAGTTATGGACAGGGACAACCAAAATGGGCGTTTTAAATGCATTGGAATTCAGGAAGTATCATATGCCTATGATTTATGCATTTATTCTTTACATTCATATTATGTTGAATATGAACTATGATATGCTCATGTGTTGAGGGGTTGTCTTTGTAGGTGCTTTGGACATGGAGAACCAGGGTCGGGGTTGATACGCTGAGCTGTAAGGAGTGCTACAGGGGTGTCGAAGAGGCCACGTGGGAGACGGAGCGGCACATGGTGCAGCACTATCCGGAACTGTTTTCTGGTATGTGATTTATGTTCTATTTTGTTTTGAGTAAGTGCATGTGTGATGTCCGGATTAATTTATAATCATTCATTGGATTTAATTATGATATTTTTATGATATCTCGGGATTTAATTTTTGAGTATCAGATTTCGGAGCGGAGTGGGGATAAATGACTCCGGGATCGAATTTATAATGCTAATTAAATTCAAGGAGATTCTTAAATTTTTGGGAATGTCATTTTTTTGTCCTTTATTGGAATAAATAATTACGGGTCGATCTAGTAGTATCAATTAAATAAAAAGGGATCCTTGTAATGATAAATTATGAAATAGTATTTGAGGGGTGAGTATTTAATCTAGGGTTAGGAGTTAAAAAGGGGAACACATTTTTCTCTTCCCATCTCCTCGACCAAAGCAGCCTCCTCCTTTTCTCCTCACCTTCTCGATCGTTCAGCCTGGAAGAACTTCACGTTCCAGCAACATTTTTTAACGATTCTCCTCAAGGTTTGTTAGTTGTTCATTTTTCTGGTATGGTTCATGGTTGAGTTTGTTCCCCTTCTACGTTTCGTGAACTCTTTTGGACAATTTTCGTGACCTGCTTCTCACGAGTTTTGGGTTTGATTTCCATTTTGTTTGTTCATGTTTTAGCTGGGTTAGACCTTGAATTAGATAGTGGTATTGGTTTCCGTCGCATCCCTTTTCTTTTTCCTGTGATGTTCGACCAAAATGGTGCTGTTGAAGAGAAATGATGATGTCTCTTTTTATTCTATGTTGATGCTCGGTCTTTACTCCCTGTTTAGTCGATATTTTCATTGATCTGTTTAGTTTATAGCATGGTTGAATATGAGTTAGAGGGAGACACAAATTCCTCACTGAAATTCGAATTTGCCCTACTACAGTAATGGGAAAAAGTTGCTGCCTCATATATTTCGAAATTGTTGTATTTTGGTTCGAATTCAAGAACTTTGCCGATTTGAGTTCGAAAATCTGTTGATGTTTTGGGAGTGTAGTGCTGCCCGGAAATCGTTACGTTTTGTTTAATCGCTTTTGTTATGAAGATAGTAGATGAAAAGTTTGAATACTTGTTCTAATCTTATAATAGATGTTAAAATTGATAAGAAGGTGATTTTATTGATGTTAAACTTGATGCTATGTATTGAGTTTGTGGGGTGTCTGTGACTTGACTTTTGGGGATGTCTTGGTGTTTTTAGGGGCTGATTTTAACTTGAAGAACTCGCATATAAGTTGTTTGAAAACCAGGCTCATAAGGTGTTTGATAATATGGGGCTATGGGTTGATTTTCTAATAACTTTAAGCATGTGTCGTCAAGTAAATAAAATGAGTTAGATACATGTTAATGTGTGTTATAAACATGTATTAAAGTGTATATTAATGAATATACTTGCATGTGTGCAATAGCATGAATTGGAGACATTATTGAGTATTTGAATGACAATTCTATGAACTAACTGTATAGTTGATTTGAGCAATATAGATTGTCTTGATTTTATAAATTTACTTACTATATAGTCGAGTTGGAGATGACTCAAATAGAGGATTATTGGCTTGTTTGTGTACACTATGAAGCATGAAAATGAAGAGTGCTTAATGATGTTAATTGTTTTGAATATGAGCTAATATTGAATTGATATTGGATATAGACACTATAAAAGACTTCGGACGTTGATGATAGCTTGTTCATGTTGTCGACCATAAGGTATGTGGTGACGTACGATCAGGTATATCTAGTATCTATACATTCATGTACACATGTAATTTGAATATGATGTTTCAGGTTAATCGATTGAATCTGATAATTGAGTTTAAAATGCGTAGTTTGGTAGATACGTATTTATACGTGATCCAAGAAGATGAGTAAAGAAAAGAATATGTGTATACATGTTTTGTGTGAAGGACACGTGGTGGTACGTGATCCGATTATACTAGTTGAGTATTGATGCCTTGGGCATGAGCGACATGAGAAAGTGTCGAGAATGAGATCGTGGGATAACCAGGTGTACATTGATGTTGAATTATTTATGTTGAGCATAAATAATATATTGTTGTTGAATTGAATTCATAGTGTCGTTGAGTATCACGCTTTCGATGATAATACTAAACTTGACATTATGAATGTGCGTGAGTTTGAAACTGGAACAATGCTTGGAATCTATACAAACTCGGAATTGTACAGGGAGTATATTTTATGAGTTTTGAATGATCTAAACTGTTGCATTATGATATTGTATATTGATTTGTGATTGAATATTGAGTTGGAGTATGCTCACCCTGTGTGGGGGCTGTTTCTGTTGAAACAAGTACAACATGTACGATGCTGTCTTGGGGTGCTAGGCTCGAACCTTGTTGGATGATGCTTCCAGAAGCGTAGTATGAGATTGAGCCGATATACGAGGTTGAGCTGTTGGTAAATATATTAATTATGCATCCGGATGAGTATCCGTTATTCGTTGCTCTTCTGTGAGCACTTGTATCTGTATATGGACTATATAAGGGTGTTGAAACCCACTTTTGTTGTCTTATTAGTGGTGTCTCCCCTGGCTGGGAATTTACTTAGTGTTCTATATTCTTTTTAGTATTGTGTTGTCCCTGGTCAGGACTTATGTTATGTGATGTGTTTTTTTATTTCCGGATAGCTCAGTTTATGGGGAGACTCTGCCCAAATTTTTATAAAAACTCACAATGTAAAAGTGGTGTAATGGGGATGGAAATGGACGAAACTTTGAGTCTATTTTTTGGTAGAGATGATCATATAATGTTGAACATTATTTATGTCATGGGATTATGGGAAACATGAAATGATTCTTTTTAATGAATGAAAAGAAAATGAAAAATTTATACATACACGACGTCATAATGAACTAATGACGAGTTAAGGGGTTGGGGCCTTACATTAGTGGTATCAGAGCAGTGGTTTGCTCTTTGGGGCTGTTATGGGCCTAGGAACTTGTTGATAAGAATTGGTAGCATATATTTATACATGATGGTATTAATGTTGTGTGACACAACTAATTGCTTATGTGCTTTTACGATATGGAAAATGGTATTACTAATCATTGTGGTTGCAGGAATCGTGTAGAGTGCGATGGGATGGCATTAACGGTAATGTCTGGCACTCCATAGGTTATGTGCTAAGGAATCTGATTTTGTAGGAAAATCAGGAAATGGGAAACATGATGTGCTGTCTAAGGACAGGAATGATTGACAGCAGACAGTGGAATATTGTGGTATGATTTCAATTGTTATTGAATATGCAATGTGTTACATTAGCGTCCTACTACGGGTATATCATCAGCGATGGATCATAATATTTACCGCTGTCATGTCGAAGCGATGTACATGCCGCTGTCATTGTCGAAGCGAGGGATATTATTGAGCCGCCGATATGACGTAGTAGGATTTGTGACTGTTGTATTAACCTGGATGCAGGTACATGGAGCTAGTGGAAGTTCCGGTGGTTGTTATATTCGAGCGAGGGAGGTACTTGTCGCTGTCATATGAAGCGATGGTAATATGATATTTTCCGCTGTCATGTCGAAGCGATGTACATGCCGCTGTCATTGTCGAAGCGAGGGATATCATATGATGCCGCTATATGCCGAAGCGAGGGGTCCTAAAATTCCGTTGCTATAACAAGACCGGAACAACCACATTATCGATATTGATAGCGATGTCTCATTCCGCTATATTGGTTGGCGATGGTTCATGCCGCCAGGTATATTGATAGCGATGTCTCATTCCGCTATATTGATTGGCGATGGTTTATGCCGCCGGGTACATGTATAGCGATGCCTCTTTCCACTATGTCATTGGCGATGGCTCATGCCGCCGAACATGTGTTTAGCGATGGTGCATTCCGCTGATTCCATGGCGATGGTTCTTGCCGCCGATTATATATATAGCGACGTCTCATTCCGCTATTCTGTTGATGATGAGTATATCAATTTATGTATTGATATGAAATCATATTTTGTGGAATATTTATGTTGAGAGCAGGGACAATTTAAAGGATCAAGTGTGGATCAACTGTGTACAGTAAGTGTTATTACATCTTGTTGTTTTAAGAATGTATATTCATTGTGATTATGGATATTATATGTATACCAGTAGTGGCGATGAGTTTTATGTACCGCCGTAGGGCGATGAAGATTGATGCTTTGCTATTGTGTTAGCAATGAATATTTTTAGTACCACTATGGTGATTAGCGATGAATGCTGTTGTACCGCAATTGTGTTAGCAATGAGTATTGATGATGCTTTGATTGCAGATGGCAATAGAAGTTGTGCTATGTACAGTTATGTTGTTGCTCATTGGGCATATGTGATTTAGGCCCAAGAGGATATTGGATCGATCCAGGAGGACGAAGTATCGAGGTAAACCATTTCAGTTGGTTGAACATATTGATATATGTTGATTCGAGTTATTTTGTTGATTTATATTGATTTTGAAATCATGTACATGTAGAAAAGTTGATAATGGAATTGAAGTGGAACCTAGATGTGTCATATTCATATTTTGTTGCGGTAATGAGGCAAGAAGGGGTGTAACCTCTGTGATAACACTCTTATATCTATGGTGTGTAGTGATGAGATATTGAAAATAGATGTTAATCATTTTGTGATGATAATTATTATTGTGAAAGCATGCTAGTTTTGTATGTGGTAGGATTAATAATTGATTAATCACCTATTATGTTGAATGGAATACAATCAGATAGACATGAGTTAGTGAGCGTGTCACGAGATGACATGAGTATGTCGCGGGATGACGCATGATTACTATGAATGTCGTGTGTGGACATGTGATCATTGTGAACATTCATGATTAATGAATTTTTATGTTTCGAGGATGAGTTAAAGATTGATATAAATTGCGTCATTGAAGCATGCAATTGATTCTTATGTTAAATTTCAATCACCCTATGTGATATTGTGCAGTAGCATGTTGTGTATAGAACTGCGAGAAACTTCTGATGCAGGGAATTAATGTTTGATGACAGAAACATTATGAATATCGAAATGCGTAAATGACAAGGTACGTGTTATGTTACTAGTATTTGAGAAATACTAACGAGTTTATTTTGTACTTGTCCTATGAAAGATAATAGTTGGGTGAAGTAATGTGGAAATGTTGATACTTAAGAGTATATGAGTGCTGTGATTAACATGATATTATGATGCCATTGTGTATTGTAGATGATTCTGTCTATAAAAGTATGAGACGAATTATTTGATATTGATGATCTTTGGCTGTTGGTGCGTATAATGTGGAGATATGTATGTGAGAATTACTAATGGGTTTTCTAGTAATTACTTTGCACCAGATAATAGCCAGGAGATGATATATGAGAAGTTGATGTATAAGGACTCAAGAGTTCCACTATTTCATACGGACAATAGTGGTGATGTTGGTATAAGTTGCATACATTTCCAACAACACAGGTATGAAGTTATTTATACGATAAAGGTTGGTGTATTGTCATACATTCTTATATACACATGATATGCATGGATTGCATGATTTAGCGATTTTATGATGTGTACTATGATAGAAGTAAACTGTGACGGATTTAGATCTTGTGCAAGGAAACTGTACCAATGCGAGTACACAAGTACCAAAGTATGACAAAGAAGCTTGATGATTAAACACTGTAAGTGTTGACTTTTACGAATTAATGGCACTTGAAAATTGTTAACATGTTGATACTAATCTTCGAATGATGCTAGTGTGCTAGTAACGATAATTTATCATATCATAATGAAGAGTACAAAATGGCTAAAGTATGATGATAGTAATTTTGTGACGATTTACATGAATAAGTGTATTCATATATGATAACTCATCGAATTTTAATGATTGGAAGATGGTAATGTGACGTGAATTGCAGTCTTGCGATCGTGTAATGGGAGACAGGCGTGAACCGTGATGATTTGGATGACTGTCATACTACAGATGGTCAAGTCACTATTTTGAGCTGTATGCCGGTACCTGAATTTTACTGTTGAACTTTTATGGTAAGCATGCATTTAAATTTCGAGGTCGAAATTTTATTAGTTGGTGAGAATTGTGATGTCCGGATTAATTTATAATCATTCATTGGATTTAATTATGATATTTTTATGATATCTCGGGATTTAATTTTTGAGTATCAAATTTCGGAGCGGAGTGGGGATAAATGACTCCGGAATCGAATTTATAATGCTAATTAAATTCAAGGAGATTCTTAAATTTTTGGGAATGTCATTTTTTTGTCTTGTATTGGAATAATAATTACGGGTCGATCTAGTAGTATAAATTAAATAAAAAGGGATCCTTGTAATGATAAATTATGAAATAGTATTTGAGGTGTGAGTATTTAATCTAGGGTTAGGAGTTAAAAAGGGGAACACATTTTTCTCTTCCCATCTCCTCGACCAAAGCCGCCTCCTCCTTTTCTCCTCACCTTCTCGATCGTTCAGCCTGGAAGAACTTCACGTTCCAGCAACATTTTTTTAACGATTCTCCTCAAGGTTTGTTAGTTGTTCATTTTTCTGGCATGGTTCATGGTTGAGTTCGTTCCCCTTCTACGCTTCGTGAACTCTTTTGGACGATTTTCGTGACCTGCTGCTCATGAGTTTTGGGTTTGATTTCCATTTTGTTTGTTCATGTTTTAGCTAGGTTAGACCTTGAATTAGATAGTGGTATTTGTTTCCATCGCATCCCTTTTCTTTTTCATGTGATGTTCGACCGAAATGGTGCTGTTGAAGAGAAATGATGCTGTCTCTTTTTCTTCTATGTTGATGCTCAGTCTTTACTCCCTGTTTAGTCGAAATTTTCATTGATCTGTTTAGTTTATAGCATGGCTGAATATGAGTTAGAGGGAGACACAAATTCGAATTTTCCCTACTACAGTAATGGGAAAAAGTTGCTGCCTCATATATTTCGAAATTGTTGTATTTTGGTTCGAATTCAAGAACTTTGCCAATTTGAGTTTGAAAATCTGTTGATGTTTTGGGAGTGTAGTGCTGCCGGAAATCGTTACGTTTTGTTTAATCGCTTTTGTTATGAAGATAGTAGATGAAAAGTTTGAATACTTGTTCTAATCTTATAATAGATGTTAAAATTGATAAGAAGGTGATTTTATTGATGTTAAACTTGATGCTATGTATTGAGTTTGTGGGGTGTTTGTGACTTGACTTTTGGGGATGTCTTGGTGTTTTTAGGGGCTGATTTTAACTTGAAGAACTCGCATATAAGTTGTTTGAAAATCAGGCTCATAAGGCGTTTGATAATATGCTTAAGTGATGTTCAAGTGTTGGCAAAAGCTCTACTAATTGTGTAGTGAGAAAGTCTACTTTTATGGCTCATATCATGATAGAGTTGTTGGAGAGTATGGGGCCATGGGTTGATTTTCTAATAACTTTAAGCATGTGTCGTAAGTAAATAAAATGAGTTAGATACATGTTAATGTGTGTTATAAACATGTATTAAAGTGTATATTAATGAATATACTTGCATGTGTGCAATAGCATGAATTGGAGACGTTATTGAGTATTTGATAGACAATTTTATGAACTAACTGTATAGTTGATTTGAGCAATATAGATTGTCTTGATTTTATGAATTTACTTACTATATAGTCGAGTTGGAGATGACTCAAATAGAGGATTATTGGCTTGTTTGTGTACACTATGAAGCATGAAAATGAAGAGTGCTTAATGATGTTAATTGTTTTGAATATGAGCTAATATTGAATTGATATTGGATATAGACACTATACAAGACTTCGGATAGAGACTTCGGACGTTGATGATAGTTTGTTCATGTTGTCGACCATAAGGTACGTGATGACGTACGAGCAGGTATATCTAGTATCTATACATTCATGTACACATGTAATTTGAATATGATGTTTCAGGTTAATCGATTGAATCTGATAATTGAGTTTAAAATGCGTAGTTTGGTAGATACATATTTATACGTGATCCAAGAAGATGAGTAAAGAAAAGAATATGTGTATACATGTGGTGTGTGAAGGACACGTGGTGGTACGTGATCCGATTATACTAGTTGAGTATTGATGCCTTGGGCATGAGCGATATGAGAAAGTGTCGAGAATGAGATAGTGGGATAACCAGGTGTACATTGATGTTGAATTATTTATGTTGAGCATAAATAATATATAGTTGTTGTATTGAATTCATAGTGTCGTTGAGTATCACGCTTTCGATGATAATACTAAACTTGACATTATGAATGTGCGTGAGTTTGAAACAGGAACAGTGCGTGGAAGCTATACAAACTCGGAATTGTACAGAGAGTATATTTTATGAGTTTTGAATGATCTAAACTGTTGCATTATGATTTTTTATATCGATTTGTGATTGAATATTGAGTTTGAGTATGCTCACCCTGTGTGGGGGTTGTTTCTGTTGAAACAGGTACGATGCTGTCTTGGGGTGCTAGGCTCGAACCTTGTTGGATGATGCTTCCAGAAGCGTAGTATGAGATTGAGCCGATATACGAGGTTGAGCTGTTGGTAAATATATTAATTATGCATCCGGATGAGTATCCGTTATTCGGTGCTCTTCTGTGAGCACTTGTATCTGTATATGGACTATATAAGGGTGTTGAAACCCACTTTTGTTGTCTTATTAGTGTGGTGTCTCCCCTGGTTGGGAATTTACTTAGTGTTCTGTATTCTGTTTAGTATTGTGTTGTCCCTGGTCGGGACTTATGTTATGTGATGTGTTTTTTTATTTCCGGATAGCTCAGTTTATGGGGAGACTCTGCCAAAAGTTTTATAAAAATCCACAATGTAAAAGTGGTGTAATGGGGATGGAAATGGACGAAATATTTGAGTCTATTTATTGGTAGAGATGATCATATAATGTTGAACATTATTTATGTCATGGGATTATGGGAAACATGAAATGATTCTTTTTAAAGAATGAAAAGAAAATGAAAAATTTATACATACACGACGTCATAAATGAACTAATGACGAGTTAAGGGGTTGGGGCCTTACAACATGCTGATTTCGAGGACGAAATCTTATAAGTAGGGGAGTATTGTGATATCCCCGAAATGATTATGTGCATTTGAACATTTATTATGTTATATGAGGATTATGGTGTTAAATTATGGAGTTGATTTATTTATATTGGGAAATGCTTAGTCATGTGGTGGTCATGGTCTATTAATGCATTTCAGGGTGCATGTGAGATACGTTGGGAATTTGGGTTATGGCATTATTATTTGGGGTGTGTGTTGGTCATTGTAGTATAGCATGTTTAATTGGAATTTGAAGTATTGTATTGATTAAATACTATAAAATATCATGTGAGGATATTTTAATACGTCATGCTAAATACCGGGACCAAAATATAACACATCACATAACCCACCACCCAACCACCCCCTCAACCCATACCTCTACCTGCTGCAACCCATACCTCCTCTCCACTCTCCCACCTCATATTCTATCTCAGAAAATCTCTCCCCTTTTCCCCCAAAATCGTCCAACAACAGGAAGGAAAGTAGGAGGAAGAGATTTACAATTTAATTGCTTGAAATCTTGCAACAGTTGGAGAAAAAAGGGTGAGGAACCATGTTTATGTTATGGTTAATGTTTTGGTTGAGGAGAGTTATGGTATTGAGAGAAAATGGCATGTATGGTAGTGTTCTTGTTGGAATTTGTTGTTGTGTAGTTTCATGGTAGTATAATGAAGTTTAAGGTGTTTTGTGTTGTTAGAGTTTGATGGCTTTGGTGTATTTTGTGTTAGCAAGTATGATATGCTCGAAAATGGTGGTTTCTCGCGTTTACAGAGCTGCTCGATCGATCGAGAAGTTCCCTCCGATCGATCGCGCATGGCAGAGGAAAATTTTGGAAAGATAATGCTCAGCTCAATCGATCGGTGAGATTACCTTGATCGATCGAGCGACACAGCGAGTTGGGCACCAAAAACTATAATCTCCCGATCGATCGAGCTTGAAGTGCCGATCGATCGAGAGGCTTGAAATGTTGAAAAATATGGAATTTTGTAATTTGATGAGATTTTGGTTATGGGACTATTATTGGCATCTAATAGTGTTGTACACTTGGGTAGAGCCTTCACAGATAGCCACACAACGCAGGGAATAGAGTCCTGCAATATACCATATTTTGGAAAGGTATGTAAGCAACGTACAGGCACCCAACGGTAACGTGTATTATATGTTTGTCGGTTTGACATACGATAAATGCAAGTTTGTGCATTATGAGTACGATACATGTTGTTATGCATTGTATATGTATGTTGTGGAACATTTGGTGTGTATTCCACGAGTCACGGTTATCACAGTGATGATTTTAATGCTTACCGCTATTATACCGCTAAAAATGTGGAGCGAGGGGTGTAGGTCCGCTTGCGCATGGAGGCGAGGTTTACCATACGAAGCGAGGATAGAAATACCGCTTGTATGAAGAAGCGAGGGGGGGAGGTCCGCTTGTTCTAAAGTTATTAAGTGGGGGGCATTAAAATACACTGATGATAAGCTGACTAAGGATTGAAGTAAAGATTTAAGAAGTGAAGTTATGTCATGACAATTATTTAAAGAAACCATAATATCATATATTGATTTGATTATGAGTTATGGTACAGGGACAACCAAATGGGCATTTTAAATGCATTGGAATTAAGGATGTATCCTATGCCTATGATTTATGCATTTATGCTTTACATTCATATTATGTTGAATATGAACTATGATGTGCTCATGTGTTGGGGGTTGTCTTTGTAGGTGCTTTTACTACGGAGAACCAGGGTCGGGGTTGATACTGCGAGCTGTAGAGAGTGCTGCAAGGATAACGGAATAGAGAAATTCCTTTTGTATAGCTTCTACAAAGTGTAGAGTAAAGCTATAGTTTAGTAACCTTTTGTTAGGAATATGTATAATTCCTTTTTGAACTTTTGGTACTGTAATCTCTTAAGCTCAGGATAATCAACACGGCATAATACTCTGATTTATGAATGATTAGTTCTCTTATTTGCACCTTAGAATCTTGTATAGTTAACGGGGTCTCACAACATCACTCTCAACAACATGCATGCATATCATCATGAATGTATACATGTATGATATCATCAATCATATAAGCCAACCTCAATGTCATCATCACAATAACATCAATACTCGTACGTCAACACGTACATGTCGTGCGACACAAAAGATAGAAATCAAGCGTAAATGTTTAACCGTCTCGTTGTCCTGTCCCATGTGATGATGCTACAACAATACCAACAATATATCATGTTATAATAGGCTTCAAAATCAAAGTCCACAAAAATATCACAATTTTCAAAATATGAACCCTAGCGATTGATCGCCACTTTTCACCGATCGATCGCCAAATTGTTCTGTCTCTCGCGATCGATCGACACTTCTTCTTGATCGATCGCCCAAATGTTATGTTCACTTGCAATCGATCGCCATGTTTTCACCGATCGATCGCCAAGCCATTCACCTGCATTATATTTTACTCTGTTTTCGGTGATCGATCGTCGATGTCTGAAAATTTCAGAACATGGTGATTTTGAGCTTATCCTCATGGTTCTCCTTCTACAACTCCATTCATACCATGAAAACTTGCTCACCAAATTACCTAGCATCATGTAAACATCTTTCTAACATATTTCAAGTCATTTTTTTCCATGATATCAAGTATCAATTCATACCAGAGTAGTAACTTCACATGCTTCATGTTTTCACCAACTAAGCACATATACATCAACTAGGATCACAAACCATTGAAGTTCTACTTTCCTTACCAAGTTATTCACTTTCTTGTTGTTCTTTGCAAGCTCCACTCCAAGACCCACTCCTAGGTGTGTAGAGAAAAGTGTAGAGATTACTAGGTGAGCTAAGGTGTACTATGTGTTAGGAAGCTGATTGTCTATATATATACTAGCTTCCAAATCAAATGCAAATTCATGTCCCCCCCACCCCCCCTCTCTCAAATGCCAATTCACATGTACATGCAACTCTCATATATGTTTATTGTTCAATTACATGTAACTCATGTCCTTCCTAGCCATAACATAGCTCTCTTGCTACATGTTTAACAAACCATGTACCTCCATTCATTATTTTTAACCATGTTTCATTCCTTGCAACATGAATCTTGACACTAGTCACAATCGGTTCCACCCGAATCCGAATCCACATCATACCGTAATTATTTCATAATTACGCCATAACCATATTACACATGTATAAGTGATATGGAGGCATTACAATTCTCCCCTACTAATTGAATTTCATCCTCAAATTTGCCTATACATAACATGAACAACATAAACATATACTCAATCCTACAACCCTACTGCAATAAGGCAAGAAACAAAATCATATATGCAACATTGAAGTAAATACTCACCAACAGTATCATAAAAATGTAAACTCATACCAGAAAATAACTCAGGATACCGCTGCATCATATGTTGCTCCGTCTCCCACGTTGCCTCCTCAACACCCCTTCTATGCCACTGTACCTTTACCATTGGTATTGATAAGTGTCATTTTTACACTTATTTTACTATATCTTCTCGATACTTTTTACAATGATTCTTGAACAATATTACGCTTTTTGGTATGATTTGGCATGTTTCAGAAATTTATGTAAAAATGCGAGACTGTGTCTAAAAGATCTCAATTAACGATGAAAAGGATGGAAATTATCTCATACACGCCAACAAGTCCGAAAAAGAGTTAAAAATATTGAATTGAAGGAATTACAAGAGTCGTCGATCGAGAGTCAGGATTTTAGCACAACTATGGGCGGCTAGGATTTTATGCATGGAAGGAAAGAGCTGTCCGATTAATTTAGTCATGCCACATACATGCAGCACCCTCGCGCCATTAATCCTCAATGTTTGGTAAACAACTCAGACAAAGCTTTTACGGAAGATGAAGATTAGCATTTACGCATGCTCGCATCTTATTTTCCTTGGGAGATATGTTTTAAGGAAACAAGAGATATCATATCGGATTTCACGGGAGAATATGGACACAATCAGGTGACGTGGCATACACCTTAACTTAGCAGATTTTAGGGAAGAGATTCACGTGAATATTTTATGAAGAAGCATGCACCTGCACGTTTGAAGTAGGAAACAAAAGATATACGAAGAGTAGCAGATATACATGGGAAGCAATCAGAATACACACGCACAGATTCATTTAGAAGAGAATATTTTATAAGAGAGGGGGCCACAAGACCAATGAGAGGAGAGGAAATTTCATTCTTATAAAAGGAAATTCTCGGAACAAAAATTGGGGATTCTCGATACCAACCACACGCCTCCACCAACCCTTTTCTCATACCACCACCTCAGACCTACACCCAAAAACACAGCTTCTACGCATCATCCCATCAGAACCAGACGCCTCATCTTTCCTCCTCCATATTTCAACCATCAGACGTCCAAACCATCTGCTCCCCTACAGAGATCTCACACCAATTTCACTTCCAGAGCCCTCTTCACGCCATCTCACCACACGTCCAGACCATCTTTCCTCCTACACCAAACTCACGGCCAACAGCCTTTCTTCCCCATCCCTAACCTTCAACCTTTTACCCTATGACTTTGGAACAACTCCAACAAGGCTATTAAAGAAACGATCGAGAAGGAAGCAAGAGAATGAGCGAGGATCTACAACCGGAGTCGACGCTGGGAGTTTATTCTTACTTTTAAACTTTAGTTTTGTTTTGTTTTGATTATATCATGCTTGGATTGTTGCAAGACATGTTTGAGTATTGGTATTTATTTATGAGTATGAACTAAGTTTATTTATCGATGCTAGGCAAACCTTTGTTATGAACCTATGATTTGATGATTTGATGATTGAATTCTTATAGTTCTTTGCGTATGTTTTATGTTCTTCATCCTTTTAGAGGATTGATCACCTTTGAATGATGTTAGTATCGTAATTGAGATCGAGAGATGATTTTATGATACTGAATTAATAACTCATACCATGGATTTCAGACCGAGATCGAGAGATGACGTCAAATACATGCGTGATAGCCATAGATATCTAGTAATTGAAAGCTAGGAGTTTTCATGGATCTTATGCAACATTGAATTGTTAAATAAGTGAACGAGAGTTACTTACTGCAATTCGGTGTTAGGTTTAATATAGCACGAGAGAGTGTATTAGATAAATTGGGAGAACTCGTCACCTTAGAAATATTTGAATATTCAATCGAGAATTGTAGGGAATTGCATTGGTGAGCCAAAGTCTCGATAATCTTCTCTAGTGGATTTTGCTCGTTTACTTTTATTGACTTGGTTGGATTAGTAGTTTATATTAATTAATTAGTAGTTTAATTATTTAATTAATTTTCGTAGGTTAAATATAGTTAAAAGTGTCTTATTTGGTACTTACGTGTTAGTCCCTGTGGGTTCGACAATCTGTATTCTTCCTATCTATACTAAAACTTGACACCGTGCACTTGCGGTAGAAGCGGTAGAAATAACTGTTTAAAATAAAAGCGATCAAGTTTTTGTCGCCGTTGCCGGGGACTAACTTTAGTAATATCATACGAGAAGCTTTGACTGTAATTTAACCAATTTTCCCTTTGTATATATTTATTTCAAAAAAAAAAAATTTATTAAATTATTTTGTTTTTTTGTCTTGTGAGGTACTTGGAGATGCTACATCAACAAGCCTTCACAAGCTTTGCCCAACAACGTTCCGAGCCGTTCTACGCCGTTTGGGAGAGATTCAATGAATTGGCCAACACATTCCGGTATCACAATTTTTCAAACTACACTCTCCTGCAATATTTCTTCAAAGGGTTGGATGCACAGACACGAGAATGTGTATTAAGCGGAGCACTGATGACTGGGAGTCCCCTGGTTGATAGAGACGAGGACAGTGTGGTGCACCTGTTCAATGATATGGCGGACTTCGATCATCACTGGCATTGTGATCCTTCACTACAAGGATGGAGTCACCAATACCCACCGGAGCTTCGCTACCCTATTGATACGCCACAACCATTTGAACATCGCGAAGAGAGGAGAGATAGTTTTGCAGATGTCACAACTCAGTTAGAGGATACCTTAGTGAGATTCATGGCATCAACTGAGAACAGTTTGGAGTTCCAAACCAACTCTATGCGCCACCTGGAGCAGCAAATGGCGGTCCTTATGGAAACAATTTCAACTAGCTGCCAGGAGGAAGAGACGAGAGCTACAAATCAAGAGGCGACAAATCGAGTTTTGTTATGCGATGATGATCACTCAACCAACCAAGTTTGGGGGAGTGATCCTCCTAGTGTGGAATATTCAAAGGAACTTGAGCCTCTTCAAGAGATTGAGCATACTTCAGAGATGTCATCCGAGGAGTTCCCATGTGAAGATGAATCGAGTGTGATGTTGGAGAAGGAAGAGACTTGTGAAGATTCTGATTTAAGTCCATCGATGGAGACATGTTCTATGCCATATGTGGATCCGTATTTTCCATCGATGCCAACTTCACCGCACTACATCCTGAAAGAGATAAAGCCGAGTCAAGAATCATTCTCCCATTCTTACCACTTCAAGATGAATGTTGTTGGAGCGACTAGCTTACACTGCTACAATCTTGACAATCTTGAGGGCATACTGAATGAAGACCCATTAGTGGTATCATACGATACTTACTATGGGCGGCGGCCGCTCTTTGATGGTTGCTTCTGATGGTCAAGCCGAAGACCAAAAATCAGCGCTTCTTGGGAGGCAACCCAAGCGTATCCTTTTGTTATTTAGTTTTGTTTTATTTTTCAGTTTTCATTTTAGTTTTGTTTATCTCTCAAGTCGAATATTTACCATATGCATTCTTCTATTGCTAGGTACTTGGTTGGAGCGATGAACCCCTACAAAAGTGGAGCTTTCAAAAGCAATCTTCCTCAACCCTCATGCAAGCGTCTTGATCAGGGGAGTTCACTGTTTCCTTTTTGATTCTTTTAAACATTGAGGGCAATGTTTGATTTAAGTTTGGGGGAGTAGTAGCTTGCATTTTACTTGTTTTAACCACATGTTGTGTGCTTAAATGACACTTGAATCGTCCGATTATTATGAGCTAATTTTTTTTTTTTTATGAGTTCAAACTTGAGAAAAGAATGAATTATAGTAGTGACTATTCAATGAGGATTTTGATCTCACTATGCATATGAACTTGATTTGTGATGATTATTGGACTTGTACATGAATATCCTAATTTGAGTTAGCATGTCAAGAATGAGGAATATATTGAGCACAATGAGTCATAATCTTGTGGATTGCATGTTTTGAATAGTGATTTTGTTGTGAACTTGATGATTTGTCTTGAGCATCTTAGAGTTATCCTAGAACTTATTTGATGATGACACTTTGAGGCGAAATTTTATAGTTACAAACTTGACTTGGAAATGATCTAGGCGATCTTTGAAACGTTTGAGCCTTTCAAGCTTACCATGATTCATATCAATCCCTAGTGTCCCATTTGAGCTTTTGAAAAAAGAATGGTATATGCATTGCATATGATTAGACCCCATTCGACATTCTTGGCAAACTCATTATACTTACCCTTATTTGAGCCTAAATGAAAAAGTTATCCTTACCCTAAGGGAGTATAATGAATATCATTCGATGCACTTGAATTGTTATATCTTGATGAGCTTATTGAAAAAAAATTGATGAATGAGAAAAGAAAAAGAGAGACAAAAAGCCTTGAGAAAAAGATTGACTAAATAAGACCCAAAGTGGCCAAGGCTATAAAAGAAAAAGAAGAGAAGCTCGATGTGTGCGAAAAAAAATTTGAATTGTAAGTGATTATACTCTCTTCTTTGCGCTTATCCTATCTTTTCTTTGAAGCCAACACCAAAGGCCTTACATTACAAGCTTAAAAAGTCCTTTTGATCCAAGTCTAGGGAGTAACTGTCGATAGTGGAGAAGTTGTTTAAAATAGGTCTATGGGGTACTTAACGATAATCTTGACTTTGATTTGATTAGCATGATTTGATCTTGAAGATATACATGAAACTTGAGATTGACTATCACACACACATGTTCCGATTTTGAGACGTGGTATTTTAGGAGAAAACATATCTTGTCCAACTTTTGAATGTGTGTAAGTGAGATTTCTGAGAATAATGCAAGTCATGAAATAATTTATTTCAAATATTGAGAATCAACTCTACCTTGTGATTTTAATGCTTGACCGAGGACGATCAAGTGATAAGTTTGGGGGAGTTGATAAGTGTCATTTTTACACTTATTTTACTATATCTTCTCGATACTTTTTACAATGATTCTTGAACAATATTACGCTTTTTGGTATGATTTGGCATGTTTCAGAAATTTATGTAAAAATGCGAGACTGTGTCTAAAAGATCTCAATTAACGATGAAAAGGATGGAAATTATCTCATACACGCCAACAAGTCCGAAAAAGAGTTAAAAATCTTGAATTGGAGGAATTACAAGAGTCGTCGATCGAGAGTCAGGATTTTAGCACAACTATGGGCGGCTAGGATTTTATGCATGGAAGGAAAGAGCTGTCCGATTAATTTAGTCATGCCACATACATGCAGCACCCTCACGCCATTAATCCTCAATGTTTGGTAAACAACTCAGACAAAGCTTTTACGGAAGACGAAGATTAGCATTTACGCATGCTCGCATCATATTTTCCTTGGGAGATATGTTTTAAGGAAATAAGAGATATCATATCGGATTTCACGGGAGAATATGGACACAATCAGGTGACGTGGCATACACCTTAACTTAGCAGATTTTAGGGAAGAGATTCACGTGAATATTTTATGAAGAAGCATGCACCTGCACGTTTGAAGTAGGAAACAAAAGATATACGAAGAGTAGCAGATATACGTGGGAAGCAATCAGAATACACACGCACAGATTCATTTACAAGAGAATATTTTATAAGAGAGGGTGCCACAAGACCAATGAGAGGAGAGGAAATTTCATTCTTATAAAAGGAAATTCTCGGAACAAAAATTGGGGATTCTCGATACCAACCACACACCTCCACCAACCCTTTTCTCATACCACCACCTCAGACCTACACCCAAAAACACAGCTTCTACGCCTCATCCCATCAGAACCAGACGCCTCATCTTTCCTCCTCCATATTTCAACCATCAGACGTCCAAACCATCTGCTCCCCTACAGAGATCTCACACCAATTTCACTTCCAGAGCCCTCTTCACGTCATCTCACCACACGTCCAGACCATCTTTCCTCCTACACCAAACTCACGGCCAACAGCCTTTCTTCCCCATCCCTAACCTTCAACCTTTTACCCTATGACTTTGGAACAACTCCAACAAGGCAATTAAAGAAACGATCGAGAAGGAAGCAAGAGAAGGAGCGAGAATCTACAACCGGAGTCGACGCTGGGAGTTTATTCTTACTTTTAAACTTTAGTTTTGTTTTGTTTTGATTATATCATGCTTGGATTGTTGCAAGACATGTTTGAGTATTGGTATTTATTTATGAGTATGAACTAAGTTTATTTATCGAGGCTAGGCAAACCTTTGTTATGAACCTATGATTTGATGATTTGATGATTGAATTCTTATAGTTCTTTGCGTATGTTTTTTGTTCTTCATGCTTTTAGAGGATTGATCGCCTTTGAATGATGTTAGTATCGTAATTGAGATCGAGAGATGATTTTATGATACTGAATTAATAACTCATAACATGGATTTCAGACCGAGATCGAGAGATGACGTCAAATACATGCGTGTTAGCCATAGATATCTAGTAATTGAAAGCTAGGAGTTTTCATGGATCTTATGCAACATTGAATTATTAAATAAGTGAACGAGAGTTACTTACTGCAATTCGGTGTTAGGTTTAATATAGCTCGAGAGAGTGTATTAGATAAATTGGGAGAACTCGTCACCTTAGAAATATTTGAATATTCAATCGAGAATTGTAGGGAATTGGATTGGTGAGCCAAAGTCTCGATAATCTTCTCTAGTGGATTTTTCTCGTTTACTATTATTGACTTGGTTGGATTAGTAGTTTATATTAATTAATTAGTAGTTTAATTATTTAATCAATTTTCGTAGGTTAAATATAGTTAAAAGTGTCTTATTTGGTACTTACGTGTTAGTCCCTGTGGGTTCGACAATCCGTATTCTTCCTATCTATACTAAAACTTGACACCGTGCACTTGCGGTAGAATCACTAGAAATAACTGTTTAAAATAAAAGCGATCAGGTATCACTTTATTTTGTAACTTCCGCTCTGCTCTATCCAAGATCCTGACTGGTCGTTCCACATACGACACATCGTATCCAATTGCACTTCAGACGGTTGTAATACATGACTCGTATCTGGTTCATATTTCCTCAATAGCGAAACATGAAACACATCGTGGATGTTACTCAATGCTGGCGGTAGTGCCAATCGATATGCTAAGGTACCAATACGTTGCAACACCTCATAAGGACCAACATATCGTGGTCACAACTTTCCACGCATACCAAATCGTACCACACATCGAAAAGTTGAGATTTTCAAGAACACTCTGTCACCAACTTGAAATTCAAGTGGTCTACGTTGCTTATTGGCATAAGCGGCCTGTCGATCCTTGGCAGCTTTTAATTTCAAATTGATCAGTTCATTTCTCCTCCATTTCACGTATCATATCTGGTCATTTAGTGAAGACTGACCAACATCATCCCAATACAATGCAGATCTACATCATCGCCCATACAGTGCCTCAAATGGTTCCATCTGTATACTAGTTTGATAACTATTATTATATGAAAAATCCACTAATGGCAACGAGTCTTGCGAAGAGTTATCAAACTCTAATACACATGCCCGTAACAGATCCTCAAGCGTCAGTATCTTACGCACTGTCTGTCCATATGTCTGAGGATGATACGCTGTACTGAATCGTATTTCAGCTCCAGTGCTAACTGTAATCCTTCCCAAAAATGAAAAAGGTTTAGGGTTTAGGGTTTAGGGTTTGGGGTTTGGGGTTTGGGGTTTGGGGTTTGGGGTTTGGGGTTTTTTTTTTTTTTTTTTTTTTTTTTTTTTGGGTTTGGGGTTTGGGGTTTGGGGTTTGGGGTTTGGGGTTTGGGGTTTAGGGTTTAGGGTTTAGGGTTAGGGTTTAGGGTTTAGGGGTTTAGGGTTAGGGGTTAGGGGTTTAGGGGTTAGGGTTTAGGGGTTTGGGGTTTGGGGTTTGGGGTTTGGGTTTTGGGTTTGGGGTTTGGGGTTTGGGGTTTGGGTTTGGGTTTGGGGTTTGGGGTTTGGGGTTTGGGGTTTGGGGTTTGGGGTTTGGGGTTTTGGGTTTGGGGTTTGGGGTTTGGGGTTTGGGGTTGGGTTTGGGGTTTGGGGTTTGGGGTTAGGGTTTCGGGTTTAGGGTTTAGGGTTAGGGTTTGGGTTTCGGGTTTCGGGTTTTAGGGTTTAGGGTTTAGGGGTTAGGGTTAGGGTTCGGGGTTAGGGGTTAGGGTTTCGGGTTTAGGGTTAGGGTTAGGGTTTAGGGGTTAGGGTTTGGTTTAGGGTTTAGGGTTTAGGGTTTCGGGTTTCGGGTTTCGGGTTTAGGGTTTCGGGTTTCGGGTTTCGGGTTTCGGGGTTCGGGTTTAGGGTTTTAGGGTTTAGGGTTTAGGGTTTAGGGTTTAGGGTTTAGGGTTTAGGGTTTAGGGTTTAGGGTTTAGGGTTTAGGGTTTAGGGGTTTAGGGTTTTTTTTTTTTTTTTTTTACCCAAAGCCGCCAGTGTCATGGCGGGGGGTTAGGCAGACCCCTACCCGTTTATTAATAAAAGAAATAGAAACATGAGAGGGGGACTAGACCAAGACCTCTCAGAATAAATTAAACAAATTTCAACTTAAAACGTAAATAAGGGACCCCTAATCTATCCAGATTACAAAGACCCAAAAGTTTTTGATCAAACAAAACTAGCATATCAGCAGATATAAGATGAAAACCTCTATCTTCAAATGCTAGATTAGCCAAGCAATCAGCAACAGAATTCCCTTCACGCACAACGTGAGAAATAAAAATAGAATGCTCAAGCATGAAGACTTGAATGCGACTAAGGATAGTCGAACAATCCCAATTAGAACAACCCTTATTAATGATCTTCAAAACAACTTCAGAGTCCGTTTCAACCCAAAGAGGAAATAGATTAAACTGAACACAGATCTCAATACCCTTCAGAATTGCAATAAGCTCGGCTTTTAACGAAGTACCAACACCAATATAATCAAAGTACCCCCAAATAAATGAACCACAATGATCTCGAATTAAACCACCCACTGAAGAATCCCCCGGATTACCTCTAGAACATCCATCAGTATTTAATTTGAAGAAGCCAACTGGAGGTTTGGTCCATTTAACAATTGAAATCAGGGTCTTTCGAGAAAAAGACCAAGGAATATGCCAAAGTCGAGCCACAGAAGAAGATCCCCTCCAATGTTTATATTTAAGCAAGGGATAGCAAAGACTGAAATGCTTAACCACTTGTAAAATAATACGTTGAGGAGAAGAAATAATACCTCGATGTTTGGAATCATTACGAGAAGTCCATAAAAACCAAATGATGAGAAAAGGTATCATTTCACGAACATGACCATTATGTCGCCAATCAGCATCAATTTTCCAAGAAGACACATTACACGGGTTCACCACATCAAAAATACCCCCAAAATGATTCCACACCACCACTGCAACAGGGCCCGAATAGAATACATGATCCAAAGATTCTTCCAACTGACAACATTGACATTTAGAAGCAAGGCAAATACCACGATCCTTAAGCACCTCATCTAACGGAATTTTACGGCGAAGAAACCTCCAACAGAAGAAGGAAACCGTAGGTGTAAGAGCTTTGTTCCAGCAAGGGATGAAAATGGGATTAATGGCCTTCCTAGATCGAATCAAATCCCAAGCAGAGCGGGTAGAGAAGAGACCATTAGAACTATGCTTCCAAATCAAAAGGTCAGTGGTAAGCCCTCTTATAGGGACCTCAAGAATCAAAGCAATGAGGTCAACATGAACCACCTGGAGTAACCGATGAAAATCCCACGCAAAATCCACCCAGAAGGCATTCACCGGAACATTCGGAGAACCAGATATAGGACAAAGCGAAGCCAAAGGACCTTGAATCAACCAAGAATCAAACCAAACGGAAACTAATCCCGAGCCGAGGGACCAACCAATACTCGGTTCAGCAATGGGTCGAATTTGAAGGAGTCTACGCCAAGGCGGAGAAATATGACCCTTCAACTCAATAGAAGCCGGCAATGAAACAGCACAATATTTAGACATAAGGAACTTAGACCATAAGGAATCCTGAGACCGGAATCTAACCCAAAGTTTGATAGAGAAGGCCTTCAATACGTCCTTAAGTCTACGAAACCCCAATCCTCCTTCAAAGGTAGGACAACAAACATCATACCAAGAAACCCAATGAATCTTATGGAGAGAAGCTTTCGAACCCCATAAAAATTTAGCACATATCATCTCCATCTGATGTAAAATAGCCCCTGGCGGTTGAAGAACTTGGAAGAGATATAAGGGCAGAGAACTCAAAACACTTTTGATTAAAACTATTCTGCTACCAGGAGATAAAACAGAATATTCCCAACCTTGAAGCCTGGAACGAGCCTTAGTAATCAAAGATTGAAAATATATAGACTTCGAATTCCCAACAAAAAGCGGCGCACCCAAGTAAGTCATAGGGAAACTACCAACCGAAAACCCAGTAAGGCCAGAATATCGAGCAAGGCGATTCTGAGAACAAGATGAAGCACAATAAAAGCTGCTCTTAAAAGCATTCACAAGTTGTCCAGAACAAGCCTGATAATGATCCAAGAATGCAAGAATCTTAGAGACAGAACCCAGAGAACCATTAGAGAAGATGACGATATCATCAGCATAAGCGAGATGGGTAAGTCGAATAGGACATCCAGACGAATAGAACATACTAGGACGCTGAAGATATAAACTGTCAAGACCCCGAGATAAGTACTCAGCAGCTAGAATAAATAATAAAGGGGACAAAGGATCCCCTTGCCGAAGGCCACGATGTGATTTAAAGAACCCAGAGACCACGCCATTCACATTCACCGAAAACCAGCAATTAGAAACACAACGGTGAACAATATCCACGATAGAATGAGAAAATCCAAATGCCAACAAGATCCTTTCCAGAAAATCCCACTGAACTCGATCATATGCTTTGGCCATATCAAGTTTAAAGATCATATTGCCCCCACGCACCCGAGCATTAATCTTGTGAATAAGCTCCTGAGCTAAGAGTATGTTATCGGAGATAAGACGACCACGAACAAACCCACTTTGAGATTGAGAAATTAATTTCCCAATAAAAGAATTCAACCGGATAGTGATGAGCTTGGTAATGATCTTATTGGAAACATTACACAAACTAATGGGCCGGAAGTCTTTCCATTGTTGAGCATTATCAGTCTTAGGAATCAGAACAAGAGTAGTAGCAGTAAAACTCCGAGGAATAGGAGAACCATTGAAGAAATCGAGAACAGCCTCATAAACATCCTGAGCAATAATGTCCCAACAAGATTTATAGAAAACACCAGAATAACCATCAGGACCAGCAGCACTATCTGATTTCAAAGAGAAAACAACTGCACGAACCTCTTCAAGAGTAGGAATGCTGCCAATAAACTGATTCTCAGCCATAGTAACCAAAGAAGGGATACAATCCAAATGAGGCCAATTAAGGACAGAACTCTCTCCCACTAACAGCTCTTCAAAAAACTTAACTCCAGATTCTTGAATCAATAAAGGAGTCTCCAAACAATTGCCCTCATCCCAAATGCGAAAGATCTTGTTCTTAGCCCGTTTCTTATTCACCATATTATGAAATAGTTTAGTATTTCTCTCACCTTCCACCATCCAGTCTGAGGAAGCCTTTTGTTTCCAAAAAATTTCTTCCATATTCAAAACAGCATTGAGATTCAATTGACAATTAGACATGGAAAGTTTATGGCCATCAGAGGGATCAAAATCATAAGCTGATTGAGCCTCCGCAAAACATCTCTCTGCCACTTTAATATTGGCAAAAATATCTCCAAAAACCTCATGATTCCACCATTTTAAATGATTCTTCAAACGTTTTAATTTTTCACCAAGTTTAAGCATACCAGAAGAAGAGCAAGGATTGAACCAATTAAGCCTCACCGTTTGAAGAAACCCCGCATGTTTAACCCACATATGTTGAAAAGCGAAATGAAAATGTAGGTTTAGGGAGGAAAGGAGCTGATATAAACAAAGGGCAATGATCCGAATTGTTCCGACTAAGATGCTCAACTTTAAAAGCATTAAATACACCACTCCAAGCCGAAGATAACAATACACGATCCAACCGTTTCCAAACACATCCATTCGTCCAAGTAAAACGATCACCAACATACCCAGCATCAATAACCCCGACATCCGAAATAAAATCATTAAAATCAGACATAGCACCAGTACGGGGAGGCAACCCAGGGGAATGATCATCCAACGAAGCAATACAATTAAAATCACCCCCAATAATCCAAGGGCAATCAATATGAGGTTTAATCGAGGTAAGAGCATCCCAAAGACATAGTCTCATATTGCGATCACAATCTAGCATACACAAATGAAACATACAAGGAACATGGAAAAGATATGGAGTCCAACTTAACATGCAGCATCTGGACATGATCTAATATAACCTCCACTTGAACAGAATAATCAGAGAAAAACCAAATTTTACCAGATATGTTCGAAATAACCTGGTGAAAACCATATTTACGAGCCATCAAAGGATCCTTAAGGGGGATGAAAGGTTCCAAAATAGCCATGAAGTTTAACTTAAGAGATTTTCTTAAGTAAAGGAGGCTCAAATGAGATTTTTTGTTACTGATCCCTCGAATATTCCAAATTAAACCTTTCATTGAGAAGAGGAGGAGATGGAATGCTGCTTGGCTTGACTACGAGTAAGTCGAGAAGTCTGTTTATCACCAATAGGATGAGGGGGAACCTCCTCAAAAGAAGGATTAGCCTTCGAAGCAAGATCTTTGAGGTTACTCGGAATTGACAAACTCTTAGTTAAAACAGGAGAATCAACAGCCTCAGGAGAATTATCAATGGGAACAGTAATTAGCTTAGAAGCCAAGACATTGTTAGGCAATCCACTTAAAACATTTAAAGTCCCAAAAGAACTCCCCAAATTTAATTCAATAGCACCAGGGAATTTCAAAGGGGGAATAATATCCACCACATCCTCAACAACCATATTATGAATATAAGAATCATCCAAGACCGAAACATCATTAAGTTGCTTGTCTAAATTCGATGCATTACCCACCAAAGGAGAATTCGAAACCTCATTGGATGAACATGTAGCAGATGAGCTAGATAAGAAATTGGAGACTTCCTTATTGAGATTACACAACTGATCATTAATTAAAGCCGGTTGAGAATTAAAAGCAGAACCACACGTCAACTTATGAACTGAACTATGAATGGAGTTCGAGATATTCGGGTTTAACTCATCAAAATTCAAGGGATCAAATCGGTTGGATATATTAATACCATTACGAGAAATGGATTTAGAGCCAAAATCAGCATGCTTTCCAGATGATAAACTTTTGGAATTAAAAGACAATTTATCAATAATAGGAGAAGCACCAACCTTCTCATGTTCGCCAAATGATGAAGTCGATTTAGAACCCTTGTTAGAACTCCTCAATTGATCACTCCCATGAGGACCAAAATACTGTCGATCTACATCCCGTTCCGGTGCTGGTTCCTGCCCCAGATCCACGTCAACCTTCGAAGAAGAAGAATTATTCTGCTGCACTCGATGCACCCGAGGAGTTGCTTCCTGAAGAATATCATTAACCGGTTGCACCACCTCTTCTCCACGTTTTGCATTAATAACATGCCTAAGATCAGGCGGCGGCGGCGCTGAGGCAGGCATCCTACGCTTTGGCCAAGTAGGTTTAGGGTTAGCTCCATTTGCATAACATTCCATAATCGAATGACCAACATGATGGCAATCATGACAATATTTTGGAATGTTTTCATAAATAATGCGCTGTTCTAACACCAAATCACCAATACCAAGACAAATCTTCTCAACCAACGGTTGCATGAGATCAACTTCAACACAAACCCTAGCCAAAGTGAGGCGCGAACCATTTGAAGTGGCTTCATCCATTTTTAGAGGCTTACCAATTGCATGGGCCACCGAATACAACCTCTTTCGATTAAAGAGGGCAATGGGAAGATCAGGCAATCGGATCCAGACCGGAACAATCGAAGCTTCCTTAGTGTACGAAAATTGAGGCGTCCACTTCATGACGCGAAGAAGATGGCCGTGAATATACCATCGTCCCTTGATCCATAATCGAGCCATATCTTCTTCATTTTTCAAATCAATAAACACATATCCAGGTTTAAGGAATTGTAAATTATAATCACCCGATAATCCCATTCGATGGAAAGCATCCACAACAAGATCCTTTTTTGGCCAAGTACCCGAAAATTTGCCAACCAAAGCATATTGGAATTCTTGTTCCATCTCCATCACTTCATCATTCGAAAAGAAAATACCTGGAATGTTCTTGTAGAATTCGACCTTCTTTGGTTGAGGAAACATCTCATTGCCATCATTGGAAAGGAAGCTTTTACGTAAGGTACGTGGGGAAGCTGGTTTAAAAACCTTGGCAAACGATCGATGACCATCGGCAGCAGCGGCGACGGCGGTAGCGTAGGTTGAAGACGGATCCGAGGGCGGCGGCCGTGCATGACTTGATGGAGGCGGCGGGATGGACATTAGGGTTTGATAGAGAGCGTTTTTTGTTTAGGAAAAACAGGTCAGATCTCATACCTGACTAAGTCCAATTTTTTAACTATTGGTGCACAACAAAGAGACTTAGTCCCCCTAAACTAGGTAAGTCCTAGATCTGCGGAGTAATATCAGGGATTTGATTGTATTCACTGTTCAACATGTATAAGATATCTTTGAGATATAAAAGGGCAAAATGCAGAGGTCGCGGGACGACTTTTTCGCTTCTCAAAATATTATTAAATGAGAAATCAAATTTATTTATGTGAATTGAGAAATAGGTAAAAATCCAAAGCCTTTACCAGTAAGCAATGCAACCAGGTTCAATATAAGTGCTTTCCAGTCGATTAGTTACGGTACTTTGTAATTTTTAACAAAGCTTTTTTATACTCAACTCAGAAGCAAAAGTACGGAAAATAAGTAAAAATAGTGGGTAAGGAAGCTTGTCTCCGAAAAAATAGCGCCGAACTTCTTCAGATAAAACCTGAATTTTGGCTATTAAAATTAAAACATAATAGAAAAGTGGGTTGGAAAGGCTTAGGGTTTAGGGTTTAGGGTTTAGGGTTTAGGGTTTAGGGTTTAGGGTTTAGGGTTTAGGGTTTAGGGTTTAGGGTTTAGGGTTTAGGGTTTGGGGTTTGGGGTTTAGGGTTTAGGGTTTGGGGTTTGGGGTTTGGGGTTTGGGGTTTGGGGTTTAGGGTTTCGGGTTTGGGGTTTAGGGTTTAGGGTTTAGGGTTTAGGGTTTGGGGTTTAGGGTTTAGGGTTTGGGGTTTGGGGTTTGGGGTTTGGGTTTGGGGTTTGGGTTTGGGGTTTAGGGTTTAGGGTTTAGGGTTTGGGGTTTAGGGTTTTTTTTTTTTTTTTTTTTTTTTTAAAGAACCGTTTTATTCATTGCATAAATCAAATAACATTACAAGGAGGGGGACTAGGCCAAGACCTCCAATGAAATGTAAAACATACTAATTAAAATTCAAAGACAACCAAAACAACTAACTAAATAAAAACAACCAAAATCGAAAAATCCTCAAAAAACAAAACTAAATACGACGACTACGAAGATTATATTTCTTGTCAGGTGCAAATGTGGACTGTGGAGGGCAAGACTGAACCTCGATTCCAGCCAGTTCTTCTTCATCCAAGCAATGTTCTCCAGAATTGTCGTACACTTGAAAACCACTAGTAGGACCATACTCACTCCTACAATGATCCTCCTCCCAAGCTAAAAATTCCTCAGATTCAAATTCATCATCTGACCATTCAGACCAAGGTTTGGAATTGAAATTGGGAGGCTTGGTAAAAGAATTAGAGGATGAAGGAATAGACAACCGATTTCGAAGGCTTGGGGGAAGAGGATTTGGAGGATTTAGAATTAACGGGGAACAAACCGGATTTCTTATTATTCAAGAAACCAGATTTGATACTAGACGAAGATTTAGATTATGAGTTCAAAGATGGATTAGAGGGAATGGTAGTTAAAGAATCATTGAGAACACAATTGGAAGGCTCGGAAGTTTTAAGAGCAATATTATCCGAGGAAATAGGCAAACTGCCCGAAGAAGAATTCGGGCTGCCCGAAGAAGGAACCAAGCTGCCCGAGCTGCCCGAGCTACCCGAGCTGGTCGAGTTGGATGAAACTGGGACCAAAAGAGGGCTACTAGGGAGATCAAGAGGACTAACCGGATGCGAAGGCCCACCGAACACACGAGAATGGGCTAAACGAGGTGAAAGAATTTTAAAGTTCAAAGGCTTATTATCTTTAAGATTCTCAAAAGATGGAAATGAAGATGATCTTTTCAAGGAAGGAACAATATCATCATTTTCCTTAACAGAGATAATGGTAATTTCCTTCAAAATAGAAGTAGGTAAATCCAAAGATTTATCTATACGCTGCAAGTGTGAAGGGAATAAGGAAGGAGGAGAAGAACCTGGATTAAGGCAAGGAGCATCCAAAACCCTTTCCACAATACCATCCAAACCCGAACTCAAATGACCACCATTACCAGCGACAATGCCATCATCCAACAAGCCCGCAGCCAGACCACCATCGACTTCCTCCAAACCCGAGGACAAATCTCCGCCAATCACCTTACCCGCCATCACCAGCCAAAACACCCTCAACGGCACCAATCTCACCATCCAAACCAAGATCTTTCTTCAAGATATTCCTTAAATCATTGTTGACTTTATCCTCCGCTAGCTTGGCCTTCTTGCAAACGTTAATGTCATGCCCAAAAGCCCGGCATGTAGAACAATACCGAGGAAGATTTTCATACACAACATCTTGTAAGAAAAGATCATCACCAACCAAGATTTGCACCTGAGAAGGCCTAGGCAAGGCCATGTCAATTTCAACACAAACACGAGCAACTGACGGCCGTGTTTTACGCATCGTGGCATTATCAATGCAAATATGCTTGCCTACCAATTCACTAATCGACAAAAGCACATTATAATCAAAAAAGTGAATAGGCAAGTCAATGAAGCTCACCCAAACCGGCACAACGGAAGGTTCTTCGTTGTAATCAAATGAAGGAGTCCATTTGAAAACCTTCATAGGTTGTCCTGCAATTTTCCAAATCCTGCATGACCAGATATGACTGTAATCCTCCTTATTCTCAACTTGGATAAGAACAAATCCTTTTTTTAACGCACCCACCGAAACATGCCCTTTGAAAGAAATAGCAGCAAAAGATTTACGAATATCTTCAAGTTTGGGTTTACGTTGGAAAAATTTCCCAAGTAAAGCAAACTCGAAAGGCTTAGAAAGTTTTGTTGCTTCCTCTAGGGTAAAACAAACAGTTCGAACCCCATCGATTAGAGTAGGGGAACGAAACGGGACAATAGGATTTGAAGGGATTGACACCGGATTGATATTGGACAACGGCTTGAAAAGCGAGGTAAAAGGACGTTTAGTATAAAATTGAGGGTGCGGAATAGGTTTTGTGGTCGACGGAGCCACCATGGGAAGCGGCGGCGCCGGCGAAATCAAGGATGAAGGTGGCGGAGAAGAACAAAATCCTACTTTTTCCGGCGAACCACAATTGGACGGCACCGGCGCCTTCAATGACGGAATTGGTTCCACAACTGGACTACCCATGTCCCCAACAGTGTTTGTACCAAAGGAATTTGAAAACAACGTACCGGAACGACGGCAATCGACGCTTGAAGTTGCGGCAATTAGGGTTCCAGCAGGCGTGGCGGTAGATCTAAAATTCACGGCGGATGACTGCACAATCGGACCCGAGGGTTGAGGGGTTTTGATCGTCTCAGTGTTGCGGTTCCAGATCTGGTCTTGGTTACCGGAACGTTGGTCGGAATAAGGCTGAACGGCGGTGGACAAAAAAGCGGCGGTATGAGGCGGAACTTCAGATCGCCTTTTGGATGGCGAAACGGAGGCCGACAACGTTGGGGCATGGCTGGCTGAGATCGTCTGAGGAAGGCGGTCAGGTGAGGTGGACGTAGCAGTGTTTTCATGGCCGGAATCCAGCAAATCGGCGAGAGGCGCAAGCGAGGCGGTTTCAGGCGAAACTTTAGGGTTAGATTTGGATGGGTTACCGTGCTCCGATTGGCATGAAACTTGGACAGAATGGTCGCCTGGTTGAGACGAGTCATGCAGTGGCGGTGGCCGGCGCCGGAGCGGCGGCGGCATGGCCGGCGAAGGGGAATCAGATATTGGCGATTTTGGGGCGATTTTGGGTTATATTAAAAATATTATTGTAGTGGTTCAAAAATTTGGACAATTTCTCGATTTATGCGTGTCATCCTTGCGCAGGGGCCATGCTAATCTTCTCTGTATCGTTCCAATTTTATCGGATGTCCCCGAAGGGACAGCTACTACTGCTACACTAAAAAAAAAATTTGGGGTTTAGGGTTTGGGGTTCGGGTTCGGGTTTCGGGGTTCGGGGTTCGGGGTTCGGGGTTCGGGGTTCGGGGTCGGGGTTCGGGTTCGGGGTTCGGGGTTCGGGGTTCGGGGTTCGTGGTTTAGGTTCGGGTTTAGGGTTTAGGGTTTAGGGTTTAGGGTTTAGGGTTTAGGGTTTTAGGGTTTAGGGTTTAGGGGTTGTTTAGGGTTTAGGGTTTTAGGGTTTAGGGTTTAGGGTTTAGGGTTTAGGGTTTAGGGTTTAGGGTTT